>OZ005762.1:12266375-12957909 GCA_963930825.1 Silvanus unidentatus
TCCGTTTGAGCAGATTTTTTACTCAGACGCGGTGAGATATTGGTTGTTACGCCATCTATTTTCGAGTGCACTTGAAAATAATTTGCAAGTCGATTTGATTATTGAATTGATGGAAATTTAGTATGGCGTCCCCTTCGAACAGGAATAAAAAGGCAGTTTTTGGGGACAGAATTAAAATCCTTCATCCCAATGTAGATATAGGGATAAGTTTTATCGTATGTCCACCAAAAAAGGTTTCTATGAATTTAAAATAGAAAGTAACAGTTAGAGTTAAAATTAAAGTTTTCATTTTAACGGAAGAATTGAATATAAAATCAAAACAGTTTTGACGAGCTTGTTTGTTAATTTAATCTTTTTCCACGCTCTCTCTCTCCGGTGAGATATTGCACATTACGCCATCTATCCTCGACAAACATTAATGACTATCTAAACGAAATGTTAAATATGATAAAAGTTGACCTGGAGGTAGTTAAAGATGTTGAAAAGGTGCTTATTTCAGCCGACAACTTAAAATTAATGTCGGAATTATTTTGACAAGTGTTTTGTGTATTTAAATATCATTTACGTCCCTTCACCGAAGTGATACTAGACATGACGCCATCTATACTCGAGTGCATTTATAAATAAATCACAAATTAAATTGGTTATAAAATTGATGGAAAATTTTAAAGTCTTCCCCTCATCTGGAATAAAACAGTTTGTGTGTAAAAAAAAATAAAATAAAAAAACCACCCCGCCATATAAATAAAACATTTCATTTACCGCCTACCAAAAGGAATTTCTAAAAATGCACGAAGGTCAGAGGTTGAGTTGCGCTTAATTAAAATTAGCGAAAAGGCGCTAAATTCGATCGACAACTTAAACGTAATATCAGAATATATTACGTGGGAGGGGATGCGAGAGAGAGAGAGTGGAACTAGAACGTAAAAGTTCGAGCGAGAGAGCAAAGAAAAAATCAAAAAGACAACCTTGTGAAAGTTTTCAACCCCCACAAGGCCCCCGCTAGCAGTACACACAGTAATAGAGAAAAGTTCGGTGATGCGTTTTCGCCTTTGTTCGAAAACAGTCACAGAGAGCCACCGTTCCAGCTACTCTACCACCACCAACAACGCCACCACCACACCACCACCATCATCATCACATGTATATGTACGGTTCTACTGTGTGCCAACACGGACGTGTGGATGTATGTGTGAGGAAATCTTCCGCATATCGATCGGGGTGCCTGGCTGTTGCCCGGCAACCGGGAGTCAATCTGGCCAACACACACACACACACCCACAGAGCGCCAAAGAAGGATATTTTTTTATTTATTATCCTCCATTATCCCTTCTGGGTCGGCTGGATTCGGATGTGGTCGTTTATGAACGCGCTTCAATTCGTATATACAGATATAAAGCGGGGTTAGAATGTGTTCTAGCTTCGGTTGGAGGTGTGTAAACCCAATAGGGGTGCAACTATACTCTGTTTCAGTCCAAATAGCCGACCTCACAAATTAAACCTGAAATACTGTCAAAACTAATAAAAAATCACGAATTTACATTTTTTAATCCAGATAGATGGCGACTGTCTTTATATCTCACCGTTCCCAATTTTTTAGTTTGAGACAAATTCGGTGTGGACAAACTTTAGATGCATTTGTGGAGCGAGCGAAAGGGTGCACCGGTGTAAGAGAGATGGCGCACACCACTGAAATGTGTGTGCGAGCATGAGAGGTAGCGTTGACATGCCAGGGTGATGATGAAATATGGAACACGTGGTTAGACTTGAAACGACGTCACTTGACGCCAAATCGACGACGCGACGTTCATATTATTGCACAAATTATCAACACATATAAAGATCGTGACAGTGTGAAGGAGGAGAAGAAATAAGTATAAACTAATTAAAGAATTTTTGGACGTGTGCTTGAAAATTTTCGATCTTATCAGCATATACAAATGTATGCTTCTGAAAATTTATATTTACACACAGGTATATTATGTATATGCACCTGCTGAAAAATGAAAAGTGAAACAAAACGGTTTTTGAATAATCTATTCACACAGGTACTTTTCGGGGCCTGCATATAAATATGATAGCGTACTTTTCTCTATATGTAGGTATATAATAACAAAAACAGGACACAGGTGCATTCTACACTGTTTGTGGTGGATATAAAAGTCTCGTTGAAAATTATATAAAGAAATTCTTATCAATTTTTATTTTTTTGGGACAGATGAAAAAATGTAAATGTGATTAAAAAGCGCGCGCTGTTATTTAAATGACGTCATGTAGACGATGTGACCAATCAGTGATTGGAGCGAATTTCGAATTAAGTGCTTTATTGTCTAGGAACGGAATGTAATTAATCGAATTGCCACACAAAAACAATTTAGTTATTGTATATAAGGAAATTAGTTCAAAGTAAGAGTTTCTTTTAGTTCTATGTTGTCTGTTTTATGTAATAAACTGTTCGATTTCTCCACACACACAATCACACACATAGAGAGATATAGAAAACAAGAAAGCAATGACACTAACTATTATACAGGTACAACGTGGTATGGCAATGTTTATATGTATTCATTTTCGGAAGCATCGACTTTATTTAAAAACAATAGTTGGTCTCTATAATAATTAGGTATAGTTTGTTTGAAATGAGATTTTCCAAGAAAATAAATAGAAGTCAAAAATGTCCGTCACTCTGAAAATGTAAATAATGGAGGAAAATGTTTTCTGATATCAAGAAAGACTCCCAGAGGAAATGTGTTGAAAATTTGAAAGAAAGAGATATCAAAAAAGAATAAAAACTTCGGATTTTCATTAATTTTATATTTGACTTTTGTGTGCTGTCAAATTTCACTTTTGTGTGATGACAAATTCCGAAGAGACGATTTTCATTTGATTTAGTCACTTATTTTTAAAATTGTCTGTTTCTTGGATTTTAACTGTGGATGCCACTAAAATTGTCCTATTAGAATTGATTTTTTATATTTTTATCAGTACATAACTTTATTTGATTTTACTGATTTTAATAAGTTTTTGATAAGAATAGTTCCAAAGATTGCCACCAACTGCCCTCATATATCACTTTGATAGCCAGAGAAATATAAAAATCGATTTTGTTTGAATTTTCCAGTTTTTTGACTCTACAAATGAGAAAGATTCAAAGGGACAATTGTTTTATTTTTGTGACAATCTCGTTATATCCAAACTATATTGAGGTGCAGTGAAAGTGTGCAATGTTTATGGAAAATTCTCGAATAACAATACTCTCGCGAAAAGAACACACAAAATAAAAAAAACTATTTTTTCTCTCTTTGTAGATCCCACGAAAATTTATATCTATCCAATATCATTAACATAAAATTATAGGGAACAATGCCATGGAATGGTTTGTTGTATTAATAGAAGGACATGCCGTTGTTTTTTTTTTCGTAAAATGTGAGAAAAACTAGTGAGAAATAAATTTTATGTATGTACCTAAATCGAGTGTAATTACGGTTGTTGTTATGTGTGTCTTTTCCTATTTGTTTCATCTAAACGATCCGAAAACTCTTTTTACTATGAGAGCACAAGAGATACAAGTTTATGGTATGCAATAGTGCGTCTCAAAGCAATTTATTTCCTGTAGTGTAGTTAAATAACAATGATTACAGGTCTTTGACCATTATGTCTTCATTGTAACACGCGGAAAGTGTAATGGATTTCGCGCACTTCACCTTCGTTTGACCTTGACTAGAGTCTAAATGGTTGGACAACCCTTAAACCGGATGTGCAAGGCCAAATCTAAACAGAAGTCCCGAAATTGTCCCAACAAAACAGCAGCAGGCCAACATATTTCTTTAGAGTGAAGAATGCCAGTCCGAAATGGGAAAATGATGGTCCAAACAGGCGGGGTAGTTGTCAAAAGCCCACTTTAAACCGTGACCATCTTTACCGACAGCACTTTTGACACATCTGCACCTTTCATTGTCAAAAATATAAAAGAATGTACAATGACCACTTCGGGTGTTGCTTGACAATCTCGTTGACAAAATGTAATTTATGACCTTAAAAAATTCAAATGTAATTGGAAGGCATCCGTAATAACATCGTGTGCACCCTTCGCAAAGCCTAATATCCAAGGGGTGGCCGGAGAGCGATTTCTTCTAAGAATTATACAGGGTGCGTCAAAAATTCGCCTCTCTAATCACCCAATAGAGGTTTTGTTTAAAAACTGCTCTTATTGTTGATTAGAGAATGTCCCTAGGGTGTTTGCTAATTTCACCCTGTATACAAACTGCTGCAAAAAGAGCGGCGCTCTGACCGTATTGGGAATTCCGATTGCATACCGGACGTTTCTCACGTTTTCATCTTTTCAAACTTTTGCAAGGCATCTTTTGTGTGTTCCACCCTCCCCCACCACCACATATACTGAAGAATAGAAAAGTTTTTCAAGAAATGAATGGCCACTTTTTCCACTCACACACCCGATAAGTGTTAAAATAGACCCAGTTTGTTTCTCAATAAACGTTGTTATGCCGTTTTTTTCTGCTGGTCTCATTTTTTTTATGCGACTGTGGGTGGTAGTGGATTCCCATCATCATTCTTCCTCACCAACCCTCATATTATAGTCCCCTCTTATTTTCTTATTTTGTCACGAATCTCCTCGCCATCAGATATATTTATTCTCTCAAAATTGAAAACTTCCTTAAAAATTAAGCTCGCACTTGTGTAATTTGAGGCCGTTTTACCACCGCGTATAACATGTAATCAAATAAACATCGATTATAGCTTCTACGCGTTTTGGTGATTCATCCGACAGATGGGGATGCTACATGGCAATATGAAGTGGACTGTGATTTATATAGGGGGCCACTACACAGTGCCATCAATCACATTTCACATCGATATGGTTTTTGCGTAATTTTAATTATCGGTGCTAGTGTTTTTGTTGCGTTGCTAAGCAACTGGTGGCGGTGGGGCGTCCAAGCCGGCCCTGTTGCACTAGAAAAGCAATGTTTTTAATTAGATAGTCGCGTCCAAGATTAAAAATAAGAAGTAATTGTATGGTTTACATTCGCATATTGACCTGGTTTTATTTAGTATTAGACGCCGAGCTATAAATATACACTTTACTATTCATTGGATTATAACAGAATAAAAGATGACTGATTTGTAAAACATTTTCTCTCCTATATTACACTGACCTGCATAATATTTGTAACGTAAATATAGAAATTCATCAAATTATGAACGTTTCTAGAATTTTTAGAATCCAGCAAAGAGAGAGAGGAAGAGAGACGTTTGTATTGACTGACAATGTGAAAACAGCCACCCCAAATAGGCCAGTCTATTCATACGAACAGGTAAGATGAATCTTTTCATAATACCTACAGGAAATGTCCTTGGGGCCAGTTGGAAATTTCTCCCTTAAAAAAATTTTTTTACACAATTTTTGTATCCACTTTGGTGTTACCGAACTGTGTTTATTTCGTTTGCCGACGAAAAATTTATATATCGGAGCTATCATCTTGTGGAAAATGAATAATTTATTAGTGTTTTAAATCTACACGAGGCTAATGTGCATTTTTACTGTTATGGCACAGCGATTTAGGCAATTTTCGGGAAAATCGATACAGTAAAAGAGTGCAGTTTAGAGATTCAAGATTGACAAGGAAAGTAGAACCACATAAGGAAAATGTTTAATTTGAAAGTAATATTGAAAGGTTTTTAGAAAATTCTCCAGGATGAACAAAGTTTTCAGAGCGCAGCAGGAAAAACGATGTATATGGTTGGTTTTAAAGTTTTTTTTCTTGACAAAATAGGGAAAAGTTGAATAATATTGACGTTGGAGTAAAATTTTCAAACGTTGTGCCATAACAGGAAAAGCTCAGTACAATAAAAAATGAATACTTAATTAATTTTCCAAAACAGGAAGAAGAAAGTTGAATCAAAAGTGTGCAATTTTTTAGTTTGACGAAATGTTACTGCACAAATAATTAAAATTAAGTTTTGTTGAGGGGTAACTTTCTTTAGCAGAAAAACCATAGTTTAGATCTGAAAAAATGCATATCTTTTATAACAAAAAATTAAAAAGATATTCTTATGATTATCAGCTGAAGTTTAAGTAATTTTTATAAGGTGACACAATAAAAATTAAAATAAAGTTTAGTTTTGTCATGAAGACAATTTTCTTAATATGCATCTGAAAACGTCTATTTATTAGAATCTCTTCAATAAGACCAAAATTTCGAATTTCTTTTGTAGCGATTTAGTGTCATAACAGAAAAAACACAGTATACCGAACCACATTTAAAAAAAATTGGCAATTATTTCATAGAGATGACAAGAAACCAAACGGATTAGGTGTTTGTTTATAAACAAAAATCAAGCACCACATTTATCTAAGATTAGAAAAAAGCTATTAATTGATTAATTTGTTTTTAAATAAGCCATTAATCATCTGCACTCTGATTAATTAATTTCACATCCACTGATAGAGTGCGCTTGATTTATTTGGAAAAATATATAAATATTTTATCTAATAAAAATTATTTATCTGTATCACTTAAAAAAATTGTTATTTATATATTTAGTCAAGAAAAAAAGAAAGCGTGAAATATTCTGTTTTAAGTCGAATCCCGCTAGAATTCATAGGAAATTAATGACCGCATAAATGTTTCAAAATTAACTGTTTACAAGCAAAACTCCTCCACTCCTAACACATGTGCCTAAAGACAATATCTAGAAAAAATCTATATTAAATACTGTTAAATTGTAATTTGTAACTGTGCATTACAAACATTTATTGACCTTTACAAATTATTCAACTGTGAATAAAAGTGTGTGTATATGATGTTTAGTCGACTTTTTTTTCGACTAGAATTCTTTTGTATGTAAATTACACTCTTTCCAAGTGTTGTTACTTTTGGATTTCGACAAAAATTGTGAAGTTGCTGCCAACAACAGCAATTTTCAACAAATTGTTTACCTTCTAACCGATAAATATAGATTATTATTGAAATATAGAAAGGAGAGACGACATGAATATCTACTTTTATTAAAACGCATCTCATTTCACACAGCACATTCGGTGAAAGGATGAATAATATTCATTATTAAACAAATTTTTTTCATCATCTTAAATAATATTAATTCACTTCATGTTAAAGTGTTTTGACTTTTAATATCTGTACATGCATACGTTTAATAATTGCACATCGAGAAATCGTTATACAGGGTGAATCAAAGGACATTAGTGGAATAGCAATTTTTCGTTTCAACACCGACAAATAAATAATAGTTAAAAAACTATTTAAGCAGGAGTACAAGGTTAATATTTTTTTTGATTCAACGCTTTTCAACTTATTAATTCCCGAAACACCCTGTAGACTAAATGCACTAAATGTAAAGTGACAATCTGCAGGTATATTAAACGAACGCGGAAATGTCAACAAAGAACAGCTATAATGTATTCGTAAACGTTGCTTGAATGCTTGGATAGTTATTTTACTGAATCCCCTTTCTAGTCAACGTTTTATTTCAGATGTAATGACAATTATGTATTTAATACAATTATTAAACACACTTGCTAATCTAACATTATATTGAAGTGTATTAGAAATAATCACTTAATGGTTAAATATGCAGCGCTTTTTACCTTTTGATGTTAGTGGAAAAATGAGGAAATGATAGAATTTGGGTTGTCTGGCAACTTTTCTTTCAAAACTAATTTAGAATCATTTATTGGAGTTATATTTCTTAAGGCTGTGGCTATATTTGTTGAAGTTCATACATATTCGTTTTTGGGAAATGGAAAAATTGATCAGTTTGTTATTCTGGTTGAAAATTTATTAATAGGTAACAAATTTGTTGATATACTGGGTCTGTTACAACAAAATACATATGTCAAAAAAAGAGGGTGGAGAATCAATTTATATGAAAAAGAAATAAGAATTTAAAATGGAGAGACAACAATTTTTTCATTAAAATTTATTGGAAAGCAATTCTGCGCTAAAACCAAACTTTACAACTGAAATAAGAACACCTTGTAATCATATTTGTTTAGAACAGTTTTATGTTTAAAAATAAAGCAAATATAGGATGTATATAAGTATGGTATTAAATAAATCTCATTTTATGTTGGTATATTTACAGGAAGAAAAATATCAACATTTATTAGTTATAATCGTTTGGAATAGTACAGCTATGTCAAAAAAGATGAAATACTAAGTAAATTTTGATATTTATTAACATTACGTTGAATAAATGACAAACATATCCATTTCATATATTCAAACATCTTAAAAAGGGAATTACTTGAGTGAAAGTTGAAAAATGGTTGATAAATAACCTTTTTTCTCCCATTCAATTAAAAAATTTATTTGACAAGTGTTTAACTCCTGCTTATATTCAAAATTAACAAATTTTATCTGTTTATTACTAAAAAACACCTTCAAGATTATTTTAAACCCCAAAAATTCTCGACTTTTCAAACACGAACCAATTTGATTAAATGTAATTGTCTCATTTAATTTCCAAAAAAAATGATAACAGTTGAAATGAAAGAAATGTGTGTAAAAGGCTTGCGGTATGTGTGACAGGTGCGGGTCACCTGGGGCTCTCCACGAACAGGATGGCCAGGTGAATCCCACACGGCACGAGCCGCACACACACACACATAAACACTCTTCTTATACAGTGTGTTAACTGCTGTTTCTTATAACACATAGAGGCACATCTGCCATCATCGCACAGTTGTTGATCGCGAGCAGAAGACGGACCACTTTTTGACATTTGTCTGGCCGCCAAACAACCGCCCCAATAACACATCAATAATAATAATCCCATTTCCAATAACTGGTTAGGAAAAAAGTCGAAATTAACTCTACTAAAATTTCGTCTGCATATGCACTCAGAATTGAACAGTTCGTGGAATTCAATCAACAACAACAGATTGCTGGAAGGGCCTGTTTTTTTTTGGTTGTTTTTTGGTTTTATATGGTGGAATAATTATGGAAGAATTTACGAAAATTGTCGTACAGACTGTATAAGTTGTTTGAATATAAAATATAAATTATGATATGATTTTCGATCGATTTTATGAGCAAATTAATAATTTAATAGAGATATTAAATACATATAATTATATTAATAAATTATTATTAAATAATTTTGTTGTTATTATGTGATCATAAATCAAATGTGTTGTCCAATATTAACATAATACAGAGATATATTATAATAGAAAATTAAATTTACACACCTTTTTAAGCACAAATCTAAATAGTATACAGGGTGTTGCGATGGATGAATTTTAAGTGATTTGTTGTACTTGTTGGTATTCTGAAAAAACCGGTCAAAATAAGTATAGACTTGCAAACACTAATCGATTTAAGTTTCTTATTAAATGAGTTGAAATAGGTAGGTATGCAAGTCTACTGCTTTGTGGAATAAAAAAATGTTTATGTTTAAAGTTGCTTCAAATGCTGTTATTTATTTGTACTTCCTTTATTAAGAAAAAACAACGTCAATTATAAGGTAGTAAAAGATAATTATCGTTTTATCACTTACTTAGTCTTAATTGTATTTCAGAATTACCAATTTGTGTCAAGTTTTTTTTTCAAAAGTCAAAATTTGTGATAAAATAATTATGGTTAATTAAGATAAATATAAGGTTAGGTTTGAAGTCTGTCAAATTTATAGGTTATTGAAAAAAAAAATTGTAACATTTTTGGACATTTTTTCAATTTGATCAATTTTTCCAAAAATACTCGACCTAATGCAATTTTATCACAAAGAACAAAGTTTATCATTTTTTAAACAATTTATTGATCAGACACAGTTTCCAAGATTCAGTAATAAAATTCTCAAAAATCACTTTCAAATTCGCAACAACTAACAACTATCATTTTAGAATTTAGAATGTTTTTTATTGTACCGGAAGAAAATCGAAGTGACCGGCTTAACACTATAATGTATGGTTAAATTTCAATATTATTTCCACTTATCGACATTCACTCGTCAAATCTTGATCCTAAACGGATAACCTCAAAAATATCCGTATCAAAAGCGCAGGAACTGAAAACCAAAACACCCTGTACACTGAGTGTTTGATTTTTTCCTGTACGTGTCAAACATTCGCTCCTCCAACTTTATTAAGCCGCTTAACGAATTAATTTACTATCTCCTTGACAAATTTTAATATATATTAAACTAAATAAGCCAACATCATTAATCATTTCCTTTTTGTAATAAATTAAAAACGAAAATTTGTTGTACAACTCAATATTTGTATGATATGACTGCTTTTGTTAATAAAAAAATTGGTTTATTGCCAAAAAAATATTATTCTATTCTATTAGATCGAATAAAACACGGGGGAGTTTAAAAATAAATATTTGGCTTGTTGGTTTTGTTGATTTTCATGAATTTTTTAGAGCAGGTAAAAATGTTCATGAAAATAATTTTTTCAGTTTATTATGATTACCTAGTTATTTAAATGAGTTAGAAATAAAATGTAGATACAAGATTTCTATAAAAGTGATTGAGAAGAAAAAAAGTTAATTTAAATTCTAAATGCATGAAATTAACACGATGTTTAATAATAATTGTAAATTTAAATAATAATTGTAAACTTTTAATTATAGACTAGTCAAAGAGTCGAAGTGAAATGTAGTGTAACAATTTCATTTATAAATATAGACTTTCATCAAAAGTGCAATAAATTTAAGAAAAAATTCTAATAGCACTACAATATAAATCCAAACAGTTTGGACTCTCCAACTTATATAATCGGTTGATAGTCTTTTAAAATGGAAACTTTCACCCAAATAATTACCACGTTATTATAAATTTTTCCTTGTATTACAAGACACTCTTTTCTTGTTCAATTTACCAAACACCATTTGACCATCAATGCCTGAAAAATGGATCCAACTGGATTACGGATATCAGGTTGCAACTGATAATTTAATGAGATATTGTATCACCTGTCACCTTCATTGATCAGCTGCAATATTCACCACCTGTATACGATGCGCCACAAGTGAATTTCGTGCCCCCTCCACCCTCTTCAACAGGGAATTATGTCAGTAGTGTCATTTTTTCCGATTCGAAAGCAAATTGCATTCTGCATGTCAATAAAAAAGTTAGATTTTTTTTTTAAATAATCCTAATTTTCTCGTTTTAACATATTTTTTTATAATCAGCTGCACAAAATTTAAACAAACGTTTGTATCCTTGTAAAAAAATTATCGAGCATATATCTGACAGCAACTTACGAAATCAACTACCGTATTAAAACTAATTAACAGATTGGAATTAAATTCAGGATTATGATTTAGGACAGTGTTTAATTCTCGAAATAATTTATAAATGCCAAAATCCCGAAACTTTTTTCGACATAGTAAGTAATTTTCAGCCCAACACTTTAGACTAGTAGATTGTAGAAAATAGCATTTTATCGGATTTAATTCCGGCAGGCAGCCCCCACCGGAACTTAGTTTAGTGTACGACACCTCATCTACATGTAAATGAGATAATGTTTGGTTACGACAAACGGGAATACAGGAACGTTTTCCCCTTGTATCAAATACTGTATGTGTGCTGTGCGTACAATTTTCATTGAGGAGAATTTCTGACAAAAGCGCATATTTCACAAATTTCACCCACACACACAAAGACAGTGCCGCGGGAACAGAGCGGCAGTAGGAGAGATGTGAGAAGGGAGCGCGGTGCGCTTTCTGCTCTTTCCACGTTTAATTAAAAAGCCGAATTTCGGACTGTATACTAAACAATTATTTATTTATTTAAATTGATTAGAGAGTTAGAAGAAGTTGGGAAATAAATCGGTGCAGTATTAGAGGTACACTGAGCGCGGCACAACAAACATAGTTAGAGAGATGCAGACAGAAGGAAAATGGAATCAATTTTGGTTGGCCGCGAGGTGCGCTTCTAGCATTACGAAATTATCGAATGTTGAGATAATTTGTGCTGGAATTTATATTATATTTAATTGTACTTATGTGTAATGCGATATGTAGGGCGGAATTACGTAATACCTGAAATTGGAATTGACGACGATGAAGGGGGAATTTTGGTTCGAGGGTAACGTCAAAACAACGAAGAGAGTTTGGAGCAGGATACGGTTCTAATGGTTGATTAACTGGGATTCAGTAGAAGTCAAAAAATGGAAAATGATCTTTTTAAATTATTTATACGGAACCTTTAAATCTGAAAAAATGCCTATGCTTTCTATTGATAGTCAGAAAATGTGATTTTATTATTATAACCAAGTCACTATTAGATTTGTTTTCTAAATGTTTAAAACCTTCAAAAAGGCATTGAGAGAATTAAAATGAAACGATAATAAAAAATCATGTGAAAAAACTAGTTGTTTTGTTATTACGATAATTAGAAAAGAAAAAAATCAATGAAAGCTAATTTTAAAACGTTGTGATAAAAAATACCATGTTTATATTAAAATTCTACCAGACTTCCAGAAATATATAAGATAATTTTTATATAGGCACTTTAACTATATAAATCAGAAAGTACATATATTCTGTATTTAAATTACAAGTAATGTAATGTTTTTGTTCAAGTTTACCAATGGACAAGTCGACATTTTACAAAAACAATCGAACCTATGACCCGGAAATTCTGGTTGTACACAAAGGTTAATTCTACTAAGATTTTTTTTCCTTTAATAGTTAGAATAAACAGCTGACCAGAAAAATATTTAAAGAATAATTAATGTATTATATGCGTCAAAGCGACGTATTAGCTGCCTTCAAACCGTATCAATTTAATTAAAAACCTTCCGAATTACAAATACATGTTTATCTATACCTATGTAAATTGTTCACACTCTATTTGGAGGACAATTTTTACACACTGCATCAGTGCTAGAATAAATTTCCAACAATTTATTCCTAATCATTTAATTTAAACTTAATTAAAAAGTCACTTGAAATAATAATCATGCTAATAGCAACAAAACAGTACACAATAGTATGTTATAAAACTGTTATAACTTTCTTGAAAAACGGTTATGAAAGTACAGTTTGAATAAAAACACACACACATACACATATAAACAGAGGAACAAAAAGAAAAAATTATTGTACTCTGATCTCATTTCAAATGGAAATCGTTTTGTTGCATCCGTTCAAGGTTTCTTCACTCCTTTTTTTCTCTCTTGTATATTCAATTTGTCAACGAAATCTATTTTAATAAGCGAAATGTGAAATGAAACGATTTATACAATTGTGAAACGTTTTCGCACAGAAGAAAAAATCCCCATCTAACATTTTATAAAACATATCGACTAGTCTTGATCTAAATATTCCAACAATTTTCTATTTAATTATGAAAATTACACAGTTTTCAGTTTATATCATTTCATAAAATATCACGTTGCCCTTATACGGTATTTATTGATCTGTAAGTACACAGACAGGCATAATAATAATATTCTAAAATATATACACAAACACACACTATTACAAGGTAAATTATTTACAAGGAAAAGTAAAAGTAGGTGCTTACCAATGTTTGTAACTAATGAGGACAAAGCGCATTATTTTATATCGATACAAGTTAATTGTCGTATAGTAGAGAGACTTTTTTCGATTTTCCACCCATGTTATATAAATTGTTGATTAATTTCGTGTTGCGTGTGCCTTCACAAGTCCGGATATTTGACACTTTAATGAAAAATTTAATTTGATAAAAGAGTAACTCGTAATTGTGCCCTAATTAAAGCACTTTATTTCGAACAGTTTGCATAAGGAAACGATAAAATTGTGTCAAGACACATTTATAGGGTGTGCTAATACCAGAAAATCGCTCAACATGATGATCAATTACTTAAGTAAGCAATTTTTTGTTCAAATCAGGCAAGACAAACTATGCATTGATTCTTAATTAACGATTTTTGCACAGATAAATAACATGTTGTTTTAAGCTAATAAAATTTTGTGAAATATTTGTAATTACAAAATGGTTTAATGTTTCCTCGAAAACAGGAAAAAAATTGTTTAGATTAGAGTAAAGAAACTATATATTAACGTTTAAACAGCGATATTTAAAGAAATAACTAATAATTTGATTAAACCAGACAGCTCATATTAAGGGTGCGATAATACCAGAAAATCCTTTAATGCGACGTAATTATACATAAGTGTGTAATTTTTCGTCCAAATCAGGAAAAACACGTTTTACCCTGATCTTCGATTACCCATAAAAATCATGGATTTTAACACAGTTTCCAAATTTATTCTTTAAATCAGGCAGAACCCACTATATTAGGATCTTTAACAATTTTTAAACCAAATACCTACTAGAAGTACTAGAACGGAAACCCGTCCATAAATTGGAATAAAATTTCATCAAGTGACCTTTTTAATTTGTTTACTTGTATTGTTTATGTAACTAATAGCCATCATACTGACAAACACGAATTCAATGTCATCATATACAATATTTGTGCTGCAATGGCATGGCACGTGGAATAATTATGATTTAGGTGTTGTACACGCGGAAGGAACAATGTATAAAAATAAAAAAATCCGTTCGGTTCACTTATTTTAGATTTCATAATGTTCATTTCGATAAAATATAAACTAGTTTTGGTGGAGAGAAGTAGCCGCGTCAGCCATCGGGCGCAAAGAATGTCAAGAACGTGACGATCTAAAAGAATGAGCTCGATTTTCTAACAGTTTGTTAATAGATACACGCACATACAAATATATACACTTGATTAATACCACATCATCATCGAAAGACGAAAGATAAAGAGAGAGCCAAGTTCCAGTCGCTTCTCGAATTGAAGAGAGAGAGGGACAAAGACAGTCATCAAATATTTAGATGTGTTTGTGTGTTGTAAGAGAAGATGATGACCTCGAGTGTTGTGGGTGAACATAAAGGCGGATGTTACATTAACATCCGCACCAAAAACTCAAATATACAGAAACTATATTTAAAAGTATTTCAATAAATACAAAATTGTATTGTTTCATTTCTTAGGTGTCGCCAACATCGTTGAAAAAATCATAAATAATAGTTTAGAAAATTATGATGTAATACGATTGTGTTTCAAATTTAGCCTACTTAGTTTTCGCAATTTTCACAATACTGTTCGACATCACGTCGTCAGGTCAACACCAATGTTGATTTCTTTCTAGTGGGTGATGGTGCCCTCCCCTCCTCCGCTGTTCTTTCGCTGATTTTCCAGCAAACTCCCAACTAGTGAACTTAGATTGGATATTAATTTTGATGCACACATCATTGTATGTAACTTTATCCTGCTGTCATGTTTATGTGTGGTAATTTGGTTATAAGGGTTGGACAAAGAGAGAGAGAGGTGAATTGCGTAACTGTTTGGTGGTCCTTTTGGCAACACAGGGTTAAACTACCTTATAGAATGGTAATATAAACCCTTGGTAAATGCGTGTGGGCTTTCCCGCATCTCTCTACAACACTGCTGTGCTAGTGGGTGGCTCTATATGAATGTATACGAACATCTCCAAACCATTTTCGATCCTCTCCTCTCTCAACTCTCTTGTCGTTTTTCAGGGGGTGGTGTGTATGGATGTAATATATTTTGCTTCTGTATTCACACTGTAGTATCGTTATTCAGACTAGTAGAATCCGGGCCCTCGTGTAAACGCAATTTAAAGGTCATTTTAGTTAAATTTTGAATAATGTACGGTCTACCCACTTGGCCTTATCTATTCAATATGGTTGTGTTGTCTTGGATTTTAATTAAGGGTACCAATCAATTATTTACGGTATTGTTACTGTATATCGGTGGGTGGGCGGTGTTAGAAATGAAATTGCACTAGTTTTCTATTTTGAAATGAGGAAACATTCGCTTTTTTGCATCATTCGTTGCGGCAGTATCCGTCAATTGTTGATTTAATTTCAGAGGAGTTTGTGAAATAGGGTCAAGTTTGGGACTTAGGTTAACTGAGGTTAAGTTTGCAGGAAGCTGTTGGTGATCTGTCAATTGTCGATTTAATTGGGGGAAGGTGAAGTCTTGGCAGCTTAGGGTTTGATTTTTTCGAACTGTAGGTTCCAGGAAATTCGTAGTTAATTTAACAATTGGGGAGCTAATTGTTGTAGAAATTGTGAAGGGGTTAGGTTGGATTTCAATAAATTCCCATAAAGTATCGGAGAAGTGTGTAGGCTCGAATTGGATTAGAGTTTATTAAACATTGTCAAATCACGCGATTCAGTTTAAGATTTGGGGTTTTTGACAAAAAAGGAAATTTGGAACCTTCCCTGCAATTAGGATTAAGATTCAAGGTTAATTTTGGATAGTGTTAGGTTTGATCAGACTACAGGAAATTATTTTCGGAAAATATGACAAAAAGAATTTAAGGCATTGTTAGACCAAATTAGATCAGAGAAATATCAGGAAGTCTGAAATTACAGGATTCAATTTGGATCAATTCTTCAGTTGATTGGTACTGTACATGGTCTTACACAGGAATATGTTTTAAAATTCCTGACTTCATCTAATGACTTGCACAAAATGGTTTTCCTCTCTTTTGCAAACAAATTCCCTCAGATTTTTTTTCGATATCTGCAAAACAAATTTTCTTCCGAATGAGTTAGACCCACCAAGTGTTGGTACATTCATGTTGCAAAATAAGCAACTACTATAATCTTAAACACCTCTGCTCCAAATTTAAAAGTATATGCTAGTAAAATGCTAATTTTCATTACCTAGCATGGGGGATGGTTGATTCCGAGATTGATTTCACAAAACATACGATCATAAGCAAATGATCAATTTCAGAAGTCCAAGTTGATGTGTTTTGCAGGAAACTCTAAAAGAAGGTCAAAATAGGTTACTTAACGCAGATCGCAATTAAATCTGAACTTTTTCAATCCCCAACTACTGTGTATTAAGAAAATTTCTCACACTCTCTTTGTTTGTACTTGAAGAAAAAGTATTAGATACCAACTACTATAAGTCCATTTAATAATAATAAAAGGCAAGCGACTCCAAGGTTGCTTTTCTACATACAGATACAAGGTAATAAGGTATCCACTTGCCACACACTCACTGTATGTGTGCTTGGCTGGAATGTGATTTATTATAAGGCATGCACATTGAAGCCATTGAACCGGACGATCAGATTTTAACGGGTGTTAGTAGATATGTATATAAACAGAAAAGTATGTTATCTGATAGTTTTTGGATTAAAAGGACATTCTCTTTCGCGAAATAGAAGGGGTTTGGCAAACGCGCCACCACCACCACCACTATTACTGCCACCGTTGCGCTTTTTCGCAAACATACAATCTGCTTACTACCATGACACTTCTTCCACCTACACATCCCCCTAGACTTGAATTATGGTGACGTAAATGTAAAGATGAAAAGATGTTAGATTTATAGCACGCTAAGGAACTGCTCTCCCGCTTCAAGTCATTTTGATATACAAAAACCGAATGATCCCCAACATCCTTTCCTCTTCTACGCACTTCTGACACCCTAATAATCGAACACAATGGAATAGAAAGCGTTTATATGACCATTAACCGAATGCATATTATAATACAGCATGTATAAACACGTTCACAGGCGTCTCATTGCTTGCCTTATACTTTTCTCTCTCTCACTCACTCTTCTGGCCATCATTGCGTGATGTATCCGATTTATGATGATTAAAAGAGACACGTGTTTTTTTATGTTAAGTGGAAAAATTCTTGTTTTTACTATAGAAAAAAACAATGTACAACATTCAATTAGTGTAAAAGCAGAATGGAAATTTTCTATATGAATAGAATTTGTTTTTAAAATGTACTAGTGCCAATAGAAGAAACTGCGTTTTCGTGAAAGTACTACAAACAATTCAATTTGTATTAATAGAAAGTATAATATATCGCAAAGGTATGGCATATTTGCTGGTCGATAAGAAAACTGGATTAAAATCAATTTGACTTGGAGAGGGTGAAGGTTATTTAAAAATAAACGTCACAACAACAGCACCACCGCGTCTTCAGCGAGGGCGGTGAAATGTTCAAAACGCTTGATCGGTGTCTAAATAGTGGCAATTTTTGATTTGAATTAACATTTCCAGAAACGTATTGTGTATAAAGAAGGGGGTTGGTATAATGTGTAGGTGGGACGAAGAAAGCGATACTTTGCGTAGTAGTGTCAAAGGGGACGTAATCTTGTTGGGGAGATCAATACGGCCTGTGGCGTTTAGCCAGGCAAGCACATGGATGGAGAGTCGTCGAAGGAGAGAAGAAGAAGAGGCGGCGGTGAGGAGGCACATCACACACAACTTTGGGACTTGATATACAAAGTTTATATTTCGTTTTACAAACGAATGAACCGGCACACGGTATTACCGTGGCGGCGGCGGCATTTGTATTTCGGGGGCAGGGCGCGCATACGATATTGCAGTTACTTGAGGGTGTGGAGTGGGAGATGATGAGAAGGGGTGCGAGAGAAGGGGCGTAGTAGTGGTGGCGACGACGACGGTTGTTTATCAATTACTTAATTGTTTTATTTAGATTTGTTGTGGCGTGGGTGTCAGATAGGATAGGAAAACCGTTTTGGTGGATTGATAATTTTTCTTCTTTGGCAAAATTGAATTGTAACCAAAACACAACAATAGGTGGCTACCTGTACACGCTTATAGGTATTTCCATTCTGTCTACCTGCGCTTGGTCAACAATTCATAAATCAAAAGAAAACGTCGATCTATCGACCATAATCTACGATTAGATATGGGCGTGTAAATCGACCCATCCCCGATGATTCTCTTTAACTGAATAATATACAACGGCTCAATTCAAACACACACAATCGCTTATAGTAATATTAGTACTCTATTACAGAAAATCGTGACGTAATAACTTTATTCAATTACCAACAGTAGTTTGGAATTTAAAAAGGGGGCTGTTTATGCCGTCCTCATTATTAATTTAAGATGCATTTGATCAGATCAAACGATTTATTAACACTCTCTTCCTGCACTTCCCATTCTTTGTGGTTTGGTATTACTTATATAATGTGGATAACTAATTTCGTTATTACGTAAATTTCAATTTCGGTTTTGGAAAGTGAAACTAGTACTACTATCGAATTGTGTGCAGACAATGTGCCAGACTTGCAAAACGTACGAAAAAAAGCAAAACCGTGGGCCACTTGGTAAACCCATCACGCCTCTATGTCGTTGCCTTGCGCTCGGTCACCTTTTTGATTAGTACCCGAAAACCGCGCGCGATGTGTGTGTTATAGAATATTTTTGGTGGGCATACAAAAAGTGATTTGCCATAACCGTACAAGGTTTGACATCTCCAATCAAGCACGTGGACCTGTTTTGCGTCAAGGTCAATGGAAGTGGGTGATAATTTTGACGGGATAGTACCACACACAGATTTAAGAGAAAGTATATATATCGATATTGCTTCATTTCGTTTTTTAATAAAATAGTAAAGGGATGCGATTAGGAGAAAGAACGGCGGGGTGGGGGAGAAGTAGTACTAGTACTTTCACAACTCTTCATGCATTATGTTTTTAAACAATTGTTAAACGTTTCCGGATAAGTTCGTTTACATAATACGAAATTTTGTAATGAATTTTTGCTCTCTTAGAAATCGGTTTTAAAGCGCGAACGATGATGACGAAGAAGAGAAAGAGGAGGAGGACGGGGAGAGTAGCAAAAAAACGGCAACAATCTTGAGTTATGCACAATGGTGATCAACTATGTAACTGGCTGCCCTCGCTTCTGCTTTTCTCACTCTGCACATATCGATCCTTTATAAACACACAACTTTATATAATTCTCCTCTCCTATAAGCCGGTTGCCAGCTTTTCGGTGCGGCTCTGGGACTTGATGCTATTTCTTTTCACAGAGAATTGTAGTACTACTACTACTCTTCACTCTTTGCCTTTTATCATACCTTTCTCGTCTCAGAGAATCCACTTTCCTTCATATTGCATTCACTTCACTCCTCTATGGCTCGTCTACTCGGCAGCCTCTTTAGATATGTGTGTGTGTGTTGCGTCGTGATGCTGATTCCAATGAACCGGAGCGCTTACAAAACTTCTTTCCAGATTCTTTGCCATTTGCCAAGAAAATAATAACGATTTTCAGCTATTGTACGGGGACGGATTAATATTACGTCTCTTATCAATTTCAATTAACGTTTTGTATATTTTTTTTATTATTGTCAAGATAAAAAATCAATTTCATTATTATGCAATGTGTGATAAATTTGTAATTATTTTCGAAACGAAAATATTTTCTCAAAATTTCCAATCTAACTTAATATATTGTTGATAAAGGGATTAATGTGGTGATAATGTGACAGAATTAATGATAAACCTTAACACTTAATAATAAAAGAGATTTTGATTTAGTGTAGTTTTTCGGTTCTAAAACATTCCAAAGCGAGAGAGAGTTAATTTGTTTTCTTTAAAACAAGTTAAAAGTCTGCAACACACACACACAGAATATACATAAAGAGTATGGAAAAAGATATATATATATATACATACATATTTTCTGTGTATGTGTCTGTATTATAAAAGGAAGAAAAGACTGTGCCTGAAAACCTGTTCATTGGTTTCTTAACAAAGAAGCTCTCTAGTTGGATGGCATGAGGGCATTTTTCTGATGATGATTATATGTATTGGTACCGGTTAGTTTAGATTAATCCACTTGTCACCGGCCACAACAAAAATCGATAGATTTTAAAACGCGGTTTTATATAATCAAGTGGCTACACACACACATTTCAAGTGCGTTTCTTGGAACTCTGATTTTCCAATGGATTCCAAATGGAAGAAAAATTATGAATAATTTATTAATATGCCACAAGTACTTCTTTACAAGTTGCACATTTAAAGAGAAAAACTCGTTCGATTAACTTACAAGTGTATACAGAATTGATCAATTTATACAGGGTGGTTCAGTAAACTTACAATTTTTTGGGGATTTTTGATTTTTACTATTAAATTTAGAAAAGCTTTTTTATTAAGGAATTTACAGAAATCTACATATAATTATTCAATATATGCATTGCTTGCAACAACAAACGTGACCAAACCTCATAAAATATAAATTAATTATGTAAAATGTAAATAAATTAATGCAACTATAATAAATAAATCAACAGTGGTCACAGTCAGAAACAATGTAAACAAACACCTGTCAGCCAAAGTGTCAATCTAAATTTAATTTCCCTAACAAATTAACCAAACAACTTATGTGTCCAAAAAACAAGTTGATTTTCTGTTTTTATTTTTTTGCTGAAAGCATTACTTACAGTTCGTCAACTCACCCTGTAGCCGCAAATCAAGAATATCGAACATACGCGAAATACTTGTGTAATAAGAGGCAGAAGAAGAAGGTGATCGAACAAGAAAAGTAGCAGCCACCTGTGTGCGAAATTGTCCAATCCAGGAAGTATAAACCGAATCAAGAGTGCGTTCTCGAACTGACATTACGCTCAGTGGCTTTTTCTTTTCGCTGTCCACATCCACACACATATAGTATTATTTTTTTCCTGTATAACATCTTCAATATTAAAGCGATTATTTATTAAATTAATCCGTTTGAAGAGCCCGCATTTATATAGCCTTGTCGAAGACGGTTTTATTTTTCTAGAAAAAAAAAATAAAAACAAAACTGTAAAACTTGTGCACTCATTACCATAACAACAAATGAAAAAAAAAGAATGTTAAAGAGAGAGAAAAAGAGATGGATATTACACATTAACAGCACCTAGCCGAAAACGGTTTATTTATAAAATGATTGTCTATTTCCTATTATTGTGTGCTTCCAATGCAAGTTGCGTTTACGGTACAATATTATTTTAATATCATCATCAACGAGTCAAGTTTACGAAAGCAAGACAAAGAAAAGATATTTAAGACAACTGTATTATTAAGTATGTAGATCTAATAACAGTACACTTACTTTATAAAATTACAATTTGTTTGTTGTCCTAGTTAGGTTAAGTTCTTCTAGTAAATATGCTACGAAATTAAATTTTCAATTAGAACACTCCATAAGAGATGAACAGAAAGAAAGAGATGGAAATAAATAAATAATAATAATATAATATAAATAAGAAATTGAGATCCTCTTTAACTACATATCCATAAAACGGACATAAAACCGTTTTCTTTTAATGGAATGTAAGTCAAATTAAAACGAAAAATAGATATAATTAGCCTTTCACGTTTCACGAAACGAATTGTTTTCAAAATTTATTATTGAATGGTTTGTTTATGTAGGAATTGTTTTAAATAGTTTTCTTTATTTCATTAAACAGTCAATATAAATACGAGTTTTATAGTTTTCTGCTGATATAATCAGTGCTGTGTGTGTTAAAGCAGCGCACATGTAAAAGAAGAAATATAAAAGGAGTAAAAAGGGAACGAGCCAGGTAGGTAGCAAAAGACAAACGAACGAGGGCAATAAAATATTATAAAAAGAGCATCTCTCTTCGAAGAGTCCGAACAGAGAACAAGAGAATGACCTGCGGCTCTTCTACTTCTGTTGCCTGTTTGTTCTCTTTCTTTGGCCATTTAATCTGGCTTGTAAGGCTTGTTTGCAATGGAGAGTAACATTGCGAAATTGTCAAATGGCAGTTTAGTTTTTTCAATTAGAAGAATGCAACTTAAAATAATCAAAGTTTATATTTTGAAGTCAAAAGAAGCAATTGTCACATTTTGACTTTAGAATCCAACTTTATTTTTTGACCTCAGAATTCGGCAAAAACCTGTAGGGAATTTCAACTAAAATAAGATTTTTTTTTATAATTTTGAATTTGAATGGGTCTTGTATTCGATTGTGAAATTCTCAACTATTGAATGACATTTTGAGAAGTTGGCACCAAACATCATTTTTGATGTTAGTTATTAGAGTACCAGAGTTATGTTTTTAGGATGGAATCAACTGAATTTTTTGAACTTGAAGATGATCTTCGCACTAACCCTGTAGCCACCACAACCAGACACAATAAAATTTTTAATGTAAATACATCAACGTTGAAGAGCGAAACAGAATGCGGAGCAGGTGATGTGTGGTGTGGTCTATAATCAACCATCAGTCCCTGATACGTTCTCCGACAAACGGTCCCAAAAAGCAAAAAAAAAACGACAAAGAATTGATCGGCATCTGTGCCGGCTGGACGACAATATGTGCCATCCAGCACATGATGCAAAACAAGCAACCAAATATTATCCACGACGTCGTCGTCGCCGCAAAACCATTATGAATATCTGCTGGCCTTGATTGACAACGCAATGTATACCTGCATACGTAAATATCTAATTGTCCGAATGAGAGATTGCTCTGAAACCGATTTTTTACCTGGATTTATAGAAACATGAATGTTAGCCTTGAATTCCAAAGATAAAAACGGCTCTTTTTTACACTCCACACACATATATGGAAAAATCAATGTATTGTTGTGGTGTGCTGGACAGATCTAGTGTGCGCGCTTGCCACACCGCACCACAGCCACCCCCTTCATTCATGATTTCCATCATCATCAGAGCCATCTCATCATCCAAGTGACCGTGTCTTGTCATTGTGTTGCGGGGTGGCCGTGACAAGGCTGTGCAACACCAGCACTTACCTGGAGAGGGCGTTTGACCTCACTCTTTCTCTCTCTCTCTTGCTCTCCGTGTCTGGCCGTACTGGAGCGAGAAGGAGAGGTTGCGGTGCTGCCGAGCCAGCCTGATATGGATATGAATATAATACTCGATTACGCACCGCGCAACCAGTTCAGGTATCGCACTAATTCTTTAAATCATCGACCATTCAACTGGTTTTTCTCAGAGACTTGCTGCTTTTCGTCCACCCAATCTACTTATGTATTTCGTTACGGTGCTCGAGTACCACCAGTACCGCCAATTGCGAGGAGATTAAAAAAAAAACTACGAACGAATAATCCAACATTTCACGCCTAAATCGTCCAGTATATTCTGTATTAAAATATCATCATTTTGCTCTCCACTGTGGTACTAATGACTAAATCGTCTCTCGTAACTAATTTTCTACTTATAAAACTGTTTCCTATATGGTTACAAGTTTTAAGGCTCAATGGGGTTACAGAAAATGCAATTAAAAAGCCATTACACTCAAAAACGTTCAATTCCTTTTGTATCTAATTAGTGAAAATACTACTTGGGTTTTTTCTTCTTTATCTTGTTGGTGCGAAGCGCCAGCTGTAATTCGGTACGACTTAATATTAGTATGAAAAAAAAATGTGTACAAAGTATATTATCGACAATACGAAAATTTCCACTTGTACAAAACACAAATTGAGATAAATAACGGGCCCATAGTACATAAGTTTTGTCTTCACTCACGAACTCGACCATTGTATCGCCATGTGAAATCTGTTTTCAGAAATTTTATGTGTATTTCGACTTCGTGCAATGGGAACCGGCCTTTAAAGCCATTGATGACAAACATTGTCAACATTAACATTTCTAATTATGTCATAATAACTAGTTTCTACAATTTTAATATTGGTGCATCGATGAAGTAAAAAAAACTTTAATAATAGATGTCATTGGACGATTACGTATTTATAAATCTTTGTGAATGCATACTTTCTATTTCATTTTATAGGCGAAAAAAATTCAGTGTAGAAAATAAAGACATTTGTAACAACTGAAAATGGTAACAAACCACATATCTACACCTTTTTTTTATAATTTGTTAATTAAATACAAAAATTCACTTTGCAATTGGGTCAATGAGATGTTTTATGACCGTCGTATATTTGCAACGAGAGATTTTTCTTTGACGTTCAAATTGTTCACGTGTGTGTAGAAAAATGTTCACGTTTTGTAGCAAATATAAAATATTCTTGTTAATTGTGTTCTACATTCTGCGTTTTAATAAGAGAGTTTCACACGATTGTCACTCCATCTAGAAAAAGTGTGAATTTGGGGGAAAATTTAGACTAAATTGTGCCTTAGGAAAATTGATTCTTGAACAAATCAAAAATATTAAATATTATGATTATACAAAAAAAATGAAGGTTGATTGTGGACAATCATTTCATCTTTCCCAATTATCTCTAAATAATCAAAAAAGAAAGAGGACAAATAAAAACAAAAATCACTTAGAAATGACTTGTTCCTGAATTTGACGCAAAAATTCACCTTGGAGAAAATAAATATTCAAAAACAATTTGCTGGAAGATCATAATATAAACGAACAAACTTTACTAAATGAGTTTGCAATGAATAAAAAATCGAATGTAAAAATCTTGAACCTTTGACCACAAATCAACAGAAAATCCAAAATATCAAACAATTTGATTGCAGATTTGACCCTAGAAAAATTGAACCCAGACCATAAATCACTAGATTCAATCAAAACCATGGAATAAAATAAATAAACATGACTGTATTAGTTCGGAATGTGATCGTGTCCTATAACTGTTTTCTAACAACTGGTTGAGTTTTTCAATGAAAATTAGAGGACATTCCAAGGACGATTGCGGAAAGCTCCAAATTCATATCTCAGTGGCACTCTGCTTTCTATGTGCGCTTGTTGGCTTTATGTAAATACATATATCCACACTCACACATACCCACATTCAGTGGGAATACCAAGAGAAGAGGCAGAAAGTTTTGTGAAGCGCGTCGTTCGACGTTTCGTTGTTGTCTCGTGTCTATACACTTCTGTCTTTTGTTCTAAACTTCCTTGTCGCGCTCTTTTAACTCACATAAAAGAGATATGCGATAGAGTGGTAGCGCAAAGCACAACTTGTTCACTGTATCTTCTTCTTCTTCCATATAACAAGTATTGCCTCGGATTGCGGAATGCAAGCCGCCTATATGTGTGTGTGCGAGTCCGGAGAGTAGAGGAAAATTGTATCCTCCTCATCACACCAACAATATACACAAACACACATACATATGCGAGAAGAACGAGCTGAGAGAACAGACAAACCGATATATCGGTGTATAGTTTTATAAAGTTGCGTTCTCACCGAGGTCGCTGACTTTTCATCCATCGGCAACTTAATAGTAGTAAGCATAAGAGGTGGTCCACCAGTGGATCTCTTCACCTCCTCACAAACAAGAGTGCTTTGATTTGTGTGTGTGTGTGTATATGGAAATTCCACACACTACGAAAAATGGTGCAAATCTCTGTCAATCTCTGTCATTTTAGCCATAGTAAAAACGTTGCTAAGCAACAAATTAACAATATAAAATGTGTGCAAGTGTGTTTGTTTTCCATATAATTGGGCGCATCTTTGTTTGGGTTGGACGCGTCGATTGATTCCAATCGAGTTCGCCGCGCGCCAGAACACAACCAGCAGCAGCAGAGACGACGACGACACAACCGAACCGGAGAGAGGAGTCAACCCCCGCCGCCTTCGACCGCATTCCAACCAGTGTTGCCAGCAACAAATTTCTATACACTTTACGCATTCATTTAGTGGAATATGCCACAAAATGCCACACTCTTTATTTTCAATACCATTATTATTGCCCATCTATTACATTTCAGGGGGGTGTGTGGTTGGTATGTTAAATGCACTGTTTTGGTGTCTTTGTTTTGCACGGGGGGCGCAACAGTGGCGCCGTAGACAGAGACAGAGCGAATCCTAGTGTGTACCAACAGAAATCTCTTTATATGGGGAATATTGCTGCTATAATACATTTAAAACACACACATTTGTGTGTGTAGTGGCGCACGATGAATAGCAGTTTAGGGCCACTTTTCGAATTATATACACTCATAGCCGTCCACGATGATTATACACTCTTTGTATGTAGTTTTGACACAATTTGAATAAAAAAATGTCAAACTTGTGTGTCACGTGTACTGTTGCATGTTAAAATTAATTATCTACTTACATGTGTGTCGATATGTAAAGGAAAAAAAATATATCTCTGTACATGATATTAAATTACAACAATCGTTTAGGTTTTTACTACATACGTAATTAATTATTATTTACAATTAATTACGTTTAAAAAAGACAGAAGGGGGTAAAGCGGAAAATCAAGCACGGTGTGCGTGCGGTGTACGATAAATAAATAAAATGTCATAATAAAAGATTTGCTAATAAAAAAAAATGAGAAACATTGTATAATAAAATCAACAGTTAATATACAAGTTTAAATATTTATAGAGTTGAATTAATTAAATTAATCCAATTATCACGTCTATTAGATGTTGTTCCAGACAGTAATAGTAGAAAGATGTTAGTAAATGGTGTAGAGGTGTGCGGGTGTGTAATAAACTGACAGTTTAAGGACGTGTTGAACGTCCAATAATAAATAGATAACTTAAATACGAAGGATGCATTTTGAACTTCCGTTAAATATTTTATTTACATATTATTACGGTTTTTTGGAGGGAAATTGGTTTTTTCTTCTTGGCTGGCGAGTCTCTTTCCTGACAGGCTTTGGTTAAAGAGTGGTTGGTCCTCTTTCAAGGATCCTGCGACAGTAGTTAGGAGGAAAATGCGCGCAGTCGCCCCGCTACATACACACCTATATATCACTCG
This sequence comes from Silvanus unidentatus, assembly GCA_963930825.1. NCBI lineage: Eukaryota > Metazoa > Arthropoda > Insecta > Coleoptera > Silvanidae > Silvanus > Silvanus unidentatus. The sequence goes on from OZ005762.1 coordinate 12,293,871, forward strand.
AAAAACGTAACAAGAATATACAAAACAAGCGCGAGCTTTTGTTTAATCTGCGTGTGGAACAGAGATGGACTGCGCCTATATGGGCACGATTTGAATTATAAATGACATATGTCTGTCTCTACGGTCTAAAGGTCAAATTTATATATTGTGTACACAGAAAATCCACCAGTGGTACAAAAAAAACTTGATCAACCAGAACACACATTCTATATGAAATGTATTTTTTTGTTCAAGTTTTAATCGAAATTTTAGCTAGTTTATGGTAATAGAAAGGCAAGAAGGATTAACAACTAATTTGAATTGTTAAAGAAAAATAGGCAAAAAATTAACACAACAAAATAATTTTTTAAGGCATTTACAATTTTTAAAAATTTGTCTTCTTCATTACGAAATAAATTTTTTGTTGGTTTTGAGCAAACTTTTGGTGATACAAATTAGAAAAAGGTGAATAAAAATTTGGTTTTCTTAATGAAGAATCTAAAATGAAATTATGACCACGAATAACTTTTAGGAAATCCATTTTTTTATTAAAAATGTTTAAAATTTTTGTTATAGAAAAGCAGAAACATACTAAAACAAAACCAACTTGTTGATGATTAAGAAGAATCAAAAACTGAACACATTACATTTTCTTTGTCTTAACATTTCAGGGTACAAAAAATTTTTCAAATATTGAGACTATAAGAAAAATTTTGTCCAGAAATTTGTCTTATTGAACATAAATGGAATTTTTGGTTCGTTTTGAGCAAATTTTACGAGTGTTCGCGATAAGAACACATACCGGAACGATGACGAAAGTGATTAAGAAATAATTTGTCTCGTTTTCATGACGATGATGAAAACCGAAAATTGACTCTTTGTTATAATATTGGAATATTTCACAACTGAGTCACACAGAAGAACCCAAACAAAACAATCAAAAGATCGTCTCTAAAAATTCGTCTCTTTTTCATATTCCTCTTTCTACATCTATGGGTGTAGGTTGAGAATTTTTGTGACAAAACATCGTGGATTTCTCCCTAACAGTTCAACACAATCTACTTAATTATACACATATATGATAATATTTATTCAAACAAGTTGGTTATGTGGTTGTTATTTAAAGAGGGAGATTTTTTCACGCGGCACAATGCACTTTTTTCTCTTCATATTTATTGTTCTACAATGCCTGGATGAGTTACTCTATTAGGCCATGTAACAGACCATGACTCAAGAAAAGAATAAGTGTATATTACTTTATAATTTCATTTCCTAATGAAATTATTTTAAATGTAAAAACACATCCGATTTTTTTTTCATGTAACGAAATGCGGTATTGACAACTAAACTGTTTTATTACAAAACTAACAATAGAACAACGTAATATTTATATTTAATATAATAATAACAAATAGTACGATAATGACAACAACAACAACAATAAATTAAACGGAAAATATGGTAATTTATTTATTTTGGATTACTGAATTATGGCGTTTGAAACGCTATGTTTTTTTCTCTTTTTGTGTATTAATTTTTTAATTAATTGCGATTTTGGTTTACATGATTAACTATAGAGAGTGGCTTTCGAAAAGCTCATTTAAAGCTCTAACAAGGCGTACCATTTCGGGTCCACTATTAGTAGATCATTCAGAAAATATTTAACATCCTGTGATACACATTTTTATACGGGGTGTTTTAATGTTTACTTTAATGTTTTTAATTAACAAAATATCCAGTTAGAAGTTAAACTGCAAAAATTGTTAACGCTCTGTACATTTTTATACAGGGTGTATCACAAATTTTTATGATATATGATGATTTTAATGACTTTCGCTTCTATAAAGCCGAATTTTATCGTTTTATCACTTTATTGTTTGCATTCATTAAAGAAGTTGAAATTTCACTATTTAGCTACTCATTTTTTTTATAACCGAATTTTATGAATGAAGCCAGTTTCGTGGTTGCCGTTACGAGCATATGCGTGCTGGTGTACGTGGATAAGGAAGTTGAATGAAAAATGCACACATCCAAAATTTCATTTCCATGAAAAATCCGGTCCTGAATTCTCACAAATCGATCCATAAATTGTTTAAACAAACACATAAACAATGTAATTGTTTTCGATATATTTTCTAGATTAGAACTAGAATAGGTGGATTTCACGTAAACGTGTAAAAGGTCACTTAAAAGTAAGTTAACCTCCATAAGAATAATAATTGTCGATATATCGGTTAGAGTTGCTCCGATTGCGGCCCTCTTGCAGGCGGATATGAACAGTTTACTTTGTTATCAACATCGGAAACTTTTAAACAAACATGCATGTAAGTATGTGGAATTGTGTGGTTTTTCTTATTAAAAATACCTTTCAGATATTAATAATACTATAGGAAATACTTTATATATAGACGAAAAAAAAATTATATTCTTGCATATAATTATAGTTTCTCACATTTATTTGCAAACTATGCACATACACATGTGTGTACATTTTAGTATAGTTAACCTTCATACAATGTATGCATTTTCGAACTAGTCGTAATAAAATAGAATAGTGGAAAAAATATTCTGACGTATAGAGAGGAGAGAAATACCAAACCGAAGGTACCAATATCACTTTACTATTGTTTCTTGGATTTCACTTCCTGTTTAGTCACAACTATGTTTTCTTCGGTATTTTCTAAATTGTTAAACAATCGCGTATTTTAAGTATTTTTATTCTATACTTTAGGTGTGTTCATTTCCATTGTTTTGGGTAACGAATTTGAATTTGGCGCCGTTTGGGCTTAATTGTTTTGCGCGCTAAATTCGAATTTGTCGCCCATTTTCGCAACGTGCGGAGGTTGTATATTTTTAAATATTTTCGGACAATATTCGAATAAAGTCTGTAGCGCGTAATGTTGTAGCTCTCCTTGAAATATAATGCTTTCATGCAATTTGAGTGAAACAAATTTCCATATTCCAACAGAACGCCACCGCAATATCTACGAACGAGAAAGATACAGGCTCGCGAGTGAGTGCCTATAAACGGTATAGTACCGACTTTTATGGAATGTTACAGAAAAGGAGAGAGACAGAGGCGACCACATATTGTGTATATATGATTTTATTATAATATACATATATAAAAAGAAGAAAGATATAGCGATAGAGAGGAGTGAGAAGAATAAAAGAGGACTGGGGTCACCGCAAACAGGTATTTGTTTTGTTTTTGCCTAAGCATATAACCATATAAGAGAGCATCATCGTATAAGCCTTGTTAGCAAAACATATCACTATCAAGTAGCCCAAGAGTGCACAACACTCGAACATCAACATACATATTATAAAATGTTTCTTATTCATATATTGTATGAGGTGGAGGTATACACAACACATACTGGCGCACTTTTTTCTCTTTTCTTCTGCTTAGTCTCTTTGTACGCCCACAGGCAATTGCGTTCCATAGTCTGTAAGTACAATGTGTGTATTATACTTGTTTTGTGTTTCTCTGTTTGTCCCTTTTGACATATTTTCTTCTATATATGCTATCCGCGCGCTTCTTTCGCTCCCTTTTACTTATTCAATCCTGTCCGCGCGCCACTTCTTCTCTCGCTCTCCACAAACACAAAACAGATAATATAATGATGATGATGGTGGTGTTCTTCTTTTCGTGTACGTACGCGCTCGTTTATGTCAGTCTTTCTACATTATTATTCCAGTTTACACATTTATATGTTATACTGATCTTATCGGCAGAATGATTTTTTTTCCACTCTGTCGTATGAGGAGCGAAGGTTCATTTTATTTCTTCTTCTTGTGTCTTGTGTTATATAGAAAGAGAGAATCCAGTGTTTGACTTTTTAAACCTGTTGAAATGTTAATAATATAATTATGTTAGTTGTTTGTAATTATTTTGCTCGCTTCTGTGTTTTGTTGATTTCTGAAACTCGTGTTCGTTTTGTCTTGTCGACGAGCACCCATACATTAATTCATTTTCTCAGTGTATTAATATTAATTATTTAAATTTTATTTTAAAAACCTTGACCACCTAATGAAATCACCAACCATGACCAAAAGAATCAAATTTTTCATTCACCCACAATGTATCGTCTGGTTTTCGGGTATATAAAAAAATAAAGGTATACCATATTTCGTCATTTGCAAGGCAATTTGGTTTGTTTTAAGAAATTGGGAACACTATTTAGTTTCATCAGCACGGATTATGTTTCATTAAAGGACAGGTAACCGGGATTCAAATTGGGCGCACATCAACTCGTCACTGGTAATCCCTTGCAAAAATTTAGATGTTCCCGAGACACATCAACTCGTCACCGATACCTTAGTGAGATGCATCAACTCGTCACCGGGACGGATTAACTGATCACCCGATTTTTAATCCTTTTAAATATCTTTGGGTATGAAGATATAAAATTTAAAGTAAAATAAGAAAAGCCAATATGTTTTTTCGAAAAATATAAATATATTTTGTAGTATACATATAATGAACATACAGTATCTATATACAAAGAAGGTAAATAATTTTACCTAATGCATCTGATGACCTCTTTGGCTCTCAACAAACTTTACTTCCACATCCATTGCACTTATAAAAATCGTTCTCAATAATACGTTCTAACACTGTCGAGAACGGTATATTAGAACAGAGACAAAACTGATTAGTCTCTGATTAGAATGAGAATATGTCCAATAAATATCACAGTTATATAGAAGTAATGAGATACGATTCTTAGAATTAACTAATTATACCTAAGTACCCCAGTGACCAGTTAGTGTGTCTCCGAAAGGTCCTTAGAAAATTACCTGAAATCGGCCGGTGACGAGTTAGTGTATTTTACTTGAAAGGGATTAAGTCTGGTGACGAGTTAGTGTGTACCCTTCAAATTTTTGATGAAGTTACGAACATGTTTTATGCAAAAGCTTACCTCGAAATTGGTTTGGCGTTGAAAACTGTTGATTATTTTTATTACTTACAAATTTTCATCAGTTTTTTGATAAAAAAGGAACGCTAGCATTTTTATTCAAATTTGAAGAAACGTAAAGTGAAGAAAATATTTTTTTTGAGTCCATTATTATTGAAATGTGTTTTCTTCAATGACTCATTTGCTGGAAACATGATTCAGATTGAAATTATTTTGAAATGAAAAGAGACATAAACAATGACGAAGAAAGTGCAAATGCGTAAGCGAAATTTTATTTTAATTTTTTCAATTATCGATAAGGATTTTTGTTTTCATTTCATTAATTTTTTCTGTAACTTCGTTCTGTTTAATAATTCGAAGAAACCAAATCAAAAACATTTTGACCTTTCTTAAGAATCAGAGTCATCGAAAAAGATTAAACTGTTGTCTTAATCTTTGCAACTCTTTACTTTTCTTCTTTTATCCACATCCTTCTTCTTCATCTTCTCTCATCCTGTTTTCCAGATTTCTCGGTTCATATTTGTCCTTTCCTATTATGTTCATGTTTATGCAATTGCATTTCTATTTATAACTTACGGCATTGTAATTACAACACAAAGAAAAAACCCAGCCGAAGATAAGCATTTTACCTCTTACATCCTTCTTTCTCTGTATTCCATTTTTTATGTGCTCACAAATCAAGAATAACTATAAGAAAGGTATTGCTTCAATAAAGAAAACGTAAAAATTCCTCACTCCATTCAATGAAATTATACCTATCTGCACAAAAATTTGTCAAAGTGTTAAAGAACCAGATCATCATACCTAATTGTATACCCGCAACTAATCTAATTTTACACCACACACACAGTGTCTGTATAATAATAAATTAATCACAATTATAAATGGTGGTGAAGTGTCTGATAAACAATTAAAAATTTGCATAACGTAAACATATTACTCTTGTATTAAAATTATCATCCATCCTTTTACATCTAAACATTGAATTGCAAAAAAGGGATTGAATATATTCGCTATACCTATATTATTGGAATAATATTTTCCTCATTTCATACGATCTAATTTAATTAATTTAGATTGAGCATTTAATATGCAAATGGTCACCTGTCCATAAATGGTACATGTTATTTACCCATTTAATTACTGTTTATAATTGAAATTTTACACATATTCGTTCTGATTATAGTAAAAATTTAACTCGTGATTATACCAGTCACAATATGCTCTTGACGATAGTTTTTCTCTGTGCAAACACTTAAATGCAGTCAAATAGAATTTTCCGGTTTAATCATGTACGTCACAATATCACGTCATACAATTTGTTCATAAATGAATCATTTCATGTGTTTATTTAAACGACTCTTGTTAGAAATTGTTGGAAAGAAAAATTATTAAATGTGGCGCAATAATAATTGTACTTGATAAAATAATGTAAAACTATGCTACTCAATCGGGTATATTGTTTCAATGTCAAAGGATGTTGCAAATTGTCTTACAAAATGAAAATAAAACAAAACCACCATATAAACATGACCTACATATAATTTTTGTCGACTTAGGCATTCTAATGTGTAAATTGTTTATAAATTTATTTGGACGAAGAAAAAAACGATTCCATTGTAAAATTGTAATTGAAACTAGGCTAAAATAAAAATTGCGGAAAACATACACTACCACTAATTGTACATTTCAAGTATGCTTGTTATGAAATGAATAGATCTGAGAAAAAGACAATAGGATCTGTGAAGAGTGTGTCAATGGCAGGGCATACGACTATGACCGTTTCTTATATATTAAATAGATATAGAAAATTTATGTACGTGAATAACCTTGACCTGGCCCACAATTACATAGCAAGAACAATTTTTCAATTATATTTCACCTATAGGTTTTTTCTTCATTCCAAGCCAATCAATTTGTATTGATTTGTTTTCTAAACTTGACGTTTACAAGTTGTTTGTGGCCGTCTTCTCTCTTGTACGACTTTGTAAATAAAACCCACGCCCCACAATGTCTGCATTTACACCTACAAAATATTGTTTGCTGCCATTCGATCTGTTATAGTTGTCACAAATTGACTACTGCATATACTTATTTGCAATGGCTTCGCACAATAACACTCAGAGGGGTGGAATTGAAATGGGATAGTGGGTGAGACTCTTTCAGCTATTGTAAGATGATAGTTGAGGAAGATTCTAGTTGGGAAGTTACATGCTTTACGAATAATCGAGGGAATATTGGGATGGAAAGGAAAGTTTTAGTATGGCAAGTTTTTAATGGAAAAAGTGAAGATCATTATGGCCTGCAAATATATAAACTCATATGAGGAAGTTTCAAAGAGGTTTTAAGTTTCAGCAAGTGGTAAAGATTTGACGAAGATTGAATATTGAAGAAAATCAGTATATGTACTTGAAAGGACAAACAACTGAAGATGGATTGTAAGAAGCTCGGTAAGAATAAGTCTGTGGTAAAGATGAAGAAAGAATTTTTGTAGATAGATCTTTTGAATAAAGGGTTTATTTAGAATATCTTGAAAGGTTTTACTGAATTTTAATAAAACTTTTGAGATTTGCCATGAATTTTAATTGTCTGTAGAACAAAGAACAGAAGAAATACTTCTAATTTGAAGAAGTTGGTTACAAGAGCCAAGATTTTATTCAACTAACAAAATAACTTAGTTCTTGGGAAGATTAAAAAACAGAAGTGTGACACGAAAAGTGAATTGAAGAAACTTTTTGAGTTCATGTTTTTCTGGATTCGATAAAGAATAACCAAAGAAGAATGAAAAAAATGTGTAAGTAAAACATCAAATTCCTTTGGTGTTGATACCATCTTAGAAATCCCGTAAAAATCAAAAAAATAATTTCTGTATTCTTCGCAAAACAATATAAAGAAAAATCATTAGAAGAGATAAATTTTTTGAAAAACAAATCATGAAGTTTATTTTACATAAAAAAAACACTAATAATCTTTGAGTGACGGAGGCCAAGGATTCAGAATTATCTTAATTGGAGTTTTGATATTAAGATCTAGATATACATCTTCCAACCATCTTCAAATGAATTGCATAAATATCGAAATTAACCATGTTTGCATGCTTATCAAATCACCAACAAAATGAAGAAACTATCCAATGAATATTTTCAACGAAGACACATAACTAACCTAACAGTAGAAGACACATTATCGAGAAAGTACTCACTTATCTTCACTTAGATCTTCAATATTGAATTACTAACGATGCCGAGTGTTTGATTAATGTTAAAGAGTGGTAAAGTTGTCTCTCGTCCATCCTACCAATTAACGATTATGAAAATTCCAATCGATAGGAAGAGCAGCGACCAAATAAAGGAAGATATAGATTACTAGCTTCCTTCAATAAAAACTCGGCCCCCAAGGGAATTTTATCATATTATTACGATATTAAAATAAGATATACTTAAATAAAATGAAGGAAATCTCTATATACCAATAGGTATTCGTTATCCCTCCAATAGATCTCTGAACAGACGTTTGAATATTCATTAACTCTGAAACTAGAACTATGATTTCCACAGCATTCAATATACATAAACATTAAAATGTTCAACTGTAAACATCTTCTTTTTCTTTCAAAATGCAACACACACAAAGTGTGTGTGTATAGAAAGCAAGAAACATAAGAAGAATCTCATATAGATTAAAACGTAAAAGAGAGTAATAAGGTAGATGAAATGCGGAGGTAAATGATTCCAAGGGAATGTGTGTAGGTACGTACATACATAACATATTCAACAGTAAGAGCGCAAGAGGACACTTGCATTCGAAAAACTCTTGCAGCAGCAGCAGCAATATTCACAATCATCATCGGTTTGTTCGGCTAGAAGAAAGACAGAAAATTATACCCAGCTAAATATTGAGGTTTACTCTCTTCTTCTGTCTTATGTATATTTATCCACAAGTGTATATGTGTGTGTGTGTGGAAGTCAACGGTTTAAACATCGATTTATAATAGTGACAATTGATTAACGGCGGTGCTGGCGATTGGTCGCTCTTATATAGCATTGGCGTTACAAATAGCTACATTATATACCGGTATACAAAACAAGTTCTCTCCAATCATCCATAACAAAAAAATTATTATATTACTTACACAACAAATTTAATCATATAGAAAATGTGTCCAGGCATTTCTATATATTCTGGGATGAATTCGAAGGGAAAAAAATTATTCATTAGCCCGCGCATTTGTTGATTGTGAGGATCAACAAGTAATTAGCGTTTGTAAAGACGCGACGACGTGCACGTCAACCCCCACTTGCCTTTAGTCAGTGAAAAAACAACACCATCCATAATGCATATATTACAGTCATTAGTAATTTTTTTCTACAAATAAAAGATAACATTTCGCATTTGTGTTCTTACTTATCGGCCTGTCAAACATTGCCAACTCTTTATGCACACAAACAATACAACAACAAACTAATTTTGACAAATTATACTTTGAACAGATGTTTAGGAAAAATAAATTAAACACTAATCGTTTGTCTAATGATTTTTGGAAGTTCTTTAGGGAGGCAGGAAAATTGGCAATACTGTCAAGAATTGTCAAAAATCGAGATGAAGATTTGTTTATGGCTAAATACATATTTAAACTATATTGGCAATGTGTAAAGTTTGCAATCATACTTAATTCTCTTTTACAAATTTGATTTCGGGAACTTTAACAATTGGCACTGAAACTGTCAAAAAAGCATCGATGAAACAGACACCGCTATACAATAAACGCTATTTTTAATAAGACGAAAAAATTTGTGCCTGTCTGTTCTCTGTTGTTAAGGGAGAGACAGACATGTGTACATAAATGTATTTTATGCCCCTATTAATAGTCGAGAGCATAAAAATATACTCTTTCTTCCCAATGTCTTCAACTAACCAAATATAGATTTTGATGTAAACTAATTTTAGTAATTTTTTCCCATCTTTTCTCTATACCTATGTGAAAGTTAAATTGACGAGAAAAACAACAGAACTTTATGATTGAGGTTATGACAAAAGTGGGGGAAAATTATTGTAATTTTTCTTCAACCGACAAAAAAAATGTAAATATGTAATACCCTAAAGCGAGATCGGTGAAATGCAGCATTACCAATGCAATGTCGCTGTGTATTTTTTTTGTGAAATCGTTTAATTACGAATTTTCACCTCAGCTGTTCCCCGTGTCTCCCTCATGTTTAAAAAACCCGATTGTATCATTTACCGTTTTTCCTATTCGAAATCAATAGAGAAACGTATACACGAAACAATAAACGGCAACCTTTTGCATTAAAAAGCAACAGCTACAATCATCCAAGCAACTAGAATAACAGTATTAGATCGAGATTTTTAATACAAGGTGAACTACCTTTTTGTTTAAACATTGTAATATCAATTTTCTTTCTTTATATATTCAATAAATCAATAACTCTCTTTTTACAAATGTGTCGAAAATAATATTTAATAAACGGGAATGCCACGCGAACAGAAGTAAAAGAGAAGAGAACCAAGTAGTAAACCGTGTTTTATTCAAATCCGCACTGGAAGTTTGTAATTACTTATATGATGATTTGTAATCAGGCATCCGTAGAAAATTCGTGGGATTTTTCACAAGTAGAAAAAAGTAGTTGGGAGGGAACATTGAGGGACCTTTGTGTGTTATGCGGGTGGGAACCTGACGTTTCGTCATTAAAATATTTAATAATTGCTATAATTCCTACAAAACGTAAAAATTTGAACTTTTATTGAAATATCAAATTTATATATGTATGTCTATAATTACTTAATTAGACATTGACAAGGTTATATGAAATTCGATTGTTTTTAACTGATGACAATTTAGAGGAATCTATTTAGGATCGTATATGTACTTTAATTAAATGTATAATTAATTTCATGACTAATGAAAATTCGAAAAAAAAATACTGTTGACAAATTATAAAATTTTGTAATCAGTTTATCTAATCTAATCCAATGTTTGGATGGATTTGTGTCGTATTTTTTGCTTTATAATGTTTGGATATGTGCAAGGTGAGATGAGTGCGCATCTATTGCTGAATTGGTGAATGAATTGCAATCGAAAATGACATTTCGGAGGCAGGAGGCGAGAAATGGATTAATATTTTTAAAATACATCAATGTGGTTTGTTTAGATTTTTCTGGTCTAGTCACGGTGTACAGGGTGTGCACATTTTATGAACCAACAAGGTGATTTTTTTAGAGTTTTAAAAAATTATCAATTTTTCAAGGAATAAACAATATTTGTCTGCTTTAAAAACAATTACGACTAAGGTTATTAATTTAATATAAAATTACATATAAGGTATAAAAATAAAATATCAAAAGTACAAAGTGTTAGAACTGCGTCAAAGGTGTTTATTTTTTTATCTTATTAAAGAAAACAATTTATAAATTATCAATTTATAACCGATAATTTTTAAACCGATCTGTTCTCTCCTCAAGAAGAAAAAGAAAACAATTTCTCGCATCATTTACACATGAACCAGAATTTATAACACCCTGTATAGAAGCCAAATTTAACGCCCGTCCCTTCTCAAAAAACATAAACACTGAAATAACTGACGCGCCTGAAAGAGGGCACATACACTCTTCTTACAGCGCCAAGAATAGGATATTTATATGTTGATTTGTGTACTGCGTCACTTATAACCGCATCTTTCTCTTATTTATCCAAAAAATAGCATTTCGTCGATGTGGTCACCCAATAAGGCGCGAATTCACTATGACCGCATTTTCCATCGAATTCCACCACTTTCCTCACATTTCGTCCAGCCAGTAATGGAAACTCGCCTAAGAACCCTTTCCGCATCTCCTTGCTCAGAAATCGCACCTTCTCCTCTCACAAAATGTGTGCGTGAATACGTGTAGATAAATTTCGTTTGTACATAACGATAAATAACTCGCGCCTGTTCTATTCCGGTCCGTTGCTTGTTTACAAATTATTATTAAAATGGATTTATAGCGATGAAATGTATTTAAAATCGTTCTAGTATTTCGGATGCACAGAAAATGCGGCACTTTTGCACTGTTCTGCTGTACACTTACAGTTGTATATAATTTTTTTCCCATCTGCAAAAGAAACCAGTAGTGAAGATAATAAAATATTATTAATACCGTTGCACGGCCGGACAACAGACCGCCTCCTCTTCTTCCTTCATACTCCTCAGCCTACCATCTGATATGACAATTATATTCCACTAAAACGTCTAATTAGAAATAGCCAAGCAATTACATCGAATACTGTAGATGGCGAATTTCGTTGCATTCTGTCCGCAGCTTCATACGCTAACTGTACATTAATGAAACAATTAACTTTATTCAATAATTTTATATTATTGTTTTTGTCTATTGTATAAATACAAAATGAATTGGATTTGTTACTCGACTAGTAAATATTATTAGTATTAAGGTGAATCAATGACTTTGCTCTTAACGGCACATACTAACGGACACGGAACAATCGTGTCATTTCACTTACTTGTCCGCGGTTTTATTGAACAAAAAATTTTTCTACATTAATTTGTCTATTTTAATTAAAAACAACGTCAAAATCAAAGGTTAACAATTTCATTGTTTTTTTATGGATCGAGAATTCCCCCGCTTTAGTTTGAAAAGGAAAAATTCAAATTTGGATCCATTTCGCACCGTGCACGACGACCTCGTCCAGAATAATCGCACTGGAAGGTTTGCTAGGTAATAAAAATCATTTTTCCATCTCACTTCAAGACTCCGATTTCTATTTAGAAACGTTTTTTATAATGAGACTCGGGCGAATGGATAATACATTCACTATCACGAATATTGTTATCACATTCAAGGCGAACACAGTCGAGGAGTTTCCTAATCCGCAATTACAGGTAATAAATATGGTAATGCGCGTGCGCTGCACTGCTGTATCCCCTGGTCGTTATCTAAACATCGGTTTGATAATCGATCAAATCATTTTTGCAGATCGTTATCTATCGCATATGTTTGGAGTTTGTGTGTGTTTTTTGGATGATTTACGTAGAAAAATACATGAACGCGATCGCGGAGAGTATGACCGCGAAAAAGTGTGTCAATGAGATAACCTCATTTTGCATTTCTTGTGTACTTGCAAACAATTCTCTCCCATTTACAAAATAGCCAAGTTATTAGATTGAAATTTCGCGGGGGAGAGAGAGATAGAGAGGAGAAAAATTCTATTCGACTATTGTATTTCCTGTGTTCATGTATATAAACACATAATTAATATTTTACTTTTGAACAAAAAATTATTATATACGTTTATGTATATCACATCCTCTTTTAACAATTATTATCAGCAACCGAAACACGTACAATATTCATGAATGAAACTTGGCGTTTCTATGCTGGAATATTACCTATATATATTCCTCTATCTGTATACACTTTATTATAATAATATAATAGGTAGTTTTAATTAACTATTATGTATACTGTATACTGAAATTTTTCGTTCTGTGTGTTGGTACTGATAATGTACTTAATTCGACTGTGTGCATATTTTTTTAACCATTTACGCTAGATTATTATTCATATACGTATTTAATGTAATTTTATCATTAGTTTGTTCTGGGTGTTGGTAAAAAAGCGCAATACTTATCGTTGTTTAACTTTTTTATCTATTTAATAATTGTTAATAAGGGGGATAAGAAAATTTATTAAATTCCATTGAAAAAAGCGCACAATTATAATTAGACTTGTGGGGGACAATATTCAAAAAACAAATTATAAACAACACCTTCAAAAACAAACGCGATCTTAAATTAAATCACAAATTACGGTATTTATTAGGTGCATAATAGATATTACATTCGACAACATCCTGTATGATAAAAACGATCAAGGTTTCGTTATGTGTGTGTTGTAATTTTCATTAATATTTTGATAATGAAGCACGTGTGTAACTACTTTTTTTCTATTTTGTTTTAACCTCGGTTAATTGCTTACGGAATAAATAATGTTAGAAACGCAGCTAAATATCTGTTTTCGATATTGTCACTGTGCGTTGAGAAATTCGTAGGTGATGTCGTTAGTAATTAACTTTGAATTTGATTGATGGTTTATTAATTTCATATTAATCAAAGATTAGTTGATTAGTAACTTTGCTCATTCAATATGTTTCCAAATGTCAGAATTTAATATTCAGATAAAATCACATTTTTCCAATTTGGTGCTGATATACTGGTTTATCAATAGCTTTTTTTAATATACACGACTCTGACTACATTGCAGTACAATAAGTAATTTTATTAGTAATTTAGTAGAAATTTGATTTGATAATTTTGTTGGCAACTGAGGTTTTATTTTGGTTTTCTTTTTAATTACCAAAAGGAACATTTTATAATAAAATTTTATTAGTAACATAATTCAAATAATTTGGGTACTAACTAAATTTTTCAAAGGTTTTTCAAAATACTCCGTTAATCCCTTCTTTTGAGTAGTTAAGAAAAAATTGATACCAAAAATATATTTTGTAAGTAACCAAAGAAAACTGTTTAGTACTGGATTTAGTAATCAATCGTTAGGAGCAAAGTAAATTTTGACTTTTAGAGATCCTTTATTTTTGTTTTAACGCCTTATCTATCGTTGATAACATCTTAACTGCAATTTTTATAAAATGTGCACAATTAAAAATTTCATTCAAGCACATTAGTAATCGAACCTTACCTTAATTAAGATCTCAATTGATCATTTTGGTGACAAGGTAACTCCTGAGTTAAAAAAAAGTTTAGATGTTTTAATTTGCCTCTTATCATCAAAACGTTGATAACGCTATTTTAATCTATTAAATTGCACCACTTATAAAATTCATTCACACACATATTAGTAACCTTGGTACCTTAGAGTTGTTAAATCTATCAACTTATACATAATTAATTTAGTTTACCAGCATTTTATGTCATACCTATACCTACCTCTAGGTACGTACATTGATTTGTGATTTATCGAGAAAATGTCAATAAATGTCACATATAAGTAACGTTATTAATTAGTTACCAAGGTGATATACTTTTCGTTTAGAAGTCCATATTACAATATAATATTGTAACACCCACGATAAACAAGTTAGCAGAAACCACCTGAAAAATCTCGTTGAAAACCTTTATTCTCATCGTTTTATTTCACATACTACTTGAATTTTCTGCTGTACTTATCCATACGATACATTAGTCATTACTAAGCCTCACATTTGATTAAACAATTAATTAATACCCTCAACTAGCCCCCTTTACACCATTTATTTGTAATTAAGTGTGCTTACTTTCAAACGGACACTCGTACCCTACATTTGTTCGCCTTTAAAATGACTTTGTGAATAAAATATTCCAACTATTTGCAAACTAATGACGTAACAAAAACACATATTCTAGCTACTAACTACACTAAATTTATTCAATTGTTTACTCATTATTATTATAAATTTAACCTTTATTACTTCCCCACAACGCAGACTACTTACACTGTCCTTTATGTTATTAATAAGATCACCTCGATTTTCCACCTAGAAATAAAAAAAAACAACACGAAAACTCATTGAATAATTGAAGTAGTTTTTTTGTACCTAAATTCTTTTTTTTGTTTGCTCTATTTACTCTTATAGTGTATGTTTTTTCGTATGTCTAGAGTGTTTTATTTTTGTCTGTCACACATAAGTAAAATGTTAATTTCCCAAAACATGTATATCGAGACAATAAATTATACATTTCAGTCGATTCGATATGAAAAGTGTACCGATCGATAAACGGTTTACTTTTTCGGTGTACAATTTAATTATGTCTACGCCACTGTCTTTAAGACTAAATATATACAGGGTGTTGGTGCCCTTACTGTCAAATAATTTATGTTTAATTGAGTTGCAATTTTGACTGAAACCTATTGCAATTTACTTTCTGTACAACAGCAAACCACTTTATATACCAACCATGTACATATACATAGGTATGTAAGTATATAGCTATTATTTTATGTCAAAAAGGTAAAATTAATCAACGACAACATTGTATGTGTGTGTTACACACTATATGCCATCATTACATTTTCAAATAATGTTTGCGTGCAATGGAATTGTTTACACTACTGCTATATATGTATATATACATAAATATATGAGTGAGAGAGAAATGGCTATATATATATAGAATGAGGGGCGGTGGGGTAGTTGGGTGGATGGGTGAGGTGTTTTAATCTAATCTACGCCAGTGTATTGCGTCAAATTCATGGATATTATTGATTGTATGTATATGTAGAGAGGTACCCACTATATGTATACACATACATATGGCACCGAGTATATGTGTGACTCTTCAAATATTATCCACCCCATCACCACCACCCCCTCCGTAGCACTCTCTCACTCTACACCAACGAGAGGCCTCACACCCCGCTTCCTTCTACTTTTCATTTACCCTCGCCATCGCGCGCGAGCCCTTATGCTGCTTGCTGCTGTTATGTCATTGTCATCGGTCTGTCATCGTCATCATAATATTATACGCTGTTGGATTGATGCGGTCTTGTTAGCCTAGTTTTCCCTTCATTCTCACTGGGTTATACTGTTTTTATTTTTTGAAGAGCGCGAAAAATTCAAAAAACACAAAATCTAGTTTAAGTTTTTTGACATTAAAACTCGTTTTGTTTTGTCAAAAAGCTTCCACGTGACTAGAACCATTGATACGCCAATTAGGTACCAGTCAAAACAATGTCAAAACAAAACACTGTAATTAGGTTATAATCTGTTTGGTAGAGGGCAGTTTTAATTTGACAGGCCATTTTTGCTAACACACAATTCATTCGTCTGTCAAAATTGAAAAAAAAATGAAAAAAAATATTGCACTTATGGTTGTGATTCCGCTGGACCAATCACATGAAAATCGCTCTCATAAATAGTTGGCTTGTTTATTTCAAGTAGTATTCTACATACTCAAGCCAATATCTTTTCTCTAAGCTTTTCTTTTTGGTTCACTCATTTTATTCAGGCATAGATAAATATAAATACGAATACGATGTTTGTACACATACACATATGGGTGGAATTCATGTGAATCATATTGTTATTGACAAGAGCAAGAATTTCATTGAAGTACCAGGGGTTTAGAGTGTAGGTGCTAAATATAAAAACTGAATGGAAAATTGAACAAAGCAACTTTTTAATAGCGTAACAAGCCTTCCATAATAAAATCATGGAATAAATTAAACAATATAAGAATAGTACGCTATAAAAATCATTACGTTAATCGACGTAAAAACAAACAATTCCACGATTGTTAAGTAATATTATATGATTGTAATAAATTCGTGTGTGTGTGTATATAAAATCGAAGAAAATTGTAGGTGGAAATTTATTTAATCTATATGTGTGTACATTTAAAGGAGAGCCGCATATCCACTCTATAGAAGGGGATGTGTGAGTGTGGGAAGAGTAAGGGGTTATGTATATGATGGAAGAAGTGTATCAAGTGTGCACGACGATACGAAATTGTCGTCATTTTTCCGGTGAACAAAAGTGTGTGTATGCTGTGCATCCCCCATCAGGACTGGAATTGGAGTGAAGAGAGCACAGTACCGACATGCGAGAGAGTATGATATCGGTATAGCAGTCTGTCGCTGTTGCACATTAACAGTGCGTTAGAGTGAGATGAAATGATGACGTATGAAGCGTAACCCACCCACGGTATCGGTCGGCCGGCAGCCGGGTACGACGATATGGCAACGCAGCGCCACACCGAAGATACAACCGATATTGTGGCCGCTAGGAATGGAGGAGAATGAGTCGTTCGGGTCAACTTCCCCTGTGAACCCCACCATGGTTGACTACGTGCCGTTGTTTCTCCCACAGGCAGACAGTTGAACGTCGCGTTCCGTTTGTGTAGTATGCGAGTGTCCTCGATAGAGTGCACATAGTGTGTGTTATGTGTTTCTATCATGCATTTATATACTTTGTCACTTAAAACTTTTTTCAAGCACTAGTTACAACAACAGTGTGATCTCTCTGTACCGTATTTTAATTACAGTGAACGGAATAAAGAACATGTTCAGTTTTGCAAGCATTTAAAAAAAGGGAGATTAATTTTTTTTCGATTTTTTCCCAAAAAAATTGTGCAAATACCTTAAACTGACTTTCTATATGTTTACCTTCAAATGCTGGGATTTACTGCCTATAGGTAATTATTTTTATACAATTTCTCTTACAGGATTTTTAAAACATGTTGGATTATAAAAATTAAAAAACAAATCAAAGTGTTAACATTCTTGAAGTTAAAGTGAATTTTGGTGTGCCTAAGTGAAGAACTGTTTTTAAACTTTTTGGGAACTGTTTTACTAAAAAAAAAATTCTTGCACTTTTGGATCTGTTACCTAGAAAAGATTTTCTTTTACTTGGAAAAATTTTTGAAAACAGTCAACAATTGCAAAAAAATAAAAAAGAACAGTGTCCATCAAACAATTTAGTGTTGGAAAAACATAGTGCCCAAAAAACTGTGCAGTGAGAGCGACAATTTGAAAAAAAAAAGATATTAAAAACAAATTGATCGGAGAGCATCAACGATGTGGTTACGTGCATATACTTTATGTGACTAATTTCCACCACGTGGACGCCGCCTATAATATAGTCCAAGATGTAGATAGAGAGCATAGTAAGCGGAGAGTGGAGATCTCGCCGTACCGCGATTTACTGTTTGTGTGTGTTTAAAAATTGAGCGTGCGGTGCTTACTATTTAGTGATTATTAGTGGGTAGTGTTTGTGTTAGTGTTAACAAGCGTGTCCTGTTTCAGGGACTGGTCGCCAGGGGGCACCACTACCCAACAGCAGTTATCAGTTGTGACCACCGTGTGGGGAGTTACAACATCTACACAGTCGGGCCCCCACGGAGGGTATACGGGTGGCCCGGCACCACCAAATAATCCAAACTACGGAAATAATTTAAATAAAGGACAAACGAACAGTTATCAAAGCGGATATAGGCAGTCAGTGCTGCCGGGGTGAGTTTAAAACATATTCCTTTTTTTGGAACTTTGAAATTGACCCAAAACGTGGTTGACAAAATATTTCCGTTAATTTCAAGTCAAAATAAAATGCATACATAGGAGACAAACGTGAAATATGGCCCTTAGGAATTATAAATGTATTGTATTAAGTACTGAACCCCCTCTAGTTCAGGTACTCACAACAAATATTCACCCAATTAGGGTCGGTTTTACCAGCATTTTTATAACAAAGGTGATTCTGACAAATACTTGGAAATATGCCGACCTCTCGATCACATTGTAGAGTTTTTGACGAGTGAGAGAGAAAGAAGGGGGTGCACATATTTAGGGGACAGATTTCGTGGAAAAATATATTAAGAGGGTGGCATCTTTTTGGTCTATCGATATATACAAATGTATACGTTTGTATTCTAAGAAATATGGACCCATTTTGTATTCAGTTTGGATAGATCTAGTCAAACAAGAAATTAATTCTCGTGTATTTCACCAACCCCCTTGAAAAAAATAAACGCGTCGGTTATTTCATTGTTTTGAAACTGAAAAAAATACACACAAATATATATACCCGTTTGATTTTTAAGCAAATGGCACCACTCCTTCTTTCTCTCTTCAGACTCCTTTTTTTTTTTCATTATTTCATTCTATCGTTCACCCGTCATTTGTATTGTACGTTTCGTGTGTTAGAGGGGTGTGTGTACATGTTACACACACACATATACATGTATAATGTACACCCCACAAAATAGTCCATATTTATTTCCCATATATTCTTACTTTTATTCATTGTGGGGGCTTTTATGTTGATTCACACAGTTTCATTATTGTATTTCTGTATAAATGTTTGGCATCCAGCTGGCGAAACATGCTGACTAGTCAACTGAGAGTAGTCTGTGTGAATTGTGAACGGGGCAAGAAAAACTTTGTATATATATGGGGTTGTTAAACTGCTAAAAAATCCGTTTAACAACAATGCTTTTCGACCGCCAATTTCACACTGGGTCAATTTCAATTCGTCGTACATAGAATCGCAATTTTAACAATTTTCTAAAAACAGTGTGGGCGGTTATGGTGCCGGCAATGGAATGAATGGCGTTGATGGAGGTCTAGGCGGTGCGGGTGGTGGCCTGGGACCCGTAAGTGGGAATGGAACGTATGGCGGTGGCGGAGGTGGTGGCGGTGGCAATGCGCTCTCAACAGCTGCAATGGTAGCCGCCGCTGCTACAGCAACGGCCACAGCCACCGCCAGTGTGGTGGCACTTCAAGACAACAACCAATTCACTAGCCAACAATACTCACAAGGTTACCAGCAAACGACCAGAATGATGCCGACAATGAATGGTATGAACGGTATGAATCCGATGAGCCATCAAATGTCGAATGCTGGCATGGGAATGGGCGGTATGCAAAATAACGGGATGGGCGGTGGTCCAATGGGCCCCAAAATGCAATCGGCTGGTCCAACGAACAATAACATGTATCACAGGAACATGTCCCGCATGACCCCTTATCCAACGGCAGCAATGCACCAGTCACAGAAACGTGGCACCCAACAGTCCTATGGACAGGCGACCGGACCTTGTCCACCAATGAATCCTAATATGAATCCTAATATGAATATGAATCCTAATATGGGCGCATTCAATCAAAATGGCCAGTATCCGAACTACGGTGCCCGTCAACCAAATTTCAATCAATACCCTACCCAGCAACAATTAGGTCCAACTGGTAATTTTGGACCTGGTCAAACTATGGGTCCGATGAACAATACACGAACATTAAGACAGTCCACACCGCCATACACAAATCAATCGCAATATTTCCCAAATCAATTTGGCGGTGTGCCGAATCAGTCCGGCCAGTATAATATGAATAGTCAACCGACTGGTCAGTACAATACCAATCAACAGTTCCAACAAGATGTGTCAATGCGCAACAACATGAATTACCAACACAGTCCAATACCGGGCAATCCTACACCACCCCTAACACCTGCCAGTAGTATTCCACCATACATCAGTCCGAATTCAGATGTTAAGCCGAATTTTAATGATTTGAAACCACCGTTGCCCAGTCAACAGACAATGCCAAATCAGCAAAGTAAGTTATACACTTTTCTGACGCATTTAATTTAAATGAACCGTAAAATTAATCTTCTTTTTTATTCTTGTTTAAGATGATGAACTGCGTTTGACGTTCCCAGTCCGTGACGGAATCATCCTACCACCATTCCGTTTAGAGCACAATCTCGCTGTTAGTAATCACGTGTTCCAATTGAAACCGACTGTCCATCAGACATTAACGTGGCGACCGGATCTCGAATTACAATTAAAGTGCTTCCATCATGAAGATCGACAAATGAACACCAATTGGCCTGCATCAGTACAAGTTAGTGTAAATGCAACACCATTAGTTATCGATAGGGGCGAGAATAAAACGTCACATAAACCATTGTATTTGAAAGAAGTTTGTCAGCCTGGTAGAAATACAATCCAAATTACGGTGGCCGCTTGCTGTTGTGTAAGTTTTAAATTCATCAATTTTCTCAACACTTCTTTAATTGTTGATTTTTCTTTGGGTTTTCTAGTCGCATCTGTTTGTACTTCAACTTGTACATAGACCAACAGTGCGTTCTGTATTGCAAGGTCTATTACGGAAACGTTTACTAACCGCTGACCATTGTATAGCGAAAATTAAACGTAACTTCAACAATACCGGCTCCTGTCCGAATATGGAACGTGATCGGGACTCGGTTGAGCAAACGGCATTGAAGGTTTCATTAAAATGTCCAATCACATTTAAACGAATCACATTGCCGGCACGGGGCCACGAATGCAAACATATACAATGCTTCGATTTGGAATCGTATCTTCAAATGAACTGTGAACGGGGCTCTTGGCGATGTCCTGTATGCAAGTAAGAAACCATACACATGTTAAACCATGATCGGAATTATTAAACTGTTTTGTAATGTTCCAGTAAACCAGCACAGTTGGAGGGTCTTGAGGTCGATCAGTATATGTGGGGTATCTTGAATACTTTAAGCACCTCCGATGTGGACGATGTAACGATTGATGCGTCGGCCAATTGGAAGTCAGCCAAAGGCAACGTGACCGGCATTAAGGTAAGGAAAATCGAGGAAAATGGTTAGGAAACATGTCCAAGTTTTCGTTTTTTTGTTTAGATGGAGGACGAGACGGATTCGTGTGGTGCGAAACGTCTCAATAAGGCCATGTCACCGGGCAGTATGCAATTACCGACAATGAACAACTGGGACATGTCCCAGGCCATGTCTCCTTACCTGCCACCGGATATGAACAGTATTGCCAGTGGTTCCATGATGAACAGCGGTCCACCGACGTACAACAATTCGCGGGGTGGTCCGAACCCGGCGAATGGAATGTACGATATGGGGACCGGCCAAGGAACCGACTATTTAAGTGGTAATGGTCCATTGTCACATCTTAGTGAGTCGGTCAATTCGCTTGATCCTCTAAACGCGATGGAGAAGAGTCTCAACGAACAGGTAAGTCCGAAGCGTCTTGACTTAACGATGATTAATGTCAACATACCAAAAAAATTGAGTCGCGCTAAGCATTGATTTTATCTATTTTGGTGAAAATATTGCTTTTTAAATAAATAAATTATTTAGTTATTTTAGTACACACATTTTTATGTTGGCTTACCTAAAATGATGTGACAGTTAGGTTATTTTATCGTCAAATTTTTGAACTTCAAAACGTCAAACGTTGCCAACACCAAATTTAAAAAATGCACCACATTTTATCACATTACAAATTTTCATTATCGTCGAGTAATGACGACCAGTTCAGAACGATAATAAACACTTGACGACACCAAAATAGATAAATAAATGAAAACAACATTAAACTGAATAACAAAATTTTTTGACATTTTGTTGTGGCATTAATCGTCGTTTTGTCCAATGATTCAAAGTCAGTTGTCTGGATTTTCGTTAAAAATTGTTTTTTTAGATGCCTCACACTCCCCACACGCCCCATACCCCACATACACCCCACACACCGGGCGGCGGTACGCCCGGTTCGGCTGCGCACACGCCTGGCGGCGGTACCGGTCCGCCAAGTGTCCCCCCAGCGACAGATGTGCACAATTCCAGTACGAATTCGACCGGTTCAAATAACAACACAAACCAAAATCATTCGACACAAAACAACCAAAACAATTCGTCAAATAATGGCACGAACACGAACGCTAACCAAGAAAACAACAATTCGATATCGGAAATACCGTCTGATTTGAATTTCGATCCGACTGCTGTGATTGATGGCGAAGGCAATTGCCAGGAAGCGTTAAATGTAAGAACACCGCACGTTTATTCACTTTGTTTAAAAAAAACACAATTGACGTTTGTTTGCTTTTTGACAGTTGTTGCCGGAAAGTGTGGACCCAATGGAACTGCTGTCATATTTGGACCCGCCAGATTTGAATACACCACCGTCGAGTGGCAGCAGTGCAGGCCATGCAAACACATCAACTAGTGATGATATTCTCGCTTTGTTCGAGTGAGAGTACAGTTTTGTTGTTCCTTTTTAAATTTATTGATTATGATAAAAAATATGGACTCACCGTTAATTCTACACCACAATTATGAAAAATGGTCCCGCGTCCCCTCGTTTTACCAGTTGAAATTCAAAGCCTCTTCTGTTATAAAATTGTACGAACATTGTAATTGTTGTGGTGGAAGCCAAAAGTGAGTGACCCAAGTTGTGATATAAAAATTATATATAATTATATATATTAATTAATTACAAATTATATATTATATATATTTAAAGAAAAAAAAAAGTGAAAAAAGCAGAGATGAATTATTTAGACGATTTGAAAAACAAGTTATTACGAGATGATTTGTTCCTTTTTTTTAGAACAACACACTAAGGTCTAAATGAAAATTAATTTCTCTCTTCTCTAAGATATCTCTTTTCCTCCTTTGTATATAATTACCTATATTGAATAGATTAAAGGAAAAAAATGGAAATAAAGTATAAGTAATAAGGAGATATGGCAAATTCTATATGAGGATAGACGAAAACCACTAAAATGTCATTTGTGATGTCGTAATGAAAGATGATTTCTAAATTTTACATATAGTAGGCTGGTTTTCGCCTATTTAGCAAAAACCAGCAGCGCGATTCTCGGCCTAGCACACTTAATTTCAGAAAAAAATATATGATAATGCACGTGCGCATGAGCATCGCGTTGCAGTTTACTTCATTACCAGTTAATTTTGCTCTTTTAACAAATGAAGTAAGCTGAGAAATGTTATCGGCCAGTTGTAGTATATATAAAATAGTATTAAATTAATAAAAAATCTTAAATTCAAGAATTGTACTTAGTAGTAAAATTTACAAAAGATAAAACGAAAAAATTTATTGGAACCAAAATATACAGAATTATAGAGTAAAAAGAAAATTCACAAAAAAAAACAATTCAGAAACAATTTCACGATTTAAAGACAAGTAAATAAAAAAACACACACAAACACGACCTAAACATATAAAGGGAAAAATGGGTCAATTTTGCATATATTGATGTGCGTTTTAGGCTTCTAAAAAATCTCAATGCGCTAAATTTAAAAATGGATCAATTCAGTGAACCTCGTATATTAAAAATGGATGAAGAGACATGATTTTAACGTACATCTAGTCGAAAGTTTTACGTTCATTTTCAATTTACGATAAAAAAAGAAAAAAAAAACGAAACAAACCACATTATATTGTTTAATTTAAGAACTCTAAGACTGTGATATAATTATTATTAATTGTATAAGTAAAAAATATTCAGTGTTCAATAAAAAAAAAAAGAAAAAAAAACAAAAAATAAATAACAACATTTGTATTATATTATTTATATGTGGTATTGTTCGTTTATAGTTTTATTATGTTATATTATTGAATATAAGAAATTTGTAGTGTCCGACCAAGAGTTTTTTGAAAAAATTTTATTAACAAAGTAAATAAAAATGCGTTTTATTTATTTAATCTCTCCTGTGTTGTACGTTTTTCATGTCTTTTCTCTTGATTTTTCCAAACTTGTATGTACGTTTTTATTATTTAAGAAACTTTTTAATGAAAAATATTTTTAATTAAAAAAATGACAAGAGTCGTAGTGGGGTCCAAGTTCCTAAAAAATTGTATTTTTTTATATTTATGAAAATCGACATGCATTTTTCTATCCCAGGTTCACTTGAATTGCAAAAACATGCCAATTAATTCTAAACAAAAAGAAAAACACAAAAATACAATGGAAATATTTATATAATGAATTAGTGAAATTAAAACCAAAATGAGATGAATTTTTAGATGTCAATAATGAGTTTATTGTATCTGTATAAAAATAATAGTACAATTATTTTGGATTTTTATAAAAACACAAAAACATTATTGAAAATATTGCCAATAATTTGTTTAGTAATTTCGTAAAGGTATTCGACCAAATCCACATATCATTTTCGTCCCACCGTCCCCCCATATTCACAACTCAACTCTATTTTGTGTTTATTTTGGACCAATTATTATGAAACGTTCCCACAAATTTCATTTTAGTGTATGCAAGCAACATTTAATTAGTAATTAAGCTAATTATTGGCAATTTTATACGAAAAAGAAAAAATGTGAAACCAACATTTCCATTATTATTTTTTATTACAATTAGATTTGAAACAAAAAAAAAACATTTCTGTAGTGGAAAAGTTGAATAAAAATTGTAATTACAATTTTTTTTTGCTAAATATATATTGTAAATAATATTGTACATTAATTTAAAGAAATATTATGTCTACGCATAATTAACGAATTTTTTCTTGTGTATTATTTTCTTTCTCTCACAAACACAACTTCAACATGGGGATTATTATTATTATTGTATCGCACATTTCCTATTATTTTTTTATTTTTTTGTTCCCTTAAAGTTCGTAAATATTTCAGTACAAATTGATTAGGAAAATGAAAACTATTTTTATTAGTACTAATATAATCATTGCAAATACATATTATATATATATATTTTAGTCCATTTTTGTGTATAAAAATTTTTTTATTTAATTTAATTATTTTTTTGTGTTATCCTATTATTTTTTATTATCATTCGTGTTTTGTGCAATCAATAAAAAAAGTGTAGACTGATAGTTTTTAATTTATAAAAATTTGGACTTTCTGTTTTTCCTTCCGCTTCCTCAATATTCAAGTACTCGACACCCGTTGTTAGATGGTGCTAGTATAGCTTTAGAACCCACCACCTTAAACCCGCCCCACAAGCACCTCATCGAGAGTACATTACGATTACGAATTTATTGACCCGCAAAATCAATGTACCAATGCAATGCTCGGTGCGTTTCGCTTCCATTCGCGACCGTCGCTCTTGTTTGGGTTGTCATAATATATAAAAGCATGCCAGTTCAAATGGGGGAAGGCCGGCAAGTTGCCAACAGTTGGCACCGGCGAGTTCTACATGTTTTTATTCTTTTGTTGTTTATCATATTTCACTTCGGCACGCAAACCTAAGCAGTTTCAGCGACATGGGGACGACATACAACTGAAAACATTCCATATTATGTCGTTGAAAAAATGTTTCTATTGCGAAAAGTGAATTTAAAAAGTGAGTTTACATTTAAATAAAGTAAATTTTTCCACAAAGATATTTTTACAGATGTTCGATGTCGAAGACAATCTGTCTTATTTGCCTTTATCGGCACATTTTTTCTATTCATTTTGTTTGCTCAACAAGAGAATCATCGCAAACAGAATGGAATCATGGAAAAAGGTAAAAAGAAATTTATTTTAAATTACTAAACAAAAAAAGGAATTTTAGAAAAATTGTTTTACACCGAAACAAACGAGAAATTCTTGATCAACACAACGAATTGCCGAATACCGAATTTGGATCCGTTCAATGCTGATGTCAAGCCATATTTTGATACAGAATTATACAAAAAATGCACCAACAAACAGTTACTAAGTTACATAAGACGAAATGGAACAAATATTGCTGAATTGCATATAAATTCAACTGCGATCTCACAATATGTGAATTTAAATAAGAATTTGCTGATTTGTTGTTACGCCAATATTGAACGTATCCGATTGGACAATAAAACCGATCGGGCTGTGAGGTCAGTAAATCGATTTAATATTTGCAAGGCAAAATGAAATGAATTCATTTCAGAATGTCCCCATGTACCCCATTCAATTGGAATGTAACATTAACAAAA
Source organism: Silvanus unidentatus (assembly GCA_963930825.1). Classification (NCBI taxonomy): domain Eukaryota; kingdom Metazoa; phylum Arthropoda; class Insecta; order Coleoptera; family Silvanidae; genus Silvanus; species Silvanus unidentatus. Next base: position 12,321,039 of record OZ005762.1, read on the forward strand.
CCATTCGTCTACATAAAATGCACAACGGAAAAGGGCGAGTTATTGTACGAGAATGTACATGCGACCGCCTTGTTACCAAATACAGAAAAGTCTGAAAATAAGTCAAAGTTTAGTTTACTTCTAGTTGGTATTGATAGTATCTCGAAATGGAATCTAATGCGCACCATGCCAAAGACTTACAATTTTTTACAACGTAATTTCGTTAATTTCCGAGGCTATAACAAAGTGGCGGACAACACGTTTCCCAATCTAATGGCGGTGTTGTCGGGAATGTCCCGGAAACAAGTTTGGGACACTTGTAAGATGGACACGCAGCCAATGGAGAATTGCGTTTTCTTATGGAACGAATTGAAAACGGTTAATTATACGACTGCGTATGCGGAGGACGAATGCGCCATTTCAACGTTTAATTACATGAATTGGGGATTTGTTAAGCCGCCGACCGATTTCTATTACCGTCCTTATATGTTAGCCGCTGAAACATTGAAATTGCGCGAATTTTACCGGATGTCTTATTGCACGGGTCCGGAAACGTCCGGTGAACGAATTTTAAATGCCGCCAAAGATTTTAGTGTAAACCTTGTAGATTTGCCGACATTCGGTTTATTTTGGATGAATAGTTTTAGTCATGAGAATATTAATTTCGCATCTACAATGGACGAAAAAATGTACGATTTTTTAACGGACGAGGAATTTTCGGGGAGTTTGAAGAACACGTTTTTTGTCGTGTTTAGTGATCACGGTTTTCGGTTCGGCGATTATCGGTACACGCATAGCGGTTGGTTGGAAGAACGGTTACCGTTTATTTACATCAAGTTACCGTACGAGTTTCATACTAGATTTCCGGCCGAGTACGAGCAGTTCAAATTGAACTCGAAGCGTTTAACGACTCCTTACGATCTGTACATGACATTACAACATGTGGTTAGTTTGTCCGAAGGGAAGTTCGTCGTGAAAGCGAGCAAAGCTTGTCCAAAATGTGCCTCATTTTTCAAACATTTGCCTGAGAATCGTGCCTGTACTGATGCTGGTATTGAGCAGCATTGGTGCACATGCAAAATGCATAATTATGTCAATGCGAATGATGAGAGTTTAATAGATGTCGCCAATTATGTTCTACAGCAAATCCATGCTACAATCAAGTTATATAAGAATGAAAGTGAATTATGTGCCGATTATAAATTGAGACGAATTATATCGGCAGGTCGTTCTGATTCGTATTTCAATGAGTTTAATCAAAAGGTTAATTATTTCTTAGTCATTTTTGAAACTGTACCAACAGCAATGTTCGAAGCGACTGTAGAAGAAATGTTTAATAACGTTGGTAATCGGTTTCGATTGTTGGGTGATATTAGTAGGATTAGTAAATATTCAGAGAATAGTTTTTGTGTCCATAATGGAGCGCTTAAGAAATATTGTTTCTGTGATGGTATTTTTACGAAAATTAAAAGTGCCTTCTGTATGCTGTTCAATTACTGTATTTAAATGTTGTTAAAAACAAAAATATATTGTTGTGTCCCAGATATAAGAGTAATTTGTATTTAAAGAGTAAACGTTTATTTTTTTATTTTTTTTTTATTATTAAAGATTTAGCAAATTTGTAAATAGTTTTTTATTTCTGATGCGACACTACAGGCCTTTTCAAAACGGTATTTTTAATATTAGTATTTTATTTATCAAATGTAGCAAAGTGAAGTTTTTGCTATTCATACACTTTCCAGTCAGCCGTGCAGAAACGAATTTTTATCGTACAGGTGTGTGACTATGTGAAAAAGGAAATTTTGAAAGTTAAAAACCAGGGCTCGAAACTCACTGCCAAATTTAATCTCGAATTATTTTTATAGGCCATCTTATTGTTTGGTCTACGTTAAATGCATTATTATTCATTCTTCCACGACAGCTTCTAATTCATAAAATAGTATATTGTTTAACAAGTGTAGAAAATAAAATTTCCTGTGCGAGTGTATGAGATTGCGGCATGAGGCGGTAGGCTACTCGACTGTATGTCTACATATTCACCTATGTGATATGTTACATCGTGGTCTAGGAGGATTAATGTTACTGCCGCCCCATATGTAAGAAACCAGCCTAAGACTGCCGGCCTGTACGTGTAGGTAACTAGACCAATCTAACTGAAAAATTTAAACTAAATTGATTCACGTTTGTGCAAATATGTAATCAGCGTTTAAATCATTTTCGTTTTATGATTTTTCAGTTTAATGGCCAACAGATAGGACAAAATTTTTTAGTTATTTTTTTTAAATCATTCATTTTTGAGTTGTATGACTTTTGATGAACCTCTTAGGTTGGAGACTTGTTGGATAGTTTGGGTTGGAGTTGGAAAATTTGGAGGTTCTTCGGAATTAATTTCAACAATGAAATTTAGGCGAGTGCAACGGCCAATGGAGCGGCAGTGTCATTAATCCTCATAGACCTTGGTTACACCTAAGTACCTGCCTTAATCGGCAAAGATTCATGTAATTTGGTTGTAAACATTCATATTAATTGTGTGAATTTATTTTGTTTCCTTAAATCTACAACTCAAATAATGTCATTAAACTTTTAAAGATCGCAGGTAATGAAGTGGAGAGGGGTACACACTAACTCGTCACCAGACTTAATCCCTTTCAAGTAAGATACACTAACTCGTCACCGGCCGATTTCAGGTAATTTTCTAAGGACCTTTCGGAGACACACTAACTGGTCACTGGGGTACTTAGGTATAATTAGTTAATTCTAAGAATCGTATCTCATTACTTCTATATAACTGTGATATTTATTGGACATATTCTCATTCTAATCAGAGACTAAACAGTTTTGTCTCTGTTCTAATATACCGTTCTCGACAGGGTTAGAACGTATTATTCAGAACGATTTTTATAAGTGCAATGGATGTGGAAGTAAAGTTTGCTGAGAGCCAAAGAGGTCATCAGATGCATTAGGTAAAATTATTTACCTTCTTTGTATATAGATACTGTATGTTCATTATATGTATACTACAAAATATATTTATATTTTTCCAAAAAAACATATTGTCTTTTCTTACTTTACTTTAAATTTTATATCTTCATACCCAAAGATATTTAAAAGGATTAAAAATCGGGTGACCAGTTAATCCGTCTCGGTGACGAGTTGATGCATCTCACTAAGGTATCGGCACAGAATATCATATGATATTCTGTGGTATCGGTGACGAGTTGATGTGTCTCGGGTACCTCTAAATTTTTGCAAGGGATTACCAGTGACGAGTTGATGTGCGCCCGTGGAGAGTTGGTGCGTCATCGTTTGCAGACCGATGGTGAATTGGCTTGTCGAATGAGGATAAAAATTTTACCAGGGACTGAAAAGTGGTGAGACGGACCCTACCCAAAAAAACTGTGTTCAAAGTAACTTTTTGTGAGCGTAAATAAAACTTTTTTTCCTTTAGGTAAAATTGTTGTAATTTTTCTATTATCTAAATTTTTTGTCGAGTTTCCGGACAATTCCCTTTTATAAATATTATGATTTTGAATAAACCATCCTTTATCGATAGAGATAAAGGATAGGGTAAAAATAGAACCCTAATATTTACATATAAATTGTTAGTGAAATATTTAGGAAATCAAAGTAAAAATAAATCCAGAATTATTTCCATCTTACACTTAAATAAAGTGAAAATAGTAATTTCTGTATACATCTATGTAAAGTGATAGAAGCACCCAATTGCCTGTGTTTCAAACATACTTTGAATGTAATTACTTTACGTACAATATGTAGAAATGGAAAGGTCAAATGAAACTACGTGCATTATTACCGGTAAAATGTTTACGTCGTTCTATCTATTAGGTATTTAAAATACAACGATCCATAGCGAGAACTAAATTAAAGACTGAAATCGAGGCTACAATAGATTACTGAGCATCGTATTTTTTATGTCTATATTAAAATAAAACTTAGTTACCGATTTTAAGATGCATTTAAAAAATGCCTATAAGGACAATTGGAGTCAATTTAAGTGATTGAATATGAATTAAATAAATTAGCAAATGTTAGTTAATATGTCAGTAGGGCTATCTATACGAGTGTATCGGAATTACATTTGTACCAACAAGTTGAGTACACCAACCGCAAGGTATTTTGTTTTTGGATATAAATTAAATAGTCTAAAATCTTTTTTAATCAATTCTAAAGAAATAAAAAACCTTTGAACATACCAACTAAAAAAATAGTTTTTATTTTTTTTATCAATTGCACCTTTTATTTCAAGTGTTAAATAAAAGCTGCATTAATATTCATATTCACATGAAATACCTATAGTTTTTACATCAAACTATTAACTATATCATTAATTTTAATAACTCTAACAAGGTGAAACAAAAAACATCACTCGCATTTTGTCATAAAACCGGAAAAACTGTCTTTAAACGTAATCCAATTAAAAGTAAACCATTCGTCTAGCCAAAGGAATCAATTACTTGTGTCTGCTACTTGGTCTATTTTCTCAAATAAGGGTTTATAGATTAATTTGGCAAGCTGATTTTCCACTCTGCAGTCGTATTAAATTGCCTGAATAGCGATGTAATTATTTTTATATGTCGATATGTGAACAATGTCTATTTGTCCGCGTTTTAATTAGACACGAGTCTATATAAAACCGTTTGTAAAACAATTTGTTGTGCTCATTTCACATCGACTGTGTCTTTCAAACATCCCGTAATTAAAATGGTAATTGGATTTTATTCATACTTAAATTACAGATTAAACAATTTTTAATTTATCTTATTTGGTAATTTTTAGGCCGATTTAAAAGCCAGTGAGGTGGAAGGTAAGTCAGAATTTTTGATTACTTTTTTTTTTAAAAACATTAATTGTTTATTTAGAAGCGGAATTTATATTCGGCATTCTGGGAGGGCAGGGCACCATGGACGCTTATTATTTGGGAAAAGCAGTAAGGGCATTAAAACTCAATCCAAGTTTAGATACATTGGAAAAGATGGGACAAACAAAAAAAGAAGGTTAGTGGTTGCATAATTTAAGTGAGTCGTAATTAGTTTTTGGCTGCTTTAACAATTTGGAAAGTTGATATTACTCTCTAGTTATTGGTTTAAGAATTAAAAATGTAATCTTAACTAGTTTTCTATTAAAAATCAAAAATCCACCCTTAAATTAAGTTCGTTGACCCATAAATTTTTTTCAAGAGAATGTTGATTTCAGGAGAGAAATTTTTCAAATTCGATGAATTTCTCCCAATTTACAGTCAATTGAAAAAAGAGAAAAAAGACCAAGGCTGTTATGAGGACTTTATTGAATGTTTAAAATTGTACGACAAAAATGAGAATGGTAGAATGCTGGTTGGTGAACTGTCGCATTCTTTGCTATCTTTAGGTAAGCAAAGTTAGGGATTTTCGTGGTAAAATTCCAGTGTGAATTTTTGTTGTAGCTGAAAAGTTAACGGACGCCGAAGTTGATGAATTGTTTGAAGATTGCTTGGACGAGGAGAACGATGAAGGCGAAATTGAATATTCCCGTAATTAATTTAACCATTTTTGAAACTGTTTAGGGAAATTTGTTTTTATTTTTCAGCATTTTTGAGAAGGATGTGCGGCTTGGACCCTCCATTGGTACCGGCGCCTCCAGCGCCGGCCGCCAAAAAGAAGTAAAATGCTTCATTTGATAAATTTGATTATTTTCAGTTGTATAATAAAACAATCATTATGAATTCTTATTTGTGTTTTCTAAAAGTGCAGTTACTCCAATTTGTGTGAATGTTAACACAATTTTATGTTGGATGAAATTAAAATGTTGTCAATGTCTTAAATAATTGCAAGCGTAAAAAATTGGCTTTGTGGACCGCTGAACAAATACCTATATGAATATAATTTTTAACAACGGATTTTATTTATAATAAACCTAATGTTTTTGAAATTATGTTAGTATTTTGTGGAAATGGACTGTGAATTAGGTGTAAAAGTCGAATGCACTTTTGAACACAAGCAAAAGATGAAAAATTGAAAAATTGTGTAAGCATACTTTTTATTTCCTACTTGGCGCTATTCTACGGCAAGATTCGGAGTTTGTTGCGGTGTAATTGAGCAAGATAAAGATGATCTTAGTCTTAATAAAGCATTTGCCCATGTGATTTGGGAAACATTTTTCCATAGGTTCCTATTTGAGATTATCTTGCGCAATCGCAGTTACACGGGTCCTTTTTCCTCTTGCCCCTCACCGTTTAAATTGTTACAGAGTTTTCCAATGATTTCTATACACTGTATGACTATCTATAGTAGTAAATAATCTTTGGTCAAAGATAGAAAATAAACAAAGTTCATTTATGGTTTCATAAATATCCCACGCTAAAGATTAGAACCCACTTTAGGAAAGAATGTCGATGTTTACTAAAAACCATTCTAGCCTTTTTGTTAATGAAAACAAATATACTCAATTAATGATTGTTTTACTCATCAAATTGCAGTATACATATGTAACTGACGTAAGCCGAAATTGAAAAAAAAATATAAATAATGTCAAATGGTTTATTTATATCATTTTATAAATATATTACTTACATGCAAATTGCAAATGTTGTAGTTGTATAGTTAGATAAATTGCAGCACCCACAGTTTGTAAGAAAAATGCTGTCAGTAGCAAAGCAAATGTTTCACAAATACAGAAATGAATTCCTAAGTACGTCAACTAAATTGTTTTGTATGCAAATATGAAGAGGTTAAGATTTTTGGTGTATATTGAAGAAATCGAAAGCATTGTTAAACTTTGGGTACCTATCTAAAACCTATACCTGTTTATAGGTAGGCAGATAATGCATAAAAAAAATTGAAGAAAAACGTTTTTGAATTCATTTTCATGGATCAGGTTCGGAGAAAATCAGTTATTTAATAATACCCATGAGACTTTCGAGAACGAATAATACAATATGCAAGAATTATACAAACAAGCTGAAAATAATAGGTATAAAGTGTATAAAATAATAGCGACAGAGCGAAGAGTAACTCCTTCTGGTAGACTGTACATTCTTAACTTGATGTTAGCGTCCCTTACAACAGTAGACGTTTCGATTATTTGAATTTCAATATCTCTAAAGAATAGGGATACAAAAATCCCTCAAAGGATTCAAGATTAATTTGTGTCATGGCGCACAGAACGTGTTTTAAGAGAATAAGGACACAATTGGATTAAAAAAGGAATTGACAAGTTATTAATTAATAATTTAATAAATGTATGGACGTTAAAAAACATAATATATGCATGAAAAAGAATGTGCCAATGGATGCTCCAATTATTGAGGAAGCTAATGACAATATCAACAATATGGCAAATAGAAATTGTAATGGTATGAACTCGGGTGAAATTTTATTATGTATCTTATAGCAATTAAACGACCGAATTATAGTACCAACCAGGTTCTAGACAGAGTACATCAACTGAAATAAAGATAAAGTGAGAATTAGTCAACGCGACTAAGTGAAACTTTCAGTAAGTTAAAAACTCATTTCATACACAAAACCGTATGTTATGTAGATCATTCCAGCAATCATAAATTATTAATTATTGAATGAAACACTATTCTAGATTTCTGTCTACCAAAATCGCGGTAATATATTATATAAAATCCCACTAGTGTCCTAGTGAGTACTAGGCGTCCCTGGTAATGTTGACAAGCTTTCCATCCTGGATTTTAACCAGAGGTAAGCACAGCATTTAGTGTATAAAATTTATGGTGCGATATATGAATAAACTTCCACCAAAGGAGTTATATCCTTCTGCATTGCAAGACCGACAATACAGTGGCTAAAACCAAATAAGATGAATTAAACACAAAATTATGTTGAATGACCTTATAACACAATAATGATGCATCATTCATTCGCGTACAGATAATTATTAATATACTATATGTATACTCATACTATAATAATTACTAAAAGTACTCACCAATAATTGTGATCACTAGACACCGATCTAACTAGTATAACAAATAACTCACAACTGACTATTTTTATTCTTAGCCAGAACACATTCGCCCTTTCGCTGGATCAGCAATATTTCGGACAGTACCTTCATTGTTCTATTTTTCGTACACACAAAATGCGTGCAACTAAAATCTAATTTACGCGTTTTAACTAAACACACAGAAACGGACTGGGGTCCCTTACAAAAAGGAAAAAAAAGAATGTTCAACTATAGTCTTGTTCACGAATTACTGCTGCTACGTCATCATTTTGAAATGCCTGAATCAAACCGATTTGACTTACGTTATCCCTCTCACACTGAATGATACGTGAGTGAAAAGAAGACAACATAACAATTTAAATGTCGCTGATAAGTTCGAAAACCTATGACGAGCGGCAGTAATTCGTGAGCAAGACTATATTACAGAAAGGAAAAGACAGGATATTGTTAGCAGATACTTTAATTTAAATTAAACACCTGTAGTGACCGTTTATATACGGGGCATAATTTTATTTGCGGAGGCTCTGTATACTAATTTATTTTACGACTCACGGTTACGTTGACTGACCCCTCGGACTGGTGGTGGCTGGGCGGCATGATGAGGCGGTCCATTTTACCCATCAAGTAAATCACACACATGAAAAGAAGATAATAGATATACATTAGCATTAGTTTAATCAATAACGCGCGTAGAGAACTTACGGCGGGGTAAGTACCCCTGGCGGTGCTCCAATCGTCCTTCTATGTGGGTTGTTGCGGTACCGACGCTGATCTGTAAACAGATGGTTGTCCCATCGGACCCCAGCGAACTTAATCGCTGGGCAAGCCCCGTATACGGGCCACGCCGTGTCTCCGGTCTACGACCGCGAGCCCAGTGGACGTGCTTGTGGAGGGCTACTATCCGCCCTCCTGGATATCGCTGTTGCACACTTTTCAGCGATCACGGTACCTGCCCTCTGGCATTCGTACTCGGTCAAGGTGACATGGGTGGCTAATCCCATTCACCAGGTATGTGTCAGACACAAGTCGGTCTCCACCAACTCTTCGGCGGGCGCTACCCGTCGGCTCTATCACATATGAGATCCCCTCTTGGGATCTCAGCCCGTCACCCTCTTGGTGACTACATCATCAACACAGTACTCATACTCAATCAATAATACGCAATAGCAATACACATAACAAACATTACATTACCATAGACCTTCGGTCACTCTCGACACAGTCTTTCACACCACTCTTAATACTGACTACCACCCTAATGGTCGTCTTCTACAAGACCCCTATCTCCTACCCAACCACCTCAGAGGGTGTCTCAGTCACGTGAGTCTGTATACAGAGCGTTTTACTAATACAGGGCGCCTATTAAAAAAACGGTCACTACACACCTAAATTTACATTATTTAATGTACGTAAAAATAAGGGCGTAATGCCAACAAAAATTTATAATAGTATATTAATGAATGAGTTGCATAAGGCAAATTTTATGGCAAAAGTTGTGTTATTGCTGATTTGCTGATTTGCGGAGCAAATCAGCAATACAAGCCACGATTGCCATAAAATGCCTTATGCAACGAATTCTTTATGCTATTTTTTGGATTTCGGTCCATTTTTAAAGATTCTATGTGAAAAATGGAAAATTTATTTGATTTTAGTAACTTTTTGTATTTTTCGATTGCATAAAAAATGCAACCAATAAATCAAAACAAGCACTTGTCATTTGAAATTTATGTCAATTATGTCATAGAGTTAGAGAATTACAACCTCAAAATAAAAAAAATTACTAAATTTACAGCCGGTCGTGAATCAGATTCACGTTCGCATATGCGGGCGTGAATGTGGTTGTTATGGTACCGAAATGCAAAAAACGTATTATAAAAAATAAAAACTTATATTATAAAATATGTAGTTATCTACAACAATGTTATGGCATGGCACGCCGTTTTACTTTTTAATGACATTTATTTTATTTGTTGAATGAAAAAAAAATAGGTATCTGAAAAATTGTACAATGATTTTTGTCGTCGAATTATAGTTATGACCCGACATAGTTAAATTTATTTAAAATTACTTCAGATTGATTTTGGTGAAATATTATTAAGTAGGAACAAAATTGTAAATAATTTTTAAAATACTGTTTTTTATTGTTTTTGGAAATGCAAAGTTTCTAATAATTAGTTTAGTTAGGTTTGTATTGATTTAGTTAGTGTAAAGAATAGTGATGCCGACTTCCTGTAGTAACACACCAAGTAATTTGTTTAAAATAAATTGATCCGCTGACGACCACTCAACCCTCTCCATGTGACTATAATCCGTCAACCTGCTCCGTTGTCCGCAATCGCCACGATTTAACACTGAATGTCCGCCATCGCCACGGACCCAAAATAATATGTACCTTTTGCGTCTACCTAGCTCAAACAATAAAGTTGTGACGACTTTAACCCCCTATAGTGTTTAGGTGTACCTAATTTAAAATACAAATCCTTTTACAATTTAAAGATAATTAGGGAAATTCCAATTGTTTGAGAAACATGTTGCGAATATAACTTCTTAAATGCATAGGATTTTCCGTAGATACAACTATTATGCATAAATTATTGTTTATTGGGCCAATTTCCTTCTTTGATGTTCTTATACTCATCTTTGCAACCTTTTAATTTCATATATAAGGGTATATTGAACGATATTTATTTAGTTTTGTTTGTGTGTTCATTGCAGTTACTTTAGGATTTTGATGCAACGCATATTACTAAATATTGTTATATACATACATATAACATTATTCTTACAAAAATGGGTAAGTGCTAAGTGATTTTTTTAAAATAATTAATAATTAATTACATTATATGGACTATCGCTATTTCGTTGTGCTTATAGATCAAGATCGCGACTTCAAATTCCAGCAATCTCATTGGGAAATGATGTTGTCCTGGATGGAAAGTCATCCGATATTATTGCGAACAAATTTTACCCGTAGGCGGGGAGATAACAAGAACTACAAAGCACAATGGAACAAATTGGCATCGGCTCTTAATGCATTGGGGTACGGGATTAAAACATGCGATAAGTGGCAAAAAGTAAATCAAATTAAAACTACATTTACATAATACATACATTGATGCAATAATGTGTTGAATCAAAATGTTTTTATGTTTATTTCAGGCTTTTGCTGGATGGAAAACTAAAACAATTTGTAAGGCCGCCAAATTTGCCAGGGAGCAAAGACGCACGGGAGGCGGTCCGTCAAATGCTGTTCCCTTAACGGACATGGAGCAGCGTCTTATGTCCGTTATAGGGACAAAATACGCAGTGGGTGACGACATTGGAGAAATCGGGGTTCATCCACTCCCCATATCCATGGTGTGTAAAATATGAATATACTTCTTTTAATTAAATTAATATATATATATTTAAATTTAGAATGACTCCAATGAAGAAGGTGCAATTCGTAGGAAGGACTTTGACTTGGTCCTTCCATCATGCAGCAAGGTAATTACCAATTAATTTTAAGTAATTTTATTACAAATTTTTTTTATTATTTACAGACAACAACGCCTAAAAAGTCACCACCAACCCTCAGACCATTAGATAATTCGGGGGACATGGAAACACCCTTAATCAGAAAGAGAAAGAGTTCTTCCTGTCAAAAGCCTCCTCCAAAAAAAATAAAACCGTCTAATCAAAAGAATGGGACGAAGTCGGTGGTGGAAATTTACTCCGAAAACCAAGCCAAACTGTTGGCGCAGGTGGAGACGTTAGCGAAAATCGCGGGAAAAATGGCAGAGTCACTCTCTGCCGTGGAGACCATCGCCAAAAACACTGAAAAAATAGCAGAGTCACTCTCTGCCTTTTTTCAGTGGTTTAAAGAGAGGAAGGAAGATCGTCTCGCTCGAAGATGATATTTACATATAAATATATGTATATTTAAGTAAAATGTTAATAAAAATAGTTTGTCATAAAAATGTTGTAGTTTTAAATTTATTAAAAAGTTCAAGAAACACCTCGAGATGTGTTTCCTAAACTCCACTTTATCCTTCACGCGGACGAGTACGATCGCTGGCGGCAGAGTTCAACAATTTTTACGTGCTCCCATATTAGAAATTCAGGCGCATAGAGCTTATAATTTTTTGTAAATAAGATTACGTGTTCCGGCTTCAGGTCCTTCTGCAGACTTAATTTAATTGCTTCGAAAGCTTGTTTTGGGAACCCGGGTTTTCCATCCACAACTGAGTACCATCTTCGAAGTGTTACAGGACTGGGCAGAAGATTTTCGAATTTTCCCGGATAATAACAAAAACAATGTCTTAAAACTAATTATATAAAAAAAAAATAAGGGAGAATCTGCAAAAATTAATTTTATTATTTTAAATCTCAGGTTCACCTCTAAAATATCTTTTGCCTGTTCAGACAAATGAACCTACAAGTATTATTTTTCATACAAGTAGGCATGTACCTAACTTATACATTATTTTATATTCATAATAATGCATAGAAAGAAAAAACATTAAGAGTTACCTACTTTGTTTAATTGATAATGACTATATTCATCAAGAAACAATATAAGACAAAAAACGATGGAATTTTCTCTTCAATTATGTTTCCATAAATTAATTATTGATATTACCAGTAATCTAAAAAGGATACATAAATGGAAATTTCACTAAAAACAAATGTTTTTCATTTTGCTTGAAGGTGGTAAAATTATAAGTAGTAGCTACTTTACTCATTAAGTACATAAAAATTGCGAATTTGTTGTACTTTCCATCGAAAATTTTAAAGTTTTTCTACATTTAACAACCCTGTCTTAAAAAGCACCGTATTGGGTAAATATTGCTTTAATTTGAACTATGTATATTGGTCCTATTTTGTTTCCTATGAGTATTTTGTTACGATTTAGTGGAATAAAAGTGCTGGCTGGTGGTTTTGGACTTCTTGTTGTGGTGGATGAATAATACTCGCGTTTGTCAATTTTAATTACACTTTTATTGCAATTGAACATTAGTAAATATAAAAGCTATACCTACAGGGTGTTCCATTTCAAACATCCCGCCGCCGAAATCTAAAAAACGGGTGGTCAAAAAATTTTGAAATTTTGGCTATAAGGGTAAGACATAGGGGCTGATCGACTAAATATATTTTCAAAATGGTGGCACATCCGGTTATACCGGAAGTCGGTACTAACTTTGTTATTTTAAATGGAACACCCCATTTTTTATTTCATTTTTGGATTCCTTATCAAATTTTAGTATGACTTTATGTAGATACCATATCTCTAAAATTTGTAGTTTTTGAGATATTAATTATTTTATGTCAAATTTTCACTTTTGCAGAGTGTTACAAAAAAAAGTGGAACTTTGTTTGGGGATGTTATTTTGATTTGAAATTTGGACAGCAGTTAGTCAGATAGCACAGGTTTTAGATGGTATAATTGAATTTACGAGTTTTTATACTGGGTGTTCATTATGGGCAGTTACATTATGCTTATTTTTGAACCCAAATAACTTTTTTATTCAAAAAGGAACACCCTGTATTTTTTTGGCTTGTTCGATAGAAAATTTAATACTGAATCGAATGGTATAAGCATAATCTATACCTAGGATTGATAGATTTTGAGATATTTAGAAATTTATGAAATAACAGCAGGTTTTTTGCATATTAATGTTAATTTTTGCCCTAAATAAGCCTTTCAGTAGCTAAACTGTTGAATACCATTAATTGTGAAGAAAGTCAAAAAAAAGTTTTAGGCCTCAGCGGGGATCGAACCGGGGTCTCTCGCGTTTGTCTTAAAAATGATATGCTGAAAATTCTGAAATTTTGACCAAAAGGTTATTTTCAAATGAAGCTTATAAAAGATTTAGGATAAAATAACTTTACTTAACAAAATAATTCATTTCATTTCCACCATAACTCCCGCAAATGTTAGAAAAAGGCTTAAAACTCTATAAAAAATGGTAACATTTGTTTACTTTTTGTTTCATAATCCGTCATAACCCAATTTCATGCAAGTTGTTCATTGGTCGGAAAATGCCTTTCAAAATCTCAGGACACCCACATTATTGGTTTTTACAATAATTTCATGAATGGAGGGTGTGGTCTAACATTTGATTAATTATTATTCTATAAAATATGTAGAAATTTTTGTAAAATAGAAATATATAAGAATTTTTTCAAGTATTTTTTCCAAACTTTGCTTTTTAAGCAAAGTGTAGCGCCTTAATATACTCAAAACTTGAAGAAAATTCCAAAAATGCCTTAAAAATACAAATACACAGTAATACTGTTGACTGATTTGATAAATCTTCACTCAAATTGGAGAAAATCTATATGAAGTCTTTTTTAAGAAAACGAAAGAAGCAAGTAACAATAGCATAATTACCCTTTAAACAACAATTCCACCTAAATCCAAAACATATTATAGGCTATTAATCCTTTAAAACATTTAAATTCAAAACCCTATTGTTAGTTTATTAATATCAAGATCGAACATTTGATTTATTCAAAATCCTGTCTTCTTATTTCGGGACTAGGTGATTAAGAGTAGAAAACCTTCCCACTTCGGGTCTAAAATAATTCTGACTTAAGCTAGGTTTAGAGCTACGGGTATTTGGGTATTCATCAAATATTGGGTATTTGTTGAATACCCAATGGGTCTGGTTGAATTCTGTCATGTGACAAAAATTCAACCAATGGGAGCAAATACCCAATATCCAAATACCCGTAGCTGTAAACCCAGCTTTAAACTCTTTAAGTGTGGAATGGTTGTAGCGTAAGGCACAGAACTATTAATTCCCAAAAAGGCCGGCAAAGCCGAACAGCTGATTGAATAAAAAATTACAAAAACTCACCCAAATGCGACTGAATTAGTAGTGGTTTTAAAGGAAGAAAGTAAATAATACGAGGAGTTAAAGTAGGAGGTTCAACATTATATGACATAAAAAATGAAATTTGTGCTTATTGTCAAAAAAAAAATGCATTAAAAGCAGAATTACCGTCCGAGATGTCCTTGTGGATCCTTTAGACGATGAACCCAGAGACCATGAACTACTATGGATCGCAAAAACCGTAAAATGATCATTCTCTATTACCGCATTTGAACAGAAAAATTAAAAAATATATTAATAATTAATCTCTGTTCGAGACTCTATTTTGATCTATATATCTAGATATCTTAGATCTATATATTAAAAGGCCTTCGGTAAAAAAATTTAGTACAATCAATAATTGCTCTTTTCTAATTGCTTTCAATTATTGATTTGAAATTGATTGATTCTTCATGAATTGATTACTTACAACCCCGAATCAGCTTTGTCAACTACTCCACACAACCAACAATTTTCGTCATATATTTTTTACCTTGCCCCTTACATATCCTAATGGTGCAGTTTTCCTGCCTATAGCCTCTCTTCGGTCGAAAATTTTCCAGCCGATATGATGAACCAGAATATACTTCTTTTGCATTCTAAAGAAAGATAAATGGTTTCAAGTACATTTTTTTATTTTAAATGTGAACATTAAAGATTATGACAGCTATTATTAAATCTCTATAAAATATCATAGATTTTTGTTCACGAATGTTTATAGTTTCACAAACCACAAACATTCGTGAAGGAAAAGCAGCTGAAATTTCCTGCTTCGTTCGTTTGAACGTTTGATTTTATGTAAGGATATATTTCGCCTGTGTGAAAACTCCGTAAAATGGACGGAGTTCCAAATCTAAAGTTCTTGTGAATGCAGTATAGAAACAACTTAAATTATTAAGATTAAAACTAATCAAAACTCATTCGAGAGAATCATTAAACTATTCAAATTCCAAACGGTGTCCTACGGTGTTCTTTGAAAAAATTGAAAACAACATGTAACAATCAGGTATACACCTCTAAAAAACTGAAACAACAATTTTACTTTCTTGTATGGATAATAAAAAGTCTAACCTTAATCCAAAACACATTAGAAATAGTAAAACCGTTAAAACATTCGATAACAAAATTCTTCTTTTGATTTATTGCCATTATTAATAAGATTTGTACGTTCGAATTGTCCAAAGTGTAAACAGGCAATGTGGATATCAATTGGTACGTCTTTTCGCTCTACGATAAAATAAGTTCTTCAAAATACTTAAAAATGTTTGAAAAAAAAAATCAATGCACTTCCTCAACAAGGTCTTCGCTAGATTGTGCCATCACATAACCACAAAAAATTCCAAGAGTTAACTGAGAAATGATTAATGCATTGGAACCTGGACTAATTTGCTGAAACGTTTTGATAACAATTCAATTATACTTAATAAAATCAAATTTTGGTTAAAAAACTTACAGCATAAAGTATAACCAAATTAACACCAATAAAAACCAAACCAGCAATATGAAGCATAGGAATTATATAATACAAAAATTGCTGTAAATCACTTTTACATTTATAAATAATATTGTAGTGAATTATAAGAGCTTTTAGTTGTCTAAAAAGGTACTTTTGATAATTTTTATCATGGATTTTTAACAGGGCTGCCTCATCTTCTCCGCAATATCTCGAAAACTCTTGGATGTCATTGTTTAGCAGAATTAATTGATATTGCAATTGTGAAGTTATAAAAATCATAATCCAAGCACTGTTTATGGTGACAATAACAAAGTGACAGTAGACAAAATCATGTAAAATATTTAAAATAAAATTAAAGTGGTAGAAATTGAAGTAATAATTGTTCATTTTTATAATAACGTTAAGAGGTTCGGAATCAACATACGAGATTGCATTGAAAAATCCACAAAAAGCAATCAGAATGAGTAGAATATAAATTTTGTAGATCAAACATTCATCTTTGTGATGAATTAATGTTTTTGGAATGTCATTGATTGTGTCTAAACGTTTGAATTTGGAGAAATGATCATAGAAAAAATTAAATAAATAGTCATCATTGAAATAGTATATGAAGTATATCAATGCTGGCTGTAATGTGGTATACATTTTTGGATTAGAAAAAAACATATCTGTTTAACTTGTACTTACATAAAGTCCCAAACAAAAACTGTATAGGTTGATTATCTCGATATTCCATTGACTAATCCAGTAATACGTAATAATTGTAATGTAAACAAAAACATAACAAACAATAAACTTCAATATTAGATTAGAAATTCTTGTTTTGCTAATTAAAATTGCGAATGAAAACAGTAAATGATTTGATATTGTAGGTCCTAAAAGAGAAAAAAAATTGGTGTATAGAATAGTTACAGAATCTTACCACCTTTAAAAGGATAAGTAAATGAAGCGGTTAGAGGAGAAAGACGTTTTACAAGCCACATAATACTTGTTCTGAATCTACCACTATATTTACCATCAATAGGTATGTGAATATTCTAATTCCATCAAATGTAGAATATAAAATATTTAATATTTCATTAAAAATGACATTATTAATCACTTTACTGATATTCGAAAACTCATTAAAATCAACAGGACAAAATAATATTTTTCTTTATATTACTCATGATTAATAAATAATTTTTTAACATTACCTAACTATTAGTTTCGGTGTCTTTCCAGGGTTTGTTTAGGACTCAAATTAAATAAACTCCCATTCAGTTTAAATGACCAGTCGCGTTTCGCCCTTTATAAGGCTTTATCAGTGGCTACAATTTATTTTTTAGTTCAGTACATGAATACCATTAATTATATTGTATTGTTAATGATTGTTTTACCTGCTTATTGTGGGTTAATCAGTTTTCTTGTTGTAAGTCACATCCATGTTATTTGGGTATACCTGTGTGGTTATGGTTTACCCAAAAATTCTTATATAATTTTAAAATTAGTGTATATGGTACCGGACAAAACCGAAATCCAGGAAATTCTAGTTTACCCTAGGCAAAATAAGAATTATTTTTTCTTGTTTAGCATTTTTTCTGTTTAAAAAACAGTTTAGGCGATGCGAACAGTTCTAAAAAAATAACCTGCTAACCTAAAAGGCTTTAAAAAAAACAGACCTTTTTTTTTAAATTTTGCAAACTCATAATTAGTTTTTCCTGATTCGGGTTTTTCCGGTAACATATACATAAAATATTGTATTGTTAAAAATGTAGAAAATAATAAAAAGAGTCAAAGCAGAGTCTAGAATCTAAACCACCTCTTATTTAACCATAGAATAATAAGACTACGTATAGAAAGAGCCTATTGAGTTAACAGTGAAAAAAGATCTGAAAAGAGAGAGAAGTATATTTTATCTCTTTCTACAATCCAGTTGCATCTGTCATTTAAGCGCGTGCGCTAAATTTGAACTTTAGCTAGTTCAGATATATACCCGCATTCTACTCGGTTAATATCACAGAATATCATACATATGATATTCTGTGGTTAATATAGTTCTTCTTTTTCTAACGGTGGTTCGAAAAAGATGGATGAATTCAGTGGTTATGTTATAGAACTATGTATTATTGAACATATTTATTTATTTCGACATGAACGCCAAGCCAAAGCTTTTAGCCATTTTGAATTTCAAACCATTTTTAAACAAATTTCAATGCCCGATGAAACTATTTGTCACAAATTTACAAAACTAATACACTTTAAAAGCCAATGAATTTTACTTATCGTACCTTATATTTGTGATACTATTATACCTAACCATTTTATTAAAATTATGATGTGATAATTTAAATATTGTATGTGCAAACATAATAATTTACCTTATTGTGATGTTTAATATGTGATATGATACAGTGATAATTATTGTTGTATTGCTTTTATTATATAGTTTATATATTTCTTAAAAACTTCACATCATTTATATATGTATACATTAAATTCCTATGTTTTACCTTTACCTAAATATAACTGTTGACATTTAAAACATAGTTTTGTCTTTTCTTAAAATCAATTAATGGGTTTCCTGTTCCATTAGATTAATATAAGAATAAATTTCATATAATGCACTTGTTAAAAAATTCACACTAAAAAAACTCTTAACAAACATACTTTTCAGTCAACTAAATTTAAATTTAAATTCGTTTATTCCTAAAAATGAACTCGTCAACTATTGGCTTTATATTCACGCAAGCGTATAAGTACCGGATGCAACTGGAATTCTCCTATATCTTAAAACACTTTGAATACACGGTAAGTATAGGAAAGGCTCCTTCTATACGTAGTCTTATTATTCTATGTATTTAACCAAAAAAATTTCAAGGACATTACAACAACATTACTTAGAAGCCATAGGTAAATATCCAACTAAAATAATTAGGAGAATCTTTTGTATCACGAAAAATATACTAATGGATAGATCAAACGAAAGCCCTACGACAATCATTTACCATAAATACGCTCATTTAGTCGTGACGTCAAAACAGTAGTCGTGGAGTGAAGGATGGAAGACAGGAAATTTTTTATACATATGTAGTTTTGTCGCATAATCCCCGATTGCACAAAAGTGGATTAAATATAATCCAGGATTATAATATTGTCATCCTTATCTTACATGTTGAGAGAGAACAAGAAAATTGAAAATTTTTAATTTTTCAAAATATAGGAATATTTAAGTAAAATTGGGCCTTGACATGTTTTGTACAGTTTTGCTGCATTTAAATGAAATAAAATAAAAAATATATTCAAATAAAATTGAAAAACACACCAAGTCATTCATTCGAATTTCCTGAATCCACATCAAGGCTCAATTTGCCTTAAAGATTCCTATATTTTGATAAAATTAAATGTTTTCAATTTTCTTATGGGAAAATCCTATACAAAAAAAAATGACGGACGTCTAAATGAGCGCATTCCCATACGTAACCCAAACAACACCAATATTACAAATAATTTATAAAGAATACAATATAAAACTGGGACAATACAATATGGGAAGCCATTTGGGGTTATATTAACATTTTACATATATATGTATATAAACTGTAATATGTGATATATGATTTTTTTCCGTCTTTCTCTAGCGACGATAATTAGCTATGCATCTTCCTTTTAAAAACGACTTATGCTGAACTACATATTTGTCTAAGTAAATTAAACATAAGTATTGTTGGTTGTATACTATCAAAAAGAAATATAAATAAAGATACAGCAAAAATTACCGGTTTTGAGACAAATTAAAAATTTTAAACTTTTGAAAAGAATTTGTAATTAATGTTTCGCTTCGCGGGACTTAATTGACATCCACTCTTGCAGTAAAATGTGCCCTGCGCATACGCAATTAGTTTTTTAATATACTATTACTTTGACCTACACATAGCATCTGTGACATCATACATGGTCTTGGCGGGCATGATGGTGGAGTATGTGATGTAGGGGTCCTAGGATCCCGCTTCCAATTGATCATGTGATAAAACAAAAGAAATATTCTGCTGTTTTTGAAATAAAATCGTAAATAAAAGTTTTTGGTTCAAAGACTTTATTGATTAGATAATATTTGGGGAGTATGGAGTATTACTATAACAAATTTGCGATATGTGAAAAGCGAAACATCATTGCAGATTTGTAAACTTGATTACGTTTTTTCCATGTTGCAACTTTTAAAATAAATTAAAAGCGCATGTACTAATGCCGTAGAAACCTCTAAAAAACTAAAACAATAATTTTGTTATATATTTGAATAAAAGAAAACAAAACAAGTCAACCCTAATCCAAAAGACATTAGAGATAGTGAAACCATTAAAACATTCAAATTCTAAACTTTTCCGCTGATTTATTGACATCATTAATAAAATTTGCACATTAGAATAGTTCAGAGTGTAAATAGAGACAGTGGAGAGCAGATCGTACATTTTTTCGCCCTGTAATGAAATCAATTACATAGAATGAATCGAAATTTCATAAAAACTAATTTACTTCCTCAATAAGCATCTGACAGGTTTCTGTTATTACATAACCAACATACAGCGCAAGAACAAATTGCGAAATCAGTAAAGCATTACATCTTGGATTAATTTGCTAAAATAGAGTGGTTTCAATAGATTTAAAATTTCTGCCAAAAACACTTACCGCATAAAGAACCAGAAATGTGCTACAAACAAATAGTACACCAGTCAAATGAAAAAGAGAAATTGGGTAATACAAGAATTGCTGAAAATCACGTTTACATTTATAAACAATATTATAGTGAATTATAAGAGCTTTTAATTTGGCAAAAATATTTCTCTGAGTATTCTCATCAAAGACTTTCCACAGTTCCAAGTCTTCACAAAATTTGGAAAACTCCTCGATGTCATTGTTCATTACAATCATCTGATATTGCAATTCAGATGACACAATGCTTATATGCCAAGCACTACTTGTTGTAAGCATCATAAAATGAAAATATACAAAATCAAATAAAATATTCAAAATAACATTAAGATGATAGATATTGAAGTAATAGTTATTCATTTTTATAATAAAATTAAGACATTCAGCATCAACGTCTGACAGTGTTGCATTTAAAACTACAGAAAGAAAGCTCAAAACTAGTACAATGTAAATCATATAAATTAATGAATTGCCTTTAGAACGAATCATTGTTTTTGTAGTTTCGTTTATTGTGTCTAAACGTTTGAATTTAGACAAATTTTTTATGAAGAGTTGGTCGAAATAATCTCCTTTGAAGGCATATAACGTGTACATAAGTGCAGCCTGGAAATAATATTTTTTTTATTAAACTCAGTTATTATTTTTTTTAAGGCTAGGTTAGGCATTTCTGATTTACCACTTCGTAGTTCTTAATTGGGACGTTACAATTTGGAAATTCTAGGATATTACGTTAAATCTAGGAAATTCCGACTTCTGACTTCTTACTTTTTAATATTTAGTAGGAATTTTATTATTTCCACAATTTTAACTTAATTTTTCTAAATTAAACAGACATTGTGGAAATGGCGTTAAAAAACTTAGAAATTAGTGAATTAACTAAAAATGTCGTTAAAATAACTAAATTTTCCAAGATGTGAGGTAATAAGTCCGAAATCAAATTTCTGAAATTGGAAATCAGAAACCAGGATTTCTGAGATATGACTTCGAATCGCGAACTTATGTCGCATCGTCTTCGTCTCATCGGCCGACGATAGGTCGGTACCTATCGTCTGTTTCCTATCGATCCACGGCAGTTTTTGAAATGCCGTTTTTGAAGCGATAATATAAGAATGCAATTGAAGCCTATCGAAACGAAGTCAAACTTTCGATGAAACGGAATAGTTCGCAATTCGGACGATGGTAGTACTCCGTAAGAAGTTGAAAGTCGGAATATATATGAAATGAGGCCACAAGTCTGATTTTCTGAAATGTGACATAATAACTTCAAGATGTTACTTCAAAATTAAGAACTCAGAAGTCAGAAATCAGAACTGCCCCACAGTGCTTCCGCAGTATTTGGATGTCGAAAATAATTGTTAATAATTGGAAACATAAATTTCTTTTATCAACAGAAAATGATTTTTTCAAATCTCAAAAAGTGAATATTTGCTGATGGTTTTTTCCACAGTGTATTGAAAACTAATTTTAAAGGGAATTATTTTACTCTGTCGTCTCAATTAATATAAGCGGATTATAATAAGCTGGAAAATAGTTCCATTTCTGTTATTAGTTAGAGAAATTGTTTCATAAAAGTTTTGCATCTTACTGTAACATATTGCAAAGAAATAAATAATCGAGACGTGTGAGACACAGAGTAAAAAAAATAATTTTTTATATACATATACAAGATGTATCAGTTTACATTGATTTAGAAATTCTATATTGAGGCCATCAATTTTGTTCACAATGTAAAAAAAATGTCAATAAACGGATTTTTTTTAAATCTGATGTTTTTCAGAAATACATACATATGTGTGTGACATTTGGCTCTTCCAACTTTATTCAGTACCTATTGGAAGTTATTTTGTGCAATCTCCGGATCTATATCTATATAAATTTTCTAAATCAATATAATAGTGGCACATCCTTTATATATTTACCTACTTGCAATACCTACATAAAGTCCTAAACATAGAGGGTACAGTGTTGGTATTTCAATGGTCCACGTACTAATCGAATAATAAAAAAATAAGCCAAAATAAAACAAAACATAATAGATAACGAAGTTAAACAAAAATTTTGATACTCTTGTTTTGCGAACTGCAAGTATAAATGACAGAAGAATCTGATTCGGTATTGTATGTCCTAAAAAAGATAGTATGTAGAAATCATGTAAAAACCAATTTAAAATTCAAAACCTTTTAAAGGATACGAAAATGATCCGGTTAATGGAGAAAGAAACTTTACCAGCCACATGTTAAAAACGAACTTACATATGGTAAGAGTTATTGAATTACAGAATATTTTGTATTGAGATTGCGTAATAAAATTTAATTCATTATTTATTAAATTCATTGAATATTTGATAAAAAATTGATTTTAATCGTTTTTTAATAGCAAAATTCATTAAAAGGACGCAATAGATAAGAGAGAAACGCAAAATGCCTTTTCGGCCATGGAGAGTTTACTATTTTATTCATAATCAGACAATTAATTAATAGCGATCGACTTGTCGCACTGGGGCGCACTGATTGGGAACTTTCGCGGTGCTGCAAATTCGACTTGATTGTACTCTGAAAATATTAGCTCGCAACTACCTATGTTCGGCTTGCACGCACGATCACAGTGCTCTTAGAATATCATGTTCGACTTGTCAACGTTCTAGATGAAACTTGCACTGTGCGAGATATTGCAAGCCGAATTCACTATAAGAAATGTGCACCTTCGAATGTTTTTCGTTAATAGTATATTAAAAAATGAGTATGGTAAGGGATATTTTAACGTTTGATTTACGAATACGTTAAAATCCCTTACGATACGAATTTTTTACGATATTTTACCTATTTGCGTCTAAAATATTTAATTATAAATAAATAAATTAGTCATTTCATAATTGTGGAGATTTTTATTTTCTAAAGTTGGTTCAATTTTGTTTTCAAACAATTCGAGTGTGACAGTTTTAAAAGCTGTCATGCTGTCAATGTCATTAACTCTCACTGTATCTCAGCGTAAATCTGTTGACAGCGATTCAATTGACAAGGTTTCGTCAACCCAAAATAGTAAAAATCACTATTTTCTTACAGTAAAACTACTTTTATTACAAAACCCGAATCTGACAGTTCTGTTTTGTAATAGAAGGTTTTACAAAACGCAAATAAGTAAAAAATTTTATGTATGTCAACAATTAACATTTTCATATGTCACTAATGATATTTTTTTGTTATTACTCATGAAACGACAATATGAATATATCTTCTATTAGAGGCAATTTTATAAC
This sequence comes from Silvanus unidentatus, assembly GCA_963930825.1. Taxonomy (NCBI): domain Eukaryota; kingdom Metazoa; phylum Arthropoda; class Insecta; order Coleoptera; family Silvanidae; genus Silvanus; species Silvanus unidentatus. Next base: position 12,345,244 of record OZ005762.1, read on the forward strand.
GAATTATGAGGCGGGAAGACCGATAACCGGGTAGTAAAGACTTGTTAGAAGGCGGGAAGCGGGTTGTCATGTAAGCTAATATTGCAGAAGTTATATCAAAATACAAGTTATTTAGGTTTGTGATTTACAATGTTTGTCTCATGACTCTTGAGGAACACACCTGGTCAGATTGAAACATTAATCTCTTATTAGTACTCTAGATTTTTAGCATAGGTTGTCTTTTCTTAGACGACTTAAGTATGCGTAAGTATTTATTTTAGTTCTTTCCATGGAGAAGAACATCTTACATTGATAACACATCATTAGGGTAGAAGGAATCAAGGTACTCTAATACCACTGCTAAATCTCATGTCGAATTATAACGCTGTGTCAAAGGACGTATACTATACATATGTAAATGTGGATTTTGTTAAAGTGCGAAGCTTGAGCAATAAATATATAATACTGAATTAAGAAACACTAAGTCCCAATAATATATTTATTAACACCAAAGTAAGTAATAATTAACAGTAATTTTTTACCAAAGATTTAGCTTGGACTTGCGTCGCGAAAGCTAAATAAAAACTGAATGAAATTCTAATCGTCAATGGACAACATGCTTGAAATTGGGTTATATGACGGATTATGGAATTATATCCTAAATAAAGTAGGGTTTCATTCAGAAAAATAAATTTTCCGAGTCATTTAAATGAACTATTAAATACCAAGAAAACTATTTTGTTAGCAATTGCGATATGGCAACACAGTAAAAAGAGTAATTCGCACTTTTATAATTATTTATTAACAATAAAATAATGAATCGTTAAATACGAGAGGAACACAATGTGAAATTTAAATAAAAAACAAATTTACAACCGTCGAAATCAAATTACACTTTATAACAATCAAATATCAATGAATTGAGCCAATAAAATTCCGTTTGAATTTTGGCTTTCAAAAATACAAATTTCAAAAGTACACTACAATAATCAACTAAACTGAGCCAATAAAATTTAACACAGATTTTGGCTTTAGAAAATTTAAGTGAGAATAAAATCTCGACGAACAAAACTAATTACTAAAATTTTTTAGAGGATGAGAATTTTCTTCTTCGAGGGGCTGTACAAGAGTTTATATACGAGGAAATATTAGGAGGGATTTTGCGTACGCGCAAAGAGGCAAAATTGTTACGTACTTTTGGTTGCGGTACTACCGCAAAATCCGCGAAATTTTCTCAATCGGTCCCTTCAAAATCTTCAGACCTCTTTTGTGGAAGTACATAAATTAGTTGCTGCTTAGCCCAATGCAGATATTCTAGCTTCCATTTAGTTCTGAATTGCTAAGAGAAAATTGTCACGTTTTAATGTTGATTTCTATATATATAGTGACATGGACCTCCGGATTTCAATTAGGTCAATGTTGGACAATCTGTCGCAATAGGATATTTCGAATTAGTTTTAAACTTTTTCGCCTCCGAAGAAAACATTTTTTAGAATTTTCTGCCAAACAGAAGCCAAATCTTTTGATATTAATGGCCTGGTAGAGCGCTAGCGGGATCAGGTAACCCCAAAAAATTCTAGAACCCACGTGTCGAGAAATATCTCATTCTCTTCATTATTATCGTCGTCTAAGGCAATCAAATAAAAGAATAATCCAAAAGGATAGGGACATATAAATGTGTATGCCCTCATTTTTATAGTAAGGGTGAGATCAGATTGATTATTAGTGTAAACTATATAAATGAGATTGTGTAATAAAATTCATGCCCTGATATTCATTAAATGTTTTATAAAGAAAATTATTTTAAATTAAAGAGTTTCCGTTAATCGTTTTTCAATAACTATCTATGTACTTTATGAATAATATTGTAGTTACGGCAATTGTTTATGAATGAACGCATTTAAGTTGTAGTCATTAGATCCAGTTTACTTTTTAATAAAGTTAAATGTTTATTGATTTAAAACCCACATTTAGAAAAAGGGCCTAAATAGTAACAAACACATATGGCTTATTCATCATAAATGTTGACAAAAGCCAAAGACAACATTCTATAGCGAGAAAAAATAAATCGCAAATTGTCGAGATTGGTTAAAGAAAAAGCGGTCGTCCGTTACTTGCTGTTAGAAATTTAATGTTACTGATTTTGAAAAATATTTAATAGATACTTTATACCCAAGAGATAATAAATATTACAATAATAGTATATTATTGAACGAGTTGCTTAAGGCGAATTTTATGCCAGAACTGACGTTATTGCTGATGCAATATAAGCCACGATTATCATAAAATGCCTTATGCGACGAGTTCTTGATGCAATTTTTTTGAATTTCTGTGCATTTTTAAAGATTTCATATGAAAAAATGAGTATTTCTTTAATTTTAGTAACTTTTTGTATTTTGCGATTGCATAAAACATGCAACCAATAAATCAAAACAAGCACTTGTCATTTGAAATTTATGTCAATTATGTCTTAGAGTTGGAGAATATTACAACCTCAAAATAAAAAAATATCACTAAGTTTACAGACGGTTTACAATATGGCTGTTATGGTACCGATTGGTGTCATAAGGTGATCATTATCGTTCAGAACCGGCCACCATTTCTCGACGATAATGAAATTTATAATGCGATAAAATGCAGTGCATTTTTTAAACTTGATGTTGGTAGACCTGATTTTTGACGTTGTTAGATTTACGTATGTTCGCAACCAATTCTAAATTAGACACAAGAAGACGGAAGACAAAAATATAAAGTTTAATTACAAATGTTGTAACGAAGAGGAAAAGGATATTTAATGGACGACTAGATAGGAAGAGCTACTCGTAGAAAAAAGAAATATTTATTTAGTATTGTAAATTTGGATTAGGTTATAACTTACACACATTTTACAATTTACATTGAAATTATCGGTCGAATGAATTGACATTTATTGATAACGTATTTTTATAGTAGAAAATAATATCCTAGGGACATTATCAGGCTGAAATAGAATATAATTAGTGATTGAAAGAGGATTTAATGGAACTTACGGTTGTAAATAGATTTGAAACAGTTGAAAGTAATCTGAAGTTATGTATTTTGACACATTGGTGATTTTTGTTATTAAAAGTAGGAACTTCCGATTCTACTATTAGAAGTGGGAGAAGTAGTGGGAGCATGAGTGGGGGCAAAGTATAAAAGTCGCCGCATAGCCCGATTTTAGTAACTTCCCTTCCGGCTCTGGAAGAGAGCAGAATCCCGAAACGTTAATTTTGGGTTTCAATTTTAGACGGTTCGCTACGACTTTCATTGGGAGAGAACATTGAGAAGAAATTTGTCCCGAGGTAATTTAGAACAATATTTGCAGCTCTGTACGGCCCTCATTGTATTATTCCTACAGAGTTTCAAAGACCCCTTCTCGTAAGAGATATTGTTTTTGTAGCACCTGGAGCCCCATCTATTTGCCGTGTTGGGATACTCTAGTTTGATTTCGCATTTATTTTCGTGCATAGCAGATGATTTGAGTATTTGGTTCATAGCGATTGTTTGCGTTATTGAATTATTAATGAGTACCGTTTTGTTGTTCATAAACACCCGTAATAATTGATCCTTTTATGTCCTTATTCCTTTCAAATACACATTATAAAACACATACATACACCTAAATTTGTATTTGTTCAATTTGACTAATTTCATTAAATTTAATTATATAAATATTGATACAATTGAATACGTTCGACAATAAATTGTGTTCATTTATTATATTGTAATTTTTGAGTCTTATTTGAGTAAGTTTTATTCTTTCAGTCCGATATAAATTATAAGAACTCTGGATTTGCGCCAGCTACATTGTATCTTTCCTGATTTGAGAGGAAATTAGGTGGCGCTCGAATTAATTGCATTAAAGTGCCGTTTAGCATTCAGAAAATAATCTAGTTGGGTGAACAATCCAGTACTGCTAAAAGTTCATTACAATGTAGGGACTTCATTCAAACAGTAGGTAAGTAATTACGAAAAATTAGAGAAAATTACTCGACATTGCCGGTAAAAGTGCAATTGTTAAAAATTTTAATACATACAGTACTGGTATCTTGCGCATTTACTATAACACCAGATAGGTTTTTTTGGGTTATAATATTTTGTTTAAAAGAATCGTTACTATACTCCAGAGATTTTTACTATATAACTAGATACCGAACTGTGCAAAATTAATTGAACCCGTTTTTCGCCGAGAAGAGAATAACAAATACAATAGCAGTACAAATGAATATACTTTTTTATTTCTTAATTTTATTGATTATAAAATAATATCATTTTACTTGATTTATGCCTTTTACTGACTTCATTATTTCTTAACTTAGCTAGCGCAAAAAATCTTATTTTTAAATATTTAGAAATTGATTTTATAAGAGATATCTTATGATTTATGTTTAAAGAGACTTCACATATCCATATTTAAAAAAAATTTATGATGCAAACAAAACTAATTGATAAGAAACAGTTGGACCACTTTTCAGGAGTTACTAAATTCACTTCGTCATTCAGCAAGTTGCCGACGTCCACCAATTTAAGGGTTTTATTATTGGACGCAATATGCCCCTTTACTTGCGCCCAGACCAATTCAATGGGATTAAGGTTGCAGTGATATGAAGGAGTCCTCAAAACCTTTCTCCCTTAAATTACAAGAATAATATGATATAAACATGAATATTAAAAAAATATTTATCAACATACCGGTTTCTTCCACTATGGAATCAATGATTTAAGGTACCGGATTTCTGGCTGTGTGTTCTTGAACCAAAAGCACCAATTGGTTCTTAACACTATCAGGACTTGCTTCAAACTTATTAGAGGCCTACCACTCCAAAATTCGTGGTTTTGTCCATGATTTTGAAGGCGTTACATTACAATCATTGAGTTTTTTCATATCTTCATGGTAATCGCCAGTTTTCTTCGACTCAAAAGAGAAGAATTTCTAAAAGTGGCAGTTCTTCGGTTTCTTCAAGGGCCTATAATGTAATACAAAAAATGAAAGAGTGTGGGATATGTGGGGAAGTATCTAAATGGTTTGAAAACAACTTAATCATTAGAACACAAAAAACTCACTTTAATGGTTCAATGTCACATCCAAGAGAAAATAGTATAGGTGTTCCACAAGGCAGTATCTTAGGATCCTTACATTTTATATTATACCTTAACGATATAGTAAACACATTAAAGCACTGCAGTATACAATTATTCGCAGACGATACTCTCATTTATACTGTGTGTGATTCAACTGAAAAAGATGTACGACTTATAAATGAAGATCTTGTTTACAATGTTGAAGTTAACAAATGATTAAAAATAAATGTACTGAAGCTAAATTCAAACAAAACTAAGGCAATGGTACTAGAAAAAAATACGTACCACAGAATAGTTTGCAAATCAAAATAGATGGAGATGTTATAGAGGTGGCTGAAGACTTAGGCTAAATATTTAGGAGTCACTATTAATAATAAATTTACATTAAAATAACATGTTACTGAAGTAATTACAAAAATAGCCTCAAAAACAAGATATGTTAGCCGAGTATCAAAGCACATCAAAGCAGGTGCCAAGACAAAGATTTTATTATATAATTCCCTGGTACTTCCATGTTACCAGAACTGCTCCAGTTTTTTGCATTATAATTTTGTTGAAAATCTTGAAAAACTTATACTTATATATTTAAATTTAAATTGGTCTTATGTGTTTACTAATTAGTTTGGATATTGCTTTATGTTTCTTATTATACATATATGTACATATTTAATATTTATGTACTTTATATTGTAGCTTGAATATCGGCGGGGTTGACTACATTCCAATGTTAATTGTTCATTAAATGCAGTTGCCGAAGTCAAAATAGCCAAGAAGATGCAGTAAGAACACCCGTAATTGCACTTAAACAGAATCATGCAGTCATAATGCAAAATGACTTTTTGCGAGTAAATTCCACTCGGCAATTTTGGTTGCGGAAGTACTTCCACCCGTTACAAATTTAAAAACGCGGTACAGGTGGCTGACTATGGTCAATATCTTAATTGGCAATTAATTATTCAGAATCAAAACAAACACTTAACACACACTCATTTAACACATACACGCAGGCTTCATACTGCAAGAATTCTCCTTTACTATACGCCATTTTTTCGCGCAGTAGCAAAATGGTACTTCGCGCATATGTCAGATTTAAAAATTTGTGACTTTTCATTGGCTGATGATATTTTTTAGCAGGAAATTTGAAAAATTCTGACTTTTCATTGACTGATGACATTCCTGTTAGCAGTAATTTTTGCTACATGCAGGAAAAATGAACTATAGCACTTGCTAGATCAAAACTTAAAAACGTTCAGTGCGTCGCACAAGAAATGTTAATGCCGCGAGTTTCGAAACGTAAGGAATAAGTGACAATTGACAGTAGCTCAGCGGTCAGAGCATTGGCGGCTAAAGCCAAAGGTCCCGGGTTCGACTCCCGGCAGAAACCGAAAATTTTTCTGTACATGTATCAGCTATTCATTTAACAAACACTTAACCTTAAATTAATGCAGAAGATTAAATGTGTCGATAAAGGCACATAAATATTGAATGCAGAATAGAATTAAATAAATTAACCGGGAAATATTCAGCGGAAAGTATTCCGGTAATAAATCAGACAAAAAATCGTTATTAATTATGTAATAACGAAATGCATTTTCAGGTGGCCAAAATGCAGGTTCGTTACACTATATAATATAATAAAAATATTTACCTCTTTGCGTTTTGTAAAACCTTCTATTACAAAACAAAACTGTCAGATTTGGGTTTTGTAATAAAAGTAGTTTTACTGTAAGAAAATAGTGATTTTTACTATTTGGGGTTCACGAAACCTTGTCAATTGAATCGCTGTCAACAGATTTACGCTGAGATACAGCGAGAGTTATTGACATTGACAGCATGACAACATTTAAAACTGTCACACTCGAATTGTTTGAAAACAAAATTGAACCAACTTTAGAAAATAAAAAGATTAAGATATGGAGTGTCTAAAAGAATAGGTCCTTCATCAGATGAAGATGATGACGACGATATTTTAAAATAAATCTAGTGTCTACTAATGTATCAATAACTTTTCTACTTGCTTGAATAATCTGCTTTTATAAGTTTTGACTGTGTGACCATTAAGCGCACTGAACAAGTGCCGATCGGCGCCTATTTTCGGCAAGAGGAAATAGGCTTTCACTGTGGGTTTACCCTCACACGTCTGCGCCCGAGGGATAATCTTCCATGGTAATCTGGATTACAAATAATTTGGAGTCCCTGGTAATCTTTGTGGTATTCATCTGGAGTTTATGGTATTGTAAACCTTGGTAATCTTTGGTAATTTTAATGGTAGTCTTATGAATTCTATGGTATTTCCTATTTCTTATTGGGAGTCTAACTGGTATTCTATGGTAGTCCGAGTGGGAGTCTCTGTAGCCTGTATATTAAATTCATGTGTTAAGTTTTCCGTGTATTATCCCCCTATTTTGTAAAATTTATAAACATCATCTTTATTAATAATAATTTACGGTATCTTTGCCTATTTCTAATGGTGGTTTGAGTAAATTGAAATTTGGTAGTTTTATAATGGTATTCCTTGGCAGTCCTTGGTATTCTTTCTTAAATGGGAGTCTGGTGTAAATTTTTTTAACTTCTTGTTAAAAACCCCTCGTCTGCATCTAGTACAGTTCAATTCCATTTTTCGAAATATCAACTTTTCGGTATTCGCGATTTTTCTTAAATTTTCGAAATAAATCGTTTTGATTTCGTCCGGAGTGAAAAGTTTATGGCTTAGTGAACATTTTGATGTATTGTGGTCTTATGTCTCCTATTGTAAATTAGTTTTTTTAATAATAGGTTGACATAACCTCGTACGCATTTCTTTGGTAAGCTTTTTTAATATTAACATATAATTTGGGGCGTTTATTTTAATATATTTCACTTTTTAGCATATTTATTGTTGTGTATGCCAAAAACTGGGACCAAATATGTGGTATTTGATTGTAAATATAAAAAAGTTAGTCAAATTCAGACTTTGGTATTCCGTGCTCTAAAACAAATAATATTGGTTTTTACCTGATTGCCGTACTGCAAAACTTGACTTGCTTCTATGCTTATATAACTATGCCCTTAAAATATCTATGTCAAAATCTATAAACTTGCATTTGAGGTAAAGTCTAATTTGGCTTCTCCAAGTAACGTAACTCGCTCTACGGCTAAGTTAAATTACCTATTGCCGCGCATGTGGATTAGAGCGTTTTCATTCTATCAAGTACGACATGAAAATTTCCATTCAATTTTCATAATATTTCATGACAAAATCTGATAATTATTTCGGGGGTATCTTTGAAAAATTGAAATGCTAATGCGCCGCTAAAGTAAACTGAACATCGGATGACGTACTTGGAGAAGCCTAATCAATTTTTAAAGGTTCGTTCGTTAAAGTTTCCTAATCTCTTAAAGAATCTCTTCTTTGTCTTCTTATATGAATATTTTATTTAAATTTAGCAATGCTTTTGCAACAACTACAAACAAATAACATGAAGCGATTACAAATCTATTCTAAACAAAAATACAGCAAATAATAACTTATTAAAAATTCGAAATTTCCTAAACGTCTTATAATATAATTCTGAAAAAAGGGCATTTAATTAGATTAATTTGATTAGTTTTTTTATTATGATAATTCGATTTGTGGAATACAATTCAAAAATTAAAAGAATAAAAAAGAATAGAAAAAGTTAAAATCAATTAATTAAGAAACTTAAACACTAAAATTCATGGTAATTAATGACATATCTATTGTATATCCCATGATAATAAATAATTTCTAATCTACATTAGAGAAACACTATAAAATGCAAGTGCCGTTGAAACGGTAACTCTGATTACTCTTAAACCTAATTCGAAGTTCAAAACAAAATTTTTAGAGAAAGAAAAGGTTACGGGCTTCAATAAATTGCATAAAAATATCAGATATATTTGTCGATTATCGAAGTTCCAATTATACCATATACAATTACACATGATGGCATATAAATTTTCAAACTGAAAATTAAACAAAATTATCAATGGGTTTTTATATTTAATTCAAAGTATCTTGCCTCCTCTTGTAATAATTCACCAATAAGCACGTAAAACATTATAGCGCTTTCAACAGCCGCAGTAAGCATTATCATTCTACCAGTACCTAAATAACACAAGTAATCCTATAACATTAGCATAAAATTTAAATGATTTTTTTGATATGTGTTTATACTAACATTAAGAAATGTATCATATATTACAAATGTTGAAAACAATGTCCCTGTGATTGCGAATATAGGAAGCCACTTTTGAACGAGTCTTTTCTGTGTAAGTTTGATCAAATTACAAAGTTCCCTATGTCCTTTTATAAGAAAAATTAATCGATGTTTTACTAGCACTTGAAATTCTTGATTATCAATGCATTCATTAGCATTTATTTTGCAGAGTGTATCAGAAATCTTGCCCTCGTAGATTTTTAATATGATTTTTACATTCAGAACTTCATACAATAAGCAATACATTATACCGTACATAAGAAAACACATGATCATCATGTAAATTACAAAGCACATTCTGATCAGTAAGAAAGTGACTTCGTTACTGATATTTTGAATTAATTTAAAGGGATAATAAAAAGCAATCAAACGATCATCCAATAATGCTATGAGGACATATGCTGCGGACATTGTCATGAAAAGTAAATGAAATTTAATTGCGCGTATCCATTGGGTTCCACATTTGATTAATTGTTGTTCCATTATGTGATTGTAGCAGAGATTTATATGCAATGTGCGGAATAAATTGCATTTCCATTTAAATACATCATTGTCTGTGAGATGAATGCAAATAAAGAGCGCTAAAAGGGCCTTAAAATGACAATGAAACATTAAAGCGATTATACTAGGAAAAAATTTACAAATAATTGTGCCGAGAAAGTTAAACCATTATCTAAAATGTATTTAAGCTCAGGATGATAGAGAAAACCTATACATTGAAGAGAAATTGAACTCAATGTGATGAAAATTGCTGAATAAATAAGATATTTGCCAAATTTTGAATCCCAAATGTTTACTGTTATATCTAAAATAAACTGAAGTATTCTTAAAACTGAAAATATATGTATTATCATTTAAACGCTCGATTAAATGAACAGACTCATATCTTAGACTCTTACCTTTCATTGAATAAGCCATTTTGGTGTAGTGTTCTGACATAAGTTACTATATAACTAAAGTGTGAACCTTGGACGGTACACTGATGTTAATATACTTATGTGATTGCGCATGCTGCAGTTATCTTTTTCTTTCTAATTCAGTCTTTTTGCGTGAAATTGTAATTTTTATATAAAGGCTAGGAATAGAAGTAAATGATCAAAAATTAAATACTACCGTTTTTTAGAAAGAAAAACATAACTCATATTTCCTTTATTATTGTGCTTTGTTTTATTACCAACAGACATAAGAATAGCAATCATCATTTTCTGTTAAAGTTTTAATAAGCTATAAATAAAACCCAAATTTTTTTCACAATAGGTATTACATTTGCAGCACGAACTTTATTAAACAGGTAAATACATAATTTACCAATTTCAATATAATTGACCAAGTTCCTAAATATCCTATTAAAATCTACCCTTGTACTCAAGAAATTACCTAATCATTGATTAGAATCGATAGACAAAAATTAATCTCAATGACAAGCAAGTTTTGTTATATTTACAAAGGGAATAAGAGCTACACTGAAAAACTCCCGAAAGCAATGCAGATTACAATATGCGGACAGAAAACAAAATGCAGGAAATAAAGCAGAGTACATATGATTATTCAGCAAAATGAATATCCAAGACAACCTACAACACGCAATTAAGGCAAAAGAAACAACCCAAAATGAAATTGACTATAGTCACTTAATTAACAGTAAAATATTCAGAATTCAAAATCAAAACATATACTAAACGTTAGAATCATGCAGAAAGCTAAATGTATGAAGCGATAAATAAACCGGCAATTAATCAGAGAAAATAATTCATAATAAAATCCGTTGTTATTAACGAATGAATTTTCAGATGTGAAAATGAGGGTTTGTTACAGTATTAATACCATGTAAATTATAACTGAAATGTAAAATATCCAATATTAAGTTAAGAATATATATTCATACTTATAATAAATCGAGATATAATAAAAGTTTCTTTACATTTACTTCGAATTTTATGTTAATTATTATGGCTTGTACAGAGCAAACAGTAAGGCACCACGTAAAGAACTGGTACTGTACTTTGGCATTACGTGAAAATCAATCAATGATTATTAATACCCTCTGATATAGTTATGATGCTTTATAGAAGATTTCAGATTTATTTTAATAGTATTTTGGATTCTTGAATCAGTTGGAAAATGTATCCGAACATTTTTGAAAAATTTCGAGGTCTCTCCAGATCGGCATTCAGAACGTAAACTTCAATTAAAAGCACTCGTAATATCCATAAAAATTGTTCCATGTTACATTGCTAGTATGAATCAACACGGTAAAAGAGACACATTACACATTTTTCGTTGAAGAAAATCGTCCACTTTGGACGTTTATGCTAGATGTTTGTACCAAAATGTGACTCGGATTTGGAGTTGACAAATAAAAGTAAGACATACGGGGTAATGTTGTATAGAATAGGGATCAGTAAAATGATAAAGAGAATTCTAAAAATACAAAGTTTTTAGCTGAAAATTTAAAGTTTGTGTATTCCTTTATTTAAACTTAATGTGTACGTAGTTATTAAATATTAATTTATCGATCAAACGAACTTACCTAAAGTGAAGTTCGATCGTAATTATATGAAGCTCCCAGTCCTCGATATCACAAATATTAACATGTAGTATGTGCCATCTACATACTCCTGCCACAAGTTTAAAGAGAGAAAAAACACGCCGTTCCCACCTCAATATGGGGGAACCACACTGCAATCATTTGTTCAAAGAATCCTAGACTTCCCTGATTTCTCCGGGTGTGGGTGGGTGGGTTTTGTGATATCTTCGGACTGGGAGCTTCATGTAATTACGATCGAACTTCACTTTAGGTAAGTTCGTTTGATCGATAAATTATATTACAGCTCCCAGTCCTCGATATCACAAATATTAACATGTAGACATTCAAAGATTTGAGAAGGGGAGAAATCAGTAAAAACCAAGTGTAACTTGGTTAAACATCCCAAAGGGTTATATAATTTTAGAAACGGAAACAATGTAAAAAACATTTTTCAAATAAAAACAGTACAGCTGTACAATAAAAACAAAAATAAAATAAATTAATTGTTTTTTGCTAATACCGACCGAAGAAAACTGACAGGATCAGTTACTGGTCGATTGTAGAATTTGGCAAAGACAGCGGAATTGGACGTCCAACCCGCTGCTTTCCGAATTGCGTCCATCGAGGCTCCTCTGGAGAAAGCTTTAGATATGGAAGCATGTCTCACAGAATGCGGATGGAATATACTGGTGTCGATCCCTGCGTCTTGTAGAACTTCCTTCACCCAGCGGCTCAATGTTTGCTTAGAAACAGGACTAAAAGGCTTCTTGCATGATATAAAGAGAGCCGAACTATTGTCTTTCCTGAGAGAAGACGTTTTCTTCAAATACTCCTTGAGCAAGGATGCAACACATAAACTTAAATTTTCCTTGAAGAAAGGCAAGTCAAGGCAGGGTTGCGGTCTTTTAGGGCCCGACGTCTTGATTAATGCGGTTATAAAAACCTTTAAACCGTTATCGTACTCTCGAATGTTATCAAGGGATATCAATGAAATTGTCTGTAGACGCTGACCGGTTGCCAAAAGTAACAAAACTAGTAACTTGTGAGACAAGTTTTTTAAAGAATCGCAAGGTAGATTCTCTAAATGGTCCAGAACCAACTGAGGGTCCCACGTCAGGTCGTACTGCGGGCCGGATGGCTGAGAGCGAAAAATTCCTTTGAAAAAACGTTTCAGCACCGGATCTTCCGAAATGTCGAAAGGTAGAATAAACGCCAAGGCCGCTCTGTGGGAATTGAATGTGCTATAACTGTAGTCGCTAGAATCCAATAGTGATTGGAAAAATGCCAGTACATCCGGTAACAAAGCATTTAGTGGACAGATTGAATTTTTGGTACAAAATTCCCACCAAATCTTCCAACTACACTCGTATTGCGCCATTGTAGACGGAGCAATCGAGTTTAGCATGGTTCTGATAGCGGGAGGAGGCACTTTTTTCCTTATAAATGCCTGCCATGCAACCTGGCGGCCACCAGGGTAAGAGCTTGACCCATCGGATGTACTTCCTGGCTGTAAGGCAAAGAAATAATGTCATTAGCGGACCCTAAATTCAGAATATTTCCCACTACAAGCTTTCGAAACAAAGGAAACCAAGCTTGACTTGGCCAATAAGGTACTACAAAAATACCTATTGCCTTGTCATTAATTACTTTCTGTAATGATCTCAGAATTAAAGAGAAAGGAGGGAAAGCGTAAAAATAATTGGTGGACCAATTTAAAGTGAATGCATCCACCGAAAAAGCTTTTGGGTCCCTGGTCCAGGATACAAACTTTTCGCATTTGAAATTGTCACCTGTGGCAAATAAATCGATCTCAGGTTGACCAAAATGGACAACGATACTTTTAAAAGCCGCGGTGGATAAGCTCCATTCCGTAAGGGAAAAGGAGCGTCGTGATAGTTCATCAGCAATAACATTTGCCCTTGAGGGAATGTACGATGCAAATATCCAAATATTGCGGAACTCACACCAAATCCAAATCTGACGAGCTAATTTATCCAAGTTAACATGCTGTACACTACCCATTCGGTTAATGTACGCCATTGCCGTTGCATTGTCCGTACGGATCAAAACGTTGGCACTGTGTAAATGGTCAGCAAAACGCTTTAGACCGTTAAAGATAGCCGTCAGCTCCAAAAAATTGATGTGAAACGTTTGCTCTGTCTCCGTCCACCAGCCGCAGGCTTTGTTCGAGCTCGTGTGAGCTCCCCAACCGGACAAACTAGCATCTGTAAAAATTTCCAGAGCGAAATCACGAGGTTTCAACTCTGTACCCGAATTTTCCTTAATACGTAAAGTCCACCAGACTAAATCGGGCCGAATCTCGTCCGGGATGGTCATAGTGGCGTCATAATTGTCGTGACTGCTCCTGAGAGCTAAGAATTTCACGCGTTCAAAACGTTTGGTATAACATAAACCGTATTTTATCGCAGGACAAACGGAAACGATGCTGCCCACAAAATGAGCGAAAAAACGAATCGAACACGTCTTGATTTTCTTAAATTTCTGTAATAAATCTAACAATTTTTCCACTTTCTTTTCGGGTAGTCGTAAAACCATCTTCGAGCTATCGAAAATGAAGCCTAAATATTTAACTGTATTTAGGGGAGTTAAAGTACTTTTTGAAAAATTTATTACAAAACCCAAGCTTTGCAATAAAGAAATAGTCCTCTGTGCCGAACGTGTACACTCGTCCGCAGAACTTCCGATAATTAAAATATCGTCTAAGTAAAAAACGCAAATAATTCCCTCTGATCTCAGCAGAGCAATTACTGGTTTCAATAATTTCGTGAACATAACTGGACCAGAGGATAATCCGAATGGAAGGCAAGTATATTCATATAATTCTTGTTCGAAACGAAATCTTAAATATTTGCGGTGTCGCTTATCGATAGACACCAGATGATACGCAGTCTTTAGATCGATGCTTGCGAAAAAACATCCTCGAGGAACTAAACGGGAAGCCGTTCGGTAATCTTCCAGTTTGAAATGTGGAGTATCAACATAAACGTTTAATTTTTTAAGATTTAAAATTAATCTCTTGTCCCCGTCCGATTTATCTACAAGAAAAATTCGAGACAAAAATTGTTCTTGTTCAGGGGAACATTTTTCCACTGCGCCGTTGGACAAAAGTTCCTTAATAGCAGAATCACGTTAAGAGAAAGCTTGTAGTGGAGAAGTACCTTGCAAAGGTATCTCGACAAAAGGTGGGCGATAACCCGCCACCCAATTTAAAACAATGTCATTAGAGATTAAATTCTTCCAAATAGGAAGAAAGAACCTCAAACGTCCAGCGTGTTTGATAATTACCTCACAATCTACTTCTTGTCCTGCTTCTGGTTGACTCTTTGCGGGGACTTCCTGTACGAGGTCCTGCCCTTGTACTGGTTTGAGTACTGGTTCGACGTCCTCGCCTGCCGAACCGGGCGTTTGTAGTTTAAACGGCCACAAGTAGAAACCTTCTTTGTAGCCGAAACAGCCGAAGTGGACGCCCCATTTTTGGAAACCGTCTTTTTAATGTCCTTACTTACAGAAAGGATATTTTTGGCCGTGCGAATCCTCTCACTAAAATCCGTCCCGAAAAGCAACTCACTTGCGGGAGAATCCTTAACGGTCTCTAAAACGGTCTTCTGTCTAACAGGCCTGTTGTGAACACACGACGACCCATCAGACACTTCTCTTCTCCTAGACGAAAAACGGGATGAATCGCCGCCTGTCGAAGAGCGTTCGACTCGGCTGGTGGAACTTGAATTCACAGAATTGCACGAAATACGGGAATGCCGAGAGTCACGGGCATGTCGACTGTCACGAGAGTGACCTGATCTGGATTTGTTCAACAATTCCTTTTCCAAACGCCTAATTTTCTCACGAAGAGAGCGTCGGGAATAATCCTCATCCTCACTAGAACTACTTCGATCCCCGTGACTGTGTCTACGTTTACCCATCGTTCTAAAAAAGCTATAAGAGAGGTTATGTAAAAACAAACCTAACCTTACAAATAGTAGACAATACTTTAATAGAAAGAAAAAAGGGAGGTAATCCCTGAAATTTCTAGAAAAAAGGAATATTTATAAAATAAATTTCTTACTCAACAGAAAACAAAAGGAAACACCAAAAAATGCAATGAAAAACTCTCCGAAAATTATACTCGTGTCTTAGGCAGGAGCACAAGAAACACAATGATTGCAGTGTGGTTCCCCCATATTGAGGTGGGAACGGCGTGTTTTTTCTCTCTTTAAACTTGTGGCAGGAGTATGTAGATGGCACATACTACATCTTAATATTTGTGATATCGAGGACTGGGAGCTGTAATATAATCAAAATCGAATATAATAGTATATTAATGAATGAGTTGCATAAGGCATTTTATGGCAATCGTGGCTTACATTGCTGATTTGACAAGCAAATCAGCAATTTTATGCAATTTTTTGCATTTCGGGGTATTTTTAAAGATTATACAGAGCGATCATTAATGATTATGGAAATTGAAATTTTTAGTTTCTTGAATTAGGTTTATTATATTGGCAACATTATGTTTCAAAACTTTGACACTGACTTTGACATGACACATAAGTTTCAAATGTGAGAGTTCAGTGGCGAACGGTATCTCCATTTATTTCATACAATTTTCTCTTTTATTGGTACGCTACTGATCTACACTGAACTTCAAAATTTGAAGGTTTACTGTCTTGTCACAGTCTTGTCAAATTTTTGAAGTTTGGAACTGCCAACCAAATAGACCTAATTCAACAAAATAAAACTAACGTTTTCCACAATCATTAATGATCGCTCTGTATTTGAAAAATTGAATATTTATTTAACTTTTTGCATTTCGGTACCATAACAACCAAATTCACGACCGGCTGAAAACTTAGGGACTTTTTTTTATTTTGAGGTTGTAATTCTCTAACTCTATGACATAATTGACATAAATTTCAAATGACAAGTTCTTGTTTTGATTTATTGGACGCATGTTTTTTGCAATCGTAAAATACAAAAAGTTACTAAAATCAAATAAATCTTCCATTTTTCATTTAAAATCTTTAAAAATGGACCGAAATGCAAAAAATAGCATACAGAATTCGTTGCATAAGGCATTTTATGGCAAAAGTGGCGTTATTGCTGATTTGCGAAGCACTCACTCATTCATTAATATAGTTATGTCATAGACCCTGCTTACACATGTAGATTTGGTGTAGCATTTCATCTAGCATCTAAGCTCTGAGAATTAAAAAGAGTTTATACTGCATTTTTGCATTTCTGCATTTCTGTATTTTTGTGTCCGTTTCACTTTTTCTAACATTGTACTTTTTCATGTAAGAACATTCTTTATCTTGTCTTTGTACAGAAAGCATCTTGTCTTTTTGGTCCTTTAGCGGTTATCGTTGTGACCAACATTTAATGTAAAGTTATTGTAATCTAACTTTTTGTACAATAATAAATTGTATAATTTAAATTAAACTATTTACGTGTTTGATTGAACATTTAATAATAAATAAAGTTTTAAAAACGCTTTTTCGGAATCGTTAAACATAATTATATACTATTTTGGCCAGGCGGCTGGAAAGTCGCTAATTCCGGATTAAAAATCACTGAAAATCATCCGGAAAAAAACCATTTGCCGGACGATTTTTACTACATTTCTGATTCTAATGTTGGCAGTTAAAATCACTAAATTATAAGATCAAATGACAGCTGTCAGGCTAACATTGTCAGTGATAGTTTGTTGCACCAACAGTCACCTACATATAAGGTAAATTTTTAAATAATTTCAATTGACTTGAAATTGTAAGCCCAAAAAATATAAAACGCCTGGCTAAAAAATCATGTGGATAACGCGGCCGAAAAGTATTATTACAGTTGTACCCTGTAATAACATACTTTCCGGCCGAGAAATATTCATACATTCCAAATCCTTAAAACTGAAGTAACTCTCTTGAATCTTAAGTTAATTGAATTAACCAAATTGACCCTGAGGCAAATCAAATATTTTTGACGTGAATACGTCTTATCGTTTGTAAGAGTGGGTAGCATGTCGGGAGAAATCGTCGACTTGTGTAACACACTGCAGAGGATAGCATCATTGTATTTAAAAGGAAATTTTAGACAGTTAATAAATAAATAATTAAAATCAAATTATATGGTTTTTCAATACATGATTTAAGGAACATTTTCATATATCTTACAATATCTCATTGTTATTTATACTTTCATGAAAAACCATAAACAGACTCCAAAAAACGGTGTGTTCACTTTGTGCAGCACTACTTTAATAGTTTAATTTTTTGTAGATTACAAAAAATTTATAACAATCAATTTATATCATTTTAAAGTAGAAGAAATGATGACCAAGCTGATATATTTGTTATGATCCCAGCTGTTTAATTTGGAGGTATTAAAGCAACATTAAAAATAATAGATGAGACGCGCGTGGATTTAAACTTTTTATTAATCCAATTTATAAAAAACACAGAAGATTTATAATAAACAATTTATATCATTTTAGAGTACAAGAAAAAAGGAACATTTTGATATATTTAACATTATCATAATGGTATTTAGTTAAAAGTTATATTAAATAAAAATGCAACAAAAAACGATGTCACTGTATTTTTCGTGTATCACCACATTCAAAATGTAATTCCTAGTTGCAAATAAAATTATTTTTAAAAACCAATTATATGATTTTAAAGAGCTTGAACTAACGAGCAAATTGGTAAATTTTGCAATATCATCATTAATTAATTAATTAGTAGAAACCTTTAAATCAAACAGACGAAAAATGTCAAAATCCGTAATGTAGCATTCGAACATTCCTATTATTTTCATAATCAAATTTCTCATGTTAAATCAAATATTGATACAAAACAATTTACACGATTTTAAAGCACAAGGAACAAGGCACATTTTGATATGTTACTTATTATTCTATTGTTATGTAATTTAAAATTTCTTATATATTATTAAAAATTTAAACAAAACAATTTATATGGTTCGAAAGTTCAACAAAAATTAAATAATTTGATATATTAATTATTGCCCTGATGTTATATCAAACAATATTCCATATATGATTTGTACTGTTTGGAGACAGATTTAGTTGTTCAAATAGCTGCCAGAAGCGATAATTGATAGTTATATCTTCACTATTTTCAACATTCTTCAATAATTTAAGTTGTTGTTCTGTTTATACATCTATAAGTGGTATTATAAAAACTATTCGATGTATTTCAATTTTAGGTAATTCATTAGGTTCTGTTGTTATTGTTGCATTGTTAAGTTCTTGTTAAATATTGATTAATGTAAACAAATATTAAAATGTCCAGTTGTAT
Organism: Silvanus unidentatus; assembly: GCA_963930825.1. Taxonomy (NCBI): domain Eukaryota; kingdom Metazoa; phylum Arthropoda; class Insecta; order Coleoptera; family Silvanidae; genus Silvanus; species Silvanus unidentatus. The sequence goes on from OZ005762.1 coordinate 12,364,401, forward strand.
CAATTATATTAGGTTAATTGAAATGATTCCAACTAGTATGTTCATATCGGTCAGTATCATTTTTTGTAAAAGAAACGTAACCTTTTAAAGTGGTAGTAACACCATCATTTCTACACCTATCAACAACTTTTCCTCCAATTTCATATCTTGCTTCAAACATAGGTACTGTAATGTATTTTCGTAAAACGGTAATTTTTAAAATGTTGTTTCAATTTTCAAACAGTACTTTCTTGTAATGAACTCATTATTTCTTCCCCTAAAAAGGACAAATAAATTAGTCATTAGAATTATTATTTCAAATACTTGCCGGCCTTCATGCTGTTGTGGGTCCAATCTCCTAACCACACTTTGGTGACAATAATATCTTCCCTGGAAAATTAAGAACAACAAATGAATAAATGCACTAACAGTTAATACTACACTTACCAGGCCATCCCAAACAAGTGCATTTCAAGCACTAAGTACAGTCAGTACCATATTTTCCACCAGTGCAAGTGCAGCTGTCACAACATAACCACTTTTGGAGATTTGACCATAGGCAACCAGAGTCACCCAGAATGTTTGTTTACATTATGGACTTGTAAATAAAAGTCACAAGTTGGACCCAAAAATCAAAAATAAATCATTTTAACTTACTATGATGATCCAGGATTGATTGTCTTCCGTCGTCCACCACAAATACCGTCGTCTAGGTTACCGAAACATTCCTGATGACTCCAATTATCTTATTTTGTCTTGTTCCGTCTACAATTGTGGTCACTTTTTAACACTCTTTTCTTCGGAACTATTATTCCTTTCACATTTATGATTTCACTGAACAAAAGAACGACACTTTCTTGTCACTAATATCCTCTACCGAAATGGTGAAAGCCCACAGATTTCGGAAATAGGCCCGTTTACCGAACAGCAACTCCCGACGGTAATAGTAACGTGGTCTGTTCTTTAGAGGACACTACAAACTATATCTCACTGCCACAACCGTCTTCGGAGGCTAGAGATGAATAATTTGAAGTACCGGAAAAGAAAGCGCAGGTGGCACTAATTGCTACATCTTACCAGTGTCCTTCCTGTTAAGCAGTATAAGCGTTAGCCTGTTCGACCAAGAAATCAGTTCTGTTATAACTCAAATTTAACAATATAAACCTGCTGTCAAACCTGTCAACAGTGTTTTAAGTGTAAAGTTCACGTTTAAAAAGTTCTTAGAACCGTTTCTATACCGTAAGTATTTTTCATTTCTGACTTTTCCGCTTTACCGTGTTTCTGTTACGGACCGTTATTAGAATCACCGTGTTGAGCTTTTGATAAGACTCCATTCGGCACTCTATTCCCTAAAACCTTCTTGGTAAGCGTCTGTGACGCCATACCCGTTTCCTGGTGGAAATTTAATGTCATTCGCTACTCTATACCCCTAATTCCTTTTGGTGAGCGTCTGTGACACCATGCTCCGTTTCCTGGTGGACATTTAATGTCATTCGCCACTCTATACCCCAAAATACGACATCTAGATCTACATACATCTAGACTAGGAACTAGGGCTACTAACTATAGTAACTAAACGGAAATCTATTTAGGGTTTTTCAGCGACATCCTAAGAGACGGCGGTCCACGAGAGCGGTGAGTACCTACTTGTAATATGTACTATTTATATCGATTAATCCCTTAATTTTTCAGGTGTGGTAATAAGGGTTCATCACAGTAGGTATAAAGAAATGAAACTTGTTATTATCCTTAGTAACATTATTAAATGTATGATAACTAATAAAATGAACTAATGCCACAATATTTGTATCTGAGTCATTAATATTAAATGTGGTGAGAATTTACAACTTAAAATTGAGGAATGATCTCAGAGTCAAATTCTCATCAAAGGAGTATATATTCAAGTCTACTGCAAATCGATTAGAGTGTATTCACTCTTCGAAAGAATCATACTGGTCGTATCGTTCCGCCTAAATGGGTTTCTGGTGGAAGTTCCGGATAGAAGTGAAGAGACTCTTAAGAGCCATATAAGCCGCGTGGTTATACCCGGATCAATTATCTGGACCGATGAATGGTGCGGTTATTGAGGATTGAATGACATGAGCGATACCCATCAAACCGTTAACCATTCGGTTCATTTCGTCAATCCTGATAATCAGGTTTTCATGAATCTGATCAAAGAATATTGGCATCGGCTTTTTGAGATGTTTCGGGGTGTTCTTGTCGTCTCCATTTTTGCCTGAGTACATCGATCAATTCCTATGGCAAGAGCGATACTGCGTGGCGACGAAAGATCGTTTTCACAATTTGGTTGCTGATATTAAAGAGCGTTATCCATTGACGTAAATCAACGCAAAAACAATAGGTTGATTTCAGAGACACCATTTATTTTGTAATTAAAAGAAATGACCTATTGAAATTGCTAATTTTCCCTGAATTTACGTTTCCTGCTAACAATAGCACAGAAATTATCTCAAATTTAGTTATTGGCAAATCGCTGATATGTTCTTGGCAATTGGCATCTAGATCAACTTTATTGATTACATTAAACAGTTACACCAAAAAATTTATTGGAAAATAATAATAAGTGCGCGGTACTTTCCCAACGTTTCCCAATGAGTGTGATTATCCGAATATTCATAGGACACATAAAAAATATTTTAGTCTAGTTCCTAGACATAGCTAATATAACTGTTTTTATAAAATCATTCGGCATTGAATCTAGTTTAGGACTGTATGAAAAGATTTTATGGGTAATTAAAAAATATTATGATTATTTTCATAAATAGACAGTTATCTTAAATTTATCAATATATTGTTGCAGGTTTTATATAAATTTGTAACAAAAAACATAATATTATAATACTATGAACCATTTATTTCACAAAAATAGTATAGTAATGTCTACAATATCACATAATAAAAATAATGATAATTCAGTAGAAAGAATTGAACATATTCAAAGAGAAACCAGTTAAAAATTGCATTCTTGTCACAATCCGTATAAGAAAAAATTATATCATATATTAAATTTTTAATGATATCTAACATACTTTCTAATTTCGCATACATTTTTTATAACTCTTAGAACAAAATTTAATACCTATGGCCGGAAATATTTCAGCACATTAAACACTAATGTATATTCCGCGCATTTATTCATCAATTATTCAGTGATTACCAATACTTTAGTTTTTAGAAAAATGTGTGTCCCACAAAATAATTAAAGTTCTGACTATTCATTATTAAAGCCGTGGAAAAATCGAAACTAATAATACAATAAAAAAATCTTAAACAGAAAAAATTGAATATCTATTTGGATACCGTGTTAGCAAAAGTCAATTCAACAAATCTAATTACCCTTACAATTGTTCAATTTGGTTCATTTCTATACGCAAAAATTTCTTTTTTTCCAGTCCTTTCAGGACAAAAGTTTGAATTAATATAAAAAGCTGAAATTTCTGCTATAGGGTTATTTTGAAGTGTAGATTTTAGGAAAAAATCAATTAGGTCAATTGGATTTTTTTTTCAAAAATTTTCGAAATGTGAAAATTTGTTGATTACATCTGTATTGCCAGAGGAAACTGTGCCTAGTGTAATTTTTTTCAGATTTTTTACTTACAATGATTCGGAGTTTTGGGGTCTAATATATTACAGGAAACTGTATAAATAAATATTTTGTCACTTTTAAAACATAGTTAATGTCAGTTGATATATCATTATAATTATTCATTTTACGTTTTCCTGATTTGCAATAAACTTGTGTTAAGTTCAAATCAATGGTTCTTTAATTTATCGTGTATCACCATCCATTAACGTTCAATACCATAACGTTCCACCGATCAACATCCATTCCAAGTGTCTCTGCAACGCTTCAACGTACTCAACGACACTACTCCTCTCCATACACACATCGGGGCATTACAGTTTTTATAAAATGGATATGAAAAAATTGATAAGGGATTTTCGTCACTTACAACGTGAACGTCGGAATGCCAAATTAATAAAGAAAAAGACGACAAACTTCAACGTCTTGTTGTTTCGCAGAAGAGATGCTGATCAAGTTATGTTGGAAGAACAAGCGGAGGTAACAATAAAACTGCACCTGGGTGTTACTGTGAATTTTATAAACCGAAATGGCCAAATGTTTTTTGGTTTTTATGATAAAGATATAGAAGGGTTCGATGATGGTGAAACAGATTCAGATAAGCACAATGATCAACCAACCCTAAGTGCAACGCTGACAATTTACCGAGGAACGCAAAGTTTAGACTTGCAGTTTGGTACCTTGTTCGAAAAAAGAAGCTTCATAACAGCACTGAATACATTTTTAAAGTTAAGGTGAGAAAATACATAATATAATCGATTTATTCATTATAAGTTTATTCTTTTTGTAGAAGAGGAACCTCGTCTGATTCAGGAACATCAACATTAGAAAGTTAAAAACCTTTTTGTATGGAAAAAAATAAGTAGTATCAGTTGTTAATAATTCATTTGTCGAACGGTCTATTCTATGGTCGCCTGGTTGAAGCATAAATGTTCAAAACGGTAAAATTACATGAATTTGAACTGTTGCGATTGTTGTGTAGAACATTACCCATCTACAGGAGTTTGTATAGCATACCCTGTACCTTATAAAACAGGACAGAATCCTTGAAACATCTCCTTTTAAATTATACCTTTATAAACAGGGCAAAATAACCAAAAAACCAAATTTTTAAGTTAAGTAATTTTAACAAGTGATTGAAGTGATGCCATTGACAAAAATCACTACACAGAACATGCTCATAATCCCTAATTTAAATTTTAAAACAGTACTTTATTGATATGAATATTTCTCTATGGTTTTCATTTCCCATTATAATATAAATGCTTATGTCACATATATTTGTATATATAATTATACTTTAAAATGATTAATTTCATAAACAATAAATATATTTATAGCAAGTTTAACTTAATTTGTGAATTTGAAGAGTGAGACGCTCATTAATAGCTAATTAATTTTGGGAGATTTAATTAATTTTAAGAAATTTTGGTAATAGGGCAGTTTCGGGGCGTAGATTACCGAAAAACACAAAAGATGGATGCGAGAGCAAAAACTATTTTTTTTAAACTTTAAAACCAGTACATTATTTTGATTAAGCAGCATTCATAATGAGTTTAGGGATGTTTTTGAGATTTGTTGGTCCATTAATTATGTTGTAATTGAACATTTTAATTCAGCGTTTTTGGGTGATTTTTCATGTGTTTTAGATTAGTTGTTTCAGTTTTTCTCAAAAACGGTGCGTGGTACGAACAAAATGCAAGACACAAAAAAGTTTCCTTATTAAATTTGGCATCGAATGGACTCAAACAAGTAAAAAATTTAAAACCTGCATATGAAAAGACAAAGATGGAAAGCCGCTCCTTGGTCAAAAAGTCATATTAGGAGTGGCCGATTTTGCTGATATTTTACAGGAACATAGTCCACAATGACCTAAGTAAGTGTGCCAAGTTTGGTTTTTCCAACTTATTACAGTTAGGAGATATTTAAAAAATTCGAATTTTTTTCAAGAACTTTGATGGCCTATATCTCCGTTAGAAAGCGTTTCCGAGCAAAGTGCATCTAGGGTTTTCGACTTGGTTTGGCCTCGAGAATCTGCCATTAAAATTTTGCTGCTCTTAGCTGAAACACCCTGTATATGTATACATACATATGTATATTATATAGAAACTGTATTAAAAGATTGTTTTTTATTCATTTTGGAAAGGCAAAGGTCTGGTTAATTTAGATCACAATTAATTAGGTTTCTATTGTAATTTGTTTAAAATAAACTGGTCCCATGCCGACCACTCAACTCTCTACCAGACTGTAATCCATCTCCCTGCTCCGTTGTCCACAATCGCTACGAACCCTTTCAACTAACATCTAAGCTCTTATGGCATTAAGAAAAGGTTATTCTGCATTTTTGTATACTTTTCGCTTTTCTAACATTGCATTTGTCATGTAAGAATATTCATGATTTAGTTTTGGTTCTAGAAGCAGCGATTACCGTTGTGAACAACATTTTAGTGTAAAGTTAAAATTTATGATAACATATTGAAAAATTTCAACTAATCTGGTTAGTCTTTGATTAAACTTTTAATAATAAATGAAATTTTAAAAATATTTTTCCGTAAACAATAAACATCAAATATTTATTGTGTGATTATAGTCTTTTATTATTATACCTATTATTATTATTATTATATTTTAGTTTATACATATAAGTATGTAGGTACTTAACAGTAATGGACATTTATACTGGACAATGTGGATATTAAACTAAACAAGAACAGTGCTTTATAGAAACCTTAACGTTTGAAAACCTTAAACGGTTCAAACATTAGAAAAGTTTGTAATCATAACTATATTTTCACTATGAATCTCTTAAGAATAACTACTTACTTATCTGGGATTTACGATTATCCAATAAAAGGTTTTACTTTTACTTATATTTTTTTAAGTTAAGTAAAAAATGTTTTGCAGGTCACACTGAAATATCATATTTATGTTTTACATTAATTTACATGGTTTATGGGACGAAATTAACAAAAATCATTTTTTTCTTTGTATGTGCTTACATGCACATTATAGTCGTTTTATATACATATTATGTAATGACTTCAAAAGACATTGAAGTGTCAAATATCCAAGGAATTTTATTGGCAGCCGTCGTATGTTAAAAAGTTCCTTTAAAATATTATAAACAAATAAATTCTTTTTTCACAGGCATGTTGGATGTACGTTAATCTGTATTTATGCAAAGCAAAAACTTACAATGATTTAGTAAACCGAAATCTGAATAAATTTAAGCACTTAGACAAAATTAACGAAAAAGTGAAGAGAAAAATTAAGCAAAAATGCGAAACTTTGAAGCACACGATTTACTCAACCTTTATATTAATAATTCTATGCGTCATTTTAAATGCGATTCCCTGTAAAGATGACGAAAAAATGAAATTAGCTATCAAAATTAATAACCATTTTCTCAATTTTTGGCAATTGAACACACTACTCAATTTTCTCTATATCTTTTTTTATTTTCATGCTTTAGTTGCAACAACAAATTGTACATGGTTTTTGCTAACAGTTTTCTATGAATTACAATTCCAAATGATAATCATGATTAATGATATTCAAAATTTGGTTAACTATTGCCAAAAACTGGATCCTTCGAAAATCAAAGATCGAACTACCCAAAAATATATTTTCAACCATCTTAAGTCCTTTGTCAAACATTACAATGCTTTGAATGCATGTAAATATGATTATCAACAATTTGCTTACTATGAAATTCTTTTGATAAATCTGGTTTCTGTTGGAATTGTTTGTTCTATTGTTATGTGTGTGGTAGTGGTAAGAAACTTTCAGGAAAAGAATTAAAAAATACGTATTTTTTTATTATTTTAGAATCCCACTTCACCAACAAATTGTTTACTTTTTGTTCAGTTAATATTATTTATCTTTGTTGGGATTTGTATGTCACTAGCTGCAGAAGACCTTTTTAAACTGGTATTTCATCAAACATTTTTCATCTAATTTTATTGTAACTAAAAAAAATTTTGTTACAGTGTGACAAAATGTACTATTTATTATCAACATTTCCTTTGTACGTTTTGAATAAATCCAATATACAAATTATGAATATAATGACAGCAAATCAGAAGAAGGGTTTTAATTTTGAATGCTTTGGTGGTTTTAGTATTTCAAATGCATTGTGGATTAAGGTTTGAATCCACGTAAATTTAAGTACTGTTTCAAGAATATTTAGTTGTAGTTTTTTAAGGCACTGTACGCTATAGGATCTTTTTTCTATCAATTTGTGAGAAAGTAAGAGACGGTAATAGAGCAGTTGTCACTTAAGCAGCAGAAGCAGAGCATATTCAATATTTAAGATATCATTTAAGACTTTCATTCGTTAGAATTGCTTAATGTGTAATCTAAAACGAAATTGTCAATTTAATATGTTACAATTATACGTTTTAAGATTCAATTTTTCAATAAAAAAATACAAGCATTTATAAAGAAAATTTAATTTCTAAGTTTTCTCGCGTTCTAGGAAGTTATAGCAAAATTCCGCTGCTATGTAATAGACCTTTTTAATATAACAAAGATAGACAAAGATACACATATCTAGAAATTTTTCTGACATATGTTTTCTTGTAGTTGGACACTATATCCCCGCATATACATATACATATACATATACATATATCTATTGATGTATTATTGACAAGGTCAATTGAACAATTGACAACTATTGATTAGTTTTAACTGCACCGAATTTATCACTCCATTTTGAAGATGTGTTTTTGTTCATGTGTAATATGGTTGGGAGATTAGAAGAAGAACTGGTCAATGTTGATGAACTGGAACTGGCCAATGTAGAAACCAAACAATGTTGTGATCCAAATAGACGGAATGTCTAGCTCCAATGATGTATAGAACTTTTGTAACACTTTAAGAACGCGAGAGGTCTTATGATTTTTGTAACATAACGTCTTTTAATAAACCAAGGGAGACTTTATCATAAACACGACAGAGTTTTAAGATTGCTTAAAGCTTTAAGAATGATTAAGATTCCTTCCCAAATTTCCAGAAAGCTCTGCAGAAAGTACTAAAGAAGTTTCCCACCGATCTTGTAAGGAAGGACGAATCAGTAAATGCATTAACTTCGGTCTATTTTCAACAGAACCCGTCTCCAAAAAAAAAATGTTTTACTAGACCGTTTAATGTTTTATTAGACCGCGCATCGACAACATTTCACTATTTTTGCGATCTGAATTAGAGATTTATTACTTTCGTTGAGAAATTTAATTTGGTACCGCTTGGTACTGCGTTTCTTTCCATAAATAATAAAACATGAGATACCTATTTGATGTAAGAAAACAAAAAAATTTGTATGCACAGGTTATACAACTAAATTTGAGAATGCAAATTACCAACTGAACAATTGTTAGAAATATTTACATTTTTCATTCACTGATACCTAATATGAGTTTTTTTAATAAGAGTAAAAACCAGATTGATGAGTTTCTTTTACTTAAAAGCAACAACAAATTACGATATTGAAAATAGTAGTAATCTCCTAACCTACAATAAATAATCGTAAAGATATTGCAAGAATGTGAGGGTGTTTAATACTTCTGAAATGAATCGAAATATGAAGTTTGTTCCATTATAGCAGTTCAGAACTGAATTTGGGACTAATTCCAAATTTTGTGTTCCATTTCATTCTGATTAGTTACTAACTAAAAATCCGATGTTCCATTTATTGAGAATTAGTGCATAGAACTGTCCTAGAACCGTTCAAACAGTACTTGCCCGAAAGCAAGTATTTTTAATCCTACACTCGCGCAAATAAAAATTTTTGTTAAAACTTAACTTCGACTTGTGAACTTGTAGTAAAAGGTAAATTGTTTTCGATTTAGTAGTTTTATTATCTAAATAATAAATCTGTTTTAGATGTCAAGTGTTCCTTTAAAATGTATATTAGTCTTGAACAAGTTCAGAACTGAACTCTGATAAATCAGTAATGAATTTTTAATCCAGAAATAGTTCGGAACTGGTTCAAAGCGCGAAAATGGAACAAGCCTATGATTACCTACCCGTGTCGCCTGTCTTTTGTTACATTTAAACTGCCAGAAAAAGTCTTTAGATTCTTGATATTGGAAAGAGATTTTGAAAAACGGGTCAACATTTTCAGTCAAGTTTGGCCTTTCAAACGCTTTGAAAAAATGCTCTCAAATTTTTTTGATTTTCTTTTAATTTTCCAACGTTTTCTTTAGGTGACAATAATATAGCAATAAAAATCAATGGAAGATATTAAAAAGCAATTAACCCTTGCTCGAAACTCCCATTAAGGACTGGAATTAAATTACGATGATCATTATTTTTAGAAACTATCTAATATGAAATAATATTAACTTTATTACGCATTCGCCACATAATATCTTGTAACTAATCGGTTATTTAATGTTAAATCCGCATCTGAATATGGCGCAATGATATATTACACAGTGAATATCATACAACAAATATTAACGCACGAGTGAATTTTTTTGAATACAAATTTAACACTTTGTGTTTTGAATCTGTTTAAGTTAAGAAAATTACCGTACGAAAACGGCGCGCGGTAATTGCATTGTTAAGTATATAATTAGATAGAGAGTTCATTATCAAAATGTGGGTGGTAAAGTTTGCCTCTCATTTATCCGGACTCCTTACATATCCGTTAAAAAAAATATTTGAATCTGTAAGTGTCCTAAGCGTATACCCGTATGTACCTATCTTATGAAGTCGATTTGCCAACGGTTAAGTTCTTAAGGTAACACATTCAATCCTTTTATTTTATGAATCTTGGGAAAAAAATGTTGATAAGATTGTGGCATATTTTTTCAGAAACTTTATTTATTATAGAGCGAAGGGATTACCTACCAAGTGCTATCCACATTGGGTGTGATGTGAAATCAGCAAAAGAATTTTGATTTTGAATCTTTTAATTGTTATACTATTTCTAATTAGTTATAGATTACTTAAGGTTAAAAAAACATGATGTTTTAGATTTTTGAAAGGTATTCTCATATTTACGCTTTACTTTTTTTGATTTCTTAAGTCAACACTAGAACATTGCAATATTAAAATACAATGAAATTTTATCAAATTTTTACAGGCAATGTTTGCTCTGTTGTTGTTGAACCTTTTCTCTATACCTTGAACCATAAACTTTTAAACAAAGAATAAAAATATCTACAAATTAATTTTGTAAACTTGAAAGAAATACTAAAATTGATTATTAAAAGACTAATTGCTAATTATTACTATTGTTTATGACATCGATAATACTATTCCATTGCTACGAAAGACAAGACTTGCAAATAAGTAATATATTGAAAATGGCGACTTATTCTTTGATGCAGGAAAAACATGCAGCAACGACAATGTTAAGCGATAAATAAATCATGCAAGCACTGTGAACTGCAACTGTGAAGAAATGTAACTTCTCCCGGGGGCATGTGAACTCTGGTTTACTAGAAGATGCACGTGCACGCCGACAAAGGGAATAGTTGAAATCGCAGAAGTCAATGTAAAAATTCGCTCGATAAACGACAAAGCGATCAATGCTCTTGTAAGTACTTGAAGGTTAGTTCCGACCCAACAAAATTCTTAGGTTTATAATTGTAGTTTATTGATTAATAATCAATTCATATTTTCATTCTTGTTGAATTCTTGATGAGATCCAACGACGTATGATCAAGTCACCAATTTAATAATTTGCAAGTTATTAGCGAGAAAATCGACAAACGCGCAACAATATCACATACACGTAATGATTACTTAAATTTTATTTTTAAAGTTTTCCTGAAAAAGATAAATTGGAACATGAACGAAATGCCCGCCGTATGTATATCCTTCGAAAAGTCTACAAAAGTCCATCCACCAGCTTCCGTCTTAGTTCTAGCGCTTACTTTCCTTCCCAAATTTCCAGAAAACTCTGCAAGCTTCATCAAAGAAGTTTCCCTCTGATTTTATAAATAAGCACGAATCAATTATCGGTCCTTACTTCGGTTTATTTCACAACAGAACCCAGAACTGTTCTCCAAAAACGTATAATGTTATATTGAGAGATTTACTTACCACATTCGTAAAGAATGCATTGAGATACACAGCCCGGTCCTGTGCACGTGATGTAGAAACAGAAAAATTGTTGATGTTTGAAAAGTGTTGAAGTTCGACGTGAGCATAGATACTTAAAAGTGCATTTCGTACTTTTACTAATTTAGAACATTTTGTTCCTATTTCTCTTGGGAACGTGACATTGTTCTTTTTGGGCATTAAAGGATTATTATTAACATTGGTGAGTACGTTAATCTCACTTCGTTTATATTGATTATGTTTTGTTGTTAATTTTATAAAAACGATATTTTAAATTGAAAGAATAATCTTTTAACAACATTATTATGCATGTTGGAGTTATGCAATATTTGACAATTATGTTTCGTAGTTATTGTCGATTATCAGACAAATTGAGCCCTATCTTAGGTTTGTACTCGAGAGGGGTCATCCTAATATAGAGTGGCTAGTTTTAGCTTTCATCGTGATAGACAATGGTACCTCCTGAGTAGGACTGTTGGTCGAAATGCCTGTGCATCCTACAGGAGAGCCTGTGCACCGTTGGGACACCAACAAGACGCATTAAGACGTTAATCTCTCCAGAAAGAGAGTTCCTCATAGCCATAAGGGAAACTTGGCAAGGTTCTTTCGTTGATGATATGCTAAGCTATGTCAGCGCATTCCAAATTATTAAATTAATTAGTATTTGTAGATTTGTTGGAGTCTAAGATGATATTGAAGATAATGAAGTTATTGAAGATTAAATAAAAGACTGTCCATACAATATCTACACCTTTGCACTTGCTGATTCCAATAATGCAATTTAAGTTATTCAATATTTAATTATTTATATCATTGCATTTCAATGTAGACTAACGTACTTTTTATATTCAATTACAGATTGTGGTTTTCTTCACTCAGAACCGGGTCGTGCATTCTTCTGTTTTACAATTTCAAGTAACACAGGGGTTTGAACAAGAAATTTACAAGTAATTTGGTACCACTGATACGGCGTTAATGACACGTTTCGACGTTCCTTACAATAAATAAAAAAAATATGAAATACCTATTTGACGTAAGAAAACAAAAAAAAAATCTATGGTACAGGTCAAAAATAATTATTTGGATAACTAGGCCGGAATAGTATATTAATGAATGATAACGGCGTTTAAAACGTTTAACGTTTTTTGGCCAGGCGTTTAAAATTTATTCATTTTCATACATATATTTAAATTGACATTTTACAATACCTACAGGGGAATTTTTTGGGTTGGCAATTTCAAAACAATTGAAATTATTTAAAAATTTACCGTGTAATGTGTAGGAAATTGAAGGTGCAACAAACAATCACTGACAGTATCAGCCTGACAGCAAAAATCGTCCGGCAAAAAATTGTTTTCTTGTGACTTTCCAGCCGTCTGGAAAAAAACCAAATTGCAGAACGCGTGTTACGAACTGAACAATGGGCTTATAACTTGGAATTGTTTTCATTATTGCTATCGTTAAAGCCTATCAAGTTTATTAGGTATTCATCACTCGGACCCTCCAAAGATGTTCAAAAAAAAAAATAATAAAAAAAATGAAATCATTATTTAACTTTGAAGTGTATGAAGCATCTTTGGAGACTGCGAATGTTTTAAAATTTAGTTCATTAATAAAAATTTTAACTTTTTTCATCTTGTGAGTTTTTTTAAGAGTACCTATATACCAGAGGGACGAGTTTCTTTTAGTTAAATGATCAAATACACTAATAAGTCTTTAGATCCCTTATTTTAGAAAATTATTTTAAATAAATGGTTAGCATTTTATGTTAAGTTTAAAGCAAAGTAAATGAAGATTTCGATAAAATGTTCTCTAATTTTTTTTTCTATCAATTCTTTAATTCACTCTTTAGGTGGAAACGTTTTTTACCACGTATTTATTAATATTAAAAAAACAAGGAAATATATTAAAAATCAATTAACCATTGCTCTACACTATCATTAGGCTTTGGTATTAAATATCGACGATAATTATTTTTTTAATGAACTATCTGATATGAACAAATGAGTTTACTTTAACTCATTGTTAATCTGTCATTTATGTTAGTACCGCATATAAGTAAGTCGTAATAATATATTAAACAGCGAGTAACATAAGGCAAATATTATACGTACGCGCAAGTTAATTATCAAAATGTGGATGGTAAAATTTCTATCTCATTTATCCGGTCCATTTATATATCCGTTAAAAGGTTTGTTTAAATCTGTAAATGCCCAAAATCCAAAAGCATTTCTTTTTTAGGGCATACAGTATCAAATCACATACTGTTGTCAATGATACGATCAATTCGTGGATCGACAGTGACTAATTTGATATTTAGATTTGTTGTTTTTTATAGTTTCTTTTATACCGCTTTAGGGATATATTATTCTGCTACTATTAATACTCTTCAAATCAAAAATCTATTCACCTATATTCAAGCATTTTATGTAAGTATGCAAAAATTTATATTATTTTATCTATGACATTTCCGAAAGTGAACAAATATGCATTTACTATTAATGTGCAATAGTATATTGAAGAACTAGTTGCATAAAGAATTTGTTCTGTAAGGCACATTTGGTCGCATGCGTGAATTAAATGCGTGAGCCGCGAAACGGCGATAAAACATATGCGATAAGATGCCTTACAGAACGAGTTCATTATGCTATTTTAACTATTTTGGAACAAATGTGCCTTTTTGTACTTAAAGAATCTTCTGGTTACCCTTGAATTTTTTTTTATGCTGGCTATAAGTTATAACAAAAATTTTTATTTTCGCGAATGTAGGATTAAAAATACTTGCTCTCGGGCAAGTATTGTTTGAACGGTTCTAGGACAGTTCTATGCACTAATTCTCAATAAATGGAACATCGGATTTTTAGTTCGTAACTAATCAGAATGAAATGGAACACAAAATTTCGAATTAGTCCCAAATTCAGTTCTGAACTGCTATAATGGAACAAACCTAATACTATGTATAAAATGACTATATAATAGGGAAAAGTGTAAATTTCGGACCACTTACCAATTGTAGAATAGTTCTGAGTCTGACGACAAGCCGATGTTTATTCTTTGAGTTTAAATTTGATTCATTGATATAACATCGTATTTGTGTTCAATTATTATTATGTTGATATTTTCTATTAGTTGATAGAATTATAGGAGTATTACTTATATGCTAGGTAGTCAAATTGTTCTATGTTTTTTGCTGCTCTTGCATTGTTGACATAAACGTACGCCAATTTTTCTAACAACAGGACATAGCGTGTGTTATGAGAATTTAACAACACTAAAATAGGTAAAATTCAATTTCGCGCAACTGGCACATAATGAAACTTTGCGAATTGATTGATGATATGCAAGTAAGCTGACAGACGACGCTCACTAAATTAATCCATATTAACTCAAAATTTGTAAATATAAATAGCTAAAAAATGAATATAATTGAGTAATAATATTTCTATATACTTCACTAAATTTTTATTATATTTCGTAATAAATCCTACAATGAAACATAAAGATACAGCTCTTAAATGCACAATGTTATATTACAATGAAGTAAAAGGACTGAACGTACCATTACGATGAATTGGCAGTCAATTTACCATGATTTTGAACGTATATTCTTGTTAAATTTTTTTACAATTACAACCAATCTTCTTGGTCGTACATAAAGTATATACACATGTTAAACAATTAGATGTACTTTTATCAAACAATTTATGTTCACAGGGCATAAACATGTATATTATATACAGCTTATATGAAGAAAGCATATTTAATATCATTTTTGGGAACTTTTCCAAATTCAAACGTTTGGATACAATAAATGACGAACCAAAAGAAATTATTCGACACAAAGATGATTATTTGACCAACACAGTTTACTTTGTAAACATTTTATTCATTTTTTGTATTACTTTTAATGCATTAATATCGGATATTGAAAAAGAACGTTTATACTTTGTTGTCGAATTGAATAATTATTACTTTAATGTTTATAACTTGAACAAAATTTTGAATATTTTATATGATGTTATATTTATTCACGTTTTGTTTACGACAACAAGTAGTGCATGGTATATAATTCTTGTTACTTCGGAGATGGAATATCAGATGGTTGTGATGAACAATGACATTAAAGAGTTTGCTAATTATTGTCAAGAATTAAATTTCTCCAAAAGGAATGATGAGAGTACTCAAAAAATTATTTTCTCTAAATTGAGAAGTCTTATAATTCATTATAATATTATTCATAAATGTAAAAAAGATCTTCAGCAATTTTTGTATTATCGAATTCCTATTTTTCATATGTCTGGTCTACTTTTAATTTGTGTCAATTTGGTTGTTCTTTATGTCGTGAGTTTTTTTTTATGAGAAATCATTTTCTCACATAATGAAATTGTTATGTTTCAGAATTTGAGTCCTGCGTGGAATATTTTAATTGTGTTTGAATTAATACTTAATGTGTTTGTAGTTTATTTGATGTCACATTACTGTGAGAATTTTATTGAGGAAGTGAATTAATGTGAACTACAGAATTTTGTACTTTTTAGTAACTACTTCTATTTCAGGGCGAAAAGATGTACGAAATGATTTCCACGTTCCCAGTTTACTCTATGAACAATTCTAACGTTCAAATCTTGTTAATGATGTCAATAAATCAGCAAAAGAATATGGATTTTGAATGTTTTAATGGTTTTACAATTTCGAATGTGTTTTGGATTAAGGTACGAAATTTTTTCATCTTTAATGAAATTCTAATTATCTTGATTTAGTTTTTAAAGGGTATATACGCCCTTGCCACATGTGTTTTTCAATTTTTTTAAAACGTCTTAATATCAGTAAACATCTGCTCTCAAATAGGTACCTAGACAATACAAATATACAAATGAAAAGGCACGTATGTATCTATGTTTCAGCTGCAATTAGTTGGTAACGATAAACCAAAAAATAACAATCACTGAAGAAGCCCAAACGACAGGGCGAAACGAGTCTGACCATTTTGTAAAGATTTTGAATTTTTAATTATAACACAGTGTCCTAAATAAACCCAGAAAAAACACCAATAAACTTTATCTATAATATATGTTAATATTTACATATATAACGCACATATGTATATAATTATATTTGTTACTTTTAAATTGTCGGTGTAATTTAATGCACGTGTTCCAATTTGGGTTTTATACTTTAACTTCGATTATTAAGTGATATAATAACTATAGAACAGTGTGAAATATTATATCAAAATATTCTTTTAATTTTCTCCATTACATAAAAATAATTAATTTAATTTAATTTTAGTCATATAAATTGTATCAATATTGATTCTTATTATTACGTAACTGTCTAGATTCGAGAATCCAACTACTTGCGAATATGTGTATTACCACAAACATTAAAAATGCATAATAAATTGCTAAATAGTTATATATATTAAATAATAAATATTAAATGTGTAATCAACAACGAGTGTCATAAGACAAATATTGTTGCATTAGTGAATTCAACGACGCTGTGTGCCTCACGATTCAAATTCACGAATGGGTCAGTATGCTTTACGACATGAGTGGTTTCAATAAAACTATTTCAAACTTTCATAAATACATGGCATGACACATTCATGACAGTGACATTGACAAGAAAGTTAGAAAGTTTTCATCAAGTGATTTTTGATTGGTAATTTAAAAAGTAACTGCTTTGTTCGCTTACATTTTGTGTCAATTGATGTCTGACTATGATAATTTGGACATTTGACAAATTTAAATTTCGGTTTCAGAAACAATGAAACCTAAAATTGTCCAAGTTCAATTGCTTTTTTGAAATATCAATTTTTCGGAATTCACGAATTTTTGGAAATTTTCAAACGGGGAGCAAAATTTGTACTTTGGTAAACATTTTGATGTGTTATAGCCTTACATATGTCTATTGTAAATTGGTTTTTCAATCAAAATAGTTTTACATAACTTCGTACCTACTTCTTTAGTAGGCTTTTTATAATATAACAATTCAAATGGCGACTGTTAAATACAAGTTAAAATAATAATTCATTAATATACTATTATTTAATAGGTACATAATATGAACTTAATGTATTCAATATATAAATAAAATAAATATGAAATTAATTAATGTTTTACATTTAATCCAAACCTTCACCATTTTGAACATTTTTCTTAAGAATTTTTCTGTTGTGTGCTTATTGCACGTTGCACTTGTTGTGACATCTCTTCTCGTATTGTATATATGGTTTCCGAGGCTGTTTTGTACACCGTTTATTTTTATAGTCCTTGCTGAGATATCGAATTCATGCATTTTGTATGATTTTTAATAATTTTGTGTGATGATTTTGTATGATTTGATCAGGTGGCGCCCGAAGTAATTGCAATGAATTAAAGCACTTTATAGCAATTGTTACGCCAAGAATTTATTTATTCAAATAATACAATGCAAGTCAATCTAATTACAACAAATTAATCACAGATTCTCAGATACAGCCTTCCACAACCGTAGTCCACAATCCAATGGCGCCCAGTCCAACTTCCTGCCACCACTGTCATGCGCAACGCCACCGCATATAATAGCCCCCCGCCAACTAAAAACATCAAAACGCCATAAATTTGTTAAAAAAATTAAAAACGTGTGTATGTGTATGTGATGCATTCGATACAGATCAATTATATGAACTTATTGATGATAAGGTTAAAAAATTTTAATTGATAATTCATCAGTGCGCAAGGTACTAGTCACCACACAACCCTGTGGGTCACATTTGAACAATTGAAGAGCATAAAAGAAAAAGATGAAGCTTACAGAAAGATTAAATGTTTAGAAGAATGGACTAGTTATACAAAGAAAAGAAATAAATGTTCACAAGTTTTGGGACACACAAAATAAAAACGATAATCCAAAAAAAAAAAGAAATGCTTTAATGAAATAGAGTGTAAATCTTGTACGAAATATGCCAGATGGCACAACGACAGCTAATGATACATTAAATGTGGGCAGTTTGGATACTTTTAAAGATGATAGTGGTTGAAAAAAATTATTGAAAGTGTGGTATATAAAAAACAAGAACATATAGCAGTCAAAAATATATCCGTTGATCAGTAAGTTGGGTTTAGTGAAGGCTATTCAACAAAGACAGCTTTGATAACAGAGGGAGAAGACTGGAGAAGGTTCTTGGAACAAGTTGGGGTTATTATTGCAATTTTCTTGGATCTAAAGGGTAGTCTTCGAAACAATTGACCGGGCAAAATTAATGAAAATGGTTAAAGGATATGGTATAAAAGATATTGTTATAAAGTGGTTCAAAAATTACCTCAAAGGCAGGAAGCAGAATTTAAAGACGGAAAATGTTATTTCACAAGACAAAGGCAGTGAATAACTTTGGAGTTCCACAGGGTTCTATCTTTGGATCTCTGTTGTTCACAATATAACATTCAAGTGTTTGCTGACGATATATCATCAAAAGTAAGGACATCACTTCAGCTCTGCAAATGTTACAGGAACCTTTGGCTTTAGCCGCCAATGCTCTGACCGCTGAGCTACAGTCGCCGAGGATTTTTTTTACAGCTGCCTTATTGTTTCTTCAACTATGGAAGTTGACGAATTGTCACTTATTCCTTAAGTTTGAAACTCGCGGCATTAACATTTCCCGTGCGACGCACTGAACGTTTTTAAGTTCTAATCTAGCAAGTGCTAGTAATGGAGAATTCTTACAGTATGAAGCCTCCATGTATGTGTTAAATGAATAGTTGAAACATGTACAGAAAAATTTTCGGTTTCTGCCGGGAGTCGAACCCGGGACCTTTGGCTTTAGCCGCCAATACTCGGCCAAAGCCAATTATTTTTAATTAAATATGTAAATTGATCTTAGACAACCACCTCAGCGTGCCTTGGAAAAATATTTTCACGAAAGTACTCCCGCAATATTTGGCATAATTGCGATTATTACGTTTACTTTTAAGTGTTTAAGTGCCCATTTGGTCAATTTGCAAACCATCCATTTGATGTGGTTGGCCACACCGCTTCCAATTCTTATTTCATTATTTCTTGTTATAATTTTTTCCTCTCTACTTTAATTGGACTTACACCCTATTTAATACGTTTATATCGGATTCATTTATCCAATATTTATTTCCTCTCAATCAGGTGAAACGTACGTGCATTTTTTCGGACATATTTGTTTTCCATTTTATCATGCCTCTTTTTTGGGATTTTAATTGTCATTAGTGACATTCAGTCTTAGTGTAACTAATTTCCTCTAATTACCCTAAGTACAGTAATTGCCCCCCCCCCCCCCGCCACTTGCACTAATAGTACAATAACTTCCAGGAATATTGAGTTTTAGTGGAATTTTTCCTCTTTGCGCTTACTCAAAATCCCTCTCAATTTATCTTCATATATAAATCCTGCACAAGACTTTTAAAGGAGATTTTGATCTCGTATAATTCGTTAGATATTTTGTAGTAATTTTCGAAATCCAAAATTCAGATAAACTTTTATTGGCTCGTTTCGTTAATTTGATTTTTGGAAAGTGGCTTTTTACTTCTCAGCTTCCACATTAATCATTGACGTCCACTTATCAGAACCATTTCTGTCTTTGCAGGAGCAGTTTTAAGTCCTATAGTTCATTTTTTCTGCATGTAGCAAAAATTACTGCTAGCAGGAATGTCATCAGCCAATGAAAAGTCAGAAATTATCAAATTTCCTGCTAAAAAATGTCACCAGCCAATGAAAAGTCACAAATTTTCAAATCTGACATATGCGCGAAGTACCATTTTGCTACTGCGCGAAAAAATAGCGTATAGTTCAATGATTTTGTTTGTCATCTTACATAAGACTGCCATTATACTTTTCTTTAAGCTTATTTTTGTTATGACAACCACTATTATGACAATGTCGCCCACATACGCCACTACTTGACCATTCTTTCCAAGATTTAAATCAAGGCCTACTATGGAACCTTGAGGGACGACCGCAGTTATCTTTATTTTCATGTTTGACTCGGTAAGTATACAACGGTTTTGAAGGCAAGATTTTATCATGTTTTGAAGATAAACACTACCTTTTTTTCCAACATCTGCATGATGTGACGCCATAGGACGCTTTTGAATGCGTTTTCAATGTCCACAGTAATTCTTTCTGAGAATTCCTGGATTCAAAGTACTTTTTCTTTAACTTGACAGCTGATTTATAATGCCTGTGACGATTCTGAACCTACCTTTTTGGAAGCCGTACTGGTTGTCGCTTAACTTATGGTTTTGAACTATCTCGTCTTGTAGTCTTTTCCTGATCAGTAATTCGAGGAGATTTCCATAGGCTGGCAACGGACAAATTCTCTGTAGGCTCAAGGTTGAGTAGCAGTTTCAAGTTGCTAACTTACACCTATTAGGGACGTGACCTTCTGTTACAGGTTTTGATAATATTCAACATTATGATCCAATTTTTGAATTCAACTTTATCATTTAAGTCCAGAAATTCCTTTAAAAACCCATTTTTTATTTAAATCTATAATTTAATTGTAAAATTTGATTAATACGCACAATTTGCCGAATGTTATGTAAACACTTTAGATAACTTTCAATGTTGCCCTCGTACGCATTTCTTTGGTGAGCATTTTTTAATATTAACATATAATTTAGGGCGTTTATTTTAATATATGTCACTTCTTAGCATGTTTATTGTTGTGAATGCCAAAAACTGGAACCAAATATGTGGTATTTGATTGTAAATACAAAAAAGTTTGTCAAATTCAGACTTTGGTATTCCGTGCTCTAAAACAAATAATATTGGTTTTTACCTGATTGCCGTACTGCAAAACTCGACATCTATGCTTACATAACTATGCCTTTAAAATATCTATGTCAAAATTTATAAACTTGCATTTGAGGTAAAGTCTAATTAGGCTTCTCCAAGTTACGTAACGCGCTCTACGGCTAAGTGAAATTACCTATTGCCGCGCATGTGTATAAGCGTTTACATTCTATCAAATACGACATGTAAAGTTCCATTCAATTTTGAAAATTTTTCATGAGAAATTCTGATAATTATTTCGGGGGTATCTTTGAAAAATTGAAATGCTCATGCGCCGCTATAATAAACTGAACATCGGATGACGTACTTGGAGAAGCCTAATCATTTTTTTAAGGTTCGTTCGTTAAAGTTTCCTAATTTCTCAAAGAATCCCTTCTTTGTTTTCTTATATGAATATTTTATTTAAATTTAGCAATGTTTTTGCAACAACTACAGACAAATAACATGAAGCGATTACAAATCTATTCTAAACAAAAATACAGCAAATAATAACTTATTAAAATTTAAATTCTAAAAAAGGGCATTTAATTAGATTAATTTGATTAGTTTTTTATTATGATAATTCGATTTGTGGAATACAATTCAAAGATTATCTAAAAAAAGTTAAAATCAAATAATTAAGAAACTTAAAACTTAAACTCTAAAATTCATGGTAATTAATGATATATCCTATATATCCCATGATAATAAATAATTTGTAATCTACATTAGAGAAACACTATAAAATGCAAGTGCCGTAGAAACGGTAACTCTGATTACTCTTAAACCTAATTCGAAGTTCAAAACAAAATTTTTAGAGAAAGAAAAGGTTACGGGCTTCAATAAATTGCATAAAAATATCAGATATATTTGTCGATTATCGAAGTTCCAATTATACCATATACAATTACACATGATGGCATATAAATTTTCAAACTGAAAATTAAACAAAATTATCAATGGGTTTTTATATTTGGTTCAAAGTATCTTGCCTCCTCTTGTAATAATTCACCAATAAGCACGTAAAACATTATAGCGCTTTCAACAGCCGCAGTAAGCATTATCATTCTACCAGTACCTAAATAACACAAGTAATCCTATAACATTAGCATAAAATTTAAATGATTTTTTTGATATGTGTTTATACTAACATTAAGAAATGTATCATATATTACAAATGTTGAAAACAATGTCCCTGTGATTGCGAATATAGGAAGCCACTTTTGCACGAGTCTTTTCTGTGTAAGTTTGATCAAATTACAAAGTTCCCTATGTCCTTTTATAAGAAAAATTAATCGATGTTTTACTAGCACTTGAAATTCTTGATTATCAATGCATTCATTAGCATTTATTTTGCAGAGTGTATCAGAAATCTTGCCCTCGTAGATTTTTAATATGATTTTTACATTCAGAACTTCATACAATAAGCAATACATTATACCGTACATAAGAAAACACATGATCATCATGTAAATTACAAAGCACATTCTGATCAGTAAGAAAGTGACTTCGTTACTGATATTTTGAATTAATTTAAAGGGATAATAAAAAGCAATCAAACGATCATCCAATAATGCTATGAGGACATATGCTGCGGACATTGTCATGAAAAGTAAATGAAATTTAATTGCGCGTATCCATTGGGTTCCACATTTGATTAATTGTTGTTCCATTATGTGGTTGTAGCAGAGATTTATATGCAATGTGCGGAATAAATTGCATTTCCATTTAAATACATCATTGTCTGTGAGATGAATGCAAATAAAGAGCGCTAAAAGGGCCTTAAAATGACAATGAAACATTAAAGCGATTATACTAGGAAAAAATTTACAAATAATTGTGCCGAGAAAGTTAAACCATTATCTAAAATGTATTTAAGCTCAGGATGATAAAGGAAACCTATACATTGAAGAGAAATTGAACTCAATGTGATGAAAATTGCTGAATAAATAAGATATTTGCCAAATTTTGAATCCCAAATGTTTACTGTTATATCTAAAATAAACTGAAGTATTCTTAAAACTGAAAATATATGTATTATCATTTAAACGCTCGATTAAATGAAC
This sequence comes from Silvanus unidentatus, assembly GCA_963930825.1. NCBI lineage: Eukaryota > Metazoa > Arthropoda > Insecta > Coleoptera > Silvanidae > Silvanus > Silvanus unidentatus. The sequence continues at coordinate 12,387,909 of OZ005762.1, forward strand.
AGACTCATATCTTAGACTCTTACCTTTCATTGAATAAGCCATTTTGGTGTAGTGTTCTGACATAAGTTACTATATAACTAAAGAGTGAACCTTGGACGGTACACTGATGTTAATATATTTATGTGATTGCGCATGCTGCAGTTATCTTTTTCTTTCTAATTCAGTTTTTTTGCGTGATATTGTAATTTTGATATAAAGGCTAGGAATAGAAGTAAATGATTAAAAATTAAATACTACCGTTTTTTAGAAAGAAAAACATAACTCATACTTCCTTTATTATTGTGCTTTGTTTTATTACGAACAGACATAAGAATAGCAATCATCATTTACTGTTAAAATTTTAATAAGCTATAAATAAAACCCAAATTTATTTCACAATAGGTATTACATTTGCAGCACGAACTTTATTAAACAGGTAAATACATAATTTACCAATTTCAATATAATTGACCAAGTTCCTAAATATCCTATTAAAATCTACCCTTGTACTCAAGAAATTACCTAATCATTGATTAGAATCGATAGACAAAAATTAATCTCAATGACAAGCAAGTTTTGTTATATTTACAAAGGGAATAAGAGCTACACTGAAAAACTCCCGAAAGCAATGCAGATTACAATATGCGGACTGAAACCAAAATGCAGAAAATAAAGCAGAGTACATATGATTATTCAGCAAAATGAATATCCAAGACAACCTACAACACGCAATTAAGGCAAAAGAAACAACCCAAAATGAAATTGACTAAAGTCAATTAATTAACAGTAAAATATTCAGAATTCAAAATCAAAACATATACTAAACGTTAGAATCATGCAGAAAGCTAAATGTATGAAGCGATAAATCAACCGGCAATTAATCAGAGAAAATAATTCATAATAAAATCCGTTGTTATTAACGAATGAATTTTCAGTGCGAAAATGCGGGTTCGTTACAGTATTAATACCATGTAAATTATAACTGAAATGTAAAATATCCAATACTAAGTTAAGAATATACATTCATACTTATAATAAATCGAGATATAATAAAAGTTTCTTTACATTTTCTTCGAATTTTATGTTAATTATTATGGCTTGTACAAAGCAAACAGCAAAAAATCGACTGGTCGTAAGGTACCACGTAAAGAACTGGTACTGTACTTTGGCATTACGTGAAAGTCAATCAATGATTATTAATACCCTCTGATATAGTTATGATGCTTTATAGAAGATTTCAGATTTATTTTAATAGTATTTTGGATTCTTGAATCAGTTGGAAAATTTATCCGAACATTTTTGAAAAATTTCGAAGTCTCTCCAGATCGGCATTCAGAACGTAAACTTCAATTAAAAGCACTCGTAATAGGTATCCATACAAAGTGTTCCATGTTACAACGCTAGTATGAATCAACACGGTAAAAGAGACACATTACACATTTTTCGTTGAAGAAAATCGTCCACTTTGGACGTTTATGCTAGATGTTTGTACCTAAATGTGATTCAATTTATGTCTTTGGAGTTGACAAATAAAAGTAAGACATACGGGGTAATGTTGTATATAATAGGGATCAGTAAAATGATAAAGAGAATTCTAAATATACAAAGTTTTTAGCTGAAAATTTAAAGTTTGTGTATTCCTTTATTTAAACTTAATGTGTACGTAGTTATTAAATATTAATCAAAATCGAATATAATAGTATATTAATGAATGAGTTGCATAAGGCATTTTATGGCAATCGTGGCTTACATTGCTGATTTGACAAGCAAATCAGCAATTTTATGCAATTTTTTGCATTTCGGGGTATTTTTAAAGATTATATTTGAAAAATTGAATATTTATTTAACTTTAGTAACTTTTTGTATTTTAATTACGATTGCATAAAACATGCAACCAATAAATCAAAACAAGCACTTGTCATTTGAAATTTATGTCAATTATGTCATAAAGTTAGAGAATTACAACCTCAAAATAAAAAAATCACTAAGTTGACAGCCGGTTCGTAATCTAAGATTATGAACCTGGTAAGCCTATCCATAATATGGTTGTTATGGTACCGAAATGCAAAAACTTACTTTTTGGCCAGGCGGCTAGAAAGTCGCTAATTCCGGATTAAAAATCACTGAAAATCATCCTGAAAATAACCATTTGCCGGACGATTTTTACTACATTTCTGATTCTAATGTTGGCAGTTAAAATCACTAAATTATAAGATCAAATGACAGCTGTCAGGCTAACATTGTCAGTGATAGTTTGTTGCACCAACAGTCACCTACATATAAGGTAAATTTTTAAATAATTTGAATTGACTTGAAATTGTAAGCAAAAAAAATATAAAACCCATGTGTTCTAAAATGTTAATTTTAATTTATGTATGAAAATGAATAAATTTTAAACGCCTGGCTAAAAAATCCTGTGGATAACACAGCCGAAAAGTATTATTACAGTTGTACCTTGTAATAACATACTTTCTGGCCGAGAAATATTCATACATTCCAAATCCTTAAAGCTGAAGTAACTCTCTTGAATCTTAAGTTAATTGAATTAACCAAATTGATTCTGAGGCAAATCAAATATTTTTGACGTGAATACGTCTTATCGTTTGTAAGAGTGGGTAGCATGTCAAGAGAAATCGTCGACTTGTGTAACACACTGCAGAGCATATTAGCATCATTGTATTTAAAACGAAATTTCAGACAGTTAATAAATAAATAATTAAAATCAAATTATATGGTTTTTCAATACATGATTTAAGGAACATTTTAATATATCTTACAATATCTCATTGTTATTTATACTTTCATGAAAAACCAAAAACAGACTCCAAAAAACGGTGTGTTCACTTTGTGCAGCACTACTTTAATAGTTTAATTTTTTGTGGATTACAAAAAATTTATAACAATCAATTTATATCATTTTAAAGTAGAAGAAATGATGATCAAGCTGATATATTTTTTATGATCCCAGCTGTGCACTCTATTCCCTAAAACCCCCTTGGTGAGCGTCTGTGACGCCATACGCCATTTCCTGGTGGACATTTAATGTCATTCGCCACTCTATCTTAAATAATCGTTTCACCCTGTCTGAATTCTCGTCGTCAAAAGTTGATTTTCATCATAACCGACATTTTGACTCACCGTGCATATTATTCCGTAAACAGAATCACCTATATGTTATATGTTTTCCCGTTTCTTTCCGTATTTACTATAATTTGTAATGTATTACTTTAATGACGTTTTTGGCACTGTTTAATAAAGGGGACTTATTTTAATTTTTCATAAAACGTCGTCTTTATTTTATTTGAACCCTGGAGACCGTATCTCCATCTGTGCTACCTACGCTGACCGGAATTTTCCTATTTTTATGTATAAAATAGGTGGCGCTCGACGGGACCGAGGAAATAGCGTCACATTCTTTAAAAAAACTCGGGCCCCACCTGATTTTCTCTCAGACCAGGAAAGATACAGAATTAAACAAATGTCGATGTCTCTGCAACGACTTATTAATCAACGGTGACTAAAAATCAATTTCCAAAATTCATTACACTGCACCCAAGGTAGCTTGGGTTAGTAGCGCGGCAAACGGGTGTAATTCCTGTTCTGACTTTATTTTATTGGACTTTAGAAAAGAAAATAACGCAAATATGACTCAAAAATTAACAAATTAATTCAACAACATTTATTGACAAATATTATTCAATTGCATCCTGCATCAATTGCATCAGACAAGCTGCATATTAACTCAAAATTTGTAAATATAAATAGCTAAAAAATGAATATAATTGAGTAATATTAATTCTATATACTTCACTAAATTTTTATTATATTTCGTAATAAATCCTACAATGAAACATAAAGATACAGCTCTTAAATGCACAATGTTATATTACAATGAAGTAAAAGGACTAAATGTACCATTACGATGAATTGGCAGTCAATTTACCATGATTTTGAACGTATATTCTTGTTAAATTTTTACAATTACAACCAATCATCTTGGTCATACATAAAGTATATACACTTGTTAAACAATTAGATGTACTTTTATCAAACAATTTATGGTCACAGGGCATAAACATGTATATTATATACAGCTTATATGAAGAAAGAATATTTAATATCATTTTTGGGAACTTTTCCAAATTCAAACGTTTGGATATAATAAATGACGAACTAAAAGAAATTATTCGACACAAAGATGATTATTTGACCAACACAGTTTACTTTGTAAACATTTTAGGCATTTTTTGTATTATTTTTAATGCATCAATATCGGATATTGAAAAAGAACGTTTATACTTTATTGTCGAATTGAATAATTATTACTTTAATGTTTATAACTTGAACAAAATTTTGAATATTTTATATGATGTTATATTTATTCACATTTTGTTTACGACGGCAAGTAGTGCATGGTATATAATTCTTGTTACTTCGGAGATGGAATATCAGATGGTTGTGATGAACAATGACATTAAAGAGTTTGCTAATTATTGTCAAGAATTAAATTTCTCCAAAAGGAATGATGAGAGTACTCAAAAAATTATTTTCTCTAAATTGAGAAGTCTTATAATTCATTATAATATTATTCATAAATGTAAAAGAGATGTACAGCAATTTTTGTATTATCGAATTCCTATTTTTCATATGTCTGGTCTACTTTTAATTTGTGCCAATTTGGTTGTTCTTTATGTCGTGAGTTTTTTTTTATGAGAAATCATTTTCTCACATAATGAAATTGTTATGTTTTAGAATTTGAGTCCTGCGTGGAATATTTTAATTGTGTTTGAATTAATACTTAATGTGTTTGTAGTTTATTTGATGTCACATTACTGTGAGAATTTTATTGAGGAAGTGAATTAATGTGAACTACAGAATTTTGTACTTTTTAGTAACTACTTCTATTTCAGGGCGAAAAGATGTACGAAATGATTTCCACGTTCCCAGTTTACTCTATGAACAATTCTAACGTTCAAATCTTGTTAATGATGTCAATAAATCAGCAAAAGAATATGGATTTTGAATGTTTTAATGGTTTTACAATTTCGAATGTGTTTTGGATTAAGGTACGAAATTTTTTAATCTTTAATGAAATTTTTATTATCTTGATTTAGTTTTTAAAGGGTATATACGCTCTTGCCACATGTGTTTTTCAATTTTTTTAAAACGTCTTAATATCAGTAAACATCTGCTCTCAAATAGGTACCTAGACAATACAAATATACAAATGAAAAGGCACGTATGTATCTATGTTTCAGCTGCAATTAGTTGGTAACGATAAACCAAAAAATAACAATCACTGAAGAAGCCCTAACGACAGGGCGAAACGAGTCTGACCATTTTGTAAAGATTTTGGATTTTTAATTATAACACAGTGTCCTAAATAAACCCAGAAAAAACACCAATAAACTTTATCTATAATATATGTTAATATTTACATATATAACGCACATATGTATATAATTATATTTGTTACTTTTAAATTGTCGGTGTAATTTAATGCACGTGTTCCAATTTGGGTTTTATACTTTAACTTCGATTATTAAGTGATGTAATAACCATAGAACAGTGTGAAATATTATATCAAAATATTCTTTTAATTTTCTCCATTACATAAAAATAATTAATTTAATTTAATTTTATTCATATAAATTGTATCAATATTGATTCTGATTATTACGTAACTGTCTAGATTCGAGAATCCAACTACTTGCGAATATGTGTATTACCACAAACATTAAAAATGCATAATAAATTGCTAAATAGTTATATATATTAAATAATAAATATTAAATGTGTAATCAACAACGAGTGTCGTAAGACAAATATTGTTGCATTAGTGAATTCAAAGACGCTGTGTGCCTCACGATTCAAATTCACGAATGGGTCAGTATGCTTTACGACATGAGTGGTTTCAATAAAACTATTTCAAACTTTCATAAATACATGACATGACACATTCATGACAGTGACACTGACGAAAAAGTTACAAAGTTTTCATCAAGTGATTTTTGATTGGTAATTAAAAAGTAACTGCTTTGTTCGCTTACATTTTGTGTCAATTGATGTCTGACTATGATAATTTGGACATTTGACAAATTTAAATTTCAGATTCAGAAACATTGAAACTAAAAATTTGCCAAGATACGAGTGCTATAATGTTTTCCCATTTTTGTATTATATGTAACACTTGTGGTATAATACAACAATGAGTAAACTTTAGTTTAAGCTTTTTCAAGAGACGTCACGGGCTCCGCAGCTATGTTCAGTTCAATTGCTTTTTTGAAATATCAATTTTTCGGAATTCACGAATTTTTGGAAATTTTCAAACGGGGAGCAAAATTTGTACTTTGGTAAACATTTTGATATGTTACAGCCTTACATATGTCTATTGTAAATTGGTTTTTCAATCAAAATAGTTTTACATAACTTCGTACCTACTTCTTTAGTAGGCTTTTTATAATATAACAATTCAAATGGCGACTGTTAAATACAAGTTAAAATAATAACTCATAAATGATTTTTTGCATTTCGGTACCATAACAACCACATTCACGCGCGCATTTGCTCCGCAAATCAGCAATAACGCCACTTTTGCCATAAAATTTGCCTTAATCAACATTCATTAATATACTATTATTTAATACGTACATAATATGAACTTAATGTATTCAATATATAAATAAAATAAATATGAAATTAATTAATGTTTTACATTTAATCCAAACCTTCACCATTTTGAACATTTTTCTTAAGAATTTTTCTGTTGTGTGCTTATTGCACGTTGCACTTGTTGTGACATCTCTTCTCGTATTGTATATATGGTTTCCGAGGCTGTTTTGTACACCGTTTATTTTTATAGTCCTTGCTGAGATATCGAATTCATGCATTTTGTATGATTTTTAATAATTCTGTGTGATGATTTTGTATGATTTGATCAGGTGGCGCCCGAAGTAATTGCAATGAATTAAAGCACTTTATAGCAATTGTTACGCCAAGAATTTATTTATTCAAATAATACAATGCAAGTCAATCTAATTACAAAAAATTAATCACAGATTCTCGGATACAGCCTTTCACAACCGTAGTCCACAATCCAATGGCGCCAAGTCCAACTTCATTCCACCACTGTCATGCGCAACGCCACCGCATATAATGGCCGCCCGCCAACTTAACACATCCACCTATAGTTGTCGCCACTATTCACCCCTCGATGAAAAATTATTCGTAACACAATTAATTAATAACATTTTTTAATTTAGTTCTCTAACGAGTCAGCTTTTCGAAATTCATTCCAAAACTTAATCAAAGACACAGATTATAAAGTAGAAAACACAAGATGTAAAAACAATACAAATAAACACCTAATAAAAAAAAGAAATAGAACAAACAAAATAAAAAACCACTAGAAATCATTCACATATGTTGAAACAGAATTTTAAACCGCAGCAGAAGCAGAAAAAACAAAACTTTTTGAAAAATCACTCAATTATGAACCACCTTAAAATGACTATCCAAATTTGTTAAAAAAATTAAAAACATGTGTATGGAATTGTGATGCATTCGATACAGACCTATTATATGAACTTATTGTTGATAAGGTTAAAAAATTTTAAATGATAATTCATCAGTGCGCAAGGTACTAGTCAGAAAGAAACAAACCCTATGGTTAACACTTGAACAATTGAAGAGCATAAAAGAAAGAGATGAAGCTTACAGAAAGATTAAATGTTTAGAAGAATGGACTAGTTATACAAAGAAAAGAAATAAATGTACACAAATTTTGGGACACACAAAATAAAAACGATAATCCAAAAAAAAAAAGAAATGCTTTAATGAAATAGAGTGTAAATCTTGTACGAAATATGCGAGATGGCACAACGACAGCTAATGATACATTAAATGTGGGCAGTTTGGATACTTTTAAAGATGATAGTGGTTGAAAAAAATTATTGAAAGTGTGGTATATAAAAAACAAAAAACATATAGCAGTCAAAAATATTTCCGTTGATCAGTAAGTTGGGTTTAGTGAAGGCCATTCAACAAAGACAGCTTTGATAACAGTGGGAGAAGACTGGAGAAGGTCCTTGGAACAAGTTGGGGTTATTATTGCAATTTTCTTGGATCTAAAGGGTAGTCTTCGAAACAATTGACCGGGCAAAATTAATGAAAAGGGTTAAAGGATATGGTATAAGAGATATTGTTATAAAGTGGTTCAAAAATTACCTCAAAGGCAGAAAGCAGAATGTAAAGACAGAAAATGTTATTTCACAAGACAAAGACAGTGAATAACATTGGAGTTCCACAGGGTTCTATCCTTGGATCTCTATTGTTCACAATATAACATTCAAATGTTTGCTGACGATATATCATCAAAAGTAAGGACATCACTTCAGTTCTGCAAATGTTACTGGAAGATTTGAACATAGTAAAAGAATAGTTATACACTATTAAATGAATTTTGATCACAGAGAAACCCAAAATTCTGGTTATATGATAAGTAAAAAGTAAATGATTTTTTATACAAAAATTTAAAAATCAAACTTGTCAACCAAAATATCGAATTGGTAAGGTCGAATCCTATGAGGTGATAGGCAATTATCATTTTAGAGATACACTTTTTCAAACTTGGATTAATTTTGTTCTCTACTTTTTAATTACTGTTTATTTGTATTGATGCTTGTTCATTATCATCCCGTAAACCATACGAATTTATAGTTGTGACTCCGCTTAATTTCTCTCAGATATCTAAATAGTAACTGGTTAGGTTTGGTATAATGATGATTTATCTAAATAATATAATTTTTATCACCACCAATTTCACTGGTATTCAGAATAGCATTTGTTTTAGAATTCATTATTAGTTTATCTTTAACCTGTTTTTTGAAAATTTGTCTTTTACTAGAGACTTGGCTTCGTTACTACTGTTCTCGATCTTGATCACTGAAATACTATCAAATTCATTATCTTTGACTAGCCCATTTAGTTTATTTGCTATCTTCATTACCATCTGTTTACTAGCTGCTTCTGCGTTAACTTCCCCTTATTACAATTAATAACTATATTGCTTTCCATACTTGCTTGTCCATGGGACTCAAAAGATTTAATATCAATAATTTGTCGTTTTAATGTTAATAACATACTCTCGAGTTTTTCATTAATTGTCAATTGCTCTTCGTATTTTCGTATGATTAAATCGTATTTTTTCTAACACTATCATATTTATTTTCCATTCCGATTGTAACGAACCTACATATTTTTGCGCCTCTTAATGTTTAATTCAATTCCTCTGACGTTTGAGGATAGGTTGTTTGTATACCTTTGTAAGCAAATATTATTTTTAATTAAATATGTAAATTGATCTTAGACAACCACCTCAGCGTGCTTTGGAAAAATATTTTCACGAAAGTACTCCCGCAACCAGGGGTACGATGTGAAATTCCTTAGTATTAAAAACTCCACGGGTAAAACATGTTATTTTGCATAATTGCGATTATTATGTTTACTTTTAAGTGTTCATTTGGCCAATTTGCAAACCATCCATTTGATGTGGTTGGCCACACCGCTTCCAATTCTTATTTCATTATTTTACTTGTTATAATTTTTTCCTTTCTACTTTAATTGGACTTACACCCTATTTAATACATTTATATCGGATTCATTTATCCAATATTTATTTCCTCTCAATCAGGTGAAACGTACGTGCATTTTTTAGGACATATTTATTTTTCATTTTGCATTTTTGCTTTGAATTTATATTTCTTTTCTTTCCTTTTTTTTCGAGTGTAATTGGCGTCCTTGTAATGAACCCATTTTTCTTCGCCTGAAAAAATAAAGGAATTAATTGATACAGTAGTATATATTACAAGTACTTACCGCTCTCGTTGACCGCCGCCGATTTGGGATGTCGCCGGAACCCTGAAATAGATTACCGTTTAATAAAATATCGTAAATAAGTACCGTACTTACCGTATTTGCACTTGTTGCACCGGCATTCAATTCTTAGTGAGGTTATGATGCACTTGTTTACATTGTAAACAAACACTGGTTGTCCGTCAACCAATTATACTGGTTGACATGTATTAGTTAGGTTATGTTGTCATTGTTTATAATGTAAACAAACACTAGGAGTTCGGCAACCAGTTATACCGTCAACCGATTGCCCCGGGAATCGCGGCAATACAACATACCGTTTAGTACCGCATACCGATGTTGGAGGCGTGCATGACCGTCCCGCGGGTATATAAAGCGCCGAAATTTCCGTTAGTGATCAGTTCCGTTCCGAAGACAACTGAAGAACAACAAACAGCAATTATTAAACAACGAATCAACAAGCAATCAACAAGTAAAACAATACCGACCGGCATCAAGCACCGAAAATCGCCCAGCAACACCGTTGAATCGCCCTGCGAGAGAGTGAGTATTGGAAGCAGTGTTTGTCGCTCCAAACCACCGACGGAAGCTTCTTAGTGTGGGACCTTCGAGTCCATTCGCACGGAAGTATTTCTGCTTGGCAATCGCCTTGCACAGGACCTGTCAAATACGTCTAGTGAATGCCATTCCTGGGCACTAGCGCTCTTAGTGTGGGACCTTTGAGTCCATTCGCACGGAGTTGCCGGTTAACACTCGGGCAGGTCGCATTCGCAATTCGGTTGTGGCGACAGCTAGATCTGACACAGTCCATTCGCCGTTTCCTGTCCGAGACTGTGTGGCTCACACCAGGAACTAAGCGTTAGCAAATAAAGAGTGTCTTTACACTCTTGCGAAGCGTCTTAGCGGCAACGGTGTCGACTAATACACCGGGAAGCGACAAATTTGAGTGGAGCGACCAAAAGTCACCTCTCCAGTCCATGTCAACGGCTAGTTAGGCAACACACCGTGCTGAAAGCCACACATTTCCCGTTTTACCGTTACCGACCGTATTTTTCTACCTTTTCCCACCGTTTATCATCCCGTATTCCAAAAACGGCCAACCGGACTATTTGAATATAAATTGTAACCTATTTTTGGATTATTTTTGTTGTAGTTTTGAGGGTTTAAATAAAATTGTATTTTCTTTTTCTGGTTAACAATGTGCTTTAATTGACCCCTAGCATAGCCGTATCTCCATTGTGTTACCTGGGACCCGTTTTGGTTTCCTGTTTTCGTCTGTAAAAACAGGTGGCCCTCGAGACAGGCAAATCCGCCGAAAAATTACACTCATGGTCTCAATTGACTCCCTCTATAGCACGTGTTTTCATAAAATTACTGTTTACATTAAAATCCCCAATTTGTTTTCCATTTTATTATGCCTCTTTTGGGATTTTAATTGTCATTAGTGACATTCAGTCTTGGTGTAATTAATTTCCTCGAATTACACTAAGTACAGTTATTGCCCCCACCCCCCCACTCGCACTAATAGTACAATAACTTCCAGGAATATTGAGTTTTCGTGGAATTTTTCCTCTTTGCGCTTACTCAAAATCCCTCTCAATTTATCTTCATATATAAATCCTGCACAAGACTTTTAAAGGAGATTTTGATCTCGTATAATTCGTTAGATATTTTGTAGTAATTTTCGAAATCCAAAATTCAGATAAACTTTTATTGGCTCGTTTTGTTAATTTGATTTTTGGAAAGTGGCTTTTTACTTCTCAACTTCCACATTAATCATTGACGTCCGCTTATCAGAACCATTTCTGTCTTTGCAGGAGCAGTTTTAAGTCCTATAGTTAACTTTTCCTGCATGTAGCAAAAATTACTGCTAACAGGAATGTCATCAGCCAATGAAGAGTCAGAAATTTTCAAATTTCCTGCTCAAAAATGTCACCAGCCAATGAAAAGTCACAAATTTTCAAATCTGACATATGCGCGAAATACCATTTTGCTACTGCGCGAAAAAATAGCGTATAGTTCAATGATTTTGTTTGTCATCTTACATAAGACTGCCATTATACTTTCCTTTAAGCTTAGTTTGTTCTGACAACCACTGTTATGACAATGTCGTCCACATACGCCACTACTTGACCATTCTTTCCAAGATCTAGAATAACTACTTTGTCGCAGAAAATGCTCAATATCGCAAGGCCTACTATGGAACCTTGAGGGACGACCGCAGTCATCTTTATTTTCATGTTTGACTCGGTAAGTATACAACGGTTTTGAAGGAAAGATTTTATCATGTTTTGAAGATAAACACTACCTTTTTTTCCAACATCTGCATGATATGACGCCATAGGACGCTTTTGAATGCGTTTTCAATGTCCACAGTAATTCTTACTGAGAATTCCTGGTTTCAAAGTACTTTTTCTTTAACTTGACAGCTGATTTATAATGCCTGTGACGATTCTGAACCTACCTTTTTGGAAGCCGTACTGGTTGTCGCTTAACTTATTGTTTTGAACTATCTCGTCTTGTAGTCTTTTCCTGATCAGTAATTCGAGGAGGTTTCCATAGGCTGGCAACGGACAAATTCTCTGTTGGCTCAAGGTTGAGTAGCAGTTTCAAGTTGCTAACTTACACCTATTAGGGACGTGACCTTCTGTTACAGGTTTTGATAATATTCAACATTATGATGCAATTTTTGAATTCAACTTTCTCATTTAAGTCCAGAAATTCCTTTAAAAACCCATTTTTAATTTAAATCTATAATTTAATTGTAAAATTTGATTAATACGCACAATTTGCCGAATGTTATGTAAACACTTTAGATAACTTTCAATGTTGCCCTCGTACGCATTTCTTTGGTGAGCATTTTTTAATATTAACATATAATTTAGGGCGTTTATTTTAATATATGTCACTTCTTAGCATGTTTATTGTTGTGAATGCCAAAAACTGGAACCAAATATGTGGTATTTGATTGTAAATACAAAAAAGTTTGTCAAATTCAGACTTTGGTATTCCGTGCTCTAAAACAAATAATATTGGTTTTTACCTGATTGCCGTACTGCAAAACTCGACATCTATGCTTACATAACTATGCCCTTAAAATATCTATGTCAAAATTTATAAACTTGCATTTGAGGTAAAGTCTAATTAGGCTTCTCCAAGTTACGTAACGCACTCTACGGCTAAGTGAAATTACCTATTGCCGCGCATGTGTATAAGCGTTTACATTCTATCAAATACGACATGTAAAGTTCCATTCAATTTTGATAATATTTCATGAGAAATTCTGATAATTATTTCGGGGGTATCTTTGAAAAATTGAAATGCTCATGCGCCGCTATAATAAACTGAACATCGGATGACGTACTTGGAGAAGCCTAATCAATTTTTTAAGGTTCGTTCGTTAAAGTTTCCTAATTTCTCAAGAATCCCTTCTTTGTTTTCTTATATGAATATTTTATTTAAATTTAGCAATGTTTTTGCAACAACTACAGACAAATAACATGAAGCGATTACAAATCTATTCTAAACAAAAATACAGCAAATAATAACTTATTAAAATTTCGAAATTTTCTAAACGTCTTATATTATAATTCTAAAAAAGGGCATTTAATTAGATTAATTTGATTAGTTTTTTATTATGATAATTCGATTTGTGGAATACAATTCAAAGATTATCTAAAAAAAGTTAAAATCAAATAATTAAGAAACTTAAAACTTAAACTCTAAAATTCATGGTAATTAATGATATATCCTATATATCCCATGATAATAAATAATTTTTAATCTACATTAGAGAAACACTATAAAATGCAAGTGCCGTTGAAACGGTAACTCTGATTACTCTTAAACCTAATTCGAAGTTCAAAACAAAATTTTTAGAGAAAGAAAAGGTTACGGGCTTCAATAAATTGCATAAAAATATCAGATATATTTGTCGATTATCGAAGTTCCAATTATACCATATACAATTACACATGATGGCATATAAATTTTCAAACTGAAAATTAAACAAAATTATCAATGGGTTTTTATATTTGGTTCAAAGTATCTTGCCTCCTCTTGTAATAATTCACCAATAAGCACGTAAAACATTATAGCGCTTTCAACAGCCGCAGTAAGCATTATCATTCTACCAGTATAACCTAAATAACACAAGTAATCCTATAACATTAGCATAAAACTTAAATGATTTTTTTGATATGTGTTTATACTAACATTAAGAAATGTATCATATATTACAAATGTTGAAAACAATGTTCCTGTGATTGCGAATATAGGAAGCCACTTTTGAAAGACTCTTTTCTGTGTAAGTTTGATCAAATTACAAAGTTCCCTATGTCCTTTTATAAGAAAAATTAATCGATGTTTTACTAGCACTTGAAATTCTTGATTATCAATGCATTCATTACCATTTATTTTGCAGAGTGTATCAGAAATCTTGCCCTCGTAGATTTTTAATATGATTTTTACATTCAGAACTTCATACAATAAGCAGTACATTATACCGTACATAAGAAAACATATGATCATCATGTAAATTACAAAGCACATTTTGATTAGTAAGAAAGTGACTTCGTTACTGATATTTTGAATTAATTTAAAGGGATAATATAAAGCAATCAAACGATCATCCAATAATGCTATGAGGACATATGCTGCGGACATTGTCATGAAAAGTAAATGAAATTTAATTGCGCGTATCCATTGGGTTCCACATTTGATTAATTGTTGTTCCATTATGTGGTTGTAGCAGAGATTTATATGCAATGTGCAGAATAAATTGCATTTCCATTTAAATACATCATTGTTTGTGAGATGAATGCAAATAAAGAGCGCTAAAAGGGCCTTAAAATGACAATGAAACATTAAAGCGATTATACTAGGAAAAAATTTACAAATAATTGTGCCGAGAAAGTTAAACCATTATCTAAAATGTATTTAAGCTCAGGATGATAAAGGAAACCTATACATTGAAGAGAAATTGAACTCAATGTGATGAAAATTGCTGAATAAATAAGATATTTGCCAAATTTTGAATCCCAAATGTTTACTGTTATATCTAAAATAAACTGAAGTATTCTTAAAACTGAAAATATATGTATTATCATTTAAACGCTCGATTAAATGAACAGACTCATATCTTAGACTCTTACCTTTCATTGAATAAGCCATTTTGGTGTAGTGTTCTGACATAAGTTACTATATAACTAAAGAGTGAACCTTGGACGGTACACTGATGTTAAAATATTTATGTGATTGCGCATGCTGCAGTTATCTTTTTCTTTCTAATTCAGTTTTTTTTGCGTGATATTGTAATTTTGATATAAAGGCTAGGAATAGAAGTAAATGATTAAAAATTAAATACTACCGTTTTTTAGAAAGAAAAACATAACTCATACTTCCTTTATTATTGTGCTTTGTTTTATTACGAACAGACATAAGAATAGCAATCATCATTTACTGTTAAAATTTTAATAAGCTATAAATAAAACCCAAATTTTTTTCACAATAGGTACTACATTTGCAGCACGAACTTTATTAAACAGGTAAATACATAATTTACCAATTTCAATATAATTGACCAAGTTCCTAAATATCCTATTAAAATCTACCCTTGTACTCAAGAAATTACCTAATCATTGATTAGAATCGATAGACAAAAATTAATCTTAATGACTAGCAAGTTTTGTTATATTTACAAAGGGAATAAGAGCTACACTGAAAAGCTCCCGAAAGCAATGCAGATTACAATATGCGGACTGAAACCAAAATGCAGAAAATAAAGCAGAGTACATATGATTATTCAGCAAAATGAATATCCAAGACAACCTACAACACGCAATTAAGGCAAAAGAAACAACCCAAAATGAAATTGACTAAAGTCAATTAATTCAGTAAAATATTCAGAATTCAAAATCAAAACATATACTAAACGTTAGAATCATGCAGAAAGCTAAATGTATGAAGCGATAAATAAACCGGCAATTAATCAGAGAAAATAATTCATAATAAAATTCGTTGTTATTAACGAATGAATTTTCAGATGTGAAAATGCGGGTTTGTTACAGTATTAATACCATGTAAATTATAACTGAAATGTAAAATATCCAATATTAAGTTAAGAATATACATTCATACTTATAATAAATCGAGATATAATAAAAGTTTCTTTACATTTACTTCGAATTTTATGTTAATTATTATGGCTTGTACAGAGCAAACAGTAAGGCACCACGTAAAGAACTGGTACTGTACTTTGGCATTACGTGAAAGTCAATCAATGATTATTAATACCCTCTGATATAGTTATGATGCTTTATAGAAGATTTCAGATTTATTTTAATAGTATTTTGGATTCTTGAATCTGTTGAAAATTTATCCGAAAATTTTTGAAATATTTCGAGGTCTCTCCAGATCGGCATTCAGAACATACACTTCAATTAAGAGCACTCGTAATATCCATAAAAAAGTGTTCCATGTTACATTGCTAGTATGAATCAACACGGTAAAAGAGACACTACACATTTTTCGTTGAAGAAAATCCTCATCTTTGGACGTTTATGCTAGATGTTTGTACCTAAATGTGATTCAATTTATGTCTTTGGAGTTGACAAATAAAAGTAAGACATACGGGGTAATGTTGTATACCTAGAATAAGGATCAGTAAAATGATAAAGAGAATTCTAAATATACAAAGTTTTTTGCTGAAAATTTAAAGTTTGTGTATTCCTTTATTTAAACTTAATGTGTACGTAGTTATTAAGTATTAATCAAAATCGAATATAATAGTATATTTATGAATGAGTTGCATAAGGCATTTTATGGTAATCGTGGCTTATATTGTTGATTTGCCAAGCATATCTGCAATTTTATGCTATTGTTTGCATTTCGGGGTATTTTTAAAGATTTCATTTGAAAAATTAAATATTTATTTAACTTTAGCAACTTTTTGTATTTTACGATTGCATAAAACATGCAACCAATAAACCAAAACAAGCACTTGTCATTTGAAATTTATGTCAATTATGTCATAGAGTTAGAGAATTACAATATCAAAATAAAAAAATCACTAAGTTGACAGCCGGTTCGTAATCTAAGATTATGGACCTAGTAAGCCTATCCATAATATGGTTATTATGGTACCGAAATGCAAAAACTTACTTTTTGGTCAGGCGGCTGGAAAGTCGCTAATTCCGGATTGAAAATCACTGAAAATCATCCGGAAAATAACCATTTGCCGGACGATTTTTACTACATTTCTGATTCTAATGTTGGCAGTTAAAATCACTAAATTATAAGATCAAATGACAGCTGTCAGGCTAACATTGTCAGTGATAGTTTGTTGCACCAACAGTCACCTACATATAAGGTAAATTTTAAAATAATTTCAATTGACTTGAAATTGTAAGCCCAAAAAATATAAAACCCATGTGTTCTAAAATGTTAATTTTAATTTATGTATGAAAATGAATAAATTTTAAACGCCTGGCTAAAAAATCCTGTGGATAACACGGCCGAAAAGTATTATTACAGTTGTACCTTGTAATAACATACTTTCTGGCCGAGAAATATTCATACATTCCAAATCCTTAAAGCTGAAGTAACTCACTTGAATCTTAAGTTAATTGAATTAACCAAATTGATTCTGAGGCAAATCAAATATTTTTGACGCGAATACGTCTTATCGTTTGTAAGAGTGGGTAGCATGTCAAGAGAAATCGTCGACTTGTGTAACACACTGCAGAGCATATTAGCATCATTGTATTTAAAATGAAATTTCAGACAGTTAATAAATAAAAACCTAATTAAAATCAAATTATATGGTTTTTCAATACATGATTTAAGAAACATTTTAATATATCTTACAATATCTCCTTGTTATTTATACTTTCATGAAAAACCAAAAACAGACTCCAAAAAACGGTGTGTTCACTTTGTGCAGCACTACTTTAATAGTTTAATTTTTTGTAGATTACAAAAAATTTATAACAATCAATTTATATCATTTTAAAGTAGAAGAAATGATGATCAAGCTGATATATTTGTTATGATCCCAGCTGTTTAATTTGGAGGTATTAAAGCAACATTAAAAATAATAGATGAGACGCGCGTGGATTTAAATTTTTTATTAATCCAATTTATAAAAACCACAGAAGATTTATAATTAACAATTTATATCATTTTAGAGTACAAGAAAAAAGGAACATTTTGATATATTTAACATTATCATAATGGTATTTAGTTAAATGTTATATTAAATAAAAATGCAACAAAAAACGATGTCACTGTATTTTTCGTGTATCACCACATTCAAAATGTAATTCCTAGTTGCAAATAAAATTATTTTTAAAAACCAATTATATGATTTTAAAGAGCTTGAACTAACGAGCAAATTGGTAAATTTTGCAATATCATCATTAATTAATTAATTAGTAGAAACCTTTAAATCAAACAGACGAAAAATGTCAAAATCCGTAATGTAGCAGTCGAACATTCCTATTATTTTCATAATCAAATTTCTCATGTTAAATCAAATATTGATACAAAACAATTTACACGATTTTAAAGCACAAGGAAGAAAGTAAATTTTATATGTTACTTATTTCCCAAAGAAAATGTCAAAATCCGTAATGTTGCACTCGCGCATCCCTATTATATTCATATTTAAATTTCTTATGTTTAATCAAACATTGACATAAAACAATTTACACGATTTTAAAGTACAAGGAACAAGGCACATTTTGATATGTTACTTATTATTCTATTGTTATGTAATTTAAAATTTCTTATATATTATTAAAAATTTAAACAAAACAATTTATATGGTTCGAAAGTTCAACAAAAATTAAATAATTTGATATATTAATTATTGCCCTGATGTTATATCAAACAATATTCCATATATGATTTTTACTGTTTAGAGACAGATTTAGTTGTTCAAATAGCTGCCAGAAGCGATAATTGATAGTTATATCTTCACTATTTTCAACATTCTTCAATAATTTAAGTTGTTGTTCTGTTGATACATCTATAAGTGGTATTATAAAAACTATTCGATGTATTTCAATTTTAGGTAATTCATTAGGATCTGTTATTATTGTTGCATTGTTAAGTTCTTGTTAAATATTGATTAATGTAAACAAATATTAAAATGTCCAGTTGTATCAATTATATTAGGTTAATTGAAATGATTCCAACTAGTATGTTCATATCGGTCAGTATCATTTTTTGTAAAAGAAACGTAACCTTTTAAAGTGGTAGTAACACCATCATTTCTACACCTATCAACAACTTTTCCTCCAATTTCATATCTTGCTTCAAACATAGGTACTGTAATGTATTTTCGTAAAACGGTAATTTTTAAAATGTTATTTCAATTTTCAAACAGTACTTTCTTGTAATGAACTCATTATTTCTTCCCCTAAAAAGGACAAATAAATTAGTCATTAGAATTATTATTTCAAATACTTGCCGGCCTTCATGCTGTTGTGGGTCCAATCTCCTAACCACACTTTGGTGACAATAATATCTTCCCTGGAAAATTAAGAACAACAAATGAATAAATGCACTAACAGTTAATACTACACTTACCAGGCCATCCCAAACAAGTGCATTTCAAGCACTAAGTACAGTCAGTACCATATTTTCCACCAGTGCAAGTGCAGCTGTCACAACATAACCACTTTTGGAGATTTGACCATAGGCAACCAGAGTCACCCAGGATGTTTGTTTACATTATGGACTTGTAAATAAAAGTCACAAGTTGGACCCAAAAATCAAAAATAAATCATTTTAACTTACTATGATGATCCAGGATTGATTGTCTTCCGTCGTCCACCACAAATACCGTCGTCTAGGTTACCGAAACATTCCTGATTATAACACTCCAATTATCTTATTTTGTCTTGTTCCGTCTACAATTGTGGTCACTTTTTAACACTCTTTTCTTCGGAACTATTATTCCTTTCACATTTATGATTTCACTGAACAAAAGAACGACACTTTCTTGTCACTAATATCCTCTACCGAAATGGTGAAAGCCCACAGATTTCGGAAATAGGCCCGTTTACCGAACAGCAACTCATTACGGTAAAAGTAACGTGGTCTGTTCTTTAGAGGGCACTACAAACTATATCTCACTGCCACAACCGTCTTCGGAGGCTAGAGATGAATAATTTGAAGTACCGGAAAAGAAAGCGCAGGTGGCACTAATTGCTACATCTTACCAGTGTCCTTCCTGTTAAGCAGTATAAGCGTTAGCCTGTTCGACCAAGAAATCAGTTCTGTTATAACTCAAATTTAAAAATATAAACCTGCTGTCAAACCTGTCAACAGTGTTTTAAGTGTAAAGTTCACGTTTAAAAAGTTCTTAGAACCGTTTCTATACCGTAAGTATTTTTCATTTCTGACTTTTCCGCTTTACCGTGTTTCTGTTACGTACCGTTATTAGAATCACCGTGTTGAGCTTTTGATAAGACTCCATTCGGCACTCTATTCCCTAAAACCTTCTTGGTAAGCGTCTGTGACGCCATACCCGTTTCCTGGTGGAAATTTAATGTCATTCTATATGCTACTCTATACCCCTAATTCCTTTTGGTGAGCGTCTGTGACACCATGCTCCGTTTCCTGGTGGACATTTAATGTCATTCGCCACTCTATACCCCAAAATACGACATCTAGATCTACATACATCTAGACTAGGAACTAGGGCTACTAACTAGTAACTAAACGGAAATCTATTTTAGGTTTTTCAGCGACATCCTAAGAGACGGCGGTCCACGAGAGCGGTGAGTACCTACTTGTAATATGTACTATTTATATCGATTAATCCCTTAATTTTTCAGGTGTGGTAATATGGGTTCATCACAGTAGGTGTAAAGAAATGATACTTGTTATATTATCCTTAGTAACATTATTAAATGTATGATAACTAAAAAAATGAACTAATGCCACAACATTTGTATCTGAGTCATTAATATTAAATGTGGTGAGAATTTACAACTTAAAATTGAGGAATGATCTCAGAGTCAAATTCTCATCAAAGGAGTATATATTCAAGTCTACTGCAAATCGATTAGAGTGTATTCACTCTTCGAAAGAATCATACTGGTCGTATCGTTCCGCCTAAATGGGTTTTGGGTATCTACGACACCGTGGCCAAGAAAGGGTATCTGGTGGAAGTTCCGGATAGAAGTGAAGAGACTCTTAAGAGCCATATAAGCCGCGTGGTTATACCCGGATCAATTATCTGGACCGATGAATGGTGCGGTTATTGCGGATTGAATGACATGAGTGATACCCATCAAACCGTTAACCATTCGGTTCATTTCGTCAGTCCTGATAATCAGGTTTTCATGAATCTGATCAAAGAACATTGGTCCCGGCTTTTTAAGATGTTTCGGGGTGTTCTTGTCGTCTCCATTTTTGCCTGAGTACATCGATCAATTCCTATGGCAAGAGCGATACTGCGTGGCGACGAAAGATCGTTTTCACAATTTGGTTGCTGATATTAAAGAGCGTTATCCATTGCCGTAAATCAACGCAAAAACCAT
Source organism: Silvanus unidentatus (assembly GCA_963930825.1). NCBI lineage: Eukaryota > Metazoa > Arthropoda > Insecta > Coleoptera > Silvanidae > Silvanus > Silvanus unidentatus. The sequence continues at coordinate 12,409,313 of OZ005762.1, forward strand.
AGGTTGATTTCAGAGACACCATTTATTTTGTAATTAAAAGAAATGACCTATTGAGATTGCTAATTTTCCCTGAATTTACGTTTCCTGATAACAATAGCACAGAAATTATCTCAAATTTAGTTATTGGCAAATCGCTGATATGTTCTTGGCAATTGGCATCTAGATCAACTTTATTGATTACATTAAACAGTTACACCAAAAAATTTATTGGAAAATAATAATAAGTGCGCGGTAATTTCCCAACGTTCAATGAGTGTGATTATCCGAATATTCATAGGACACATAAAAAATATTTTAGTCTAGTTCCTAGACATAGCTAATATAACTGTTTTTATAAAATCATTCGGCATTGAATCTAGTTTAGGACTGTATGAAAAGATTTTATGGGTAATTAAAAAATATTATGATTATTTTCATAAATAGACAGTTATCTTAAATTTATCAATATATTGTTGCAGGATTTATATAAATTTGTAACAAAAAACATAATATTATAATACTATGAACCATTTATTTCACAAAAATAGTATAATAATGTCTACAATATCACATAATAAAAATAATGATAATTCAGTAGAAAGAATTGAACATATTCAAAGAGAAACCAGTTAAAAATTGCATTCTTGTCACAATCCGTATAAGAAAAAATTATATCATATATTAGATTTTTAATGATATCTAACATACTTTCTCATTTCGCATACATTTTTTATAACTCCTAGAACAAAATTTAATACCTATGACCGGAAATATTTCAGCACATTAAACACTAATGTATATTCCGCGCATTTATTCATCAATTATTCAGTGATTACCAATACTTTAGTTTTTAGAAAAATGTGTGTCCCACAAAATAATTAAAGTTCTGACTATTCATTATTAAAGCCGTGGAAAAATCGAAACTAATAATACAAAAAAAAAATCTTAAACAGAAAAAATTGAATATCTATTTAGATACCGTGTTAGCAAAAGTCAATTCAACAAATCTAATTACCCTTACAATTGTTCAATTTGGTTCATTTCATTAGGCAAAAATTTCTTTTTTTCCAGTCCTTTCAGGTCAAAAGTTTGAATTAATATAAAAAGCTGAAATTTCTGCTATAGAGTCATTTTGAAGTGTAGATTTTAGGAAAAAATCAATTAGGTCAATTGGATTTTTTTTTCAAAAATTTTCGAAATGTCAAAATTTGTTGATTACATCTGTGTTGCCAGAGGAATCTGTCCCAATGTAATTTTTTTCAGATTTTTTACATACAATGATTCGGAGTTTTGGGGTCTAATATATTACAGGAAACTGTATGAATAAATATTTTGTCACTTTTAAGACATAGTTAATGTCAGTTGATATATCATTATAATTATTCATTTTACGTTTTGCTGATTTACAATAAACTTGTGTTAAGTTCAAATCAACGTTTCTTTAATTTATCGTGTATCACCATTCATTAACGTTCAATACCATAACGTTCAACCGATCAACATCCATTCCAAGGGTCTCTGCAACGCTTCAACGTATTCCACGACACTACTCCTCTCCATACACACATCGGGGCATTACAGTTTTTATAAAATGGATATGAAAAAATTGATAAGGGATTTTCGTCACTTACAACGTGAACGTCGGAATGCCAAATTAATAAAGAAAAAGACGACAAACTTCAACGTCTTGTTGTTTCGCAGAAGAGATGCTGATCAAGTTATGTTGGAAGAACAAGCGGAGGTAACAATAAAACTGCACCTGGGTGTTACTGTGAATTTTATAAACCGAAATGGCCAAATGTTTTTTGGTTTTTATGATAAAGATATAGAAGGGTTCGATGATGGTGAAACAGATTCAGATAAGCACAATGATCAACCAACCCTAAGTGCAACGCTGACAATTTACCGAGGAACGCAAAGTTTAGACTTGCAGTTTGGCACCTTGTTCGAAAAAAGAAGCTTCATAACAGCACTGAATACATTTTTAAAGTTAAGGTGAGAAAATACATAATATAATCGATTTATTCATTATAAGTTTATTCTTTTTGTAGAAGAGGAACCTCCTCTGATTCAGGAACATCAACATTAGAAAGTTAAAAACCTTTTTGTATGGAAAAAAATAAGTAGTATCAGTTGTTAATAATTCATTTGTCGAACGGTCTATTCTATGGTCGCCTGGTTGAAGCATAAATGTTCAAAACGGTAAAATTACATGAATTTGAACTGTTGCGATTGTTGTGTAGAACATTACCCATCTACAGGAGTTTGTATAGCATACCCTGTACCTTATAAAACAGGACAGAATCCTTGAAACATCTCCTTTTAAATTATACCTTTATAAACAGGGCAAAATAACTAAAAAACAAAATTTTGAGGTTAAGTAATTTTAACAAGTGATTGAAGTGATGCCATTGACAAAAATCACTACACAGAACATGCTCATAATCCCTAATTTAAATTTTAAAACAGTACTTTATTGATATGAATATTTCTCTATGGTTTTCATTTCCCATTATAATATAAATGCTTATGTCACATATATTTGTATATATAATTATACTTTAAAATGATTAATTTCATAAACAATAAATATATTTATAGCAAGTTTAACTTAATTTGTGAATTTGAAGAGTGAGACGCTCATTAATAGCTAATTAATTTTGGGAGATTTAATTAATTTTAAGAAATTTTGGTAATAAGGCAGTTTCGGGGCGTAGATTACCGAAAAACACAAAAGATGGATGCGAGAGCAAAAACTATTTTTTTTCAATCTTTAAAACCAGTACATTATTTTGATTAAGCAGCATACATAATGAGTTTAGGGATGTTTTTCAGATTTGTTGGTCCATTAATTATGTTGTAATTGAACATTTTAATTCAGCGTTTTTGGGTGATTTTTCATGTGTTTTAGATTAGTTGTTTCAGTTTTTCTCAAAAACGGTGCGTGGTACGAACAAAATGCCAGACACAAAAAAGGTCCCATGCCGACCACTCAACTCTCTACCAGACTGTAATCCATCTCCCTTCTCCGTTGTCCACAATCGCTACGAACCCTTTCAACTAACATCTAAGCTCTTATGGCATTAAGAAAAGGTTATTCTGCATTTTTGTATACTTTTCGCTTTTCTAACATTGCATTTGTCATGTAAGAATATTCATGATTTAGTTTTGGTTCTAGAAGCAGCGATTACCGTTGTGAACAACATTTTAGTGTAAAGTTAAAATTTATGATAACATATTGAAAAATTTCAACTAATCTGGTTAGTCTTTGATTAAACTTTTAATAATAAATGAAATTTTAAAAATATTTTTCCGTAAACAATAAACATCAAATATTTATTGTGTGATTATAGTCTTTTATTATTATACCTATTATTATTATTAGATTTTAGTTTATACATATAAGTATGTAGGTACTTAACAGTAATGGACATTTATACTGGACAATGTGGATATTAAACTAAACAAGAACAGTGCTTTATAGAAACCTTAACGTTTGAAAACCTTAAACGGTTCAAACATTAGAAAAGTTTGTAATCATAACTATTTTTTCACTATGAATCTCTTAAGAATAACTACTTACTTATCTGGGATTTACGATTATCCAATAAAAGGTTTTACTTTTACTTATATTTTTTTAAGTTAAGTAAAAAATGTTTTGCAGGTCACACTGAAATATCATATTTATGTTTTACATTAATTTACATGGTTTATGGGACGAAATTAACAAAAATCATTTTTTTCTTTGTATGTGCTTACATGCACATTATAGTCGTTTTATATACATATTATGTAATGACTTCAAAAGACATTGAAGTGTCAAATATCCAAGGAATTTTATTGGCAGCCGTCGTATGTTAAAAAGTTCCTTTAAAATATTATAAACAAATAAATTCTTTTTTCACAGGCATGTTGGATGTACGTTAATCTGTATTTATGCAAAGCAAAAACTTACAGTGATTTAGTAAACCGAAATCTGAATAAATTTAAGCAATTAGACAAAATTAACGAAAAAGTGAAGAGAAAAATTAAGCAAAAATGCGAAACTTTGAAGCACACGATTTACTCAACGTTTATATTAATAATTCTATGCGTCATTTTAAATGCGATTCCCTGTAAAGATGACGAAAAAATGAAATTAGCTATCAAAATTAATAACCATTTTCTCAATTTTTGGCAATTGAACACACTACTCAATTTTCTCTATATCTTTTTTTATTTTCATGCTTTAGTTGCAACAACAAATTGTACATGGTTTTTGCTAACAGTTTTCTATGAATTACAATTCCAAATGATAATCATGATTAATGATATTCAAAATTTGGTTAACTATTGCCAAAAACTGGATCCTTCGAAAATCAAAGATCGAACTACCCAAAAATATATTTTCAACCATCTTAAGTCCTTTGTCAAACATTACAATGCTTTGAATGCATGTAAATATGATTATCAACAATTTGCTTACTATGAAATTCTTTTAATAAATCTGGTTTCTGTTGGAATTGTTTGTTCTATTGTTATGTGTGTGGTAGTGGTAAGAAACTTTCAGGAAAAGAATTAAAAAATACGTATTTTTTTATTATTTTAGAATCCCACTTCACCAACAAATTGTTTACTTTTTGTTCAGTTAATATTATTTATCTTTGTTGGGATTTGTATGTCACTAGCTGCAGAAGACCTTTTTAAACTGGTATTTCATCAAACATTTTTCATCTAATTTTATTGTAACTAAAAAAAATTTTGTTACAGTGTGACAAAATGTACTATTTATTATCAACATTTCCTTTGTACGTTTTGAATAAATCCAATATACAAATTATGAATATAATGACAGCAAATCAGAAGAAGGGTTTTAATTTTGAATGCTTTGGTGGTTTTAGTATTTCAAATGCATTGTGGATTAAGGTTTGAATCCACGTAAATTTAAGTACTGTTTCAAGAATATTTAGTTGTAGTTTTTTAAGGCACTGTACGCTATAGGATCTTTTTTCTATCAATTTGTGAGAAAGTAAGAGACGGTAATAGAGCAGTTGTCACTTAAGCAGCAGAAGCAGAGCATATTCAATATTTAAGATATCATTTAAGACTTTCATTCGTTAGAATTGCTTAATGTGTAATCTAAAACGAAATTGTCAATTTAATATGTTACAATTATACGTTTTAAGATTCAATTTTTCAATAAAAAAATACAAGCATTTATAAAGAAAATTTAATTTCTAAGTTTTCTCGCGTTCTAGGAAGTTATAGCAAAATTCCGCTGCTATGTAATAGACCTTTTTAATATAACAAAGATAGACAAAGATACACATATCTAGAAATTTTTCTGCCATATGTTTTCTTGTAGTTGGACACTATATCCCCGCATATACATATATATCTATTGATGTATTATTGACAAGGTCAATTGAACAATTGACAACTATTGATTATTTTTAACTGCACCAAATTTATCACTCCATTTTGAAGATGTGTTTTTGTTCATGTGTAATATGGTTGGGAGATTAGAAGAAGAACTGGTCAATGTTGATGAACTGGAACTGGCCAATGTAGAAACCAAACAATGTTGTGATCCAAATAGACGGAATGTCTAGCTCCAATGATGTATAGAACTTTTGTAACACTTTAAGAACGCGAGAGGTCTTATGATTTTTGTAACATAACGTCTTTTAATAAACCAAGGGAGACTTTATCATAAACACGACAGAGTTTTAAGATTGCTTAAAGCTTTAAGAATGATTAAGATTCCTTCCCAAATTTCCAGAAAGCTCTGCAGAAAGTACTAAAGAAGTTTCCCACCGATCTTGTAAGGAAGGACGAATCAGTAAATGCATTAACTTCGGTCTATTTTCAACAGAACCCGTCTCCAAAAAAAAAATGTTTTACTAGACCGTTTAATGTTTTATTAGACCGCGCATCGACAACATTTCACTATTTTTGCGATCTGAATTAGAGATTTTTTACTTTCGTTGAGAAATTTAATTTGGTACCGCTTGGTACTGCGTTTCTTTCCATAAATAATAAAACATGAGATACCTATTTGATGTAAGAAAACAAAAAAATTTGTATGCACAGGTTATACAACTAAATTTGAGAATGCAAATTACCAACTGAACAATTGTTAGAAATATTTACATTTTTCATTCTCTGATACCTAATATGAGTTTTTTTAATAAGTGTAAAAACCAGATTGATGAGTTTCTTTTACTTAAAAGCAACAACAAATTACGATATTGAAAATAGTAGTAATCTCCTAACCTACAATAAATAATCGTAAAGATATTGCAAGAATGTGAGGGTGTCTAATACTTCTGAAATGAACCGAATATGAAGAATGTTCCATTATAGCAGTTCAGAACTGAATTTGGGACTAATTCGAAATTTTGTGTTCCATTTCATTCTGATTAGTTACGAACTAAAAATCCGATGTTCCATTTATTGAGAATTAGTGCATAGAGCATTAGTGCATTAGTGCCCGAGAACCGTTCAAACAGTACTTGCCCGAAAGCAAGTATTTTTAATCCTACACTCGCGCAAATAAAAATTTTTGTTAAAACTTAACTTCGACTTGTGAAGTGTTCCTTTAAAATGTATATTAGTCTTGAACAAGTTCAGAACTGAACTCTGATAAATCAGTAATGAATTTTTAATCCAGAATTAGGTCGGAACTGGTTCAAAACGCGAAAATGGAACAAACCTATGATTACCTACCCGTGTTGCCTGTCTTTTGTTACATTTAAACTGCCATAAAAAGTCTTTAGATTCTTGATATTGGAAAGAGATTTTGAAAAACGGGTCAATATTTTCAGTCAAGTTTGGCCTTTCAAACGCTTTGAAAAAATGCTCTCAAATTTTTTTGATTTTCTTTTTTTTCCAACGTTCTCTTTAGGTGACAATAATATAGCAATAAAAATCAATGGAAGATATTAAAAAGCAATTAACCCTTGCTCGAAACTCCCATTAAGGACTGGAATTAAATTACGATGATCATTATTTTTAGAAACTATCTAATATGAAATAATATTAATTTTATTACGCATTCGCCACATAATATCTTGTAACTAATCGGTTATTTAATGTTAAATCCGCATCTGAATATGGCGCAATGATATATTACACAGTGAATATCATACAACAAATATTAACACACGAGTGAATTTTTTTGAATACAAATTTAACACTTTGTGTTTTGAAACTGTTTAAGTTAAGAAAATTACCTTACGAAAACGGCGCGCGCGTAATTGCATTGTTAAGTATATAATTAGATAGAGAGTTCATTATCAAAATGTGGGTAAAGTTTGCCTCTCATTTATCCGGACTCCTTACATATCCGTTAAAAAAAATATTTGAATCTGTAAGTGTCCTAAGCGTATACCCGTATGTACCTATCATATGAAGTCGATTTGCCAACGGTTAAGTTCTTAAGGTAACACATTAAATCCTTTTATTTTATGAATCTCGGGAAAAAAATGTTGATAAGATTGTGGCACATTTTTTCAGAAACTTTATTTATTATAGAGCGAAGGAATTACCTACCAAGTGCTATCCACATTGGGTGTGATGTGAAATCAGCAAAAGAATTTTGATTTTGAATCTTTTAATTGTTATACTATTTCTAATTAGTTATAGATTACTTAAGGTTAAAAAAAAACATGATGTTTTAGATTTTTGAAAGGTATTCTCACATTTACGCTTTACTTTTTTTGATTTCTTAAGTCAACACTAGAACATTGCAATATTAAAATACAATGAAATTTTATCAAATTTTTACAGGCAATGTATGCTCTGTTGTTGTTGAACCTTTTCTCTATACCTTGAACCATAAACTTTTAAACAAAGAATAAAAATATCTACAAATCAATTTTGTAAACTTGAAAGAAATACTAAAATTGATTATTAAAAGACTAATTGCTAATTATTACTATTGTTTATGACATCGATAATACCATTGCATTGCTACGAAAGACAAGACTTGCAAATAAGTAATATATTGAAAATGGCGACTTATTCTTTGATGCAGGAAAAACATGCAGTAACGACAAAGTTAAGCGATAAATAATTCATGCAAGCACTGTGAACTGCAACTGTGAAGAAATGTAACTTCTCCCGGGGGCATGTGAACTCTGGTTTACTAGAAGATGCACGTGCACGCCGACAAAGGGAATAGTTGAAATCGCAGAAGTCAATGTAAAAATTCGCTCGATAAACGACAAAGCGATCAATGCTCTTGTAAGTACTTGAAGGTTAGTTCCGACCCAACAAAATTCTTAGGTTTATAATTGTAGTTTATTGATTAATAATCAATTCATATTTTCATTCTTGTTGAATTCTTGATGAGATCCAACGACGTATGATCAAGTCACCAATTTAATAATTTGCAAGTTATTAGCGAGAAAATCGACAAACGCGCAACAATACACGTCCTGATTTCTTAAATTTTATTTTTAAAGTTTTCCTGAAAAAGATAAATTGGAACATGAACGAAATGCCCGCCGTATGTATATCCTTCGAAAAGTCTACAAAAGTCCATCCACCAGCTTCCGCCTTAGTTCTAGCGCTTACTTTCCTTCCCAAATTTCCAGAAAACTCTGCAAGCTTCATCAAAGAAGTTTCCCTCTGATTTTATAAATAAGCACGAATCAATTATCGGTCCTTACTTTGGTTTATTTCACAACAGAACCCAGAACTATTCTCCAAAAACGTATAATGTTAATGGATTGCAAAACGAGAACACATTGAACAATTTTTGCGATCTTATTCAGAGATTTACTTACCACTTTCGTAAAGAATGTATAGAGATACACAGCCCGGTCCTGTTCACGTGATTTAGAAACAGTAAAAGGGCTGATGTTTAAAAAGTGTTGAAGTTCGACGTGAGCATAGATACTTAAAAGTGCATTTCGTACTTTCACTAATTTGGAACGTTTTGTTCCTATTTCTCTTGGGAACGTGACATTGTTCATTTTGTGCATTAAAGGATTATTATTAACATTGTTAAGTACGTTAATCTCACTTAGTTTATATTGTTTATATTTTGTTGTTAATTTTATAAAAACGATATTTTAAATTGAAAGAATATTCTTTTAACAACATTATTATGCATGTTGGAGTTATGCAATATTTGACAATTATGTTTCGTAGTTATTGTCGATTATCAGACAAATTGAGCCCTATTTTAGGTTTGTACTCGAGAGGGGTCATCCTAATATAGAGTGGCTAGTTTTAGCATTCATCGTGATAGACAATGGTACCTTCTGAGTAGGACTGTTAGTCGAAATGCCTGTGCATCCTACAGGAGAGCCTGTGCACCGTTGGGACGCCAACAAGACGCATTAAGACGTTAATCTGTCCAGAAAGAGAGTTCCTCATAGCCATAAGGGAAACTTGGCAAGGTTCTTTCGTTGATGATATGCTAAGCTATGTCAGCGCATTCCAAATTATTAAATTAATTAGTATTTGTAGATTTGTTGATAGTCTAAGGCCCGTTACATTACTAGCGCTTTCGCCGCGCGCGTTTTGCCGCTTCGTTTATGCTGCCATTTGTTTTACATGCTTGGCGGTCAAGCGGCAAAAACGCTAGCTGTGTAAACACTCATTTAAAACTACATGTTGCGGTTCTACCGCGCGCAGTAAAAACGCAAGCTGTGGGGCCGACCTAAGATGAAATTGAAGATAATGAAGTTATTGATGATTAAATAAAAGACAGTCCATACATACTTTTTATATTCAATTACAGATTGTGGTTTTCTTCACTCAGAACCGGGTCGTGCATTCTTCTGTTTTACAATTTCAAGTAAGACGGGTTTGTACTATTACAAGAAATTTACAAGTAATTTGATACCACTGATACGGCGTTAATGACACGTTTCGACGTTCCTTACAATAAATAAAAAAAATATGAAATACCTATTTGACGTAAGAAAACAAAAAAAAATTCTATGGTACAGGTCAAAAATAATTATTTGGATAACTAGGCCGGAATAGTATATTAATGAATGATAACGGCGTTTAAAACGTTTAACGTTTTTTGGCCAGGCGTTTAAAATTTATTCATTTTCATACATATATTTAAATTGACATTTTACAATACCTACAGGGGAATTTTTTGGGTTGGCAATTTCAAAACAATTGAAATTATTTAAAAATTTACCGTGTAATGTGTAGGAAATTGAAGGTGCAACAAACAAGCACTGACAGTATCAGCCTGACAGCAAAAATCGTCCGGCAAAAAATTGTTTTCTTGTGACTTTCCAGCCGTCTGGAAAAAAACCAAATTGCAGAACGCGTGTTACGAACTGAACAATGGGCTTATAACTTGGAATTGTTTTCATTATTGCTATCGTTAAAGCCTATCAAGTTTATTAGGTATTCACCACTCGGACCCTCCAAAGATGTTCAAAAAAAAAATAAAAAAAATGAAATCATTATTAAACTTTGAAGTGTATGAAGCATCTTTGGAGACTGCGAATGTTTTAAAATTTAGTTCATTATTAAAAATTTTAACTTTTTTCATCTTGTGAGTTTTTTTAAGAGTATATACCAGAGGGACGAGTTTCTTTTAGTTAAATGATCAAATACACTAATAAGTCTTTAGATCCCTTATTTTAGAAAATTATTTTAAATAAATGGTTAGCATTTTATGTTAAGTTTAAAGCAAAGTAAATGAAGATTTCGATAAAATGTTCTCTATTTTTTTTTTCTATCAATTCTTTAATTCACCCTTTAGGTGGTTTTTTACCACGTATTTATTAATATTAAAAAAACAAGGAAATATATTAAAAATCAATTAACCATTGCTCTACACTATCATTAGGCTTTGGTATTAAGTATCGACGATAATTATTTTTTTAATGAACTATCTGATATGAACAAATGAGTTTACTTTAACTCATTGTTAATCTGTCATTTATGTTAGTACCGCATATAAGTAAGTCGTAATAATATATTAAACAGCGAGTAACATAAGGCAAATATTATACGTACGCGCAAGTTAATTATCAAAATGTGGATGGTAAAATTTCTATCTCATTTATCCGGTCCATTTATATATCCGTTAAAAGGTTTGTTTAAATCTGTAAATGCCCAAAATCCAAAAGCATTTCTTTTTTAGGGCATACAGTATCAAATCACATACTGTTGTCAATGATACGATCAATTCGTGGATCGACAGTGACTGATTTGATATTTAGGTTTGTTGTTTTTTATAGTTTCTTTTATACCGCTTTAGGGATACATTATTCTGCTACTATTAATACTCTTCAAATCAAAAATCTATTCACCTATATTCAAGCATTTTATGTAAGTATACAAAAATTTATATTATTTTATCTATGACATTAGCGAAAGTGAACAAATATGCATTTACTATTAATGTGCGATAGTATATTGAAGAACTAGTTGCCTAAAGAATTTGTTCTGTAAGGCACATTTGGTCGCATGCGTGAATTAAATGCGTGAGCCGCGAAACGGCGATAAAACATATGCGATAAGATGCCTTACAGAACGAGTTCATTATGCTATTTTAACTATTTTGGAACAAATGTGCCTTTTTGTAATTAAAGAATCTTCTAGTTACCCTTGAAATTTTTTTTATGCTGGCTATAAGTTATAACAAAAATTTTTATTTGCGCGAATGTAGGATTAAAAATACTTGCTCTCGGGCAAGTATTGTTTGAACGGTTCTAGGACAGTTCTATGCACTAATACTCAATAAATGGAACATCGGATTTTTAGTTCGTAACTAATCAGAATGAAATGGAACACAAAATTTCGAATTAGTCCCAAATTCAGTTCAGAACTGCTATAATGGAACAAACCTAATACTATGTATAAAATGACTATATAATAGGGAAAAATAAAAAAGTAGTACTTGCCGAGTGAGACAGAGAGATGTAAGAGGATATGGTAGGCTCAAGTGTGAATTTAGGACCATTTACCAATTGTAGAATAGTTCTGAGTCTGACGACAAGCCGATGTTTATTCTTTTGAGTTTAAATTTGATTCATTGATATAACATCGTATTTGTGTTCAATTAATATTATGTTGATATTTTCTATCAGTTGATAGAATTATACGAGTATTACTTATATGCTAGGTAGTCTAATTGTTCTATGTTTTTTGCTGCTCTTGCATTGTTGACATAAACGTACGCCAATTTTGATAACAATAGGACATAGCGTGTGTTATGAGAATTTAACAACACTAAAATAGGTAAAATTCAATTTCGCGCAACTGGCACATAATGAAACTTTGCGAATTGATTGATGATATGCAAGTAAGCTGACAGACGACGCTCACTAAATTAATCCATATTAACTCAAAATTTGTAAATATAAATAGCTAAAAAAATGAATATAATTGAGTAATAATATTTCTATATACTTCACTAAATTTTTATTATATTTCGTAATAAATCCTACAATGAAACATAAAGATACAGCTCTTAAATGCACAATGTTATATTACAATGAAGTAAAAGGACTGAACGTACCATTACGATGAATTGGCAGTCAATTTACCATGATTTTGAACGTATATTCTTGTTAAATTTTAAAATTACAACCAATCTTCTTGGTCGTACATAAAGTATATACACTTGTTAAACAATTAGATGTACTTTTATCAAACAATTTATGTTCACAGGGCATAAACATGTATATTATATACAGCTTATATGAAGAAAGAATATTTAATATCATTTTTGGGAACTTTTCCAAATTCAAACGTTTGGATACAATAAATGACGAACCAAAAGAAATTATTCGACACAAAGATGATTATTTGACCAACACAGTTTACTTTGTAAACATTTTATTCATTTTTTGTATTATTTTTAATGCATTAATATCGGATATTGAAAAAGAACGTTTATACTTTGTTGTCGAATTGAATAATTATTACTTTAATGTTTATAACTTGAACAACATTTTGAATATTTTATATGATGTTATATTTATTCACGTTTTGTTTACGACGACAAGTAGTGCATGGTATATAATTCTTGTTACTTCGGAGATGGAATATCAGATGGTTGTGATGAACAATGACATTAAAGAGTTTGCTAATTATTGTCAAGAACTAAATTTCTCCAAAAGGAATGATGAAAGTACTCAAAAAATTATTTTCTCTAAATTGAGAAGTCTTATAATTCATTATAATATTATTCATAAATGTAAAAGAGATCTACAGCAATTTTTGTATTATCGAATTCCTATTTTTCATATGTCTGGTCTACTTTTAATTTGTGTCAATTTGGTTGTTCTTTATGTCGTGAGTTTTTTTTATGAGAAATCATTTTCTCACATAATGAAATTGTTATGTTTTAGAATTTGAGTCCTGCGTGGAATATTTTAATTGTGTTTGAATTAATACTTAATGTGTTTGTAGTTTATTTGATGTCACATTACTGTGAGAATTTTATTGAGGAAGTGAATTAATGTGAACTACAGAATTTTGCACTTTTTAGTAACTACTTCTATTTCAGGGCGAAAAGATGTACGAAATGATTTCCACGTTCCCAGTTTACTCTATGAACAATTCTAACGTTCAAATCTTGTTAATGATGTCAATAAATCAGCAAAAGAATATGGATTTTGAATGTTTTAATGGTTTTACAATTTCGAATGTGTTTTGGATTAAGGTACGAAAATTTTTGATCTTTAATGAAATTCTAATTATCTTGATTTAGTTTTTAAAGGGTATATACGCCCTTGCCACATGTGTTTTTCAATTTTTTTAAAATGTTTCACATATACCATATTGGTGAATTTCTGTTCTCATATGGGTATCTAAATAACTCAAATATTACAAAATGAAGGCAAATTGCATCTATGTTACAGCTGTAATTATTAGCGTTAATGCATTTTTATAATCATAATTGTTTAATTAAATTGCTTTTGTTTGTTTATAATCTAATAAATGTCAATACCCATGTCATGCAATTGTCATTTAAGAAAGGGACATTTAATATCTTAACACCTGAGTGTAGGGGTAGAATAATGAATGATTTTTGTATTTTTAAAAGCATATAGGCTATTTCACTTAAATACAGACAAACGTCTCATTTTTATATCATATTTGATAAACTCGATACAATGTACTGGCTCTTGAAACAATAAATGTCAGTGTGAAATTCTAGTGTCATATCTCTACTTCATTCTTACACGTGTAAAAATACATTACACCTTATGCAGGCAGTGTAATGCGGTAACAGTAATCCGGGCAATGAATAATTAGTATATTAAAAAATGAGTATCGTAAGGGATATTTTAACGTTTGATTTACGAATACGTTAAAATCCCTTACGATACGAATTTTTTACGATATTTTACCTATTTGCGTCTAAAATATTTAATTATAAATAAATAAATTAGTCATTTCATAATTGTGGAGATTTTTATTCTCTAAAGTTGGTTCGATTTTGTTTTCAAACAATTCGAGTGTGACAGTTTTAAAAGCTGTCATGCTGTCAATGTCAATAACACTCGCTGAATCTCAGCGTAAATCTGTTGACAACGATTCAATTGACAAGAGTTCGCCAACCCCAAATAGTAAAAAATCACTATTTTCTTACAGTAAAACTGCTTTCATTACAAAACTTAAATCTGACAGTTCTGTTTTGTAATAGAAGGTTTTACAAAACGCAAATAGGTAATAGTATATTAAAAAATGAGTATCGTAAGGGATATTTTAACGGATGAGTAAATTAAACCGTTAGCCGCGTTAGCGGCTAACGTTTGATTTACGAATACGTTAAAATCCCTTACGATACGAATTTTTTACAGTATTTTACCTATTTGCGTCTAAAATATTTAATTATAAATAAATAAATTAGTCATTTCATAATTGTAGAGATTTTTGTTTTCTAAAGTTGGTTCAATTTTGTTTTCAAACATTTCAAATGTGACAGTTTTAAATGTTGTCCTGCTGTCAATGTCAATAACTCTCGCTGTATCTCAGCGTAAATCTGTTGACAGCGATTCAATTGACAAGGTTTCGCCAACCCCAAATAGTAAAAAAATCACTATTTTCTTACAGTAAAACTGTTTTCATTACAAAACCCGAATCTGACAGTTCTGTTTTGTAATAGAAGGTATTACAAAACGCAAATAGGTAATAGTATATTAAAAAATGAGTATCGTAAGAGATATTTTAACGTATGAGTCAATTAAACCGTTAGCCGCGTTAGCTGGTGTTAGGTGTTAGTTATCCAAACAAATACATTTATATTCACAACGTGGGAGATTCAAATGATATATAAAATAATAAGCCTAAAGTAGCCTCTACCTTGAAGTACTACCGTATGACATGAACGACTGTAATGTCAATACATTCAACCACTACCAGAAAATTCATCAATCTCAATGAATCAATCTCTCACAAATAGCTAACAAGTACTCGGACTAGAAACCAGACTGAACTGAGTACTGAAATTACGGTAATTTTTCCTTTGTATAATACTTTGAAATGTAATACACAATATACAGGGTGTTTCAGCTAAGAGCAGCAAAATTTTAATGACAGATTCTCGAGGCCAAACCAAGTCGAGAACCCTATATACACTTTGCTCAGAAACGCTTCCTAACAGAGATATAGGCCATCAAAGTTCTTGAAAAAAATTCGAATTTTTTAAATATCTCCTAGCTGTAATAAGTTATAATAACCAAACTTGGTACATTTACTTAGGTCATTGTGGACCATGTTTCTGTAAAATATCAGAAAAATCGGCCACTCCCAACATGACTTTTTGACAAGGGGGCGGCTTTCCTTCTTTGTTTTTTCCAAATACATTTTATCTCTATACGCGTAACGTAGGGAATTTGCTTGAAGCTGACTTTTGAGACAGATACAGGAAGTTTGTTTCTTTAAGAAGGCTCCTTTATGAGCATGCGCTATAATCCGAGTGTTTGATTGGTTTCCTTTCACGACTTGATAATTTTTTGATAAATGTCAATTTTAAAATTTCAAAAATCACAATGCTGACAGTTTTGCACATGCGCATAAAGTTTATTCTGAGAGAGTTGAGTGAGACAGCCCCATCGTCTATCCTATTCAACTCGCCTTCAAAATTGTGACGTATAACAATGCTTGTTACTAGTATAGAGATACAATGTATTTGGTTTTTTCATATGGGGGTTGTAACTTTTTCACTTTTTTTGAGTCCATTTGATGCCAAATTTAATAAGGAAACTTTTTTGTCTCTTGCATTGTCTTAGATTGACATTGACGTTAATGTGATCTGTGAAAATGTAGTTTACAATCAACAACACAAAAGATGGGTGCGAAAGCAAAAATTTTTATTTTCTTTTTTTCAAAAAACTTTAAAACCAGTACAGTATTTTGATTAAATATCACATAATGAGTTCAGAGATTTTTTCCAGATGTTTTCGCAAATCAGCAATAACGCCACTTTTGCCATAAAATTTGCCTTTTGCATCTCATTCTTTAATATACTATCGGTACTCTCAAAGTATTGTTTTAATCTCTTGCATGAAAGTTTCAATTTTTTCCAATATTTTTTAAATATCAAGTGAAATAATGACAATAGAATAATGTGAAATACTTGTATATCAAAATGTTCCTTTAATTTTCTCTTTTAAATACATACATATCAATTGTTTTATAGACAAGTATGTATATTCGAAAAAATATTATTAATTCAAACAAATAACAATTTACTTAAAACAATCGTGATTTCTTACACTCGCAATATCCGCAATGCAATAATTTGTTTGTCACAAAATTTTGTATAATTTTTTTAGATAAATATTCTTATATCACAACATTTAAGTTTAATTCAAATATATGTATAAACATATTGTTGTATTTAAACTATTGTAATTTTATTAAAAATTAATAAATGTATCTTGAATGTCTTGAATGTATCTTTATGATTGTAAGAGACCAATATTTTCTTAAATTTTTCGAGTTTTATATTATATAATTTTTCTCGAAATTTTCCGGTGAAATAATTGCAAAGTTAAATTTGTGTCCGCGGCTAGGGAACGGGTTCGTTGTTGAGCACCAAAAACGCTCAAAAAAGAATCAAAGAACCGGATGCCGATTTTTGAAGGAGGAGGATCAACTGACTGATTAAAAGCCGTTGATACGTCGAAATCGACAGTAATTTATTCATCTGACGTACGAATATTGTCGGGTTCTGACAGTAAGCCGGTGAACAACTATGTAGAAAGTGGAATACTGTTCTAGGTGATTTACGAGTGTGTGCATTTATCGCGATTTGAAAATCTGTTATTGTTTCGTGGGCATTTATTTGTTGCCTGAGAAGGTAATTAGCAAGCCGTGTTGCTAAATGTCTGTAAATTCTTACTTCGCAAACGACATGAAAAGTTTGTTATTTCGAAAAACGACAAGTTCTCTTCAACGAGACTAAAAACGATATATATTCTTGAATTCTTGAACCGGTCCAACGACGCATGGTCAATTCGCCAATAAATACAAATCTGCAAGCTTATTAGCTCGAAAAGACTAACAATTAATTACAATATATATGTTAGTGAGTTTTCCTAACAAATAATAAATAGTAAATTGGGGACTAACCTTAATACATAGCAAAACAAAATGATCATCTTGAAAAAGATCGTGAAATATGCGAGGATCATTGATCCCTGACCCCGCCATTGACTCCAGACGGAACATTTGCACCTACTTGAGGACGGTTTGTGAAATGTGGAAAATGAAGGTCAAGAGCCCTCATGGCAGTATTGTGCAGAGTTGGGGGACAATCAGATGTGAAAAATAGGACACTGGTCAATACGGCCCTGTTCTTGAATCTCTATCGGGCGCCCGACAAGACCAGAAGAAAGATGCTGAGAAGGGCACAGTGGCAGACGCTTATAGGGGTCAAGAGAGCATATAGGATTGTGTCAACAGAGGACCTGCTGATTGTGGCAGGAATGCTGCCAATAAATAACGTTGCCAAAGACAGGCAAGTACAATTGTACCGCATTGCTAAAAAGTCGAAAACATCACGGAGCGAATCCCGGGAAGAGAGTTGGAATATATTGATTAATCACTTATATATGGAAACTTACATGTACTGCTAGACAGCATTAATGACTGTGGAAATGAATATATTTAATTTGTTGATATATTAGGTAGGGAGCAATCATTAATGAATGAGCTTTTCTTTATTTTTATTATGTTGGATAATGATTTTCGGTTAGCAACTTCTGCCGAACAAGTAACGATATCACCATTATTATCTCCTACGATCATATTATACAAGTCGGGAAGTTGTCGCTTAAAAGTAATCCCCCAATGGTATCCCAATTGTGGGATGGAGACTCAGGGTCGGTGTATAATACCAGTAGAGACGCCATAAGTCAATTTTCGTACTAGAGGTACCCTGTCCTTCTCCAACTGATGCCACAATTTTAATTCCACTTTCAACAATTGAAAGACTGTCACCTTCCTGACCTTAAAAAATCCTTATACAAAATGACAATAATGAAGAAAATCATTCATAATCGTTCTCTACGAATTTTCCCTCTCTCTCTCTCTCTCTTTTGGTTGTTTTATAATATTACATTTTGCCTTTGACAAGGATTAGGCGTCTTAAAAAATAAAAACTGGAAAGTTTAAGGTTTAATGTCGAAAAAATCGCATATATTATATAATAGAGTTTATATTAACAATATAAGGTAGGTAATATGTGGTGTGTCGTCCATGTGTTTAAATAACTTCATAGAACAACTCAACAATATATTGGAAAAGGATAATAACTGCATAATATTTGGAGATGTAAATATTAACACATTAAGTACGAATAATATAACAAAAAAATACTATGATACAATTATTACAAACTTCTACAAATTGCAAAATAGTGATATTATAACTCGAAGAAACTCAAGAAAAGGTACTATAATTGACCACGTAATAACACCCCCCAACTACGATGTAAGTATAAAAACTGAAAATACTGCAATTAGCGACCATAAAATGATCTATTCTACTATAACACTACCATCAAAAAAGTTAAACACACCCATTAAGAAAACAATTAAATATACAAATTACAATTTATTTAAACATAATATAATCGATACCATGCCAAAAGAGGTAAAAAGCTTTGAAGAACTTATCCAAATACTACAAGAAGCTAAACAAAAGTCCACACAAATAAAATCATTTAAAATTATAAAAGATAATAAGTGGTTTAATCATTCTATTTCTAAGCAAATAGAAAAACGAGAAAAAATTTACAAAAAGATGAAGAATCACCCATATAGTGAAGATTACTAAAATAAATTTAAAAAAATAAAGAACGAAACAAGTAATTTAATTAGATTCGCAAAAAAAATATATCACAGTAATAAATTTGAGCAAGCCGGTACAAAAATAAAACAAACATGGAAAGTAATAAATGAAATGATTTACACACAAACTGGAAAAAGGCAAACGGGCATAAATGTCCTAAAAATAAATGATGTCTTTACAGACAACGATCAAGAAGAAATAGTTGAGGCATTAAATAATTTCTACGCCGATCATGCTGTTTCCTTGCATGAACAAATAAACCAAACACCTTCTACAACCTTTCCAGAAATTGAAACCAATAAAAGTATACTCCTGCATAAATGTGAAGAAAATGAACTAAAAAAAATGTTTTTTCTTTAAAACAAACACATACTGCAGGCAAAGATGGCATAACAGGTATCGACTTAAATAATATATATTTTTTAATAAAAGAAAATTTGTTAAACCTTATAAATATGGTACTAAAAGAAGGACGGTTTCCAGACTCTTGCAAAACATCTAAAATCATCCCAATATACAAAAAAGGAGACTCAAGGGAAGCTGGAAACTATAGGCCTATAAGTATAACATCTGTCTTCTCAAAAATATTGGAAAGGGTGATAAAGAACAGATTGATAAATTTCTTCGAAATATCTAACACCCAATACGGTTTTCAAAGTGCTAGCTCTACCGTTGGTGCAACTTGTGATGTAGTAGAAGATATAATAAACAACATGGAAAATAAATTATATACTGTGGCAATTTTCGTAGACCTGCAAAAGGCTTTCGACACGGTGGACCATCAACTACTCCTAAAGAAGCTTTTTATGTTTGGTATTTAAGGTCCAGCCCACAAATTGTTGTCCTCATTTTTAACAAACCGCAAACAATACACATACGTAATTGGTCTGTCCAGCGACATGAAAACTGTAAAAACGGGAGTGCCTCAGGGAACAGTACTGGGACCCTTGCTATACCTAATTTACGTGGAGAGCTTGTGTATTTCAAAACTAAAAGCAAAATATTATATGTTTGCTGACGACACAGTACTATTGTATTCAGGAAACAACCAAAATGTGTTGCAGGATTTAATAAACAAAGATCTGGAGTTTTTTCATAGCTGGCTTTGTTATAACAAACTCCTACTCAATGAAGATAAAACGGTGTACATGTGCTTTCAGGAAAAAAAATAAAAAGTGTGTTCCATTAAAAATAAACATAAACAAAAAAACTATAAAACAAGTGAACTCGTGTAGGTACTTAGGTCTATACATTGATGACAAAATAAACTGGGAGTACCATGTGGATAATATTATCAAGAAATTGGGTGGCCTCGTTGGGGCTTTAAGACACGTCAATATGTATTTTACCAAACAGGGTCAAATTTTTTTTTACAATGCTCATATAAATTCGGTGATGGCATATCTCATAGTATTATGGGCAAACACCTCAAAATCTAATTTTAATCGAGTGCGAAGGCTCCAAAATAAAGGTATAAAAAGAATTTACAACTTACCATACGATACGCCATCTCTAAGTCTATATAGTGATAAAAAAATATTAAATTTAAGTGATCTAAAACAATATGAACTAATAATAAATACAACAAAAAACTCATCCAAACACAACTACGAAACTCGAATTGCTCATCATATAACCAATAAACCAGTGAAAAGTGGAAAAAAACATTTCAACGATCTCCCATCAAGTTTAAAAAGATGTGATTACAAAAATTTTTTAATTGGACTTAAAAATTTTATACAATGTATTACTTAAATTTATTATCAAATGTATACTCTACGTTATCAATTTTGTAATTGTTTTGTAGTTTTAATAAATAAATAATAAAAAAAATTTGCATCAATCAGTTCAGCAGTCCTAGAAGGTTGACTAGATATTAGGTTGAGGCACTCTGCGCTCATTAATTGTCCCTATACCGAGGTTTAGATCTGGTCCATGTGCCGGTCAATCCAAGTCATTGATGGCTTTATATATGAATCTAGCTTCAGTAAAGTTACCAGTTTGATAGCAAGAGTTGACTTGTAAAATCACATCATCGAAGTTTGGGACACCAACCAATTTGGTGAATGAATAAGGCATTTTGCAAAACATTTTCATATACCAAACTGTTCATGCGGACCTCACCTAAGAACAGGTTATACTTTCCCGATGAAGTTATCACCATATCACAGTTGGTACCACACATTCTGGCTTAAATTCTTCACCGACTCTTCGCTTGACGAACGTTGTACCATCACGTAATTCCAATTAACTGAAAATTTTGAGAAAACTAAATTTTTCTCATTTTACTGTTTTACTTTCTTTAAAGACAGTTGTATGATAAAGCAATATTTCATGGATCAAGTAGTGAAGTAAAATATGTGGAGTACTTGCTGCAAAGTTTGCCTCATCTGACCAAACTACATTAGACCAATCATCCTTAGTACCTAAAGTAGCGGTACTGTTTAATCCAAGCTAGTTAGACAAGAGCGGCTTTACAACCAAGTAGTTCAGCATCCACAGGCCTCCGATTCACAGTTCAAAAAAGGTTTATGATTGATTTTGGTAAAGTATTTCGAATCAAGGGTTAAAATTTTCAGTCAAGTTTGAAGCGCAGTCAATGAACACTTGATAAAATGTTCTCTTAATTTTTTTTAATTTAACATCTACTCTTCAATTCGTTTTTAGGTGAAATCAATTTTTAGTAGGTATTTAACATTATATAAATACAAGGAAAGATATTAGGTGGCAATTAGACATTGGTATTGAAAAACAATTATCGATAGCTCCAAACTCTCACGAACATTGGAATTAAAAATCGAAGTTAATTAATTTTTAATAATCTATCTAATATGAAAAAATGAGTAAACGTAATCTGTCATTTAATGTTAATACCACGATCTTATATAAAGGTCGGGAAACTTACGCTCTATAACGGGCAATAAAATTGAGGATCTAGCGTCCGGTGCCAGTGCTCGTGTCTAGTAGAGACGTCGTACGGAAAAATTTTAAACTAATGATGAGCTGTCCTTCTCTAATTTGTCAAAAGTTATTAATCAAATTCAAATTGAATGAATTCATGTCATTTTTTTAAAATACATTGTTAAAATATATAATGGCGCCATCTCGTATCATATTGAAGCATATAAATTTGTTTATTGTAAATTAAGCTTCAATATTTGACCACAATGTGTCTCTACTAGACACGAGCACTGGCACCGGGCGCTAGATCCTCAATTTTATTGCCCGTTTCAACAATGAAAAAGTAGACAGTTTCCCGACCTTTATATAAGATCGTGGTTAATACGTTAAACAGCAAGTGACACAAGGCAAATATTGTTATACGAGTGAATTTTTGGATCCACGTTTGGCGCCCTGCTGTTTGAATTTGCTTAAATTACCACACTCAAACTTTGCGCACTAGTTGCATTGTTAAGTACCCAAATAGAAAAACTTATTATCAACATGTGGATGCTGAAATTTCTTTCTCATTTATCCGGTCCATTTACATATCCGTTAAAAGGTTTGTTTAAATCTGTAATTGTTCAAAATCCAAAATCATTTCTGTTTTAGGTCATACAGTATCAAATAATATACTTCTCACAATTATACGATCAATTCGTGGATCATTAGTGACTGAATTGATATTTAAGTTTGTCCGTTTGTATGGTATTTTTTATATTACATTAGGCACATATTATTCTTATGCTACTGCTAATACTCTTCAGATTAAAAATTTTTTCGCATTTATTCAAGGTTTTTATGTAAGTATACAAGAATTTATTTCATTTTATTAGAATTTTTGAATTTTCTCGTCCGGAAATTGTTATAAGATGTGCGATTCGTGGGATACGGACCAATAAAATACCAAGTTATACCATTAATATCATAACTCTTTAATAAATTGCGACGTTTCGAAAACTACGTTTTCTTCATCAGTCTGGAAAATTGTAGAAACATCATTTTACATTTGTATAAAAGTCTTAATGAAATTATAATTTCCAAAAATTAAACGTTAACTTAATAGTACAGGTAGAACATATGTTGTTGGAATGGAAAAACACAAAAATACATTACGGCACATAATAAATTAATACTTATTGTATAAATAAAATAAAACAACATAAAAACTATTGTCGTGAATATCACAGATGGATATCACAATCAGACTTTAGTAACAATTGAGGTAAAAAGATAAAATAAAATAAGTTAAAGTAAATAAAATCAGTAACAACACAGGACACGTTAAAATCAATGTATATGGGACAACACTAAATTTGAACAATTAGTTGGATTCTTGTCTAGTCATTGTACTCCCACTATTAATCCGTGTATTTGTGTGTGTTCGCCCGACTCTACTTATTAAACTTGAATAGAGGCTACTTAGATTCTGTACATCCGATCTATTGTTAATATTGTTTTTGAACGTTTTTTATAAAAATCATTTCACTAAGGAGACGACGGTTATAGTCAGGTTCATGATCCAGGATTCGTATATTATTGAAATCGATATTCTTATTTCATAATCGTATAATTATGAAATGGCTAATTTATTAATTTATAATTAAATATTTTAGACGCAAATAGGTAAAATACCGTAAAAAATTCGTATCGTAAGTATACTCATTTTTGTCATCTTGTAATAACATACTTTCCGGTCTAGTTATCCAATAGTATATTGTATTACAAGTGCAGAAAACAGTTCCTTATGTGCGAGTGTTTGAGTTTGCGACATGAGCGAAGCGAATGTCGCAACAAACACGAGCACATAAAGAACAGTTTCTGCACGAGATAATACACTATACTTTATCTTCGACCACACAAAATCACTAAAAAACGCTTGATTTTCCATATACAAAGTTTGACACTAATTTTTCATTTGCGAACTGAATGACAGATGAATAATTGCAGAGATATTATTGTGTTTTAAAAGTAGAATAATATGGGTACACACTAACTCGTCACCAGACTTAATCCCTTTCAAGTAAGATACACTAACTCGTCACCGTCCGATTTCAGGTAATTTTCTAAGGACCTTTCGGAGACACACTAACTGGTCACTGGGGTTCTTAGGTATAATTAGTTAATTCTAAAAATCGTATCTCATTACTTCTATATAACTGTGAATTTTATTGGACATATTCTCATTCTAATATACCATTCTTGACAGTGTTAAAACGTATTATCAGAACGATTTTTATAAGTGCAATGGATGTGGAAGTAGTGTTTGTTGAGAGCCAAAGAGGTCATCAGATGAATTAGGTAAAATTATTTTATCTACGCCCAACACTGAAAATGTACTATTTCTACATTGTTTTTAAGCGTTGAAAGCCCCACTTTTTTCTCTAGTGATAAAATGAAATTCATACCATCACTCACATAAACCTTGAAAAGTTAGATATAAGAAATAGCACATTTTCAATATCGGGCGTAGATAAAGTATCGTGTTTAACACTTGTAGAAAAGTGATTTTTTGTGTTCGTTTTTGAAAAAACATATTGTCTTTTCTTATTTTACTTTAAATTTTATATCTTCATACCCAAAGACATTTAAAAGGATTAAAAATTGGGTGACCAGTTAATCCGTCCCGGTGACGAGTTGATGCATCTCACTAAGGTCTCGGTGACGAGTTGATGTGTCTCGGGTACCTCTAAATTTTTGCAAGGGATTACCAGTGACGAGTTGATGTGCGCCCAATAATATATGGCGCACATATTTCTCAAATGTAAAATTCTATTTTTTTGGGTACAATAGGAATTATATTGACAAATATATTATAAATGTTAAATAATATGTCAATTTATCGATAATTGTAAGTTTATTTTTTATACTTTCTGCCTAATAAATTATTCAAATTGAAGTGATTTTAATTAACGTGTTTGACGTTAGATTGCGACTGTAGATAGTGACACGAGGTGTATCATAATATACCATTATGATACAAGTGCGCAAAGTAAAATTTTGCAAACAAAAATCGCATTTATAACCAAGCGTTTTCTAGTGTGGTCGTAGATAAACGTAGTTTTCGAAACGTCGCAATTTATTAAAGAGTTATGATATTAATGGTATAACTTGGTATTTTATTGGTCCGTATCCCACGAATCCCACAACTTATTTCATTTTATCTACGACCATTACCAAAAATGAATCATTATGTTATGGCTATCCATGCAGAAAATTCCATTTCGCGCAACTGTCACAAAAAAACTTTGCGCACTGGTTGACGATATGACGTAAGCTGACAGATGACGCTAAGTTAATTAATTCATAATTAAAAATTTCTAAATTTAAAAAGCTAAAAATGCATATGATTAACTACACTTCTTTAAGTACGTCATCAGAGATCAGAAGATAAGTTCAGTTAACTATTGTCGCGCATGCGCATTTCAATTCGTACGAAATACACTCAATAAGTGTCAAATTGTGTCATGAAAGGTGAATGAAAACTTACATTTTGTATTTGACAGGATGGAAACGCGCTAATGAGCATGAGTGGCAATAGGTAACTAAACATAGCCGCAGAGCGTGTGACGCCACTTGGAGAAGCCTATTAGTAATTCTATATACCTACTGCACTAAATTTTCAAAATATTTAAATAAAACCTACAATTAAACATAAAAAACAACTTTTTGTAAAAACAATGTGTCAAATCTGTCAATTAAAAGTTATGTTAATATGTATAATGTACATAAAATCGTTGAGTGTACCATTACGATGTTATTAAGATTAAAAATTCATATGCTAAAATTTAAAACGTATTATCGTGGCCAACGAGGATTATTGTAACTGCTGCTCCATTTGGCCGTTGCACTCGCTTAAATTTCATTGTTAAAATTGATTTTAAATATCATTAAAATTTCGTTTGGTAACTAACGATCCCTAGCGGTTGAAAAATTCAAATACAACTAAAAAATGAAGGATGATACACAATAACCAAAAAATTTCGTCTTGTAAGTATTTCTATCTGTCGGTCATTAAACTGAAAAATTATAAAACCTAAATGATTTAAACGCTGATTATGGATTCGTACAAAAGTGAATCATTTTAGTAAAAATTTTTCAGTTAGATGGGCTTAGTTACCCGACGATTTTTCGAGGTTATTTGGAAACACTCAAACAGGTCGAGTGCAACGGCCATATGGAGCGACAGTGACATTAATCCTCGTAGGCAACGGTATTATTTGTTAAAAAAATTTCAATTAGAAATCAAAACGTTATGACAACCAGTCGTCTTAGTCGTAGATAAAGTATAGGATTTAGCACATGTAGAATCTGTACTTTATGACATTCTGTTTGATGCGGCACATAAAGAATTGTTTTTTTTCACTTGTTAGACAATATACTGATATCAAACAATTTATGTTCACAGGCAATAAGCATGTATATTACATCCAGTTTATATGAAGAAACTATATTTAATCTCATTTTGGGAAATTTTTCCAAATTCAAACGTTTAGATACAATAAATGACGCTCTGAAACTAATTATTAGACACAAAGATGATCTGTTAAAAAACATAATTTCCTTTGTTTACATATCCAGTATTTTCTGTATTATTTCGAATGCATTAATATCGGATGTTGAAAAAGAATATTTATATGTTATTGTAGAATTGAACAATTATTACTTTAATTTTTATAACTTGAACAAAATTTTGAACATTTTATTTGATTTTATGTATATTCACTTTATATATATGATGATAAATAGTGCTTGGGTAATAATTCTTGTTAGTTCGGAGATGAAATATCAGATGATTGTGATGAATAATGACATTGAAGAGTTTGCTAATTATTGTCAAGAATTAAATCTCTACAATGTGAATGATGAAAGTACCCAAAAAATTATTCTCTCGAAATTGAAATCTCTTGTAGTTCACTATAATATTGTTTATAAATGTAAAAGTGATTTCCAGGACTTTTTGTATTATCTAATTCCTATTTTTCATATGGCTGGTATAATATTTTTTTGTGGCAATTTGGTTATGGTTTATGTCGTAAGTTTTGTCTTTTATGAGAAATCGTTCTCAGATATATTGAAACTGTTCTGTTTTAGAATTTAAGCCCAGCGTGGAATGTTTTACTTGTTTTTGAATTATTTCTTAATGCGTTTGTGTGTTATTTGATGACAAATTACTGTCAGAATCTTAGTGAGGAAGTGAATTAAGGTGCATTACAGAATTTTGTTCTTTTTAGTAACTACTCTATTTCAGGGCGAAAAATTGTACGAAACAATTACCACGTTCCCAGTTTACTCTTTGAACTATTCTAACGTTCAAATTTTATTAATGATGTCAATGAATCAGCAAAATGAATTGGCATTTGTATGTTTTAATGGTTTTACACTTTCGAATCAGTTTTGGATTAAGGTAGGAATTTTTTTATCATGATAATTTAATGACATTATAAGAATGTTATTGTTTCAGTTTTTGAAGGGTATTTATGCTCTTGCCACATGTGCTTTTCAATTCTTTTAAAACGTCTGAATATCAGTAAACCTCTGCTCTCAAATAGGTACCTAGACAATACAAATATTCAAAAGTAATAGCAAGCTGAATCTATGTTTCAGTTGTAATTAGTTATTAACATGAACACGTCTGTATGATCATAATTGATTAATTGAATAGGTTTTTTTGTTGAAAATGTGTAAGTAATAAATGTCAATTCGCATGTTATGAATTCTCATTGAAGAAAGGATCATTCAATATCTCAACACTTGAGTGTAAAGGTAGGGTAATAAATTCCCCTTCAACGAAGCAGGTATATTTTTGCATTTCTGTAAACATGTAGGGTGCAATAACCTACTAAAATAGAGACAAATATTTATATTACATTCTTATACTCAATTTTATAATAGTTGTATGACTTGCAATTTCCTTTAACCCACTTTAAATTCGTTGTAGAAAATACACATTTTCCCCGCCTTTCTAATAAACATAAGCATTATTAGGTGTTGATAAAAATGATAAAATTTGTTGTTTATTTGTTAATTGCTTATTAGACCGATTTCGATTAGACATCTTCAATGTTAACTACAATCGAAACATGTTCGATGTATGTGAAATAAATTTAGATAAAATTAAGTTTTCCCACAAAATATTCAATTCAATTTTTTCAATTGGACATCACCTCATTAAAAACTGTTTGATGTGTGATGTGTGATTGTATTTGGTTGATTTCTCGTCCTTAGTTTGATATTGGTTATTGGTGTTTTCTCTGGGTATATTAGGATACTGCGTTGTAATTAAAAATTCAAAATTTGATAACGATTAATCATAAAACAACAGCCACTGAAAAAGCCCTAAAGACAGGTTGAAACACGCCTGGCTGTGTTCTAAAAATTTTGGATTTTTAATTACAACACAGTGTCCTAAATAAACTGATAGAAAGCACCAATAAACATGACATAATGACCATAGAACAGTGTGAAATATTATATCCAAATGCTCTTAATTTTCTCTATTACATATTCATATAAATTGTTTCAATAATGATCCTGTTTATTACGTAAATGTTTAGATTCGAAAATCCAACTATATACGAATATGTATATTACCACAAAGATATTAAATTATTAAAAAACGAATTGCGTAAGGCACATTTTACTGCAAGAGTGGATTACGCTTTGCGGGACTCAATGCAACAACCACGATTTCAGTAAAATGCTTTATACGCAATGAGTTTTTTACGCTATTTTATCTATTTTAGTGAAAATATTGCTTTTTAAATAAATAAATTATTTAGATATTTTAGTACAAAAATTTTTATGTTGGTTTACCTAAGATGATGTAACAGTTAGGTAATTTTATCGTCAAAATTTTTAATTTCAAAACTTCAAACGTCAAATTTAAAAAAATGCACCACATTTTATCGCATCATAAATTTCATTATTGTCGAGTAATGGCGACCACTGCAGAACGATAATGAACACTTGACGACACCAAAATAGATTTAAAGGTAGATTAAATTACAGAATAGTATATTAAACAAGTGTCATAAGGCAAATATGTCGCATTAGTGAATTTAAAAACTCTGCGCGCCTTACGATTTAAATTCACGAATGGGTCAATATACCTTACGACATGAGTAGTTTCAATAAAACTATTTCAAACTTTCAAAAAAATATGACATGACACAGTCATGACACATGACAGTGACAGTGACAAGAAACTTACAAAGTTTTCAACAGTTTTATCTTGGTAGGTAATTTAAAACGTAACTGCTTTGTTAAGTTACATTTTGTGTCAATTGATGTCTAACTACAAAAATTTGGGTATTTGACAAATTCAAATTTCAGTTATAGAAACATTAAAAACCAAAAACTTACCAAGTCTCGCGTGCTATAATATTTTCCCATTGTTGTATTATATGTAGCACTCGTGGTATAATACAACAATGAGTAAACTTAGGCTTCTCTAAGAGACGTCACGGGCTGCGCAGCTATGTTAGTTCAGTTCCTTTTTTTGAAATATCAACTTTTCGGTATTCATAAATTTCCCGAAATTTTCAAAATAAATCGTATTGATTTCAAACGGGGTGCAAAGTTTGTGCTTTGGTGAACACCTTATGTATTATAGTTTTATGTCTATTGTAAATTGGTTTTTCAATCAAAATAATTTGACATAATCTCGTACCCACTTTTTTGGTAGGCTTTTTTTAATATAACAATCCAAATGGCAACTGTTAAATACAAGTTAAAATAATAACTTATATATGTATTTATTTAAAACTTACGTTATATGAACTTGATGTATGAACATTATATATAGAAATAAAATAAATATGAAATTGTACTCACCAATAATATAATTATTAACCAATTAATTTTTTACATTTAATTTAAAAGTTCCTCACCGACCTTGAACTTTTCTCAAAAGAATTTATCTGTTGTGTACTTATTGCACGTAGCAATTGTACGTTATTATTCCCATATTCCGGCAATCCATAAACATGGTTGGATTTGGTTTCTTTACATTGTTTCAAAGGTACAAGAATATTGTGATGTATCTTTTATTTAACCCATTTCCTATATGTGTGTCTTGTGTCATCAGTCCCTGCTTATTTGACGTCCGAGATGTGTTGTCCCCGGACTTTGTAATGCTTATGGATGAAACGATTACGCACTCATGCTGAATTGGAAGTTTGGTAGCGCAATAGTTTGGTGCACTATTATACCACTATTACAATAGCCTAAGCTACATTGAGTATTGTGTATATGGTTTTCGAGGCTGTTTTGTTGACCGTTAATTTTAATAGTCGTAACTGAGACATCGAATTAATAAACTTTGTATGGTTTATAAGGGAATCAGGTGGCACCCGAGATAAAACTGCATTGACTTAAAGCACTTTATCGCATTTAATTAATAATATATTTAATTTTAATTTGCTAATTAAAACTTTGCGAAATTCATTGAAAAACTTAATCAATGACACAGATTATAAAGTTGAAAGCACAAGATGGAAAAACAATAAAATTAAACCGCAGCAGAAGCAGAAGAAACAAAACGTTTTGAAAAAGGACTCAATTTTGTGGACTCAACCACCACAAAATGATTATCCAAATTTGTTAAAAAAATTAAAAACATGTATCTGGAATTGTTATGCACTCGATACAGACCAATTATATGAACTGATTGATGATAACGTTAAAAAATCTTTAAATGAAGTTTCATCAGTAAAAAAGTTACTAGTCAGAAAAAAAACCAAACCCCTTGGTCCACACTTGAACTAAAGAAGACTATAAAAGAAAGAGATGAAGCTTACAGAAAGTTTAAATGTTTAGAAGAATGGACTAGTTATACAAAGAATAGAAATATCTGTACACAACTTTTGGGAAACACAAAGTAAAATATGAGAATATTAAAAAGAACTAAGCAAATACAAATTCGATCCTGTAAAGCTATTCGAATACCATTAAAGACATAGTAAACGAAGATCCAAAAAAGAAATGTTTAAAAGAAATAAAATTTGAAGAAGAAATGATAAGAATCTAAAAAGAAATTGCTAACAATCTAAAAAAATTATGTAGAGAGTGTAACAAATCTTGTACAAAATATCCCAGAATGACATCTAATGATACAATGAATGTGGGCAGTTTGGATAGTTTTAAAGATATTGCTAAGTCAAAGTTACAAAATATTTTCGCTAAAAAAAAGACAAAAAGTAGAATTGACCATATTTCACTAGAAATTATTAAAAATACGAATAATCAGGAAATATATACTTAACAAAAACAGAAATACCAGAAAAACTTAAATGTTTCATAATTGTTCCAATCAAGAAATTAAAAAATTTAAAAAAAGCATCTGAAACTCCTCCAATTAACATGATACCAGTTGAAATAATTATTGAAAGTGCTGTATATAAAAAACAAACATATAGCACTCAAAAATATATTCGTTGATTAGCAAGCTAGGCTTAGTAAGGGCTATGCAACAGAGGCAGCTTTGGTAACAGTAGGAGAAGACTTATAAAGGTTTTTGGAGCAAGTTGAGGTTATTATTGCTATTTCCTTGGATCTTGTTCAGGAAACTCACTAAAATAATGTATTTAAATTTATTGTTGGACTTTTCGCGGTAATAACTTGCAAATTTGTATTTATTGGCGGCTTGATCATGCGAAGTTGGAACGGATCAAGAATTGAAGAATAGATCGTCTCGTTGAAAAGAACTTGCCGCTTTTCGAAATAACAAACTTAACTTGTCGTTTTCGAAGTAATAATCAATTACTTAGTTACAAAACAAACCTTTATGGTGTCGATACATACAATCTTCGTGCACAGAAACTTTACATTTGTCGTTTGTCGCGAGTGCATTTTATGTATTGACTTTGCGGCTTTGCCCCATTTTTCTTTGTTGGCGTGCACGTGGATCACGCATCACTACATATACATTGTCGCCTGTTTGCAATCACCTCCTTTCGCTTGTCGCTTTGCATGCTGCACTTTCCTGCATTAAGGTAAGTCGCCAATTTATTACTTTTACATTTTTGCAGGCGCTATCGTTTTATCGCTTAGTTTTGTGATCTAAAGGGACAAAATTAATAAAAAAGTTCAAAGGATATGGTATAAGAGATATTGCTATAAAGTAGTTCAAAAATTATCTCAAAAGCAGAAAGCAGCATGTAAAGATAGAAAATGTTATTTCACAAGACAAAGACAATGAATGACATTGGGGTTTCACAGGGTTCTATCATTGGATCTCTACTGTCTATAATACAGAGCGATCATTAATGAATGTTTTTTTCTTCATTTTTATTATGTTGGATTAGGATTTTTGGTTAGCAATTTCTGTTTGACCACTTCGAATTGGCAACTTCAAAAACTTGACATGACAAGAATCCTTCAAATTTTGAATGATCGCTCTGTATAAGATTCAAATGTTTGCTAACGATACCCATATATACAGCAAAAGTAAGGATATCAGCTCTGCAAATGTTACAGGAAGATTTGAACAGAGTAAAAGAATGGTTATACACAAATAAATGAATTTTGAACACAGGCAAAACCAAAACTGTGATTATGGGAATGTAAAATACAACAGATTTTTATACAAAAAAATTTAAGAATAAAACTTGACAACCAAATTATTGAATTGGTTGGTGATAATACTATAAGGTGGTAGGCAATTATCATTTTAAAGGTGCACTTTTATAAACTTGAATCAATTTTATTCGATACTTTTTCATTACTATTTATTTGTATTGGTGTTTGTTAATTCAAAAATCAAAATCATTCATAATATTTATCTTGTTAGGCATGCTATTTGGCGATTTTCTTACAAAAAAAACAGTCACCCGTAAACCATACGAATTAATAGTTTTGACTCCGCTTAATTACTCTCAGAGATCTAAATAGTAACTGGTTAGGGTTAGAATGATGATGATTTATATAAATAATATAATTTCTATCACCACCAATTTCACTCGTATTCAGAATAGCATTTGTTTTAGCATTCATTAGTTTATCTTTAACCTAATTTTTGTAAATTTGACTTTTACAAGAGACTTAGTGTTCAGAAAACTCACTAAAATGTATTTTCAAATTTATTGTTGGTTTTTTCGCGCTAATTACTTGTAAATTCGTATTTATTGGCGACATGATCAAGCGTCGTTGGACCGAATCAAGAAGTGAATACAATAATAAACAATAATAAATTGTGGATTAAAACCAATACATTGTTACAATCTTTTAAAAAACTAAATGACTCGTAAAAAATTTTTTATGAATGAAACTTTACTTTATTTAGGGTTCAATTTCATAATCCTTCATAACACAAGATCATGCAAGTTGACCATTCGAAGTTAATTCTAAGTGGAACCAAAGTATTTTTAAATGGCTCAGATGGATTAAATGTATCATTTTATTTAAATAGATTTAAATAAAATGGATCAGATTAACTCAGTATTTAACATAAATTTGTAAAAAGAAATCAGTTTATATTTCAATGGTGCGGCGAAGTTCCTGATTTCAGCCCTGACTTAGTGTATATAACCACATCTTTTTTTGCACGACTTAAAAATCCGTTTAATTCCATACTTTTCTAGTCCTTGCATGCCATTTTTTTGTAGAACTAGAACACCCATTTGTGTCCATTTTTTACAATCACCACTTAATTGAATGCACTCATTTACTGATTTTTAATTGTATACATATACATCGCAGAGCTCAAGCTTTTGTTTGATTGTCGGAGGCTATTTTTTATCGTTTCACTCATAGATTTTAGAGTGTTGGCTTTTTACTTCTCTGCCTTCCACTTATCAGAACCATTTCTGTCTTTGCGGGAGCAGTTTTAAGTCCTAGTTGAATGATTTTTTTTTGTCATCTCACATATGACTGCCATTGTACTTTTCTTTAGGATTATT
This sequence comes from Silvanus unidentatus, assembly GCA_963930825.1. Lineage (NCBI taxonomy): Eukaryota > Metazoa > Arthropoda > Insecta > Coleoptera > Silvanidae > Silvanus > Silvanus unidentatus. Next base: position 12,443,410 of record OZ005762.1, read on the forward strand.
TTTGTTTTGGCAACCACTATTATGGCAATGTCGTCTGTATACGCCACTACTTGAGCATTCTTTCCCAGATTTAAATTAACAACTTCGTCGCAGAAAATGTTCAATAACGTAGGGCCTATTATGGAACCTTGAGGGACGACCGCAGTAATCTTTATTTTCATGTGTGACCGTAAATATACGGTTGTATACTTACTTGAAGGTAAGATTTTATAATATTTTGAAGATAAATACTACCTTTATTCTTTTTCAACATCTGCATGATATTGCGCCATAGGACACTCTTGAATGTGTTTTCAATATCCAGAGTAATTCGTACTGAGAATTCCTGGTTTCTACATGCTGTTTCTTTAACTTTTCAGTTGATTTCTATTACTTGTGATATGGCGCTGATTGTGGATCTACCTTTTCGGAAGCCGTACTGGTTGTCGCTTAACATATTCTATTGAACTATCTCGTCTTGTAGTCTTTTCCTGATCAGTATTTCGAGGAGGTTTCCATAGAACCTTCCACACATTTGTTCATAATAATTCTGATCGATGACGAGTTGCATGCTGCCATGGTTTTTACAACTTCTGCATGAATGTCGTCTGGGTCAGAGGCTTTCTTCCCTTTTAGTTTACAGTATGCCTCGAGAAATTCTCCACTTATAAAGAGGTATTTCATCGACAACTAGATAGGTCCACTGGGTGTTTTCATGGAAGGGAAACAATTGTCGCACTTCGATCTCAATCATTTCCGGGGATCTCGCTTTTCGGGGGAGTGGGCTAAAATTTGTCGAGGATATCTTACTCAGTAACACTCCACAGAGTCCGAGAGCCAGTAAATATATTTAATAATACCCTTGTGAATTTATGAAAACAACTTAGTCTTGTAATAAAACAGTAACGAACGAAACAGTAACGAATCTCCAAAAACCTCTGAACAACTACTGACACAATTCCTTTTGCTCGCTTGCTTCTCGCTCCGTTAATAGGCTCATTCCAAAAATTAATCGAAAAACAGGAAATATTTGATTTCTAATGAATAACAAAATTTTATTATAAAAGCCTTTTGGCTAACAAAATTTATGATAAATCTAGTCGGTCAAAATTCAAAAACTAGTAACAAACAAAATAAAGCATTTTATTTCATATAAATGTAAATGAGAAATAGTACAAGATTATTCGAGATGTTGCAATAGATCTTTCTTTTGAGACAAAAATCTGGGGGTTTTGTCAGGGTGACATAAAAAAATTGTCACTAATTTCTGAGTAATATTTTTGGACGGTATTTTTCAAATTATATTGTAAATATATATACACAGGATTTGACAATGATTAAAAACGTAAATAAAGCCTCAAAGACAGATAACATGCCCAAAATTAAAGCATAATTACTTGAAAGAGTATTAGTCCCAAAGAACTAAAGAGGAAGAACTAAGGAGAGAACTAAAAGGGAACTAAGGAGAATGTATAAGACGCACTTGTGCATAAATCAGCCGATCGGAATAAACCTACTCAAAAGAATTTACATGACCCAAATGCGTTAACACTCACTCTAGTAATTTATATGCTCTTTGAATATTTCTAAATTCATATCTTGATAAATAAAGTTTACCATCATAGTAGTGTGGGTATAATGGTGTCTTCTCTCGGCATACGAAAACGATTTTCTACTGCGCATTACGTCATATGGGATGCCGATTCAAATATGGCGTTTATCAAAATTTGATTTAAGTTCAAATTAAACTCAATTTGTATATTCTGCTTGGAAATAAAAATGCATTTTTAATATTTCTAAGGTTCATATTTATATTTAGTGTTAACGAGCATCCGTTATAAATTATGTAGTTTTAATATGTTACAAATAGTGCCTAAATGTGCGATATTTTATTGTCACAATTATAATAAGGAAACCAAAGGAACCGAAATAAAGTGCTTCGATTCAAAAAAAAAATAAGAAATTCGGTGAATAAAGGCAAAAAGACAAAAGGCATAATTCTCTGCTAAAATGTGGTTGGTCACGTCACAGCAGAACTGTAATGGAACAAATACAATACTAAAATAGATAAAATAATTTTATAGTGATGAACAAGAATGTTAATTGTTTAGTAAAATAATTCAAGACACATATTTGTACATTACAGTTTTATTAGTTCCAATAATAATAGTATAGAAATGCAGAATACCTATCATATTGACTTTTAAATAAGATACCTACATATATGTAATCTACATCATAAAAAAATGTGATATGAAGATTTAATTTTGTATTTTGTGTTTAGTCAAATATTGCATCTTTTTGTTTATGTGTTTATCAAGAATCCATCATTTAATGTCAATTTTCTACGAATTCAAAAAAGAACGAGACCACTGCGTAAAAAAATTTAAAAAACTTTAAAAATTATTAGACGAATTCAAAGTTTCAAATGATATTAAAAAAACCTTGATCCACAAAACATTCGAAATACTGATACCAGCAAAACATACAAATTCAATACTAAATTTATGGTTTATCGACATTATTTGCAATAATTGCAGGTTTGATTTGTCCAAAACATATGTGGGAAAAGTAGATAACATTTGAAAGAGCTCTTCACTCTACAAATGATCCAGAAATAAGAAAGTGAATAGTTTTTTTGGTAGAACTTACTTCATATATGATATTTTCACTTGCATCTGCCATTAAATAACTTAAAAAAAAGCTAAAGCTAAATTTGTAAGCATTAACGGATTCGACGGCGGACTAATTTGCTATAATTAAAATTTTTCAATGTTTTCAAACGGTTGGTGCCGTTTCGAGATCTGCATAATAGAAAATTTAAAAAAAAAATTATTCCAAAATTAGTTACACACGTAGGTACCTGACACTGCGGAAATATAATTCAAGATGATCTTGACTAAATTTATAGGTCAACACATATTTTAAATTTTCTTTATCCACTACATGTTCGTCATATAATTGTAAAACCGATGTAGCAGAAACCATAAAACCAGTAAATGGGACTTTTTTAGTAGTTTTCCAAAATGCCGTACCATCTGTTGTAGTAATATTTTTCAAATAGCAAATTGTTTCCTCCAGAAAAGGTCGCCAATAATTCTCATTTTCTTTTCTTAATGGTGTTTTCATCCCTTTGCCATATGGATTTCGAGAATTTAGAAGATCGAAAAGTTTATCAATGATTCTGATAAATTTAATTGTTGCCTGTGTATCCTCAAATCCATCAAGCTCCATTTCTTGGCATAGTTCAATGGCGTCTGCAACACTTGAACTTAACGTCTGTGCAGCCAAATTTACCTAAAAATAAAAGATCAATACAAACATTGAAATCAAAGTTCAAATATAGTTCACATATAAAATATGTTAAAGAAATGAATTGATTACCTTCATAATGACTTTTTTAAATTCAATATGTCTTGATCTGATTTTATTTGCCAAATACAGCCCATGTTGTTCTTGAATTGCATGAAGTTTTTGAATCAAATCCCATTTAATTTTATTTCCATTTGGATCGACAAAAGTCCCACAAGCAGCCCAATTATTTCGTATTAATTTTAGCATATGGCAAATATCAAATAAAATATAAATGTTGCAAAGGTGCTCAGGATGTTTAAAATGTGTCACTAAATAATCGAAGTTTGTTACGTCACATCCTAATTCCATCATCATTTTAAAAGTTAACGTGTGGTCCATCACACGTTACTGATACAATAATAATATTAGGTATATTTAAATTGTGAAGTGTTTCTCTAATAATATTGGCCTTTTCTGATCCATTTAATTTATTTGTGAAAAAATAGGCCACAGGCAGCTTGAAATTTAGATTCACACCAACTACCATTATGACTAGCACTTCGGATGCTACTTCTTGGTCATTTGAAAATGGATTGCTGGCACCAAAATCCACATATCCCCAAATATTTTGTGTGTGTTTTTCTGTGACAATCTCCTTTTTGATGGCCATCTCATCCAACATAACAGCTAATAGAAGTGGTTTTTTATTTTTGGAATAATATTCTCGTGCTGTAAGTACTAGTTGGTCAATATTTGGTTTCGAAATTCCAGGAGTACATTCCACTTTTGAAAACCATGCTCTTAATGTACATAATCATAATCATAGGCTTTGCTGCTATAGAATTGGAGAGTCATTGCAAAGCTTTTTAACTCTTGAGGATATTCTGTCCTTATTTGGCCACTTCGATTTCGTGAATTAGTTAACATCCTTTTCATTAGTGCTAAATTTTTGTGTCTAATAATCTCTTTGGCATAATGTGTGGGACTGGCACTAGAACAATAATATTTATATTGCATTAAGTATTTAAATTACTAAGGGGATGCTATACCAGTATGTATGAAAGGTTTTAATAATGCGTCTTTTCGTTGACATACTTGCAGATGAAATAGTCTTTTCCGGGGATGAAATTAATACTGACTTAGGTCGCAAACGAGATAATTGACTCAAGATAGTTGATGTATCAGAGTGTTGTCGGGTTTTATCTTCGGGTTTTAAAAAATCTTCCCTATAAAAGTAATTAGGTATAGAAATTTAGATTTTACCCTGATTATGCCGCCCAAATTTGTCTAAGTAATAAAAATATATTATCTTCAACTTACTGTGATCCCGATAAACTGCTTGATATTGATTTTAACGACGATACTTCCATTTGATTTGAATCAAGTGATTATATGTAATTTCGAACAGCCACTTCTTTTGGAATTTCACTTACGAAATCAATCAGTAACAATTCCTGACTAGAGTCTGGTTCTTTATTAAGATTTATAATTTCATTTTCTTTGTGAACAATGGTTTCAGGAAGATTTCTTGAAGGAATAACATTTGGTTTTAATTTTCGCAATTTTCCAACTTGTTCGAAATCTTCATTCATAAAATGATCGGAACAAATCCTTTGAGAATTTATAAACGTTTCTACATTTCGAGATATAGCTTTAAGCGACTCCACACGTCTATTTTTCGGAAATCTATGATATTTTAACTTATAATTAAACAATATTTGTTATAAAATATTAGAATATAAAACTTACGCATGAAAAGTAACATTTTTACCCTTCTTTCTATATGAATTTTTACAGTTCTTTACAAAACACGAAACCATTATTATGAAAGTATAATGGTATAAGTAGGTATAGATGCAATTAATAAAAATACGTTATAAAACAATATTTCAAAACTTTTTATTACAATTAATGTTTTTGTTTACATTACATATCAAACAACGAAAAACTTTCAAATTTTCAAAAACACCCCCTCTCCATCATAATACTAACAACCAGTGCTGTCAACTTACAGTTACTTACTAATTTATACAACTTAAGAGTTAAAAATCCCTAAGATCTGCACTCAGTATGGCGGCCAGCATATGTGTGACAAAATTCATGTGGTGGGGGTAAACGATTAGCTATCCAGTTTTATTTAAGAAATTTGTGATAAGTCCTCAATTTGTTGAAAATTTCTTTTTGTGTGTTTCCTTGAGGTTTTTTCCCAAAATTCACCTTATAGCAATAGTCTATAATTTTTTCAAGTTCACAATTTAATATCATCATTTGAAATTGGATTTCATAGTTAATAAGACTTACAAACCAGACACTATTAAGTGTTAAAAACACAACGTAAGAATAAACAAAGTAGTATAAATGATTTAAAAATGTGTTTAGATAATAAGAACGGAAATAGAAATTGTTCAGTTTTATGGTAACGAAGATGTATTCTTCATCACCCGACGGAATCACTATGAACAGCGTAGATAAAAGACCCAAAGTGAGACCGAAATAAATTTTATACAATAATACATTGCTTTTTTGGTAAATCTTGATTCTGAGTAACTCATTTATCGTATCAATTTGTATAAACTCTTCCCAATATTTGTTTATTAAATTTAGCATATGATCAGCTCCAAGGATATAAGTAAAAACCATCAATAATGGATTGAATAAAATTAATCCGATAAAGGATTTTTATTGTTTTTAAGAAACTATTAATGCACATATATTGTTAAAGTTGACGAAAATAAATGGTTTATCTCAATATCCATAACAGTATGTCAGTAGTGTAAGATTAAAACCATATTTACACCCCAATAGACAAGGACTGAATAAATGAGTATTTTCGTTGGTTTTATACCGTAAATCATGAAGAACAATGCAAGAAGAAGATGAGTAGCTTTGGTGTGACCCGGGAAAAGATTTTTTCAATATTTACATACCTACGAGTATTAGCAAAGTAAAGAATGACCTTTTAAAGGGTAATCGTATAAATTCCGGATAAATAAGATGGAATTTTAAGAGAGTCATGTTGACTATGAAGATTTTATTCTGTCTATGAAATATTGAAAAAAAGTAATCAATTGATAGAACATTTAAGTAAATGATTGATTACAAAATATTTATGGGAAGAAAGTTAAAGTTATATGGTACATACAAGTAGGTATATATACATTAAGAAGCCATTATCTAAATGTTTATTAATTCAAAATGAAATAAAAAAAATGTATCGTGTTTTTCTTAACAGCTAAGATTATCTTGCCTTAATATCAATAATAATACATAATTTCTAATACATATTTCTAATTATGTAAAATTTTTTTGTACATGTTTCAGCTATTCAATTAAATAATTTCTAATAATCCACATTAAGAAATGCATAAGATCTATGTACCTACCTACTTACGTTTTTTCGAATTAAATCAGAATATTTAGGTTATTCGAAATTGTTCAATTCATACAGAGGTCAGTACATTAAAATACTTATTAATTCAACTCATCTGGTTAATTGACATTTTAACCATTGCAGTTTTAAATTTGAGTTTAAAGAAGGGTAATATTTACTAAATTTTCAGGATGTAAAGAAGGAAAAAGTAATAGAAAGTAAGTTGCCCAATTTGACATTTTAAAGTGGAATACCTCGAAAACGATGCCTACGTCCCAATTTTTGTTTGCAGATTTTGATCGTCATAATCGTACAATGGATGCCATTGCAATGAAAAAAGGATTATTTTTAAGACCCCGCAAATCTGATTTGGGAATTTTTTACGACCACCAGAAGTAAGCGGAGCAGGAACCAGCAGCAGCCGCCGAAACAGCAAAAACCACCGCAAAAGAAAACGATGAAACTTTTAGAAATATCACCAAATAGACCATTAACGAATATAGATTTATTGGAGTTTACACGAATATGACGATTTAATTTTTTCAATTGTTTCTTTGCCGTCTTTGCATCATTTACAACACCTGCTGCTTCACCACCTAATGAACCCATAGTTGATAGGGCTGCAAAAATTGGAATTAAAGACAAAACACCTTTAAATTTGAGTCTGTGAATCAATAAATATTTCTATTTCTAGTGCGTCTATGCCGCCCACCATGTCAGATTATTGTAGCGTCATATTATTGATTGAATATATCATTTGGATAATGAAATCAAAGTATTCGAAATTGGAAAATCGACTTCCAGGGATTCAAGGAGCGTTGTTATTGAAGGCATTATGATGAAAGGAATAGCAAAATTCAGATACCTATAAGACTTTGGACTATCAGCAAATGAAACTGTAACTCATCACCAAAAACAGCTGAAATTATAATTTGCCACAAACATTAAATAATTTTCTTGTCACAAATTAAATTGACCATATAATTTGGCGTGTAACAGCCACTTCAAATCTCAAGTATTCGATGTACAAATTTGGAAATTTAATGATATGAAAAGCTTTGTAGAGTCGCTTGTAGCTTTGTAGTTTACATTGATTAAAATTGGTAGAATGAAAAAGTAAATATATTTACTTTGTTTTCTTTTTTAATACATACACCTATAATAAATAGAGGGTGCATGGAAGGTTTCTTTTAAAACATAAATTAGAAAATTAAAATAATATGCATTGAACTATTTTCACTGTAGTGTTTATTTTATCCTTAAACTTGAAACAAAAATGTGGCAATTCCGTACAAACCCCTAAAAAACTAAAAAACAATTTCTGTAACCTCAATTCATAAAAGAATAATCCAACCTTAATAAAAGTTTCGTTAGAGAGAGTAAAACCACTAAAGCATTTAAATTCAAACGGTGTTTTTTGATTAAGAGTCATCAATGACAAAATTCTCACATTGGATCTATTGAAAATGTAAACTGGCATTGTAGACATTAATCCGTATGATTTTTCGCCCTGTAATCAAATTAGTTATAAAAAATCAATCAAAGTTTTAAAAAATAGTGTAGGTGCATACTTCCTCTATAAGTTCTTGACTTGTGCGTGCCATTATATAACCAGCAAACACAGCAAGAATTAGTTGAAAAATTACTAAAGTTGTATACATATGAGTGGAGTAAATTTGCTAAAACACAATTCCAATTCCGTCATATTTGAAATGGAATATCAAAAAATTCCTCTGATCTAGTGCGCTTTAAATGCATGCAAATTTTGCAATTTTATCATTAAGCTGGATTTACAGCTACGGGTATTTGGATATTGGGTATTTGTTGAATACCCAATGGGCTTGGTTAAATTCTGTCATGTGAATAGAATTCAACCAATGAGAACAAATACCCAATATCCAAATACCCGTAGCTGTAAATCCATCTTTAAAGTAACAAATATCTACCGTAAAATAAAAAATATCTAACAAAAATGAAAATGTAATAGACATGATAAAAATTTAAAGTTAGAATTAAATAATTCAAATTTGCACGTCGCTAAATTGTACTTACGCCAAATAGAACAATCAAATTGCCACCAATTAATACCAAAGCAGCCATATGAAGAAGAGGAATTACATAAAACAAGAATTGCTGAAGTTGTTGTTTACATTTATAAACAACATTATAATGAATTATAATAGATTTTAATTTAGCGAAAATAATTTTTTGAATATCTTCGTCATAGACTTTCCAAAGTTCTAATCTTTCGCAATATCTTGACAACTGTTTGATGTCATTGTTCATCACAATCAGTTGATATTGAGTTCTTTAAATTTTGATAGATGACTTAAGAACAAATTTAGGAGATACTCTGTATTCAAACCATATAACAAGTACATAAGCATTGGCTGTAAATATAGGTATTTAAATTGTATTAATATCAATCTTAATCTACTTTCGAACTTAAAAAGATATTTTAATATTTGGTTAGAGAAAAAAAATCCTTCTTTTTGCAACTTATGCATACAGTTTTTGATAAGTATGCAATTAAACTTTCCTAATCTTCCTCTTAAGTGAAGTGAAAACCATTTTTTTTTCACTTTTTGGTAATGCAGTGCAAATATCATCTGATTCGATTACTTACATAGATAATTAAACAAATTAAATGTATAGACGCAATATTAATATTCCAAACAGTAAACCAATAACATATCATAGCAGTAATGTAAATAGATATATAACAAAGAACAAACCGATATATCCATTTAGGAATTGTCTTTGTGTTCACTAACATTAAAAATGAAAAAAATATGTGATTGGAAAGTGTATGTCCTAAAAAGGAAACGCAGATTTTGCGATTTATAATAGTTACAAATCTGCTAAAACCCTTAAAACCTTTCAATGGATATGTAAGTGGTCCTGTTAGAAGAGAAGTGAATTTTATCAACCACATACTGAAACTAGGCACCAAATCTCTTGTCTGCAAGAAACCTTGTACCTGCCTTAATCAACTACAAGGAAATTGTGGACGAATTACCATTATATATATTTTACATTTAATAATTTATTTAGAAAATCATTGTTTAGTCGTTTAGTAATAACCATTTATTAAGCAACGAAAAATTCAACATTTTAATATGTTTTTAATACCATTTATGTCATTATTTATTAGTTAGATTTATTATAATGCATTTTCTTTCCATAAATTTTTGAATATTCTTGGCTGTCTTGTCATGTTGTTGTTTTCTTCTTCTTGTCTTTCTAACGAACCTGCATTTTGGCCACCTGAAAATGCATTTCGTTAATACATATTTTATAACTATTTGTTGTCTGATTTAATACCTGATTACTTTCCGATTAATATTTCCCGCTTAATTCTTTTCTGCATCCAATATTTATCTGCATTTATCGATACATTTAATCTTCTGCATTATTTTAGGTTAAGTGTTTGTTTTGATTCTGAATAATTAATTGTCAATTAATTATTTTGTGTCTCTCTGAAAACTGTTTCTGTCTGTCTGGCGTTCTGCACATCTCTTCTAGAAATTATTAGTTCTGGTGACATTTGAAGCAGAATTGCACTTGTGTAGTATTTTCTTGAAGTTATTATTTAGTTCATTTTGAGTTATTATTATTTAGTTTGTTTCTTTCGATTTTGCTTCAATTTACTTATTTAAGTGTTGTGAAAATGTATTGACTCCGCTTTATTTCTGCATTGTATATTTTCTGCATTTTATTTTCTACCCGCATAGTTTAGTCTGCATAATTGTTTCAATCAACGTACCTCCGCGTGAACATTTATTATTTTCTTTTGTAAGTTTAATGTCTTATTTTATTTCATAACGAGTGTTTATTTTATTATTAGCTGAATAAATTTGGTTTCTGTTCAATATCTTATTTTTTTATTGTCACTTTTTTTTTATAATACGGTACGGTTAATTATACGCTGATTTTGACAACTGGATTTTTAATATTTTTTTTCCATTTTGGTGATATATAATATAGTTATTTTAGTTCCAAAAAACTTGCGATCAGTATGTTATTATAGCACGCAAAATCGCATTTGGTAGACCTGATATTTGAATTTGTGAAATCTTCAAATATCGAAAGATAGAATTGAAAGACATTAAATATAACCCTATTTTATAGTAACTTGCTCAACCATACTAACAAAAATCTCTAGTTTGTCAAATTTGACACATATGAACTGAACATAATTTTAAAAAAAACTCCCAACATAAAAATGTTCTAATCAAAATTCCCTAAATTTGGACCAAAATAGAAAAAATAGTTGTTTTTTATTAATTAACAAAAAAATATTTATTATTAATAAATATTTATTAAATTTTATTATTTAATAGAATTCGTTCCATAAGGCAAATTTTATTGCTTGAGCGGATTTTTCGCGAATATACTATTCTCCACTGAGACTTTCCCGCGGTACGGTTGGTATTTCGCCTTAAAATACCTGACGCTCGAGGAAAATAGCTCGGGACCGCGAAAGTACGCCACATCTTGTCTTGGCCAACAAGAAAATTGTTTTATCAGCTTTTCATGAATTTCTACATTATTTATTGTGGAACATTTTGAACATTAATGAAATTACAGTGTATACTAATCGAAAAGTCTATAAGACAGTTTCATTTTTATGATTCTTTATATTGAAAATAAACTTAAAGACTATAATTCAAATGTCTAAATTTATACTATAAAAAAATGCTTACAACTCCACTTATCCACTTTTAATTTTAACAAATTGATTTTTATTTTGAAACTCGCTCCAAAAATTTATATTCCCATATCAAATCATGCATTGCACCTTACTATACAATTCATATAATAAATATGAAGTTGATTTGTTATATTCACCTACCGTTTTCATAAACATGTGTGTTGGTATAATAATTTGGATTTGGGCGTTTGGACAAGAATATTTGGCTACAATTGCAAAAATTTTGTTTTTGTTCATATTCCAAATAATAATGTAAATGAATTTTCTTAACAAAAATCTGTTTATTAATAAACTTGTGTTCGAATAATAACTAACCACTTTTCAATTAAAGCAATATTTATTAAGAAAACTTTGGTAGTTTATTACATACAAAACTCATTTGAATACAGAATACACTTCAATCGAACTATTTCCTTTAACATGGACTCTTAACAAACTAACAGCTTTGTGTAGGAAATGTTTTTCTTTTTTCAAAATTCCTTAATCCTTAAATTTATGAATTCATAGATGTCTCTGTATGTACCTTTGATTACATGATTATATGTATAATCAGCCAATAACTTGTAATGACAAAGATTCATGGACATATGGAACAACACTGCGATCAACAAATCAAAATTAAAATACTTCAGTTTTTTGCAGGAAGAACTTTCTACACTCATTTTAATTTTCACGTAGGTGTATAGAGGATATGCAGCAGTTTATTTGTAACTTTGTAATTTAGGTAATATTTCAAATATATACATATGTTAAGTTTGCTTATAACTTATAACCATGAATAACTTTTTCAATTCCACAAAATATAATGATTACAAGACAAAATATGATGTGTGATTTTTTTTTGCTATTTGTATTGGTTTTGATGTTGTTTTTGTTGTGTCCATCTCTGTGATTGCATTCAGTGAACATACACTTCCAATGCCTGCAGACGACCCTTTCAGCGATGTTTGAATAGATCCGAAGTACGCTTTTGTTTATCTTTGGCAAATGACTGTTTCCTTCTTTTATGCTGGCTTTGCTATGCTATTTTTTAAATGTGAATAATTTTTAATATTCTTGATTTTATGATGATTGTTAAAGCTGATAAGATGAGTACTTCGTAACAAATTAAAATTTGCTACTCAACCGTCCAAGGATTTAAAAAATGCATATTTTAAAAAATCACATTGTTCCCATACCAATAAATGTAATGTTAAAATCGTTTAACATAAAACAGAATAGTTGTAAGTTGGTATTATTTATTTATTCCTCCCTCCTATTTATTTATTTATTTAATTATTTCATGTATTAATTTTGTTTTTCTACAATTGGAATATTTTTGTAATTTTTCCTAATGAGTAAGCGTCAATATTCGCGCGCTAAGTTGAGTCATCTTGTAGTCATGCTTTTCAAAAATCTTTTTGATGACATCAGTATTCAAGTGCTATTCAGAGGTGATACTTCGTCGTTATTATTGAGAATTTTCCAAGTGTTAATTAAATAAACTTCGTTTGATTTGTCGCATACATCTGGTAACAGGTCAGTACAATTATTGAATATATTTTATATTGTTATATTTTATATTTTTGGTCCATCAATTTGTAATGTTACTTCGTCGCCTCCAAATTATTTTCATATTTTGTTCGTTGATTGCTTTTTCGCTCCGAACTCTCCTGATGTTGTTGATTGCTTATTCGCTCCAACAGTGACTTCGGGTTTGTAATGTTGATTCGGGTTTTCCAAATTTAGTCTATTCTTCATTTTACTATATTGATTCATATTTGATTTATTTTAATCTTCGACGAGGTGCATTACATCAGGCTGTTCTGCAGAAACCCTTAGGTCTGTGATATACGCGTCCTTGGACCACATCAGACGTATAGCCGAACCACATTACATATTTTAGATAGGGAACCTTGACTGTAATCCACTCTTGTGTGTTTTGACGTGGTGTATTTGAATGTTGGTGATATTCGCGAATGGCTATATGATTTCTGTGCTGTTGGCGTAATTTAACGCTTCGCGTAAATGGATATGAATTAACATTTTATATTGGACAGCGATATTCCTGATTGTCTGTGGAGCTTGTCAATTCAGAGTTATTATTTGGGGGACATTTCTTATTAAGACTATTAAGCTTTTAGTACATGTTTATTAGATATATTTATTTGGAAACATTTTAATCAATTTGAGAATATTTATTAAAAGAGGTTTCTTCGTTGAATTCTTCCTCTTCACTATTTTCATCTCGAATTCAACACTCGTATTGAAGGTATTCTTTTCGTTTAGGTTCTCGCTGTATTCATTCATAAGTTGTATTTGTTTGATATTTATTCAATAAATTCGTCTTTAAGGAGTTACTCACTGCTTTTATTTCTTATTCCTTTCCCTTGTCAGCAATAATATGGGGTACAATCTTAATACAAATTATAAAATAACACAACGTAGAGTCCTAACTTTTAACTATTCGATCATGCCAATTTTTATAAAATAATTTGTAGGGCCGTTCTAAGGTCTGCTTGGGTTTTACACTACATTGGCTATAAGGGTTATCCAAAGGAGCCGATCGATCTAAAATATTTTCAAGTTGGTGGAACTTCCGGTAATACCGGAAGACGATACTATCTTCCATATTTTAAATGGAACACCCCATTTTTTATTACATTTTTGGATTTCTTATCAAATTTTAATATCACTTTATGTAAGGTACCATGTACCCAAAAATGATACATTTCGAGATATTTTTATTGTATGTCAAATTTTGGCTTTTGTAGTGTTTAACGAAAAAATTATTAACATGAGTCAGGATTGAGATTTTAAGCACAAATTTAGACTGGAGATAGTTAGAATGGTAAGCTACAAGACTGTCTAATTGGATTTCGATTTCTTAGTATACCAGGTGTTCTTATGACCAATTACATTTGCAGCAACTTTGAAGTAGAATAACTTTCTTATTTTACATGAAACACCCTGTATATTTTTGGCTTATTGGATAGAGAATTTAATTTTAAATCAAATGTTATGAACATACATCATAGCTAAACGTGAATAAATAATGCAAACTCGGTGTTCAAAAATATTTATTACCAGTATTCAAAATTTTTAGACTAGTTCCACGACTATTTAATTATAAAAATGTAATGGCTTGATGTGTGAGTGGAAGAGTGGTGTCGTGGAGTATGTTGGAGCGTTGCAGAAACCCTTGCTATGGATGTTGAACGGTTGAATGTTGTAGTATTGAACGTTAAATAATGATGTACGAAAGAGTGATACACGATAAATTAAAGAAACGTTGGTTTGAACACGAGTTTATTGTGTATTGACAAAACGTAAAGTGAATAAATATAATTATATATTAACTGACGAAATGTACAATAATGAATTGTAAAATAGAATGGAATAGAATGAATATCTTAATTGTCGTACTAGGACTGTGTCTATTCTTAATTTTTAACTAGTATTTATACGTTTCAACTTCCCTTCTACTTTTAGGGCAAGTTGATCCGTCTAGGTTCCAATAGTACCTAGGGGGTGGTATCACATTTAAAAGTAATTAGGTTACAATATGGACAAAATTCTCTTTGTCCCATTTCTTTTTTTTTATTATTGTTATTTCCCGCGGTCTGCTTCCTGTCTAATTCTCAAGACAGTCCAGACATGCGCCATTTCGGCCCCCCTTCTTCCTATTTCTTAGCGAAAGAGAACCTTTGACATTGAATTAATACACAATTTTTGGTACAGCAAAAATCCAATCACCCGATCTTTTTTACTTGCTTTTACCTTTTCCTTACTTTGCTTTACTTACTTGCTTTATTGCGCTTTATACTATTTACCCACTGTTTGACCTTTTATTAACTATTAGTGTACATACTAATTATTTGTGGGCTTTGCCAGTTTAATTAGTGCCTTTTTTGCTTAATTGTGGTGCTTTGTGCATATTATTTTCGGCTTTGCCCTTTTTTTCAATTTGAATCCGCATAAGAGACGCCAACGAGACGACCAAGACGCCGTTCTAAGGGTCAGACATTGGTTTAATTGGAATTACTTCTTCTACAATTAACGTAAGTGCTTTATTTCTTTTTCAGCTGCTTTATTTGCTTGTTATTTGCTGTTTATGCACCCTTTTGCTCTTGTTGCGCTATTGAATTTCATATTTTTTGGGCTATCGCGATAAGGTAGTTTAGTTTAAACTCATTAGTTACCCCCGCGTTGTCCACAATACTTGGTTCATCCAGGTAACTAAGCTTTAGGATTACAAAACATTTAAACGTAATTTACATTTATAGTTATATCTAAGAAATTTCCTATTTAACAATTTAACAATGTAAAAGATTAAAAATGGGTAAAATCAAATATATCTTTCTTAAAAGTAGGTATCTACATGGTACCTATACGAATACATTACAAAAATTGAACATTTTAAATCTTACAACAAATAAAAAAATAAGTTTTATCTAGATAGGCCTGACTTTGAATCTGTAATGGTACAAACCCGGGTTAACAAACAAATAAAATTAAACGCGGAAAGTACCGACCAAGTTCTGGGTGAAGTAGGCCCTCTGAAACAGAATTGAAAAAGCACGTTAATTTATATTGACTTTAATTCACTAAATAAACAAAATGATTCATTCACAGAAACATTTCACTGTTTAAATTAACGTGCAATTATTGACGCTGGCTTTATCTACCAACATTGCAGCATGAACTCGGTCAAGATTCTCTCATGACCATTATGAGTACATAATCATTCATATATGTAATAATAAAATCTCACCAAAGTCTTGGAGGGTGTCTTGGAGGCGTCCCCAACATTATACATTTGTCTTCACATCGTGGAAGCTTAAACGTTTATATAAAATTTTTCCTAGATAGCCTTCATCGGAAGGTACTACCATAATGGCATGAATGATTGCAATGTCAATACATTCAACCACATATGTACGAAGGGATTTCACCACAACATACATTGGCTTAGTTTTAGAAAACAATTATTATTCGATTAATCTAAACCGAACAATGAAATGCATCTTATACTTATGAAAATGATATCATTCATTCATCGCGAACAAACAATTAACAATCAATATAAATTAGTGAGTCCTGTACTCACTAATAAATAATTAAATCCAATTTTGTATGATTTTAATAATTCCTTTCTCACAAAACACTACACTATTAAGGACTAGCAAAGACTAAGGCGTCAAGTACTTTCACCCTAGACCTTCAACACGCAGTTCGGGCCTCTCTTCCAATCACACATGCGAATTGGGACAGTTTCAAATATTCGGGGAAACCCTGAATGAGAGAGTACGAACAACCACTCTTGTGAATATTGGTCGTACTATTACAAATCCAAGAGTCGCAGGTTCGAAACTTATAGCCGGACATTCGAAAAGAAGTTCAAATCACAAGAAAAACTGAAAAATAATAAAAGAGAAATACAGGCTAGCTAAGAAAAATTATAAATTATTTCAAAAAATAGATTAAAAAGCCTTTTTGGCGTACATATTATATCTGGTTCTAAAATGGTACCACTTTTCTACGCCATAAACCTGATTTTACTTGGAAATGAGTAATGGCACATAAGCTGGAATACAAACATATTTATTCAGAATCAGTCAGTAAAGTTGCCTTTTCTCACTCCATTTCGTGCTTCAAAGTTAGAGCATTATATGTGCATAAATCAAAAATTTCCTTTCCACCCGTTGTTATTGGAAACGGTGGAAAAGTGATCACTTTCCTCTTTCCGTGTTTACATTTATAATGTCAATTTTTGATTGACAAAAAATTTTGTCGAAATTTTGCATTTAAGATATGCATATTTTTAAGATTTCCGTGTCTGATTGTGAATAATATAGTATACATACCTCGGCCAAAGAGCATTCCTGTCCCGAGAAATTGTCAAACTTTTCTCTCGACAGTAATGCTGCCCTTTCGATAGCTTTCGTAGCTCAATCGAGCGTTTATACCCTGTATATAGGGTGTTCTATTTCAAACCTCCCGCCGTAGATATCTGGAAAACCGTAGAAGCTAGTAACCTGAAATCCACTTTTCAAATCTACGGAAAGTTCACTAATCGGCAACGTTTCCGGCTATTTGTCTCTTACGCGTTATGATCATTATGTTCATGCACACTCTTTCACACAGATTGGTTGTAGCGCGTAAGTAATTGAAATTCAAATTCAAACTAACCGTGCACTAAGTTCATGTTAAACAAAGTGCGATCCTCTGTCGAACCTTGTACTCATGGCTCTTTCTGGCCGGGAGGTGTGGTCTATTTGAAAAGTTGCCATATTGCAACTTTCCGTAATCTTGAAAATTTCGACTTTTAAAGTCAATTTTAGGGGCTTTAATGATCTTTAAAAAAATTGATGAACAAAACCCACCCCAATTTAGGGTCTATTTTCAGAATTCGTAATAAAAAAATTTTATGCAAGTTGTCCATTGGAAAAAAACAGTTCCGTTAATTAAATAATATAAACAATTTGTTTAAAAGTAATATTTGCTAAGATGTGACGTAATAAGTTCGAAATCAGAAGTTGAAAATCGCAATTTCTGATATCTGACGTAAGTAACTCAGAATTTCCACAATTCAGATTGTGTAATTGTGATGTCAGATCACAATTACGAACTGGGAAATCAGAAGTCCCCTATATATATTACATATTGCTGAAATAGGATAAAATGATTTTCAATAAATAGGTTAAATAGTTTTCAATTTTTTTACAATTTTAATGAATCCATTATAGCAAAAACTTGAATTTTATAATTTATTATTTTTATAAAGACAACATATGTTTTAATTCACAAAGCGTCTATTACCTTTATTTATATCAGAAAAAGATTATGTTATATCGTTAGTGAAGACGCTGCATTCAATTTCAATTTTGTTCGATTTCCATAATCTATATAGATATAAATTATGCAATTATTATCTACATCCAAAGTAAGAACTTTACATAATTAAATCTTGTACTATGTATTACATTGTCTACTAAAGAAATTACAACATTTTCAAAATGAATCTCTTAAGAATTCCTATTTATTTATGTGGAGAGTACAATTATCCAATAGAAGGTGATCTATTTTTGTTATTTTTTTAAATGCTATTTAAGTGTTTTTTTGAGGTCCTACTAAAGCAACAAATCTCTGCCTTTTAATGATATTTATGGTTTATGGAAGGAAAATAACAAAAACAATTTTTTATGTAATGCTTACTTACATGTTTGGTAACAGTATTTTGATTATATTTTATGTACTTACTGTTAGAGACATCAATCTACCTGATTTAGTATTAATTTGTTTCGGAATATATGTAATTCTTTGAAAAACAAATTGCTCCAAAATTTTTATAAGAACTTTTCAGGCTGCTTTTGTGTACATCGACGGTTATTTAATTAAATCATAACCGTACTACAAAGTAATAATCAAACATCTAAAAAAATTCAAGAAATTAAACACAGTGAACGAAAATGTGAAAAGAGAAATTAAGCGAAGAGACAATAATCTGAAAAGGATCATTTATTCTACACTTACATTAGTTATACTTTGCGATATTTTAAATGCGATTCCATTCAGTGAGAAGAAAAATTTGAATTTATTTTTAAAAGTCAACAACTATTATTTCAAATCTTTGCCTTGGCACATAAACGGCATTTTAACTTTTTTTTATTGCGTTTTTTATGTTCATTGTAGTATGGTGCTGACCAATTCTTGTTGGTTTGTCCAGTTGGCTTCTTATGAATTACAATTCCAGATGGTTGTCTTGATTGATGATATAAAAAGTCTTATGGCTTATTGCCAAAACATTGACCTATTAATGGTCCATGATCAGGACACTCAAAAACACATTTTTGACCAAATTAAATCGATTGTCGAACATTACAATGTTTTGAACAATTGTAAAACCGATTGTCAAGCTTTGGTTTATTACGATATTGTTTTTTTCAATTTCGCTGGCATAGGAACTGCTTGCATTACTTTAATTGATTTGTATATGGTAAGTAAATCTTATGTAAGTATATGAATTTTGATAAATCGCATTTTTCATTATTTTAGAATTTTGATTCGCCAATCAATGGTCAATTTTTTGTACAGATAGTTCTATTATTATATTGCGTTCTTTCTTTTTTATCAGCTGGAGAAGAACTTATAACCCTAGTATGTAATTGGCTACATTGATTTTTGTATTTAGAGTAGGAAAAAAATTGTTGCAGTGTGATGAAATGTTCCTTCTGCTATCAACATTTCCTTCGTATGTTTTGGACAAATCCAACATACAAATTTTGGATATAATAACGGTAAATCAGAAAAAGGGCTTTTATTTTAAATGTTTTGCTGGTTTTTCGATTTCTAATGAAATGTGGATTAAGGTAAAAATTTTGTAGGTATGCATAACAAATAATACTAGTATGTTTATGTTGTAGTTTTTAAAAGGACTCTACGGTTTCGTTTCATTCTCTGTTCAATTTATGAAGGGAAAATTCTAGAGAATTCATTTTAAATTTATCAATTATTAATGGACAGAAAGACTATATTTATTTTTGTGAATTATTGATCTTATGCACTCCAATCACAGAAATAAGAATCTTGCGAGAACTTATTTTAAAATTTAGCACGTCATTTTGCAAGATTGGAGACAACGGCAGAATCTCCCAAGACAAGGCAAGATTTTTCTATTACCTACTCACAAGATTTCTTGTCTCGGTCAACACCTCACCAATACAGGATTTATTAATGAATCATTTTATATATTTGTCTCTGTTAAACACATGCCCTTGGGGCCGTGAATAGTTTCTAGTAATATATAATATATCTATAGTAATAATTTCAATAACAAGGAATAATATAACTTCTGTAGAAAGTTTCACTTCTGTTAATTACATAAACAGAGCAGATCGATTTACGAGCCAATCATAATACTTAAAGTGATTAAAAAAGATGCTTTTATGAATTCCACAATACATTATTTTTCTTTGAATATTAATGACATATCAATTTTAAATCGTGATGAATTTGATCAAAATTAAGCATTAAATTTCATGGAATTGGAAAGAAACAATTTAACAGTCATCTCCAAGAATTCTCTAAAAATGGATAAATATTCAGAAGGAGTATACGTATGTTACTTTTGCAAGCAATCACATACAATTTATTGAATTAGATTAGTTTGATTGTTTGGACTGTTTAGAGAACAAAACCTTGGAATTTTTCGACTAGTCAAACAATCGAATTTCAATTTCAAGGGTTTTAATTCGGTCTAGCTTAAGGACTATTGTGAATTGAATAAAAATCATTTAAGAAAGATTCCAAAATGTTGTATGTTTTGTGTTATTTAATTTTTTATTGGCTTTAAATTGTTAAAAAAAATATTTTTAGCTTTCCTCAATGTTATTGAATGCTTTCGAATTAATAAATGTCGTTTTAAAAATATGTTTAAACGGGTTTTTCATTCTGTAACAAACACCAAAACACAAAATTCACCACAGCAATTTAGTATTGAAATCTTTGAAATGGCTCAAGTGATCATTTAGAAATGGAAAAAATATGCAATTATCATGTAACAAACACTTAAAACAATATGAGAAAATCCACAATAAAAATATTTAAATCAAATATACATATTCCTAAATGGCTACAAGAATGTATAATGTATGGGAAGCCGTTTGGGGTTATATTAACATTTTACATATATGTATATATAAACTGCAACAAATATATAAGAAATTTATTCAATATACATAACTTTCCTCTTATAAATATATTATTTAACTAATGTATGTAAAGTATTTTCATGATGTATAATTCTTGTCTTATACATATATTTTTTACATACATATACTATATTTTCGTATAAACGTGACTTTAATTGAAAATAAAAAAAAATGTTGTATTACAAATTCTTTGCAAAAGTTTAAAATTTTTAATTTGTCTCAAAACCGGTAATTTTTGCAGTACTTTTATTTAGATATTTATCAGTGAAAAGTTATATGTATATGTATAGAAAGTATTATAGTTTAGGTATTGCCAAAAGTTTGACTTTTAAAAAAATTCAAAAATCCATAATTAAATCGATTGTCAAGTTTGGGTTTATTATGAACTTTTTTTTTTCAATTTGGCCAGTATGGTAATTACTTGGCCAAAAACAACTTCGCCAACAGGATTTATTTAAGAATCATCCTAAATATTCAACTTTTTTTATTTGAAACATATTCTTAAATAGACAATTTTAGTTTAGATACCACGTTAAATAATACAATAAAAGTAGGTACTTGATGACTTAAAGATTGAGTATTCTCTTCTTATGTTGCTTTTTGCAGTGACAACTTATTTTGACTTGACTTGCACTGACTTAGAGTGCTTTACAAAAGTGCATACAACAAAATATTTTTCAAACCGTAATAAATTCTATGTGAGCTCAAACCTTAATCCACATTTCATTCGAAATGGTAATCTACTTTCGAACTTAAAAAGATTTTTTAATATTTGGTTACAGAAAAAAATATCCTCCTTATTGCAACTTATGCATACAATTTTTGATAAGTATGCAATTAAACTTTCCTAAACTTCCTCTTAAGTGAAGTGAAAACCATTTTTTTTTTCACTTTTTGGTAATGCAGTGCAAAGATCATCTGATTCGATTACTTACATAGATAATTAAACAAATTAAATGTATAGACGCAATATTAATATTCCAAACAGTAAACCAATAACATATCATAGCAGTAATGTAAATGGATATATAACAAAGAACAAACCGATATATCCATTTAGGAATTGTCTTTGTGTTCACTAACATTAAGAATGAAAAAAGTATGTGATTGGAAAGTGTATGTCCTAAAAATGAAACGCAGATTTTGCGATTTATAATAGTTACAAATCTGCTAAAACCCCTAAAACCTTTCAATGGATATGTAAGTGGTCCTGTTAGAAGAGAAGTGAATTTTATCACTCACATACTGAAACTTGGCACCTAATCTCTTGTCTGCAAGAAACCTTGTACCTGCCTTAATCAACTACATGGAAATTGTGGACGAATTACCATTGTATATATTTTACATTTAATAATTTATTTAGAAAATCATTGTTTAGTCGTTTAGTAATAACCATTTATTAAGCAACGAAAAATTCAACATTTTAATATGTTTTTAATACCATTTATGTCATTATTTATTAGTTAGATTTATCATAATGCATTTTCTTTCCATAAATTTTTGAATATTCTTGGCTGTCTTGTCATGTTGTTGTTTTCTTCTTCTTGTCTTTCTAACGAACCTGCATTTTGGCTACCTGAAAATTCATTTCGTTAATACATATTTTATAACTATTTGTTGTCTGATTTAATACCTGATTACTTTCCGCCATAAATTTATGCCATAAATTAAAAAAATGCTTACAACTCCACTTATCCACTTTTAATTTTAACAAAATGATCTTTATTTTGAAACTCGCTCCCAAAATTTATACTCCCATATCAAATCATGCATTGTGCCATACTGTACAATTCATATAATAAATATGTAGTTGATTTGTAATATTCACCTACCGTTTTTATAAACATGTGTGTTGGTATAATAATTTGGATTTTGGCGTTTGGACAAGAAGTAGATATTTGGCTACAATTGCAACAATTTTGTTTTTGTTCATATTCCAAATAATAATGTAAATGAATTTTCTTAATAAAAATCTGTTCATTAATAAACTTGTGTTCGAATAATAACTAACCACTTTTCATTTAAAGCAATATTTATTAAGAAAATTTAGGTAGTTTATTACATACAAAACACATTTGAATACAGAACACACTTCAATGGAACTAGTTCCTTTAACATGGACTCTTAACAAAGTAACAGCTTTGTGTAGGATATGTTTTTCTTTTTCCAAATTCCTTAATTCTTAAATTTATTAATTCATAGATGTCTCTGTATGTACCTTTGATTACATGATTATATGTATAATCAGCCAATAACTTGTAATGACAAAGTTTCATGGACATATAGAACAACACTGCGATCAACAAATCAAACTTCAGTTTTTTGCAGGAAGAACTTTCTACACTCATTTTAATTTTCACGTAGGTGTATATAGGATATGCAGCAGTTTATTTGTAACTTTGTAATTTAGGTAATATTTCAATCATATATGTTAAGTTTGCTTATAACTTATAACCATGAACAACTTTTTCAACTCCATAAAATATAATGATTACAAAACAAAATTTGATCTCTGATTTTTTGCTATCCACACACGATAATCATATGGTCGGTCTTCTTCTCAAAGAAGATCGACTTGTCAGTTTTGACGTGGAAAGCTTATTTACGAATGTACCAATTGGGGAACCATTAGAAGTAATACTCAAAAAACTGAAGGAAGATGCCACCGTGCCAGAAAGGTCGCGTTTACCGGTTGAAGCAATTATTGATCTTCTTGAATGTTGCGTAAAGAATTCCTATTTTCAAGAAAAAGATAAGTTTTATCTTCAGGAAGATGGTTTACCGATGAGATCTCCACTATCTCCTGCAATCGCCAATATATACATGAATACTTTCGAAATTGATGCCATAGCAACAGCAACTTGTAAACCGAAAATGTGGTTGAGGTATATTGACGATACCTTTATAATCTGGGACAAAAATGAAGAAGTACTAGATCGATTTCTCCATCACATAAACAATCTTCGACCAACAATCAAGTTCACAATGTATAAAGAAAAAGAAGACAAAATTGCATTTTTGGATGTAATGGTGAGAAGGTGTGGCAAACAGATAACCACGAGCGTGTACCGGAAGCCAACTCACAGTGGGCAATACCTACATATCACCTCCAACCATGCCCATCAAACTAAACAAGGGGTTGTGAGATCATTACTGGACCGGGCCCATAATATTTGCAACACAAAAGAAGGATTGGAAGAAGAATTACGCTTCGTAAAACAGGATCTAATGAAGAATGGATACACAAACGCAATTATCAAGATGGTACATCGCAATATGAAGAATAAGAAGTTGAACAACACCGAGGCAGAAACATCTCTCAGCATTCCTTTATAAAAGGTCTATCAGAGAGAATACAGCGGATAGGCCGCAAATGTAACATCAGAACTGTTTTCAAAGCAGGCTCAACACTTTGAAATGTTCTTACGAAAACCAAACCGCAAGAACAGGCAGACACAAAAAACTGTATTTACGAAATCCCTTGTGAATGTGGAGAAAGCTACATTGGAGAAACTCAACGACCATTGGAAGTTCGAATAGAAGAGCACAGAAGAAATACCCAACGAGGAGAAACATAGAAATCGGGAGCCGCACAGCACTCATGGGACCATCAACACAGAATGAAGTGGACAGACGCCAGGATAATCGGCAGGAAGCAGCACTGGTACAAAAGGAAATTTAAGGAAATTTAAGGAAGCCAGCAAAACAACCAGGTCTTCAGCAAACCTTCAGTAGACGTAAACAGGATCTGGAAATCTCTTCTGAAAATTAATTAAGTGTAACGGTTACACTTCATGCACTATTGATCACCTTTGTATATTTAAGACTTAGCTTCTGGATTTTTGTCAGTATTCACTTGATAAAGATTGGAGATAATAACCAATCGAAACGTTGTGAAAGTTTTAAACCAAAATAAAGACAATGCAATTCCAAAATTCATCTTTCATTAGTGAGAGTACATTGTCTACCACCTTCAAACAAACATTATCGATGATCTTGAAAATAAAATGTTTCAGGCCCGCAAAGAAAAACACGGTATTATTGACCACAGTACAAGTGAAAGAATTTAAAAATAGTGTATTTGGTTTTATGGTTGTGCTTTGTTTGCGATCGTACTGTAATGGAAACTACCCTACCCCCTCCTATTTATTTAATTATTTCATGTAATAATTTTGGTTCTTCTCCAATTGGAATATTTTTGTAATTTTTCCTAATGAGTAAGTTTGAATATTCGCGTAGTCACTTATTGAGTACTCAATAAATTGAATCATCTTGTAGTCATGCTTTTCAAAAATCCTTTTGATGGCATCAGTATTCAAGTGCTATTCAGAGGTGATACTTCGTCATTATTATTGATAAATTTTAGTGTTAGTTAAAAAAACTTCGTTTGATTTGTCAATGTCTCCCGAACACGGTTCTCATTAATCTATTCCAAAGCCATCAGAGGATTTTCGCGAGTCCATACTAAATCATTTTGCGTATTTTATGGCGTTCTGAGTGTGACTTTTGATCTAGGATGTTGTATGAGCATACAACAACAACATATCTACAACATATCATCAACAACATCTACACCACTTTACCACTAACCATCGGACTATTTGACGATTTCCTTAGCCTTTGTTGACTATTTATTATTGTTAGGTAGTATATAAGCATAGTGTTCGTGATTGCCTTTGTGCTCCGGACACGGCTGTCGTCGATTGCCAACTTGCTCCGACAGCGAATCGGGGTCTGAACGAATTTGTGATGTTACTTCGTCGCCTCTAAATTATTATCAAATTTTGTTCGTTGATTGTCTTTTGCTCCGAAGTTTTCTGTTGTCGATTGCCGTTTGCTCCAACAGTGACTTCGCGTTTGTAATGTCGATTCGAGTTTTCCAAATTTAGTCTTTTCGTGATTTTACAATATTCATTTATATTTGATTTATTTTAATCTTCGACGAGGTGCATTACATCAGGCTGTTCTGCAGAAACCCTAAGGTCTGTGATATACGCGTCCTTGGACCACATCAGACGTATAGCCGAACCACATTACATATTTTAGATAGGGAACCTTGACTGTTATCCACTCTTGTGTGTTTTGACGTGGTGTATTTGAATGTTGGTGATATTCGCGAATGGCTATATGATTTCTGTGCTTTTGGCGTAATTTTTACTAACGCTTCGCGTAAATGGATATGAATTAACATTTTATATTGGACAGCGATGTTCCTGATTGTCTATGGAGCTTGTCAATTCAAAGTTATTATTTGGGAGACATTTCTTATTAAGACTATTAAGTTTTTAGTACATGTTTATTAATTATATCTATTTGGAAACATTTTAATCAATTTGAGAATATTTATTAAAAGAGGTTTCTTCGTTGAATTCTTCCTCTTCCTTATTTTTATGTCGAATTCAAACTCGTATTGAAGATATTCTTTTCGTTTTGATCCTTATTTTATTCATCTATAAGTTGTATTTGTTTGATTTGTTTGAACAACCACCAACGAATATAAACAATTATGTTCAGCATAGTTTGGCAATATATGAATATGACTACTTTTAACAAAGTGCTTAATTCGCTAATATTATCACTTCACAACTGTTGTTATTTAATGATGGAATTATGGCGAAAAGAATAGCAAAATTCAGATATCTTATAGACTTTGGACTATTTACAATCGAAACTGTATTTCGTCAACAAAAACTGATAAAGTTAAAATTCTCTGGAAACTATTCAATAAACACATTTTTCGTTTCAAATTGAATTAAACATTTAATTTGGCGTGTAACAAAAACTTCAAGTCTCAACTGTTGGATGTACAAATAACGAAATTTCATCATATGAAAAGTTGAAACGTTCACGAAGAATCATATGAAGAGCTGAGAAATCATATCAAATTGATTGAAGTTCGTAGAATAAAACAGTTTACAAATATTCTTTGTTTTCTTTTTTAATACATAGGCACGCCTATAATGAATAGTGGGTGCAAAAAAGTTTCTTCTTAAACATAAGTTAGAAAATTAGAATAATTTGCATTAATCCGTTATCATTTTTCTTTTTCTTTCTTAAATTCTAAAGAAAAATGTGGCCATAGCATATAAGCCCCTAATAAACTAAAAACAATTTCTGTAACATCAGAATTTGATTTATAAAACAATAATCCAACCTTAATAAAAGTTTCGCTAGAAAGAGTAAAACCACCAAAGCATTTAAATTCAAACGATGTTTTTTGATTAAGAGTCATCAATGACAAAATTCTCACATTGGATCTATTGAAAATGTAAACTGGCATTGTGGACATTAATCTGTACGTTTTTTCGCCCTGTAATCGAATTAATTATAAAAGATCAATCAAAGTTTAGAAAAATCTGTGTAGGTGCATACTTCCTCTATAAGTTCTTGACTTGTGCGTGCCATTACATAACCAGCAAACACAGCAAGAATTAGTTGAAAAATCACTAAAGTTGTATACATATTGGTGGGGTGAATTTGCTAAAACACAATTCCGTCATATTTGAAATTAAATATCAATAAAATGTCGGATCTAGTGTGCTTCAGAGGCGTGCAAATTTTCAATTTTACCATTAGGTACGACGTAAAAATAGAAATATCTAACAAAATTAAACATGTAATAGAAATAATAAAAATTTATGATGGGTCGTGTATCTCATTTGTTTAACGAATATGAGTTTTTGCATCATTTATTACAAATCGGTAAAGTTAGAATTAAAGAATTCGAATTCGCACGTCGCAAAATTGTACTTACGCCAAATAAAACAATCAAATGGCCGCCAATTAATACCAATGCAGCCATATGAAGAAGAGGAATTGCATAAAACAAGAATTGCTGAAGTTGTTGTTTACATTTATAAACAACATTATAATGAATTATAAGAGATTTTAATTTAGCGAAAATAATTTTTTGAATTGTTTCATCATGGACTTTCGAAAGTTCTAATCCTTCGCAATATCTTGACAACTCTTTGATGTCATTGTTCATCACAATCAGTTGACATTGCATTTCTGATGTGAGAAGTGCTACAAACCAAGCACTGTTCACCACCACAAAAATAACGTGGAAGTAAACAAAATCATATAAAACATTCAAAATATTGTTGATTTGGTAGAAATTGCAGTAATAATTGTTAATTTTCACAATAATGTTAAGACGTTCAATATCAACATAAGAAAGTGCATTTAAAATGACACAAATCACTTGCAAACTGAGGGCAATGTAAATTTTGTAGATTAAAGAAATGTCTTTGTCCTGGATTATTGCTTTTGCAGCGTCGGTCGTTGCATCTAGTTCTTTGAATTTCGATAAATGACCAAAGAACAAATTTACAAGGTGCTTTGTCTTCAAACCATAAATCAGATACATAAGTATTGGCTGTAAATATAGGTATTTAAATTTTATTTATACCAAACTTAATCTACTGGCGAACTTAAAAAGAAATTTTAATATTTGGTAACCAAAAAAAACTTTTTTTCACAACATATTGATACAATTTTTGATAAGTAAGGAACCAAACTTTCTTAAAACTTCCTCTTTTGAGTGAAATGATAATATTGTATTTTAATTTTTGGCAATGCACTGCTAAGAACAACTGATTCGATTACTTACATAAATAATTAAACAAATTAAATGTATAGACGCAATATTAATATTCCAAACAGTAAACCAATAACATATAATAGCAATAAAGTAAATGGTTATATAACAAAGAACAAACCGATAAATCCATTTAGGAATTGTCTTTGTGTTCACTAACAATAAAAATAAAAAAAGTATGTGATTGGATAGTGTATGTCCTAAAAATGAAACGCAGATTTTGCGATTTATAATAGTTACAAATCTGTTAAAACCCTTAAAACCTTTCAATGGATATGTAAGTGGTCCTGTTAGAAGAGAAGTGAATTTTATCAACCACATACTGAAATCAGGCACCTAATCTCTTGTCTGCAAGAAACCTTGTATCTGCCTTAATTAACTACAAGGAAATTGTGTACGAAATACCATTTTATATATTTTACATATAATGATTTATTTAAAAAAATCATCGTTTAGTCGTTTGGTAATGATCATTTTATAAGCAACGAAAAATTCAACATTTTAATATATTTTTAATACCATTTATGTCATTATTTATTAGTTAACTAGTATAATGCATTTTCTTTCCATAAATTTTTGAATATTATTGGCTGTCTTTTCATGTTGGTGTTTTCTTCTTCTTGTCTTGTCTTGACCAAAAAGAAAATTGTTATCTCAGCTTTTCATGAATTTCTACATTATTTATTGCTTTCCCATGTAGAACATTTTGAACATTTAAAATTTATACTCGTATATCAAAACATACATTGTGCCTTGTAAAATTGATTTGTTATATTTACTTACCTTTCTAATAAACATGTGTTAGTATAATAATTTAAATTTGGGCATTTGGACGAAAAGTAGATATTTTGGCTGCAATTGCAACAATTATCTTTTTGATCATATCACAAATAATAATTTCTTAACAAAAATCAGTTCATTAATAAGCTTGTGTTCGAATAATAACTAACCACTTTTCAATTAAAGTAATATTTATTAAGAAAATTTAGGTAGTTTATTACACACAAAACACATTTGAATACAGAACACACTTCAATCGAACTATTTCCTTTAACATGGACTATAAAAAAACTAACTGCTTTGTGGAGGATATGTTTTTTTTTTTAAATTGTTTAATCTTTAAATTTATTAATTCTGTGTTGTCTCTGTAAGTACCTTTGATTACATTATTATATGTATAATCAACCAATAACTTGTAATGACAAAGATTCATGGACATATGGAACAACATTCGATCAACAAATCAACATTAAAATAATTCAGTTGTTTGCAAGAAGAACTTTCTACACTCATTTTAATTTTCACGTAGGTGTATATAGGATATGCGGCAGTTTATTTGTAACTTTGTAATTTAGGTAATATTTCAAGCATACGTATATGTTAAGCTTGCCCTTAACCATGAACAATTTTTTCAATTTCACAAAATATAATGATTATAAGACAAAATCTGATGTGTGATTTTTTGCTATCCTCACACGATAAGCATATGGTCGATTATTTGTGTTGGTTTTGATGTTGTTTTTGTTGTGTCCATCACTGTGATTGCATTCAGTGAACATACACTTCCAATGCCTGCAAACGACTCTCTCAGTGATTTTTTAGCAGGTCCGACGCTTTTGTGTAACTTTGGCAAATTGACTGTTTCCTTCTTTTATGCTGGCTTTGCTACGCAAGTTTTTAAATGTGAATAATTTTTAATATCCCTGATTTTATGAAGATTGCTCGGAAGATTTTTAATGCTTCATGTAGTTACTGTACCGCATTTCGTTCCATAAATAGGGAATGAGATGAGTACTTCATAACAAATTCAAATTTGCTACTCATCCGTCCAAGGATTTTAAAAATGCTTATTTCGAAAAATTACATTGTTCCCATATCAATAAATAAAACGTTTAAATCTTTTTACATAAAACAGAATAGTTGTAAGTTGATATTACTATACGATGATCTTGAAAATAAAATGTTCCAAGCCCGCAAATAAGAACACGATATTATTGACCAAAGTACATGTGAAATTTTGTATTTGGTTTTGTGGTTGTGCCTTGTTTGCGATCGCACTACTGATGATTATGCTTTCTATATAGCTGTAGCAACAGAGAACACATTGAAATTCGCAAGGGTTTGATTGACCCATTAGATGCACGGTATTTTCAAATTTTGTATTTTTCCCAATTCAGTTGTTTGTATTATGCTGGATTTTCAACGATTTGTAATGATCTACTGGCAGCTGGTATTGATAAAAAAAATTGGTGGATCTCACAACTACAGAAGCGGGGTATATACATACATAGCCTCTGCTGTTGAGGCTAAAAAAGCCTTATTTATCCATAATCAATCTCTTAAGTGAGTTATGTGACTTTAAATCGGTAAACACTTTGTAGAATGACAAACAAAGGTCACAAAAAATTTCGTATAACACAGTTTTCTACAATCGTACAAAACACGTTGACGTCAAGTACCATTTTGTTCGTGAGACAGAGCAAAGAGGAATTGTTAAATTGAAATATAAGTTCACTACATAAATAGTAGCTGACGTTTTCACAAAAAGGCTACACAGTCCTAAACATAAATTTTCTAATGTTTGTGGAATATAGAACATATAGGCAACATAGAGCGAAACGCGTATGGCAACATTCTAATAATTGGTGCAGTTACCGACTCCTATATCCCAGGAAACTGAAAACATTACTCCTATCTAGGGGAAGAAATAAATACAGAACTCTAAATTTTGTGTTATATTGTCTTTATTTTTATTAGGATCTAAATAATAGATTAAGATGTGGTGTTGAAATACAAATTTATATATTACTAATCTATTATCTTAATTCCCCCAAAAAACTAAGACATGCGAGGTGGGTTATCAAGAATCTCTCTCTTGTCGTGACCACCGTGACATTAGGTTGTATGTGTACTGTGATTTATCCTAAACCGACTGTTAATTGTACTTATTATATCCAAAATACAATAATTTGGAGGAACGTAAAGGTGTTACTTATTTCTAAACAACAATCAGCAATCTATTAAATTTCCTAATTACTTTAAATAAGTATTTTTTATAACAGGTCAATCATCTGCTGAGTCAATCCGTCAACGTTAACCAAATGTGTATATTCCTTTTCTATAGCACAGTTGAAATAAAAACCTAAGCAAGAAACATTGGGTTATTAGCTCCCAACAATTTCAGGCCAAGTAACGTCCATCATATTATATTTTACTGAAAATAAATTTATTAAACTGCGCGGGCTTAAGTTTTATTAAAAAGTTGCAACAGCCACTAACGAATATTACAATATAAACAATTATGTTCAGCAATGTTTGTATGTATAGGACTACTTTTAAGAAAGTGCTTAACTTTTAACTCGCTAATATTATCACTACACAAGTGTTGTGATACAAAATTCAGATATCTGTAGACCTTAAACGATTAGCAATCGAAACTGTATCTCGTCACCAAAAACTGATGAAGTTAAAATTCTCCGCAAACTATTCAATCAACACATTTGTAGTCCCAAATTAAATTGACAATTTAATTTGGCGTGTAACAAGAACTTCAAGTCTCAACTGTTCGATGTACAAATATGGAAATTTAATCATATGAAAAGCTGAAGAGTTCATGAAATATCATATGAAGAGCTGAGAAATCATATCAAATTGATTGAAGTTCGTAGAATGAAACAGTAAATAAATATTCTTTATTCACAATCAGTCAGTAAGGTTGCCTTTTCTCACTTCATTTCGTGTTTGAAAGTAGAGCATTATTTGTGCATAAATAAACAATTTCATTTCCACCAATGACCACGGGTGGAAAGTGTTTGTATTTTCTTATGTCAATTTTTGATTGACAAGAAGTTTTATAAAAAACTTGCATTTAAAATACGTAGTATTTTAAGATTTCAACGTCTAATTGTGAATAAAATAGTATACAAACCTCGGCGAAAGGACATTCAAGTCTCGAGAAACATTTCTCTCGACAGTAATGCTGTAATTTCCGCCTTGGTTTGTTGTCTACTATTGTTTTCTTTTTTAATACATACGCCTATAATAAATAGTGGGTGCAAAAAAGTTCCTTCTTAAACATAAGTTAGAACATTAGTATAATTTCCATTAACCTGTTATCATTGTAGTGTTTTGTTCTTTCTTAAACTTGAAAGAAAAATGTGGCCATAGCATATAAGCCCCTAATAAACTAAAAACAATTTCTGTAACCTCAAAATTCGATTTATAAAACAATAATCCAACCTTAATAAAAGTTTCGTTAGAGAGAGTAAAACCACTAAAGCATTTAAATTCAAACGGTGTTTTTTGATTAAGAGTCATCAATGACAAAATTCTCACATTGGATCTATTGAAAATGTAAACTGGCATTGTAGACATTAATCCGTATGATTTTTCGCCCTGTAATCAAATTAGTTATAAAAAATCAAAGTTTTAAAAAATAGTGTAGGTGCATACTTCCTCTATAAGTTCTTGACTTGTGCGTGCCATTACATAACCAACAACCACAGCAAGAATTAGTTGAAAAATCACTAAAGTTGTATACATATTGGTGGGGTGAATTTGCTAAAACACAATTCTGTCATATTTGAAATTGAATATCATTAAAACGTCAGATCTAGTGCGCTTTAGAGACGTGCAAATTTTCAATTTTACCATTAGGTACGACGTAAAAATAGAAATATGTTTATAAAAAAAATAAAAATGTTATAGAAATAATAAAAATATATCATGGGTTTTTACATAATTTATTACAAATCAATGAAGTCAGAATTAAATAATTCAAATTCGCACGTCGCTAAATTGTACTTACGCCAAATAGAACAATCAAATTGCCACCAATGAATAACAAAGCAGCCATATGAAGAAGAGGAATTGTATAAAACAAGAATTGCTGAAGATGTTGTTTACATTTATAAACAGCATTAGAATGAATTATAAGAGATTTTAATTTAGCGAAAATAATTTTTTGAATTGTTTCATCATGGACTTTCGAAAGTTCTAATCCTTCGCAATATCTTGACAATTCTTTGATGTCATTGTTCATCACAATCAGTTGATACTGCATTTCGGATGTGACAAGTGCTATAAGCCAAGCACTGTTCACCATCACAAAAATAACGTGGAAGTAAACAAAATCATATAAAACATTCAAAATAACGTTGATTTGGTAGAAATTGCAGTAATAATTGTTAATTTTCACAATAATGTTAAGACGTTCAATATCAACATAAGAAAGTGCATTTAAAATGACACAAATCACTTGCAAACTTAGGGCAATGTAAATTTTGTAGATTAACGAAATGTCTTTGTCCCGAATTATTGCTTTTGTAGCGTCATTCGTTGCATCCAAGTCTTTGAATTTCGATAAATGACCAAAGACCAAATTTAAGAGATACGCTGTTTTCAATCCATATAGCAAGTACATAAGTATTGGCTGTAAATATAGGTATTTAAATTTATTTATACCAAACATAATCTACTGGCGAACTTAAAAAGAAATTTTAATTTTTGGTAACAAAAAAATCTTCTTTTTACAACATATGAATACAATTTTTGATAAGTATGCAACCAAACTCTCTTAAAACTTCCTCTTGAGTGAAATGAAAATAATAACTTAAAGAAAGAAACTTTAATATTTGGTAACCAAAAAAAACTTTTTTTCACAACATATTGATACCATTTTTGATAAGTAAGGAACCAAACTTTCTTAAAACTTCCTCTTTTGAGTGAAATGATAATATTGTATTTTAATTTTTGGCAATGCACAGCAAAGAACTACTGATTCGATTACTTACATAAATAATTAAACAAATTAAATGTAAAGACGCAATATTAATATTCCGAACAGTAAACCAATAATATATAGCAGCAGTAATGTAAATGGGAAAATAACAAAGAACAAACCGAAATATCCATTTCGGAATTGTCTTTGTGTTTACTAACATTAAAAGTGAAAGAATTATGTGATTGGAAAGTGTATGTCCTAAAAATTAAACGCAGATTTTGAGATTTATAGTAGTTACAAATCTGTTAAAACACTTAATACCTTTTAATGGATATGTAAATGGCATTGTTAGAGGAGAAGTTAATTTTATCAACCACATACTGAAACTAGGTACCTAATCTCTTGTCTGCAATAAACCTTGTACCTGCCTTAATAAACTATAAGAAAATTGTGGACGAAATACCATTAAATATATTTTACATTTAATAATTTATTTAAAAATTCATCGTATGGTCGTTTGGTAATGACCATTTATTAAGTTACGAAAAGCTTTACAAAAATTCAACATTTTAATATCTTTTTAATACAATTTATGTCATTATTTATTAGTTAATATCATTATAACGTCAATACTTTCCACAAATTTTTGAATATTATTGGCTGTCTTGTCATGTTGTTTTCTTCTTCTTGTCTTGTCTTGACCAACAAGAAAATTGTTTCATCAGCTTTTCATGAATCTCTACATTATTTATCCCATGAGAAACATTTTGAACATTAATGAAATTACTATGTACTCGTATACTAATCGAAAAGTCTGAAAGAGAATTTAATTTTTATGTTTTTTATGTTGAAAATAAACTTAAATTTAAATTTATGTTATAAATTTAAAAATTGCTTATTGTATTGATATTTTAATTTATCCACTTACCTATCCTGTAATTTTAACAAATTGATCTTTATCTTGAAAGTTGCTCTAAAAATTTAAAATCGCATATTAAAACAAACGTTGTACCTTATTTTACAATTTATATATTAAATATGAAGTTGATTAGTTATATTCAACTACCGTTTTCATAAACATGTGTGTTGGTATAATAATTTGGATTTGGGCATTTGTACAAGAAGTAGATATTGTAATGGTACGAACTCGGGTTAATTCTATTTATTTATTTTATATTAATCAAACGACCGAATTATTGTACCAACCAGGTTCTAGACAGAGTAGATCAACTGAAATAAAGATAAAGTGAGAATTAGTCAACGCGACTAAGTGAAACTTTTAGTAAATTTTAAAACATTACATATACACAAAACCGTGTGTTATGTAGATCATTCCAGCAATCAAAAATTATTAATTATTGAATTAAACACTATTCTAGGTTTCCGTTTACCAATATCGTGGTAATATATAAATAAAATCCCAACTAGCGTCCTAGTGGGTACCAGGCGTCCCTGATAATAGTGACAAGCTTTCCATCCTGAATCGCAGTCAGATATACTTCTGCATTGCAAGACCCGACAATACAGTGGCTAAAGCCAAATAAAATGGATTTAACACAAAATTATAATGAATGATCTTACAACACAATAATGATGCATGATTTATTCGCGTATAGATATTATTAAGTGAAATTTAATAAAAACAATAATAATTACTAAAAGTACTCACCAATAATTATGATCACGAAACACCGATCTAACTAGTTTAACAAATAAGTCACAACTGGCTATTTTTATTCTTAGCCAGAACACATTCGCCCTTTCGCTGGATCAGCAATATTTCGGACAGTACCTTCATTGTTCTATTTTTCGGACACACAAAATGCGTGCAACTGAAATCTAATTTACGCGTTTAAGCTAAACACACAGAAGCGGACTGGGGTCCCTTAATATATTTGGCTACAATTGCAACAATTTTGTTTTCGTTTTTATTCCAAATAATAATGCAAATTAATTTTCTTAGCAAAAATCTGTTCATTAAAAAACTTATTATGACAAAGTTTCATGAACATATAGAACAACACTGCGATCAATAAATCAAAAGTGAAATAATTCAGGTGTTTACAAAGAGAACTTTCTTCACATATTTGAATTTTCACGTAGGTATGCAACAGTTTATTTATAATTTTGACTTTTAGGTAAAATTTCAAGCATTTATATTAAGTTTGCCTATACCCATGATTACAAGACAAAATCTGATGGGTACTTTTTTGCTATCCACACACGATAAGCATCATGTGTCGATTATGTATATGTATATGTAATGTATACATATAGTGATGCGATGTCGTACGGTACAATGAGAACCCTGGTTCACTTGAAGATCCACGTGCACGCCGACAAAGGAAATGGTCAAAGCCGCAAAGTCAATACATAAAATGCACTCGCGACAAACGACAATGCAATGTTTATGTGCACAATGATTAAGTATCGACACGATAAAGGTTTGTTTTGTAATTAAGCAATTGATTATTACTTCGAAAACGACAAGTAAAGTTTCATATTTCGAAAAAACGACAAGTTTTCTTCATCGAGACGAAAAACAATATATTCTTGAATCATGATCATCGGTCCAACGACGCATTATCAAGTCGCCAATAAATACAAATATGTAATACAAATATGTAAGTTATTAGTGTGAAAAGACCAACAATAAATTTAAATATATATTTTAGCGAGTTTTCTGAACACGGGGTCCATAAATCGGGAATAAGATGAGTACTTCAAAAAAAAAAATCAAATTTGCCACTCAAACGTCCAAGGATTTAAAAAATGCATATTTCAAAAAATTACATTGTTCCCATATCAATAAATGTAAGGTTTAAATCGTTTCACATGAAACAGAATAGCCGTAAGTTGATGTTATTTATATGATGATCTTGAAAATAAAATGTTCCAAGCCCCAAAGAAGAACACAATATTATTGATTAAAGTACAAGTGAAAGAATTTAAAAATTGTGTATCTCATTTTATAGTTGTGCTTTGTTTGCGATCATACTACTGATTATGCTTCCTATATAGCTGCAACAACAGAAAGAAAACATTGCCATTCGCAAGGAATATGCCTTTGATTGACCCATTGGAAGCACCATATTTTCAAATTTTGTATTTTTTCCAACTATGTTGTTTGTACTAAAGTATGCTGGATTTTCAACGATTTCTAATGATCTATTGGCGGCTTGTAGAGGATCAGCATTACCGACAAAATTGTGATGCTGGCAAATGAGTAATTTGAACATTTGATAGTGGATAGAGGAAATGTTGAGTGTCTGAAAGCCACCGACAATGAATTGGAAAGGATGTAAGATAGTTTCTATTTGTGCATAAAAAAGTATCGAGCTATTAAAATGTAAAAAAGTTTTTGGAAAGCGAAAAATGTCTAGTGCTGTGACAAATTATTTAAAATTTCAGATGCACTAAGAAATTTTTGCAAGTTTCTAATCCTGTTGCACTTTCTAGTTTTCTGTCTGCTGTTTGCACAATTGTTTCCGCTACTAATTAAATGTCGTTGGTAAGTAAAATTGTTCATTTATTGAGTCGATTATTTTATGTGATTTTTCAGCCTAACCAAATGTTGATTGACCTTTTTTTCTGTTTACCTTTTCGCTTCATTCGTTGCTGTATGATTAAAATGTTATCCGATTTTCAGTATTTTTCTACAAAATGTGTTTTTAGGCTGTTTTAGCTTCATGGACGTACGCAACGGCATTGCGCTCATGTCACCAAAATTAATCCGATATGAAGAAGTTTAAAATAGCTTATCAAATATTTAAGTGTCATTGAAATTTTAGATTTGCTGAAATATGTTCACAAATTTTTGCTAAATTCTGTTTGCACTGATATCTTAATGCACCTACGCCTACGGCCTCATGCTGCAATCTCATACACTAGCACAGGAAATTTTATTTTCTACACTTGATATACAATATACTATTATACCACTCCCTATATACTGGCTAATTTAAAAAGAAATTTTATTATCTGTTAGCAGAAAAAATCCTTCTTTTTACAACATATGGATAACATTTTTGATAAGTATATATGAAACCACAAACTTTCTTAAAACTTCCTCTTAAATGAAATGAAAATAATTTTTTTCAATTTAGGAATTGCCTTTGTGTTCACTAACAATGAAAATGAGAGAAGTATGTGATTGGAAAGTGTATGTCCTAAAAATGAAAAGCAGATTTTGCGATTTATAATAGTTACAAATCTTTTAAAACACTTAAAACCTTTTATTGGGTATGTAAATAACCCTGTTAGGGGAAAAGTGATTTTTAAGCAAATAAAGCACATGGAAATAGGGATCGAAATACCGTTTAATTTACCATTAATATTTTACATCTAATAATTTATTAAAAAAATCATCATTTGGTCGTTTGGTAATGACCATTTATTAAGTTAAGAGGAGCACAACAGAAACTAAACATTTTAATATCTCTTTAATACCGTTTATGTTATTATTTATTAGTTAATATTATTATAACGTCAATACCCAATACTTTCCTCAAATTTTTGAATATTATTGGCAGTCTTGTCGCTCCCTTACTTACCATTTTGCATTACGTTTAGCATGTTAGCTGTTACACACCGTGAGCTTTTTACCTTGATTCTTGGTTTCAGCTTTTCGCCGATTTGGGTTTCAGGGCTGTTAGCATCGCCTCTTAAGTCTCGCTTTGCCTGTTAGTTTGGTTTTGACATATTTTACAGCATTT
Source organism: Silvanus unidentatus (assembly GCA_963930825.1). Classification (NCBI taxonomy): domain Eukaryota; kingdom Metazoa; phylum Arthropoda; class Insecta; order Coleoptera; family Silvanidae; genus Silvanus; species Silvanus unidentatus. The sequence goes on from OZ005762.1 coordinate 12,482,496, forward strand.
TGTTCATTGCCAAATGCGTTTAATTTAAGCAGCTTCAGCGCATCTGTATATTGCAGCAATTTTTCAATCGAACCGTCGAACCATAGATCATATATTTGCGTTCACGAATGTTTGTGGTTCTGCAACAATCAAAAATATTGTTGAAACAATGATATTTGATTGTTGACGAACCACAAACATTCGTGAACGGAACCCTAGTTTTATATGTATATATATATACATATATATAAATAGATAGCCGACTCTCCTCTACTCTCCATTCGAATACCCAGTCATGAAGGATTATGTAAACGAAACGATGTACATTGCAGAAAAATTTGCAGATTTTGCACGAGGTGGATGACGAGTTCTTGATGGTAATCCTTTTGAGTGGCTTAATGCCGGCTTTTGATCCTATGGTAATGGCGATTGAAAGTGCAGAAAAAAAAAATAGAAGTGACTCGATCAAGACCAAATTACTACAAGATGACAAACATGGTAAAGATAAGGGTTAGTTGGCATAGTTTATAAAGAAACACCAGTTGCAAAAGTCAAAAAAGAAAGTAAAATGCTACAATTGTGGTGTATTGGGGCACTTAAAATACGAGTACAAGAAAGACATTAAGAAAGAAAACAAGAATCATACCGCTGTAATCTCTTCACATTTGAGAGAGTGTTAATAAAACGCTGTTATATTATAACAATAGATTTTGGTTTATTTAAGGCTGTTTAAAATACAGGTCAACTTATTAACTAACTTAAGTAGAAAATTAAAAAAAAAATTGCATTAACCAATTTTCACTGTAGTGTTTTTTATTCCTTAACGTTGAAAAAAAATGTGGCAATGCCGTACAAACCCCTAAAAAACTAAAAAACAATTTATGTAGTCTCAATTTATAAAAGAATAATCCAACCTTAATAAACGATTCGTTAGAGAGAGTAAAACCACTAAAGCATCTAAATTCAAACGGTGTTTTTTGATTAAGAGTCATCAATGACAAAATTCTCACATTGGATCTATTGAAAATGTAAACTGGCATTGTAGACATTAATTCGTACGTTTTTTCACCCTATAATCGAATTAGTTAGAAAAAATCAATCAAAGGTAAAAAACAGTGTAGGTGCATACTTCCTCTATAAGTTCTTGACTTGAGCGTACCATTATATAACCAACAAACACTGCAAGAATTAGTTGAAAAATCACTAAAGTTGTATACATATCAGTGGGGTGAATTTGCTAAAACACAATGCCGTCATATTTGAATATCAATAAAACTTCGGATCTAGTGCGCTTTCGAGGCGTGCAAATTTTGAAATTTTACCATTACAACGTAAAGTAACAAATATCTAACGAAAATGAAAATGTAATAGAAATGATAATAATTTATCATGAGTTTTTCCATGGTTTATTACAAATTGATAAAGTTAGATTTAAATAATTCGAATTACCCCTTCGCTAAATTGTACTTACGCCAAATAGAACAATCAAATTGCCACCAATGAATACCAAAGCAGCCATATGAAGAAGGGGAATTGCGTAAAACAATAATTGCTGAAGTTGTTGTTTACATTTATAAACAACATTATAATGAATTATAATAGATTTTAATTTAGCGAAAATAATTTTTTGAATTGTTTCATCATGGACTTTCGAAAGTTCTAATCCTTCGCAATATCTTGACAATTCTTTGATGTCATTGTTCATCACAATCAGTTGAAACTGCAGTTCGGATGTGGCAAGTGCTACAAACCAAGTACTGTTCACCATCACAAAAATAACGTGGAAGTAAACAAAATCATATAAAACATTTAAAACATTGTTGATTTGGTAGAAATTGCAGTAATAATTGTTAATTTTCACAATAATGTTAAGACGTTCAATATCAACATAAGAAAGTGCATTTAAAATGACACAAATCACTTGCAAACTGAGTACAATGTAAATTTTGTAGAGTAAAGAAATGCCTTTGTCCCGAATTACTGCTTTTGTAGCGTCATTCGTTGCATCCAGTTCTTTGAATTTTGATAAATAACCAAAGAACAAATTTACGAGGAACTCTGTGCTCAAGCCATAGATCAAGTACACGAGTATTGGCTGTAAATATAGGTATTAAAATTTTATTTATATCAATCTTAATCTGCTTTCGAACTTAAAAAGAAATTTTAATATTTGGTTACAGAAAAAAAATCCTTCTTTTTGCAACTTATGCATATGCTTTTGATACGTATGCAACCAAACTTTCCTAAAACTTCCTCTTAAGTGCAGTTAATTTTTTTTCACTTTTTGGTAAAGTGCAAAGAACAACTGATTCGATTACTTACATAAATAATTAAACAAATTAAATGTATAGACGCAATATTAATATTCCAAACAGTAAACCAATAACATATAATAGCAATAAAGTAAATGGATATATAACAAAGAACAAACCGAAATATCCATTTAGGAATTGTCTTTGTGTTCACTGACATTAAAAACGAAAAAAGTATGTGATTGGAAAGTGTATGTCCTAAAAATGAAACGCAAATTTTGCAATTTATAATAGTTACAAATCTGTTAAAACCCTTAAAACCTTTCAATGGATATGTAAGTGGTCCTGTTAGAAGAGAAATTAATTTTATCAACCACATACTAAAACTATGCACCAAATCTCTTGTCTGCAAGAAACCTTGCAACTGCCTTAATCAACTACAAGAAAATTGTGGACGAAATACTATTATATATATATATTACATTTAATAATTTATTTAGAAAATCATCATTTGGTCGTTTGGTAATGATCATTTATGAAGCTACGAAAAACTTAACATTTTAATATCTTTTTAATACCATTTATGTCATTATTTATTAGTTAATATTATTATAATGTATTTTCTTTCCACAGATTTTTGAATATTATTGGCTGTCTTGTCATGTTGTTGTTTTCTTCTTCTTGTCTTGCACAAAAAAGAAAATTGTTTCATCAGCTTTTCATGAAATTTTACATTATTTGTTACTTTCCCATGTGGAACATTTTGAACATTAATGAAATTACGGTGTATACTAATCGAAAAGTTTAAAAGACAGTTTCATTTTTATGTGTTTTATGTAGAAAATAAACTTGAGGAGGATAATTCAAATGTTGCTATAATTGATGCTAAAAATTAAAAAAATGTTTATTGTATTGATATTTTAATTTATCCACTTATCCATTTTTAATTTTAACAAATTGATTTTTATTTAAAAACTCGCTCCAAAGATTTATACTCCCATATCAAAACATACATTGTGCCTTACTATACAATTAATACATTAAATATGAAATTGATTTGTTATATTTACTTACCGTACTCAAAAACATGTGTTAGTATTAATTTGGATTTGGACATTTGGACAAAAAGTTGATATTTTGGTTGCAATTGCAACAATTACCTATCTTTTTGTTCATATTCCAAATAATAATACAAATGAATTTTCTTAACGAAAATCTGTTCATTAATAAACTTGTGTTCGAATAATAACTAACCACTTCTCAATTATTTTTTCGGTTATATATAATATATAATATTTTTATTTATAACGTGTGTGCTATACCATTTTTGCTTTAAATATGTTATGTATTGTTTTAAATTTAAGTTAAGCTACAATTGACAAGTAGGCAAATCAAATTTTCATTCACACAAAAAATAATTAATATATTTTAAATTGTAGTTAGTACTGAAGATGGCAAATCGCCGAAACTAGTCTAATAAATAAAATTTTTATCAAGGAAGTACAACACTTATTTACAAAACTCCTGCAAAAAACCCTTGAAAAAATGGATCAACACATTAAAATGACAGGAAGACAGAAAGTGGCATAACTGTTTACTTTCTGTACAACTTTGCACAAAACCGTGTAAAACCGCAAAAAAATAGCGTAAAGAATTCATTGCATAAGGCATTTTATGGCAATAACGCCACTTTTGTCATAAAATTTGCCTTTTGCAACTCATTCATTAATATACTATTTTTTTGCAAATTCTGATACCTATATTTTATATTAAATAAATTTTAGATTAAAATGTTTGCAACAGAATCGATAAATTAGTTTCACTTTCAATTATTGAAACAAGGAAGGTTGAACTCAAAAATTTTTAATGCGTTACTGAATTTAGAATGTTTTTGTTCTAAATAAAAAATAATATATTTAAATCTGTGACTAAATTAAATATTACAATACGTAACTTTGGAATGAATACTATAGGGCACATAAATATTCTCAATAGGCTCATAAATATACAGTTGTCAATCATCATCAAAATTTGCCGTTTTAACAGTTTATATCAATAGAATATCGTAAAAAATTGTCTTCTGCACGAAAATAGTCGCAAATCATCCCCTATTTTAATATTTCCAGGTATTTAAAACGAAATTCAAATCTGGTCGAAATTCCATTCCATTCGTCGAAAATTATATTCCATTTAGGGAAATGAGTAAAAACGTCACTGGATCGCTCGGGTCAGGTCATGTTCCGGGATGTTTCCGGTAACAAGCGGGAAATTTAACTTATAATATGTAATTAATTACGCGAAAACTATAAACATTTAGCGGTTTTGACTTACATTATCACATTCAGACCTGGTCAGAATATGCAAATGTATTATTTTTAAAAACTGGTTGACTCTATTGAGTTTTTCTGTTTTATATACCTCAAATTCTACAAAAATATAAACAACGCTTATTAATCATGTAAAATATAAAGATTATTAGTTTTTTGATAGATTATATCAAACCATTTACAAATATAAACTAAATTATTTTCTTATTCTTAACCAAGTGAATAAAGTAACATCTTCTGTTAAGTGCAGTGTTTATTTATTTATTTACTGTTTACACCTTTTTTACAATGATAACTATAATAATAAATTGTGTTACATAAATTGGCAACATTTAATAATTAACAATTTAGGAAGAAGAAAGAAAAGGAAATATATATAATACCTGTACTTATACATGTATATTTAAATACACACATAAAATGAAGAAAAAAAAGAAATAACCTTAGTCATATTACGATTCCTTAATATTACGATTATTTAAACTTATAGATGCGATATTGCAAACGAATTTGGATATACTTGTACTGAAGTATTTAATATAATTTAAGAAGTCGTTAGCGCTATTCATTAGCCGTCTAGTATAATAAATAATTAGTTCTGGTGTGAGGAGTATAAAATAAAAATGTTGAACGAGTATTTCTTAGAGGGGTAGGTATGCAAGTGTTCTCTAAAACTAAGTGCCAGGTGAACAAGGTGCCAACATGAAATAATCCCATTCAAGACTTTGTACAAAAATTGTAAATCAAAGGGTAATTACGAAGTTCTAGCGCTGTAAGAAGAATCTATAGTCTTAATGTTTATCGGTGATATTTTTGAATTGAACAATCCTTTATGCAAAATATGTTGAAAATATAATGACTTATTTTGAATTCTGGAAGTATAACTCTCAAAAATTTTGTAAAAATGCTTGACTCAAAAATTCAGTTCCTGTATTGAAGACACTCAATTTTCAGTTTTTGGTTCTGAGTTATTTAAACGATTAATAGTTGTTGTACTTCCATTTTCTGTATTTGCATTTATAACTTGATAATAATGAATACTTTCATCTTCTGAACTGGAACATGATTGGTCCTTAATTGGTTCATAAAAATGGGAATCTGTGTCTTCTACATTTGATGTGGTGGCAGTGGGGGTAAATTGTAGTTCTTTTAATTCATTCTCTTCATTAATTGGCCCTTGAGATGTTTTTTTCTTAAACCTGCATAAAATCACGTTAATTAAGCAAAACTACATATTTTATTATTACATACCAAATCACTAGTGGAACAAGTATTATTAAAGCTACAATCAAAATTGATAATAATATCAAGCAACCGTAAACCACTGTAGATGATAAATTACTTAAGCTTTCTACATCAATGAAAGATAATGTGGGTTTAGTTAAATTTTCGACGTCCATTTTTGATTTCGTAATATTAGTTTCATTTTTCCCAACAATCAACGGAATTGAAAAGTGATTTAGTTTCTTTAGATCAAAAAATGAGAATTTAAATTGATTTTTATAAACGCTTTTCAGTGCCAGTATCAAATCTATATTTTCATCGTTTATATTATTTATATAACTATTATCACTTATATACCAGTAAGTGGGTTTCCATGCTGGATAAAGTTTAACTTCCCATTTAAAATATTTCGATAGATTTGGTCGAAACTTCAAAACTTCTTTAATTGCGATTGTGTTATTTAAAATTTTATTGTCACTTATATTTAACATAAATCCAACCATATAAATTTGGATAGTGCTGTATTGAATAAAAAAAATGTAATTTAATCACAAACTAGGTACTTTAGTACTTACACTTCTGGAAAATCTTCTGATAAATTGATTTGTATTAAATGATGTTCAAAGGATGGAATCGATGCATTTAATATTCGAATATTCGGTGGCGATGTAATAAATTCAACATTATTACTTGCTTTGCTTACATATTTATTTATAGCTACCATTGAAATAAAATATGTTGTAGAAAACGAAAGATTATTCTGTACAAGAAAGCATGCAAATTAATAAAAATTTTAGTTCTCTCTTACAATAACTTTACCATAGTAAAAGTATATTGTTCCATTTCTTGGATAACTTTTATACTTTTTGTAAAATCTAAAGCATTTGTTGCTGTTTCATTAACATGGAATAAAATTTGAAATTCTTTCAATATTCCATTTGTAATAATTGGATGGAACCATGTTAAATTTATTGAATTTTCATTAATTCTCTTAATTGTTAAATTGCTTGGTGGCTCAGATGCTTAAAAGTTTTAGTAATAAATTGTCATGGTGCAACATTTTTCGATTTAGAAATTATTCACATCTTACCACTTTCAGAAGTCTTAACCTGAATACTGCTTGGATTTCTATTACATTGTTTTATTTCTTGGTTCTTAGCTTGAATCTGCAATGTAGGAATAGGAACGAATAAAATATTTACGATCATATATAAGTTTATACCGTAACATTGTAAATATTATTTCCCTGGAGATTGGTAATATTTGCACAAAAAAACTCTTTCCATATTTTACATTTTGTAACGTTAGAAACCTGATGACTGGTACTATTATTAATTGTAAGTTTGTATTCTTCTAATATTCCATATGGTGGATATGGTTTTCTCCATCGAAGCCAAATAATTGATTCATTTCTTGCTTCAGCTACAAAATCTCTAACGCTCAAAAATTCTAAAAATTAACCAATTCTGATATTTAATAATTTGTATATTATCTATGTTACTTTGGCATTCCGTTTTAAATTTACTTTTAGGAACATCTTCTCCATCATAAAATTTTTCATCATTTGTTACAAGAATGATTCTTGTATGATAAATCGTTTTTGGTGATAAATTTGTTAATCGGCACGCATTTATTTGATTTTCAACAAAACTATTTGAAACAGAATTGTTATTCCACTGCAAAAGAAAAAAAAATATTTTCCGAAAATGAACTTTTTTAATTCAAATTTATAACATACCGTTATATTGTCTGTCGTTTTGTATTGGCATACAAATTTTACTGGTTTTATAGAACCGTCATAAATTCCATTAAATATTAAAAATGCTTCATTTGAAGTCACATTTTCTAATCTGGGTTTTTCATTTAATACGGGAAGTTTGCCTGAAATTTTTTAAATTAGTTCATAAAGACACAATATTTACCTAATTGTTATAAGAACACAATATTCGTACTTTGGCACATTTTTCCAAATATTTGAGGACCAATAATACATCCATTTTCACAAATTCCAGAAATATAATGACATTGTTCACCATTTTTACATGCACCACATTCTAAAAATCAACTTTAATTTGTTACATTCTTTTTTAATTAAATTATTAATCAAACTTTTATCACAATCTTCACCCCAATAACCCCAGGAACAAGTGCAAGAATCTTTTGTATTACATATTTTATATGAATCGCTCCAAGAATGAATCCCTGAAGATAATGTTATATTGCAATTGGCCCCAAATGTTTTATAAAGACAACCAAATTTTCCCATGTTTTTGGAATATACGATTTTATTTCCATTTTCTTCAAGACTCGCACAAATTACAGTATTGTTTTCTAAATATGTTGAATTTACAGAGATTTTAACATTTTTTTGGTATTCTAAAAAAGGCATTTTTTTAAAACATAGTTAAAAAATTAGATAAGGTCGAACCTTTATCGTATACTGATATAATTTTATAAATTCGAAAGTATGCATCGTATTGGGATTTAACAACAGTAGATAAATTAATCGTTAATTCCGTAGTATTTCTAGACATAATTCGAAATGGTAATTGAACTTTTTTCCATCTCCAGAAATCTTCTTCTGTACTGAAAACTGTGTTTGAACTAATTACTATATCATTATTTAATAAAACCAATCCCATTTCGCAGCTTTTACATAAAGACACAAATAAAACAACAATTCCTTCCTCTTGATTAATTGGAAATTTTACAAGTGAATGATTGGATGACTTTTCCATCGATAATTGAAAATATTTATCTACAAAAATGGTAACTTTAATATACTCAAATTTTATAGTAGTCCAGAATTTACATTCATGAATTTTCCAGTAAGTTAATTCTTTGGATTTAAGAACTATTTTGTCGATGTCTGAAGTTATTTTCATATGTATCCTATTTGGGTTACGATTAAAAATGGAAAAAAGATCAACATTTTCAAGAATGACTAAAATATGATTCCATTTTGTTTCTTTAACTTTTATTCTGTAAGTCTCAAAATAAAAAAAGCAATTTATTTAAAAGTCATAAGTTATACATAAATCGTACATACTTTTTTTCCTTTATCCAATACATTGTTAGGAGTGTTTCCTGTGTAATATGATGGATCTATGTAAAGAGTTTCACACTCTTCTGAACTTTTCTTACAAAATCGTATTTCAGCAGAAGTGTTTCCGCTTAAAAAAACCGAAAATGCAATTGCGTTCAGGCGGCTTTTTAGAAAAGGTTCTTTTAAGTCAAAACTTTTTTGAGCATTTGCTTCTGTTTTATACAATTCGAAATCTAAAAAATAAGTATTGGTATTGCTTGTTCTTGTATTAAATGTAAAGCTTCGTAAACCTGATGTTGTGTCGAGTAACGAACGAAACAACAAACTCAACAACAAATACACAAGAAAAGCCGTAGAAAGTTCCCAAATCTGGATAAAAGATGAATACTGTAATGATACCTAATAGGACATCTGGTGCCAACAACAAGAAAAAAATTTACGAAAGCTTCCGAGAATGACCGATTGGAAGTGGAAAAGAAGGAGTGTTGTGATGTAAAAGAGGGGAGGGAGTTAAAAAAGGAGTCTTATAGAGTACACGCTTTGAGCTGAAGATAGACAGCAATAAAATCTTGACGAAAATAAGTGTGAAATTGTCGTGTTGTAGTAATAAATAAGTGTTTATTAAGGCATTGTGTAGCAAAGTCGATTATAAAGGTAGGATTTTCTTATATTTCCTTTCTAATGATATGTATGTTCTGAAAAATTGTTTATAAAAATCACTTTACTGCGTAAAGCGGTACAATTTGTGTCTATTTTTAGAACAGTTCTTTGTTCTTTGTTCTAAATTCAAACAAAATACATGAACTTTTACTTGTAATTTCATTTAAAGTTTTATCTTTAATTTGTTGATGCGAAGTGCTTAACAAATTGTAGTTAGATATTTTCACATGATTTAAGTTATTGAAATACGGTACTTTTAAAATAGTTTAGGATATTAATTGCGTTAATACCCAATGGAATGAATGTAAATGAATGCGATTTATTGTATGTTTCATTTCTTTCAGTTGTGTCAAGATATATGTTATTACAACAGGTCTTGCCCGAGACGATGGCCCTAACAGTCATTTTTTTCACTATACATTGTTTTGTTATAAAATGTTTATGTTTAATTGCTTAGTTCAGTCCGATTGTTGATGAATTCTCCAACTGTTTATGCTTGTCCGGTTGAGAGAATGGTTCCGATTGCGATTCCCAACAATTTTTGTTTTCATTTATCTTATGTTGTTGTAAACATAAGCTAACAATTTATTTTGAGGGAAAATTTCTAAGTTACATTGTAACAGGGTGCAAAGTCCCTATAAGACAATTTATCCCATTTATGTACCTTTTATCCACATTTTTCCTAGTTTGTTGAAGATATACAACAACGCGGGAATCTGTTAATGAATTATTTTCTTTTTCTGTAACCTTTAATAGGCCATTTAATTGTGGTGGTTATCAGAATTTAATAACTGATCAATGGGTATTAGTTGATCGCTAATTACCTGCTGGCAAGTGCTCTCAGATTTTTATGTTTCCATGTGTATGTTGTTCTATATATATGACTTGATATATTTTAAGTGATTGATTGAATATGTGTGTGATTCAGTGATTTGATGTGTCTTTTGGGTATTTGTTAGGAGAATTTGCTAAAGCACGAGCATCAACATCTTTTCATTTTTGTTTAATGATACTTGTGTTTTGTTTGTTTTATATTTTTCTTTATGTTGATTAATAGGTTTGCATTTTCAGCATTTTACATTATTCATTATAATTTATTTAATATTATTTGAAATAAAATGAGTTTTCTTGGTAGTTCTTTCTCATTCTAATGATAATTTGAACTACCAAATTTAACGTATCTTATATCGTTAAATTTCTTTCTATAAAAAAAATTTGGTTTTTTAAGATGATTAATAAATTGTTTACTGTGTTGTACCCATAATTGATTCTTTTATTTTCCTTCATCTTATTTGCAATTTCAGTTCGACAATCAATTTTACGAATTGGATTGCTATTAAATTTTCTTAAAAAAAATACACAACATTTTCTCGCGCAATTTATTTTAAATTCAAATTTAACAAATCATTACAATACATTACGCTGTAGAGCCCTATTTTTGACATTTTAAATAGTAACTGAGAATTTTTCCCTTGAAAATGACCCATTTTTTTGTGATTTTATGTCTCATTTTCTACGGGAAATTTAATGAAATCCAAAAATCAGGCTCTGAAGCGTAATGTAGCTTATCTTTTTCATTAATTTAAAAGTAATCGAGATTTTTCATCGAAAAATAAACCCACAGGCGATTTCTCCGATCGCTCATTTTAGACCCACTTCACGCCGCTGTGATAGCCCCTTATGTTTTGATGTTTGTTAATAGACCTCACGCGAGAACGCGATTGATAATGTTCGTAGGTATATTTGTTTGCAAACGTGTTTCTTATCTCGTCGAAATTAGAGTTTTGTTTGCTGTTCGGTTCGTTATTCTGTTCGTTGCTTGGTTCAACGTTCAAGTGTGTACGATACTTAACAATTTTTTAAATCTAATACCTTGCCAATTTTCATCCAACGTAATATCACTTTTTTGATATAAAATTGAATAAGTGAAGTAGTAATTGTATGTATAGGATGTATCTGGAATATATATCTTTTCTATTTTTTATATATTAGTTATTTTTATTTATGTTCATTTACATTTACTTACTCGTACTTGTTTCACTTTTTAGTATAACATCAGGATTAAGTGGTGAGAAATCTTTATCATACCAAGTAATTGATGAATTTACTTCCTTTCCATTAGCAACACAATTGAATTCTGTTAAATTCTGATTTTGTTTCGATAACAATATTAACTCACACAAAACATTACTATTCACATAATATAAAACAAGAGTAATAATAATAATATGAATCAATTTCGAGATCATATTAAAAAACTGAATAATCATATAAAATAAAAGTATAAAAAACGGGAAATTAATACGCTCAGAATATTACGATATTTATTCTGTTAATAACATTTCTCTATCTTATCCAAATTAATATTTGATAGTACCTATATCAAATGTAAAATTAAAAAAACAGCAAATATTAAGTAAATATTTCTAGATTCTGATTCGTTGTATTTTAAGTTACCTAAATAAATATTAGATTAAAATTATTGCAACGGATTTAAAAATTTAAGATGAAACTTTAAGATTTTTAAATTCAAAACTAATTATTTCTATCGTTTAATAAATTGATGTGCATTGATATACAATAAAATATTTAACTCGAATTATCGATTTAAAAGAGGAAAAAAACATTTATTGTTTAACTTAATTAAAATAGAATTTGTGTTTATGTTTTAAGAATTTTTTATAATTAGCTTCTCTTATATCGTTTGTTTTGAGGTTTAAGGTTTAAACAATACCAGACTAAGACAATAAGTTACACTGACTAACTGAGGGTTAGGATTGTGGAGCTCACTTATTAAATAGCCTGTCATACACGTACAGTTTTATCTGTAGACTTAAAACATGCCAGTTTAAGTCTCGGGCCTTTCGCGGATTTGGCACGTCACAGATCAAGTCTTAGCTTCTCCACTAACACAAAAGATATTTCTGCAGACATCTCTGGCGAACTTATACTGTCGCAGATGAAACTGTGTGTTAGTGGTTAAATCTCTGAGACTTGTCTGCCGACTTTGGCAAAACGCTGGAATTCAGTTTTGTCAGAAGTTTTTTAAAGTCTTTGCAGTTTTTGTGTTTATAGTGACAAGAAATGTTGTGTAATTGTCTAATTTCGAAAATACAGAGAAGTAAATACGTATAAGAGAAAAATTGCATTATGTTCGGGTATGATGAACGTACATTTGATGACAAACGCATAATACACTGTAGAACCAAAACGCCGAAGTAAATGGGTAAAAAAATGGTTGCTGCAAAAGGAGACTTTAAGCCATTTACCTTTATTAAGACAACTGACACAAAATGAACCCGATGAGTATAAAAATCATTTAAGGATGGATAATACCTGTTTCGATAAATTACTATCTAAGGTAAAAGATGGATTTACGAAGCAACACACTGTCATGAGGGAACCAATATCTCCAGAAGAACGTTTAATTGCCACGCTTAGAATTCCGGCAACCGGTAGATCTTATGAAGATTTAAAGTTTTCAGTAAGAATTTTTAGAATTTCGGCACAGTACTAGGCTACATTATACCACACACAAGTTTCATCATTATCGACTCGTTGAAGGAAGAATATATGAACGTAAGTTAAAGAACAAATTTTTATTTTCTATTTAATGGGATGTAATTAACAAAACACGCAAACAACTACAATTCTTTAAATACAAATTAAACAAACTCAATAATTTTGTGCTATATCTGAAAAATAATTAATTGAACCATTAAATGTACCAGCAGCTTGAGAGCTTGGCTGAGGAGATGTATTGCTTAAGTTCGACTGCCAAATTTCGTTTGTATTAGACGTTGTATCAATTTTTTCAGTAATAAAGCAAGGTCTTTGCCAAGACCTGCTGCACGGTGTCCATTTTTCTTAACTTGGCGCTTACATTTTACCATCTGCCTCAAATTCATTAACTCTACATCTTTTCTCTTTAGAACTTCAGTACACGTGAACATGAACTCTTTATGTTTTCATTGCAGTACTTCAAGCCTTTTTTTTGAGATTGTGATTTCTTTGTCACTTCTTTTCTTTTTGGAATTTCAAAAGTAAAGAAAATTTAAATTTTGTAATTGTGGGGGATTCCGCATTTTCTTTAGAAAATAATTTGTTAAAACCATATCTAGAGAAAAACCTTGATTGTAAAAAAAAGAATATTTAATTATAGACTGTCTAGAGCAAGAAATGTTGCCGTAAACGCATTCGGGATACTAGCCTCTACCTTTCGTATTTTTCACACAAGTTTAGCAGTACAGCCCGAGAATATTAATAAAATTGTTATGCTTGTTGTATTTTGCACAATTTCTTAAGATGAAATAATGCGTCTTATACAACAGCGACGACATTTGATAGAGAAAACACAATTACACAAAACACTGAAATGGGCGACTGGCCTTCACAAGGTGCTGAGTTACTTTCTTTATCAAAAAATAAATAAGGCAAAAAGAGACAAGTATTGTGATTATTTTAATGGTAAAGGAAAAGTTACATGGCAAGATGGCATGATTAATGCCGGCAAAGCATAATTTGTTTAAATACTTACCTAAATCATAAATATATTGTTGAATTATCAATAAATTTAGTTACCTATGTGGAATGCTGGGTACTTTCAAAATCACTAGCTTCACAATCATTTTGAGTCCCACTCAATATTTCCTCTTCGCAATTTTCTTATTCACAATCAGCATCAGCCCAATTTGGTCTCCCAGGGTTCCGGTAAATTTTCACTTATGGCACTGTGTACGGGAAGTTCTTGGTCATTTGTAAATAGCAAGAGATCAAAGTACCATAATTTAGGTTGGTATATGTCGTCTCTTCCTAATCCTGTGGATTTCGAGCTTTTAATACTTTCTTCAATTCTTTTCTAAAGCACCCGGGCCTTTTTCCAGTCAACACTCATGGGGTGTTTTGTCGTTTAAATTCGTATTCAGACGATTAGTAATGTAATTTGCCGTGTTAATTGCTACGCCCCAATATATATGAGGCAGTTTTGCATCCAGTAACATGCATCCTGCCATTTCCATCAGTGTCCTATTTTTCCGATCCGAATCACCGTTCTGTTCGGGATTGTAAGGAACAGTGGACTGAAATTTAATACCTTTTTGCTTCAAAAAACATTGCACATCATTTCCGATGTACTCGGTACCATTATCAGCCCTCAGAATCCTCGCATAGGTTTTAAATTCATTCCATAATGTACTCTTTTAATTTCAAAGACACTTCGTCTTTTGTCCGTAACAGGTAAACTTTGGTCATTCTCGAGTAATCGTCTGTAAAAGAGAAGATATCTCTTTCCATTTACCGTTTCGGTTCTCATGAGTCCACACACAACAGTGTGCACCAAATCCAGGACTCTTTCTGAAAAAATTTTCTCGTCAATTTGCCTTCCATTGCCTTGTTTGCATGCCCATTCCAATTAGAGCCCTTTCTCTAAAGGGCTCTTTCCCATTCCTAAAGTTTAATGCTGTTTCCTCAATACCAGTTTGTTCGCTTCTTTTAAATTCATCCAAAAGTTTTCCTTTTACATACTCTAATGTAAGTTCGACGTCTGGTCTGGCATCTAGTGCTGTTACAAGTGTCGAGTACTCCTCTGGTAATCCTCCCAAGAGCAGGGCAGCAACATAGAAATCTTGATGACCTCGCCAACACCTCTTAACCGTTCCACCAGCTCTAAAATATCCCTAAAATAATCAGACATACTTTTGTTTTGAGGCCTAGACTTGTAGGGTTTTCTCAAAAGATATAGCTTATTACTCAAATTGTTCCTTTCGTGGACCTTTTTTAGTTCTTCCCACATAGCTTTCGCATTCGTACATTTGTAAATGTGGACGATTTGATTATTTTCTATGCTGAGCGAAATCCTGGCTTGGGCTTTTCCATCTTTAAGTATCCAATCATCGGATGGCAGGATGGCACACGCGGCGTTTCTTCATTTATAACTGACCAATTGTTTTCGCGAATTAATAACATCTTTATTCGAAACTTCGACTTCTGGTAATTGTCATTATTTAAACGCATAAACGAAAACTTGGTACCATCCGTATCGGCCATTCATAAAACTTTTTGTTTACACTCAGGTTTTTGTCAGCTTCGCCCGTTTTTTATTTTCGAATACCCAAAGACCACGTTTTACCAATTGTATGTACATAATTCCATTTTTATTGACCTCTTTAATATCGTCTTTTGGTGGGTTTCTGGGCCCATAACCTGATCAAATTTGAAATGTTCAGACCACACAAATAAAACGATAATTAACACTGGAACAATTTATTACATCAAGTAACGTCGTTAACACATATAGGCACATACAAACTTGTCGGTAAAAGAGAGAAGGAGGTCAACTTTCATATTTATACAAAGAGTCTACCAACATAAGAAAAATTACATTAAACACAAATGATGAACAAAGTCCCTACACAATATCTATGGATTTGAATATTTGGATTATTTATAATATTTGCAAAAAATACAAATTTAAATATTACTAATTTATTATCTTAATTCAACCAAAAACTAAGATATGCTTTGGTAGATTATCAAAAATCTCTCTGGTCACCGTGAGATGTAGTTGTATGTGTACTGTGATTTATCTTAAACTGACTGCTAATTGTACTTTATTATATTCAAAATATAATAATTGTGAGGAAAGTAAAGGCGTTACTTATTTCTGAACAACAATCATCAATCTATTAAATTTGCTAATTAGTTTAAATAAGTATTTTGTAATAACGCCACGACTAGCAGGTCAATCACCAACTGAGTCAACCTGTCAACGTGTACCAAATTTGTATATTCCTTTTCTATAGCACAGTTGAAATAAAAAACCTAAGCTGGACACATTGTAGGTATTATTAACTCCGAACAATTTCAGGCCTGTAACGTGCATCATATTCTAAACTTGAAATAAACTTATTAAACTGTGCGGGCTTAAGTTTTATTACAAAGTTACAACAACCACAAACGAATATGCTTACAATACCTATAAACATTTATGTTCAGCAATCTATGGCAATATATGTATAGGACTACTTTCAACAAAGTGTTTAACTCGCTAATATTATTACTACACGTGTTATATTATTATTGAATGATGGCATTATGGAGAAAAAATAACAAAATTATTAAGACATTAATAGACTTTGGACGATTAGCAATCGAAACTGTAACTTGTCACCAAAAACTGAAGAAGTTAAAATTCTCCGCAAACTATTGACAACAAATTGAATTGACAATTTAATTTTGCGTGTAACAAGAACATCAAATCTCAACAGTTCGATGTACAAATATGGAAATTTAATCATAATATGTATGAAAAGCTGAAGAGTTAATGAAAAATATGAAGAGCTGAGAAATCATATCAAATTGATTGAAGTTCGCAGAATGAAACAGTAAGTAAATATTCTTTGTTTTCTTTTTTAATACCTACATACGCCTATAATGAATAGTGGGTGCAAAAAAGTTTCTTCTTAAACATAAATTAGAATATTAGCATAATTCGCATTAACCTGTTATCATTATAGTGTTTTTTCTTTCTTAAACTAGAAAAAAAATGTGGCCATAGCATATGTGCCCCTAATAAACTAAAAACAATTTCTGTAACCTCAAAATTCAATTTATAAAATAATAATCCAACCTTAATAACAGATTTGTTATAGAGAGTTAAACCACCAAAGCATTTAAATTCAAACGAAGTTTTTTGATTAAGAGTCATCAATGACAAAATTCTCACATTGGATCTATTGAAAATGTAAACTGGCATTGTGGACATTAATCCGTACGTTTTTTCGCCCTGTAAATCGAATTAATTATAAAAAATTAATCAAAGTTTAAAAACAAAAAACGTGTAGGTGCATACTTCCTCTATAAGTTCTTGACTTGTGCGTGCCATTATATAACCAGCAAACACAGCAAGAATCAGTTGAAAAATCACTAAAGTTGTATACATATCAGTGGGGTGAATTTGCTAAAACACAATTCTGTCATATTTGAAATTGAATATCAATAAAACGTCGGATCTAGTGCGCTTTAGAGGCGTGCAAATTTTCAATTTTAACCATTAGGTGCGACGTAAAAACAGAAATATCTAACAAAAATAAAATTGTTATAGAAAAAATAAAAAATTTATGATGGCTGTATCTCATTTTTTTAACGAATATGTGTCTTCGCATCATTTATTACAAATCGGTAAAATTGGATTTAAAAAATTCGAATTTGCGCGTCGATAAATTTTACTTACGCCAAATAGAACAATCAAATGGCCGCCAATTAATACCAATGCAGCCGTATGAAGAAGAGGAATTGCATAAAACAAAATGTATAATAATAAAATTAAAGGAAAGAGTCCATACATTATCTTAGAATAATTGAGTACTTCACAAGTGGTCCAGTTTTACTTTCTTTATACTTAAATAAATGAATAAATGACGGTCAATTAAACTAATGTACTCTTTTTCCAAATTTAATTTTCAGATATTGATCTTCTCCACTCAGAGCCTGGTCAAAATATTTATTTCTGTTTCACATTTATGTGAGACCGTTTTCGTTGAAACACGAACAGCTAGTAACGGTGTCTTTTCTTTAGAGGGCATCACTACAAATTATATCTCACTGTTGCGGCCGTTTTCTTAGACCCGTTTTACACGGCCGAGAATTCTCACAATTATTATCAGAGTAAAAATTGTCAAACTTGCCTGTTTTACACGTCCGGGAAGTCTTGCCAGAATTATTTTATACACATACGTAGTGTAGGTAGTACTACCATTTAGGGTACGTTTGGTGGTAAGAAATTGTGTTGATTATTCAAATTATTGGTTGAAGTTTGGGGGGTAGGCGCTATAAGTGCTGGAAAGACTACTGCGCTCATTCTCGCGCTTTTTTTGAGAATATAGAACAAATTTCACAATTTTTATTCTGATAATAATTGTGAGAATTCCCGGTCGTGTAAAACGGGTCTTAGACAAGTGGTGGACAATTTGAAGTTCAAAAAAAAGAAGCGAAGGTACTATTTACTATGTCTTAGCAGTGGTCTTTCCAGCTAAGTAAAATATAAGTTTTGGTCTATTTGACCCAGAAAGCAGTTCTGTTGTAATTCAAAAATAAAAACACCTTTAACTACTTTAACCTCAGTATTTAATAAAAGTGCTCACGTTTTGAAAACTTACTATTTCTTTTCTCTCTTTTCCGCTCTACTGTGTTTCTGTTACGGACCGTCGTTAGAATCACCGTGTCGAGCTTTTGGTATTAAATCACCACTCTTTCCCTAATTTCTTTTCGGTGGGCATTTGTGACGCCATCCGCCGTTCCCGACAATAGTTCCTTTGATGTTTACCATATCATACCGCCTGGATTTTCCTCGTCAAAGATCGACTTTTATTATTACGGTCAATTAACCGGGCATTACTTTACCGTTATATGCTGTAAACAGAATCACTGTTTTATGTTGTTTGTTTCCTATTCTTCCCGTATCTACTATTTTGCATATTGTATGTAAATCTTGCATTGCACCATAAAATGCACCTTTTGGAAATTTTAACGATTGTTTAATAAAGTGTGAATTGATTTTGATTTAATCTTTGAAAAGTTTGTATTTTCTTTCTTTGACCCTTGGACGCCGTATGTTCATCTGTGTTACCTACGCTGACCGGAATTTTCCTATTATTCGTACAAAATAGGTTTCGCTCGAGGACACCGAGGAAAATGCGTCACATGCTTTCGTATTTGATTAGTAGAATATTTTCGTTCCTCGTTTGAATAATTTCTTCTAGTATGAAGAGATTATAAACCATAGGTGTTCTAATTCCTTGTGTAGTTTAAATTGTTGTTTAACCAACCAATCATTCTAACATTTGATTTCCTTTAATAATAACTTAATAAAATAACAATTGTCAGCTTAACCTTAATTGTTAAAACAAATTAAGTGGCAAATTTTATATTCATCTAAAATCGGCTCTTTCTGTCTTTAACAACGTAGTATTAGTCTTCGATGGCAAAAAAGTGGATTAAACATAACTAATCTAGAATTATATTATTCTTCTATTACTTTTGTGTTAAATATAAAACAAAACACTTTAATGCTGAAATATATTTAATCCACTTTTCAGCAGTCGGGGATAAATATAAAATTTCGAAACTCATATAATAGTCAATAATATATCTATAATTAATCAAAATAGATATTAGTAGTCACAAAAATAGATTAGATAAACGCTGATAACTTGATAAGATATTCGTTTGAGAAATCATACTTTTTAAGTAGTTTAATTATTAAATACCTAAAAGTAGCAGAAACTTTGATAGTTATTAAATGTATTTAATTTAAAATTATTACTAACATATGTTTATATCGGATTATTATTAGTGTGAAAACTTGTGAATTATTTTGTCAAAGACTTTAGTAATTAATTCGACAAAGTAGCAAAAATATGCAATAATTTTTGATTTTTTTTAGAATAATGGAACTTTAGTTTCAATATTGTGACAGTTTGCTATTACAAACCGATGTGAATATGTAAGTAGATATTAAGCAATATGTTTGTTGTAGTCAAATTGTAAAAAATCTTGATTTGGATTTCTGTAGCCTTATTGATTATATAGCAAGCAGTTAATTGATAAAGATCTAATCTAGTGCTTCTGTAATTTTTGCTTATTAGGCCAGAAATGTCTCCAAATTTATTGAGAAATAACTTAAAAACTTTTAATTCGCGGTTGTAAAACTATACATTTAAATAATTTTTATAATTTTTCTTTTGTTTAATATGTTGCTTCAAATCTTATCTGTATCTATTAACATAACGTTCCCACTTGTTAAAAAATTGGTAATTTAGTATAGTTTCAGTTCTTGGTTCTTCAAACATTTCTAACAAAAACGTACAAAGTATTGTTTTTTATAAAATTAGCACCTTTTACTCCCCACAACAATTTTAAGTTTTAAAAATCTTTCTGTGGAAGGCTCATTAATTATAAATTACTTTAAAGAAACCTTGTTTTTTTTAAGGCAATCGTAAATAATATTTATTTCAGATTGTTGTCTTTTAATCTTTACAGAATGTCTTCGTACGAAAGCAAAGGAAAACTGTATGAAAACTGGTTGTTTGTCTTTCTTCTAATTAAGGGATATGGTTCACAATTTGAATTAGGGAAAGAAGTCAAAATTGGTGACAAATTTGATGATGTTGTTCTAAGATACCAGAATAAAAACACCCAAAACTTTCATCATATCTTCTGTCAGGTAAAATTAGTTGATGATGGGCACACAAAAAGTTTGGATAAAGATGTTCTTTTGGGCGAGAAATCGATTTCTAGAGACAAAGAAGATTTCGATCTTAAAAAGTATTTCTTGTCTTATCTAAGAATCGTAGATCAATTTCAAGGATCCGCAAATGAGTTATCAAAACTCATTATTTATACAAATGTTGCTAATTTAGATAAGGATTTGGAAAATATTTCTACAAAAAGCACGACAAACTTTGATAATATATTTACTGCAAAGCGAACAAAAACACATCTTTATATAAACAAAAATTCTCAAGGTGGTAAAACAATCATTAATGATCTACAAAATGTTAAGACAGATGTTGTAACATTGATAGATGAATTATCAAAATATTGTAATAAATCATACACAAATTCAATGGAATCTGAAGCCGGTAGTGTTTTAGATTATTATCACACTGCGTTAGTCGACGAAGAAGTTCTGCAAGTAAAATTTGAGAAGAAAAAGGCAAAATGTAGTTTTCATGATAACTTCCTAAACAAGAAATTTACATCTTCAAGGGCACAACAACTTTACGATAAACTTCTGGCCAAAGTTAAATTAACAGATGTTGAATTTAATAATCAACTTAATGGAAAGAAATGGAACACTTGGGTTTCATTTGGTAAGCAACTTCAACATGGGTGTGAAAAAATTAAACTTCCGGCAATCGAGGCAATATCCGCAGATAATATAACACAATTTCTAGAAATCTTGGAATTTAAATTAGGGGAACCAGATTTGGATGAAATACCACAATTTACAAAGGATGAAATTGAAGTCAATAAATTATTTGAGATGTCAGATGTTGATTATATTAATTTTACAATTAACGAGCATATTAAAACTTGGCGAACCAAACATTCCCAAAAAGAGGATTGGATTACAAGTAAAGACAAATTATTTGAAGATTTGAAGATGCACATTTCTAAAATTGGGGCAAAGAAAATCAGTTTTGATCACATAAAATATTTGGAAAATATAATACAGCAATATGACTTTTGCTTTAGGGATAATAAGAGCGTAGAATATCCAGAAAAACCACTTGCAATAATCTATTCTACGGAGGTCTTTTTTACAGTTCTTAAAGTAATACAGAAAATGATTGAGAGTAAGAAGCAGTTCTTTTACTTTGAAAAAGATGATTTTCTGCACGAACCAAAGTGTACAGAAATTGTTTTATTTCTTAAGGAAACCACTAAGGACAATTTGATAGTTATAAACTGGGAGAGACAAGGAAATCGCGATATATTGGATGGTATAGTAAAAGATCTCGATGGTAAAGCAAAATTGATTATTCTCACCAACAGTGAATCAATGAAGTTTGAAAATTCTTCTGAAGTGAAAGACAAACCTATATCTGGAGAGGATTTTAGATGTATTGACAAAGTTTTACAAATTCCATTTGACAATTTTCAAAATGTTGCGATGAAGGATATATTTAAAGAACCAAACAGATTCTTCGAAAATACTTCAAGAATGAAATTTACTTATATTCAACGAAAATTGATGCCAAGCACTTTTAACGAAGATATTGTAAAAAACTCTAAACTAAACCAAAATGAACTCTTTTTAATTAGCGGGATACATGATGAGAAAACGAAAGAAGAATTGTTGAAGATTTGTTCAAAACAACGTACAATTCTGGAAAATGACAATATTGAACAATGCCTTGATCAATTACATAAAGAAAATCCATCAAAGAACGTTCATTGGCTTGAATATAAGTCAAAAATGTTCATATGGAAAAAGACTTTGGGATCGGTTTCTTTTCTATTGGACAATAAAAAAGATTTGGTAATGGTCAAAAATTTTCCCATTGATGAAGAAGAGTTAACGACATCTACAAACAATGTACAAATACTAACTGGTGTTGCAGGCTTGGGAAAAACTGCTTTACTTGAAAATATCAAGACAAAACATTTTCAAAATCATCCTCCTGCATTGATTAAGAAGGTCAATTTAAATGATCATCAGGATACGCTTTCTAAACTACGAAAGAAGATTCCACTGGAGGAATTTTTTTGCAAATTATTAAATGAAAAATATGCAATTCAGGAACAGTTAACAAAATATTGTCTTCGGAATTCTAATGGCATGCATATTTTGTTTGATGGGTACGATGAAATTCAATCCGAAGAATCCAGAAGAATATTTAGAGAATATATTTCTAAATTAGGTAAAATGAAGAATGTGCATATTATAATCACTTCCAGAACTAGTTTGGTAAATGAATTAGAAAAAGAACTAAATGTCTTAGCATACACATTACATCAGTTTACAGCAAATAATATAGTATCATTTCTTAAGCAGCGATTTGAAAGAACAACCAATGAAAAAATCGATGAAGAAAGAGCAATTTTCATCAAAAGTATATTAAAATTATTTTTAGACAAATTTAATACTAAAGCGTTTTCATTAGTTGGAATTCCTTTGATATTAAATGTAATCTTTGACATTTTTGTAGAAAATGGCGAACAACTGAATGAAACCAATGTATTGAAAGAGTTTAGTTTGGTTAAATTATTTGATTCGTTTTCAAAAACTATGGTACGAAGATATTTGGTAGATAAAGTAGGAATGCGACCTGCATATGCTCAGGATGAAATAACAAAGCAGTACGAAACACATGTCCATAATCACCAAATCTTAGCAATACATTTTATCTTACGGAACCAAGGAATTGACCTAACTTCTTTATTTCCCGAAATCAAAAAGTTGAATCTACTGGATATTAAAGAACAAGTGAATAATAAAGGTATTGTAAATATTTTTGACGGCGATGAAATTAAGTTTATTCACCAGACATTTGCTGAATATTTCTTTGCTACATTTCTTTATAACAAATGCATTAAACAAAAATGTAGCCCAAAGAAGGTTCAATTCCTGTTAAACAATGTTTTATGTGATCAATATTATCAAAATGTTCGTAGTTTTTTAAATATTTTACTCAATGAAACTGAAATCCAGGATGAAATTCTATTTGAGAAGA
Source organism: Silvanus unidentatus (assembly GCA_963930825.1). Taxonomy (NCBI): domain Eukaryota; kingdom Metazoa; phylum Arthropoda; class Insecta; order Coleoptera; family Silvanidae; genus Silvanus; species Silvanus unidentatus. The sequence continues at coordinate 12,506,221 of OZ005762.1, forward strand.
AATCCTTCAACAGATTTTCTTTAATTCATGGTGTAACTGTTGAAACCCCATATCATGTTCTATATAGTAATGTTACAGAAAATAATGAACATATTTTTAAACTAGTAACTTCCTATTATAATAACATTGGTAAAAACAAACCTCTTCATATATTTTGTAATCCAAAATACAATAGGTTAAATATAAATATGCTTTTTTTTGCTACAAGACACAACAATGTTTATGTGTTAAAGTGGTTATTAGATAAAGGTATCAATAAGGATTATACAGATCTTTTGGAAAATTCTCCATTGTTTATTGCTTGTCTACTTGGAAATCGTGAAGTTGCAACAATTCTGATAGAATATAAGGTAGAACTTAACAAGCGGAATATATTTAGTAAATCACCATTATTCATCGCTGCACAAAATGGTCATCTTGAAATCGCTGAACTTCTAATAAAAAACAAATGCGATGTGAATGCTTGCATGAACGATAATTCAACACCATTGTATATCGCTGCACAAAATGGTCATCTTAAAATCGCTGAACTTCTAATAAAAAACAAATGCGATGTAAATGCTTGCCGTGTCGATAAAATTACACCATTGTATATCTCTGCACAAATGGGTCATCTTGAAATCGCTGAACTTTTAATAAAAAACAAATGCGATGTAAATGCTTGCCGTGACAATAAAGCTACACCATTGTTTATCGCTGCACTAAATGGTCATCTTAAAATCGCTGAACTTCTAATAAAAAACAAATGCGATGTGAATGCAAGCTGTGACAATAAAGCTACACCATTGTTTATCGCTGCACAAAATGGTCATCTTGAAATCGCTGAACTTCTAATAAAAAACAAATGCGATGTAAATGCTTGCTGTGACAATAACGCTACACCATTGTTTATCGCTGCACAAAATGGTCATTTTGAAATCGCTGAACTTCTAATAAAAAACAAATGCGATGTAAATGCTTGCTGTGACAATAAAGCTACACCATTGTTTATCGCTGCACAAAATGGTCATCTTGAAATCGCTGAACTTCTAATAAAAAACATATGCGATGTAAATGCTTGCCGTGACGATAAAGCTACACCATTGTTTATCGCTGCACTAAATGGTCATCTTAAAATGGCTGAACTTCTAATAAAAAACAAATGCGATGTAAATGCTTGCTGTGACAATAAAGCTACACCATTGATTATCGCTGCACAAAATGGTCATCTTGAAATCGCTGAACTTCTAATAAAAAACAAATGCGATGTAAATGCTTGCCGTGACAATAAAGCTACACCATTGTTTATCGCTGCACTAAATGGTCATCTTAAAATCGCTGAACTTCTAATAAAAAACAAATGCGATGTAAATGCTTGCTGTGACAATAAAGCTACACCATTGTTTATCGCTGCACAAAATGGTCATCTTAAAATCGCTGAACTTCTAATAAAAAACAAATGCGATGTAAATGCTTGCTGTGACAATAAAGCTACACCATTGTTTATCGCTGCACAAAATGGTCATCTTGAAATCGCTGAACTTCTAATAAAAAACAAATGCGATGTAAATGCTTGCCGTGACGATAAAGCTACACCATTGTATATCGCTGCACAAATGGGTCATCTTGAAATCGCTGAACTTCTAATAAATAACCAATGCGATGTAAATGCTTGCCGTGACGATAAAGCTACACCATTGTATATCGCTGCACAAAATGGTCATCTTGAAATCGCTGAACTTCTAATAAAAAGCAAATGCGATGTAAATGCTTGCCGTGACAATAAAGCTACACCATTGTATATCGCTGCACAAATGGGTCATCTTGAAATCGCTGAACTTCTAATAAATAACCAATGCGATGTAAATGCTTGCTGTGACAATAAAGCTACACCATTGCATATCGCTGCAGCAAAGGGTCATCGTGAAATCGTTGAACTTCTAATAGAAAACAAAGCCGATTTAGAAGTTCGCGATGTAAATAATTTCACTCCATTAAATCATGCAAGGCTGAATGGTCATTTTAAACTCGCTGAATTGCTGAAGTTTTAAACATTTAAAATGTCAATAAATTTCAATTGTTTTTTTGTTTAAACAATGTGTTTACAAGTAGAGAAATCCATCATACAATGTGTTCAAAATGAAAACTGTAACATTATCACATCACTCTACATATACGAAGAATCAAATGCGATCAAAAACATACATATGTCATATTCTATTAGGGTCATCCTAAACAAGGTATTGAGAAGAACTAGCACGCACTTCTGGAATTAAGTTCCTATATAATGATTATTTTAGTACAATATACATTGCTAGATCCATGTCATTTTTAATTTTACGATTAATAAAAACATTTATTATGTCTTACAAGATTTATTTTGTTTCCCATGATTGTTCTTATTTCCGTAACGTTTGTAGGTTTTAGGGCATCCACAATTGCTTTTATTTTGTCTTGTGTTTTCCGTAAACCGTTTTGGTCGACGACTGTAAACTGACACTTTTCCTTTCTGACTGTTAAAGCAGTTCTGTTAAAACGTTTTAAAACCTCTTTTAGATTTTCCAAATGTTTCTCAATGTTGGTGCCCATCACTTATATATCGTCTTGAAATGCATATACTCCATTGATGTTGTTTAGTACATGCTCTATTTGTTTCTGAAAAACACTTTTATTTTAATGCCAAACGGCATTCTCCTTACCTTGTATAAACACCTGTGAGTGTTCAGTGTCAAAATTCGTAAGGATTCTTCGTTCATAACAAACTGATTATACGCCTTACATATGTCCAATTTAGAAAATTTTTGTCCATTACCCAATTTCGCATAGATCTACTCTATTATCCGTGGTAGTGGGCATTGTTAAAATATGGAAATATATTTAAATTCAAAAATTATTTTTAGGGACTTTATTTTTGTTCACCAGAATATTTTAATAAGTTATTAATTTAGGGAAATTAATTTTCTGCAATTCTATTTTTCTTTCCCTTTGACATAATCCTGTAACTAAGGATGTTCGGTTCATATTTCTTTCAATGTGTGATTTTAATTTAACCTTCTTTAATAAATAATATTAAATTAGTAATTCGCTCGTTTCTATTTAAAATAAGTGCTACGAAAACTGTCACACAGTCACCTCTACTCCAGCGATTTCTGCGTGTATTCGTTGTCTTGGAAGGGATATCAATATTGCTGCTTCTTCTGTTATAAAGGATTAGTTGCTGTCTTTCACTTCTATACAGGATTCCGCGTTTAATAATGTGGTTGCTAACAAGACTGATTCATCTTGTGTGTTTATTATTGTGTTTGGAATTGTTCTCTCTGGGGATGTTTTCGTATATATGTGTAAAGATGTATGGTGACGAATTTGTACAACATGTCTTGTCTTTTGGGTGGTTTAAGCAGTTTAGACATAGGTTTCTTTCTATTACTGTTCTCATGGGTTGGTTCGGAGTTTGTGAGTTAAAGAGGGACACGTATATGTATACATATATATTCAATTTATTTAAATTTATGTATTTCCATTTACATTTTGTCTATGTAAGAATTTAACAATAGCCTTCGATTTATAAGTATTATTAACTGCTGAAGCTGAAAACACAAATATAGGTACCATTAACTTAGATGATGAAAAAAAAATGAATCTAACTTAGGTATTATAACTTGTTCTGAAATTACATTAAGTTACTTTATAAGTATGAAATTAGTGTTTAAAACTCTAAAATATAAAAACAGTTGACACAGTAACTCTAATCATTTTTAATCCTGTAGTATACTAATATTATTATTGTTATTATTGCTTCTGAGTTATTGTTAATATTGTTACATTATTTTGTTAAATTTTATAATTCAACAGCTTCTTATATGTATATAACCGAATTTTGTATGACTCACTCGTATCGCATAGTCATAGAGTTTAGTATGTAAGTGACCGCGGTCATGCTAGGTGTGTGCCAATCAAGTGTATAGTTATTTAATAAATAGGAGTATTATTTGATGACCTTACAAATCCAAATTTTAAATTTAGTACAAAATTGTCTGAAAACGAAATTGTAACAGGCTTCATCACATTCGACAGTATTATTAAATGAATTTGTTTGTTTTCCCGATTCCATTTATACGTAGGGAATCTACATATATTGGTATAGAAGTTTTCGAACTAAAAGAAGAAAATGTAGATATAAAGATTCAAATTTGTTGTTAATTTTTGACTCCTTGTTCAAGCATCTCAGCAGGAAGTCCAAGAGCAGTGATTATAGATCTTGATAGACCAAAATGCATCAAATACGTTTCCTAAAAATAAGAATTGATTCACCAGAATTTAGAGAAATGCAAAGCGATTTTTAAAGTTACAGAAACAAATGAATAGAATACAGAATAAAAATTGATAAAGTTGTTCCGGAAAGTGCCATACTAGGAAAACACTTCTTAATAAAACCTTGCATGTAGTTGATGAATCTAAAAGTGTTCGAAATTTATTGTCGTTACGTACTTCTTCATCGTCTTACATTAGAAGTTCATTGTGATGTTTGATCAAATAAGCAAGTCGACGCTTTACTAATCGTTGATATTCTAAATTTTCTGCTTTGTCTAAAGAATTTTCCACTGTAAAACTCTTAACAATATTATTTGAATAAATTTTCATGATGTAGAGATGTAGATAAAGAAGTAACTTGCAATAGTCATATGTATTGTAATTGCGATCATAGTTAAAGTCACATAGAATTCCATAAATAACCAAATAATTTTTGGAGAATATTTCTTCATTTCCAAATACTTCGAGTACAAGTAAATAAAGTTGTCTGCGTAAACAGACAAAGAGATTACAAAAGCAAAATGAATTTTGAACCAGAACATCCATTTTTTCCCAAATTTTACTAAACGGTCATCAGTTTCTTGATCGTAGTCCATCTTTAATTGTAGCTCTCGCAAATCGTCCAAATAATTTTTTGAGTTGACTACATGCATGAATGTGAAAATTGAACATAATAGTTCCTAGAAAATAAATTAACATCCTGAAAGTTTTGCATTAGTGTTAATTTACGTAAAGGCAGCCGCTAAAGAACAATCCATTGTCCATAATTAAATCCAATGACGGTTTGAAAAAGAACAAAACAATCTGAAGAGAACAACAGCATGTAGTACTGAAGATTATGGAACGAAAGAGTGATTTTAAATATTTTGAGTTCCATAGTTCCAAAGTTATGTTCAATAAAAATTGCAACACGTTCTTCTCTGCAAATGACCTGTGGCGTATTTTCGCGGACCCGAGCTATTTTCCTCGAGTGCCAGGTATTTTAATACCAACCGTACCGCGGATAATTCTCAGCGGAGAAATAATTAATCCAGAGATCAAAATATATATATATTCAGAATCAAAATAGAATAAGATAATAAGTTTCTTTAATTAACAGTACCGGAATAATGAATAAAAGAAATAGGTTGAACTTAACTGGATTTATTGAAATGTCATCGGACAGAAAAAATAAATAAATAAACACTCGTTATGAAATATAATAAAATATTAAACTGACAAAAAAAATAAAACGTTCATGCGGAGGTACGTTATTTAAAACAATTATGCAGAATAAACTATGCGTATAGAAATAGAATGCAGAAATATTAAGCGGAATCACAAAATCTTCAATCACAAGTGAAAGTAGTGGACTAAAGATCACTCAAAAATAAAATTAAAATAAAAATCAAACTTCTCGAAACTCAAATTATCTACAGATGCGCAGTGCCAGCAGACAGACAGATTTCCGAACAACGCGGATTTCCCATTCGGAAATTTTACAGGTATGTTAAGTTTGAATTACGCGCCTTGCGCTAAGAGAAGAAGTTGACCTTGTCTGTGCGAATATTTTCTTGGTCACTTTTAAAATTGTATTCCTGTTATGAAGTCGACTAGTGAAACGTTAAAGTTTATTATATGTATTAAAGATTATTGTTAATTGTTCATCGTGTTTATTATAATTCATATTGCGAACCCAACAACAGCTCGAAAAATAATGAATATTTTCGGAATCTTAATTATATGTGAAAATCAGAGAACGGATTCTGAGTTGGCACGGAAGAGATAATAAAGTCAAAAACAAACCCAAAAAAACTCTATAATTAAGCGGTGGGGAACCAGAAGTACCAAAAGAGCGGGAGGTAATTCGGGTAATTGAAATAATTAGCCTTTGCTAATTATTCTGAAATAAATAAAAGAAAATAACATAATTCGAAATAAGAAAATAATAGAATCGTGCACGAGGATCTTTGCGAAGCAAATCAGCAATATAAGCCACGATTGCCATAAAATGCCTTATGCAATGAATTCTTTATGCTATTTTTTTTGCATTTCGGTCCATTTTTAAAGATTTTATATGAAAAATGGAAAATTTATTTGGTTTTAGTAACTTTTTGTATTTTACGATTGCATAAAACATGCAACCAATAAATCAAAACAAGCACTTGTCCTTTGAAATTTATGTCAATTATGTCATAGAGAATTACAACCTCAAAATATAAAAATTACTAAGTTGACAGCCGGTCCCCTGTCAGACGGACCATAATACCTATGGTTGTTATGGTACCGAAATGCAAAAAGTAATTAACAAATCAGGTAAAATATACAAATAGATAATAAAATTACTTAATACTCTTTCCTTTTATTTTATATACCAAAGATAAACAAACAGTATACAAAAATATTCTAGTCAGCAATTAATTTTACATACACACATATTTATTTCATTTTAATCAAATTTTAACAATCTTAACAATACAAAACAAAAAAAGACAATATATGTGACATACAGCCAATACAAAAACACACAATATTGCGCAACCAAAATGAATAGGTAACACTTTAATCAATACAATAAAACAAAATGTAAAATAAATTACAGCCACTGAAGAAGCCCAAACCTAGGGCGAAACGCGTTTGGCTTGTTTCTTAGAAATTGGTAAAGTTTTGCTATATTTTCGTTCACGAATGTTTATGGTTCAGCAGCAATCAAATATCATTGTTTCAACAATATTGCTTAAATAATTCATTTCGTATTTAAATTTATAACGAAGGTGTCATCCATTGCAGATTTCTTAACTGTAACTGTAATTGTTGTTATTAGTAGAATAAACTTTTTATTTAGTTAAATATCTTTTCAATAAATCAAAAAGACACAACAACGGCACAGTAACTCCATAAGGCTTTAACATTCTTCAAAAAATAAGAAATATAAAAAATCATTGAGATTTACAAAAAATCCGTTGAAAGTCAGCATAAAAGAAACAGTTAATTCGCCAAAGATAAACAAGAGTGTAATTCGGATCTGCCAAAACATCGAAAAAATAAAAGTCGACAGTAGGAACGTAAAAATCACACATCAGATTTTGCCTTCTAATCATTATATTTTGTGGAATTGAAAAACTTGTTCAAGGTTACGAGTATAAGCAAACTTAACATAAATGCTTGAAATGTTACCTAAATTACAAAGTTACAAATAAATTGCTTCACTATATTTATAAGTAAAATGTGTGTAGAAAGTTGCAAACAGCTAAGTTATTTCAATTTTGATTTGTTGATCGCAATGCTGTTCCATACGTCCATGAAGCTTTAACAATCTAAAACGAACAAATATTTAAAAAAGCCATTTAAGTGTCATATTGCAGGTTTCATACTGCTGTAAATGTAACCAAACTCAATGGAAATATAGAACCAGTTTTAATTTCTGTTGGTGTATGCAAACTTTGTAAGAATATTAAAAATTCCCTTTGTTTTTCTTTGCTCCACAAATACCAATCGGCATTTAATGCATTGAAAGTCAACATATCACTCTAAAAATTGAGCTTTATTATACAGAGAACTATCAACGAAAATAAACTCACTTTGTAAAAAATGTTATTGCCTGTCCAGCAATATAACAAAATGTGAATCAAAATTATTATCTCCGTCAGAAGAAAAAAAGCTAAAGGTTCAATTCCTTGATTAGGCTGAAATGCAAACCTTAATAAAAGAATAATAACAAATTGAATTCACTTACCAAAGAAATTACATAAGTAACAAAAGCGCAAGTGGTTGTAGAAGCTGCGAAAAGTGTGAATACAACAGGATCGTAAATGTTCGTAAATTTCTCAACAAATCTGTAATGTTAAGGAACTGAAAAATACTTAGGTATTGGAAGATCGAAAAGAATTTACTCTTTTAAAGCTCGGTGCTTTTTTATGCAATAATAGAACCTTTCATAGACCGGCTCTAATTCATCTTCGCTTGGATCCAGTCGATCAACATTCTTCGACTCCACTTTCAAAAGATTCAATTCATTTGCGAGTACATCAAATTGGGTGGAAATTATCATCATCATTCCAGCAGCCAACAAGTCACAAGAATATGTACATAAAGGAAAAACAAAAAAACAACCAATTAGCCAAAGATAAACAAAAATATAATATGGATCCTCCAATTGGTCAATGAAAGGCACATCTATTGGTGCCGGCAGCGATCGGCTCTGAAGCACCAGAAGAATGCATCAGAATCGAATCAACCATATTAGCTCCATAAAAATAGGTACACAGTTTATTAAATGTATTGCATGTCTGTTGTATCATATTTTCTTGTTCTTTATTTCGCGGCTTAAAGATTTCCATCTCCAATTCGTCCTCTCTCAATTTCATGATCTTTCCAATATTTCCTGTCATGTAATAAGCTTTGAAAATTGTAACCGCTGCTTCAGGCATAAAGAAATTTTTTGCTAAACTTCCAATAAAATCATCATTCCAGTGATTGATAATAAAACAAATTTCTCCAAACACAAATCCAACCATGAAAACAGGGATTGCTGTCCAATTTATTATGAAAAAGTACCAAGGATCGTGAGGCTTTTTGTATAGACCAATACTTCTTACACATTTGGAAATTAATTGGAATGATTTTCATCGATTATCAACGTTTTTAGCAGTAACGCTTTTGTAGAACGCGTACATTTTGTTCTATGAAGATACTTGAATGTAAGGAGGATCCGTTTTTATACATTTTCCATATATATATAGGTACTTTTAATTATGAGACAATGTTTTTATAATTACACCTTTGCATATTTAATTGATACATATTGCTGTTGTAATGAATTTTTTATCTGGAAGGATTAAGGTCGCAGCAGACGCAGTCAATCGCTTCGTGAGTAAATTGTGAAATAAAATCCTGACGGTATCCGATCGTAGCGTATCGATGTTGCAATAAATTTTGATTATTAGTGTAACTTGACAAAAATTCACTGGTGAATCATTTACCAATATAATACTTGTAATGTCTTATATTTTTATTGCACTATCTGGCATATGAGCATGTAATATCGTTCGTCTACTAATGATTTATCATGTCAAAAGTTTGGAAAATATCTTTCGGTACATTCATCACAGTTAATATACCATAAATGCTGAGAAAAATTATTGTCATGAACAGATTGCTTTTCAAATCTCTGGAAATGAAATTTTTGGTTTTTCGGTTTGTAATGAATGAAAAAATCTTTTTTGGTTTTATAGTATTATTTTTTATTCCCAATCAGACTGTAATTACGACATTTTTAACCTATTTTGGAGGGCGAAAGGTGTCGATTGCTGACTTCGTGAATCAACAATATTACCTACCCGGTGGTTGCCGGGACAGCGGGCCGAAAGTATATTTTTAACTCCGTAATTCCATGACCCGTTCGCAACCATTAAACAAGTTGTTAGCAACCAAAAAATTACTTGTCATTTGATGAGAGTGACAACAAAAAATTGTCATTAGTGACATCTGTCAAATGTTGACATAGAAAAAATTTATAATGGAAAATATTCAAAAAACATTTTTTCATTATAATTGTGTCTAATTGTGAATAAAATAGTCCTTTCCGCCTCGGTATGTAATCTACTATTGTACATATGGATTTAAATACTGAAGAACAAATATTCGAAATTTAAAAATCGACTTCTAGAGATTCAAAAGGTAGCACTTTATATACTGGCCTACGTACTTTTCTCGTTTTCTCTTCAGATTTTTTAGTAGTTTAATAAAGTATGATGAATGTAGCTGAAATTTTCCACCACCAAAGGGTCGTCTGCGGCGACCTTAATCACAAAATAATTCTGGATTATAAATTATCTACATATTTGATTTTATTGGACGTGTTTTTCACTATAAAAAAACAAAGCAATATGTTCTTTGTATGATGGTCTTGTTGGAAAACACGTGCATATTAATTTTTAATGAAATTTTTAATCAAAACACGTATCTATCTTCAAATTAGTTATAACTATATGTAAGGGTCTCTTAAATGCAATGCTAAAATTAAAAAAATATTTTAAAATATGTTTGAGAAATTGTAAATTATAGTATCATCCTTCTCCTATTTTACAATGGAACGGAAGTTCCATTTTAATAAATTATGCATGTTGTTACAGGTTTTATATGTAAATAACCTAAATTAAAATGCCTAATATGCATTATGAACTATGAGGATATTTATAAAATTAAGCAAACTTACCTATGTGAAGTTCAATATTAATTATTTCGGCCTTTCGAGAGATCAGACGGAGTTGTCAATCAGAGTTCATCTTTCCTGTGCCTAGATGTCGTCACATTTTAAAGCAAAGAAGACTTCTCTGGAACGCCTCTCTAACACATAGACAAAAACTACGGATACCTATATACTAGGATATACAACGAAGCGTAGTTCGGGCAAAATAAATGGACTCGACAAATTTGGCGCTGTATGTCATATTACGACGACAGTTTTAAAAGGTAACCATGGTGTTGAATATAATTTTTTGAATTTAAATTAACGCGCGCGTCAATTTCAAAGTGTTTGAATTTGACTTAAACTTATTCTGTTTTGAATATAATCATATTTGAATATAATTAAATTGTGTTTTGATTCCTGAATTATGCGAATTAGCAGTAGCTGTTGCATTCCTAATTGCAAATCAGCAGGACAGAAACTAAAAAAAAAATAAAGTCCTGGGGATACAAAATCCCAGTTTATTTAAAATACCAAAGGTAATTATTTAATATTTTATTTTTGTTATCTATCTATATATTATTGTAATATTGAATAATTTCTTTAGAATAAAGTAGTAGGAGATAAATGGAGGGAGGCGATTCCCTTAAACAAAAGGGAAATTCGGGAAGTGGATGTTGTTTGCGAAATCCATTTTCAACCATCGGATGTGCTGAAGACGTACGATATCATGCTTCCTGATGGTACTCGTCAGAGTATCAGAAGGAGGAAGTGTATCTTAAAAAACAATGCAGTGCCGTGTCTATTTCCAAATTCCGTTATTGGAGAGAAGTTGGATCATTATCGTCCTCCTCAGCCTCAGGTTCAATCCATCGACGATCAATATCATTCTGAAAATAACAATATTTTTAACGACATAAAAGATAATATAAGAATCTTCGACTTACCTTCAAAACGATGGACCAAATTTTACTTGGAGCATTTAAATGTTGTTATGTTTGTCGAATGGAATGATTTTTTTCAGCCTAAGAAAAGTATAATTCTAGATGAGAATTTGTCCATTAAAGTTAGTATTGCTCAATCTCTTGTATGCATTGATCGATTACTTTATTTTACACACTATTTGATTCATATTCTAGGTTTTATTTGATAACAAAGAAATTTCGTCGTTCAACAAAATTCGAAGCTCAATATCAACTGTGGATGAAATAAAACAAATTTTAGATATAGTGAATGGGTTGAAGCCGAATGAAACTATGACCATTGATCCTGAAACAAAGAGGTAAGTTTTTAGATTATGATTGTTAAAATAATAGCGAATGAATTGAAGCATTAATTTTAGTACTCACCTGTGTAAATGCAATGCCTTGTTGAAGTATAAGGGTCTGGTAAAAATATGACAAAGAAAAATTCACGTTTGAGAAACAAAGTGAAGAAAAAATAAAGTTTTTTTATACGGAGACATTGTAATGAATGTTTTTAGGCAATGGAATTCAATCAGAAAATTTGTAAACTACAAAGGGAATGTCGTCGTATTAAAGAAACCCGTATAGACGGCATTATCAAAGATTTGCCACTACCCCAACAGGAAGCTATAAAATCCTGTTTTAATAATGCCCGTTTCAAAAATTCAAAAAATCGACGTTACACAAGTGCATGGATCTATGAATGTTTACTGATCAGGATTAAGAGTAGTTCCACATACAACCACTTAAGAAAAATAAATCTGTTGCCCTTGCCAAGTCCAACTACATTAAGCAAATACATAAAAAACATTTCTGGATCATATGGATTTCAGTCGACTGTTTTTGAGGTCCTGAAAGAGAAATCCAAATTAATGCCAATGGAAGAAAAAAGAGGTGATAGAGAAGTTTTACCTGAATTTAAATTATATACTAATATAGTCATATTTTAGGTACCCTTTTAATAGATGAGATGAAACTTTGCGAACGAATAACATTTAATAAAAGCACCTTAAAATTAAATGGTTTTACCAACTTGGGAGATTATACACCAGAACATCAAAAGAATGAAGCTGGTGACCATGCGTTGGTGATGATGTTCCAACCATTTAGAGGTAGTTGGGTGCAAAGTGTCGCTGCCTTTTTATCAAAAGGTTGTGCATCTTCGATTGTTCTGTCTCATCTCATTATTGAAGCTGTAATTCTTATGGAAAAGTCGGGTTTTTTTGTGGATGTCGTAACTACTGATGGTGCATCATGGAATCGCAGCATGTGGAAAAAATTTTGTATTTCTGAAGATAGTTTATCTTGTATTCATCCATATGATGACAATAGGAGATTGTGGTTTTGCTCAGATTTTCCACATCTCATAAAAAACTTCAGAAACTTCATTGTTCAAAATCCAGAAACTTGGGTAATTTCCTAAAAACAAATTAAATTTACTATCTAATGGACCTAAAACACATGTACTTTTACAGACTCCAGATGGCATCGTCAAACTAATTCATTGGACTAGTGTGGTTCAAATGGAAAATCCCAACGGGTTCAACTTGAAAATTTCTCACCGTTTAAATTTTGACGATATTCAACCAAAAGGTTACCAAAAGATGAACGTGGGGCGGGCATATAGGGTTACTACCATATATCAATTAACTTTATATCTTAATTATTCCTTATTCTTTTAAGTTTTTTGGTGAAAAAACTGCAGCAGCTATGCACATATATAAAAGTGACAATAATAATTTGGAAGACTGTGCTCCTAGCATTATCCTCATAAATAAGTTTTCTAAGCTTATTGAGATTATGAGTGGCAGGATCCCGGACAAAGCACTACGACCAAACTCAATGGAAGCCGAAGTATTTTATTTCTAAAAAAACAGTACAGGAAATTAATTTTTCATTTCAGTATTTATTAGAAATTGTTACTTACTTGAACGATTGGAGAAAAAGTGCCACTGATTATAATTATAAGTTTTTATCAACCAATACATTTGACGGACTTATAATATCGTTGAAAGCTACCCTCGAAATTTTAACATTTTTGAACACCAAATGTAATTTTGAATATCTTATGGCACCGCGACTGAGTCAAGATGCACTAGAGACATGAAAATTTAACATACATTTAGAATTAATCATTTTTTCAATCTGATCGATTAATTTGTAAAACTCTATCAGCAATAACGAATGTCCACATTTTAGGGAACTAAAATAAATCGCAAATGGTACGATTTCTTTGGACAACCATTTGCGATTTTTGATTAATCATTTTAACCACTATGTTGGAAGCAAAATTTACTGCTTTATTGTCGTTTTACAACTTATGTATTAGATGAATCAATCCTACCTTTAAATGTTATTTTTTTTTTAGATATTCTTTGGCATATTTCAGTAATTTTCTCTATACGTGTAATTCTATTATATATTTTTTGCAGCGATTTTTCGGTATGATGAGGGAAGCATGTGGATCAAACGACCATCCGGATTCGAATTTGTTTATACAAATTTATAAACTGATCAGCACATATTCCTTAGTAAAACCTCCAAAAGGGTCCAATATTCAAAATGACGAAATTTTCTCATCTATTCTAAAAATAAGTGATATACAGTCAACACCGGATGAACATTTATTAAATTTTAAAATGAACTTGGATATGGTGATCGATAATTGTATTTGGTTTCAAAATATTCCTGATCCATCATCATCATCATCATCATATGATAATAACTTAGAAGAAAATGAATATAATGTGGAAAATTCTTCACCCTTTGTTGTTGCTTATGTTGGTGGTTATATAGTGAAAAAATGCCACCGTTTCACCAAATGTACCGAATGTTTGAACAGTTTAAGTACCAAACAGCCAACATATAGGGATACTTTAACAAGTTTACTATCAAGGGGATACTTGTTTTATCCTTCTGATGAACTCTTTAATTTAATCAGCAAGTTAGAAGCTGAATTTTTAAAAATCATCTCAGAGCGTACTATAAACATTCAAATCTTGAATGATATAATGGAATCCCTGCAAGAAGTACAGTTAAACTATATTGGTTGTTATGAACACGCGAGGGCTTTTACAGAGAAGCTAATCCGATTTTATTTGATCATGCGTATGAATTTTTTGTGTAAAAGTTTACATGAAATTCACAGAGAAAAAAAAGAGAAAACAAAAAAACTACGAAAATTTTCAAAATTATAATAATTTTACTAATCTGTTTTTTAACATGAATGCATTTTTCTTGTCTGAATCTGTTTTTTTTTTATAAATGTATTGTTTTGTTTTAGTATCTAAATTGTTTCATCTAAATGGGATGATGAACGGTTGCAATTACCAATAATTGCATTGAAAGATTGAGAACAATTTTAGGTAAGTTTATAATACATTAATATATAAAACAATTTTTTTTCTTACAGCGACCAGTTATCAGTCATCCATAAATTTTTTTTTAATAAAACTGGCACTTACCTTTTCATTTATGGTAATTAATTTTTGTACCATAACAATTTTTATTATATACATATACATTTTTCTGATAAAACACTTAACACTTAACATCATACATAAACAACACTGTGTTGCCTTTGTCACTATCCAAGAAATACGACTTCAATACTTAACCACTCATCGTATAACAGATTCTAAAACGTATATATGCAGTACTTTTTTTTCCTCACTTTGCTCTATTAGTTTTCAATTCTATCTCTTTACCAAATACACTCATCTACACATGTTTGCATATCCCTTCTCTTTTAGCAAAGTATTTTTGAGTTTCCAACATTAGCGAAGTTAAATACATATATTTATAATTCATTATTTTATGCATATTTATGTGTATGTATTTTATACAGATATTTTATGAATAAATCTTATGGAAAATGAACTTTTGTATATATTTCTATTATTCTTACGAAATACAGATGTATGTAGATCCGAAATAATTTAAAATAAACCGTCGTAAAAGTACTACTAGCGCCACTGGCGGCAGTTCCACGACATAATGCCTCGTTGCATATCCTAGTATATAGGTATCCGTAGTAACAACATAAAATTGTCATTAGTGACATATGTCAAATGTTGACATACAAAAAATTTATAATGAAAAACATGTTTTAATTATAATTGTGTCTGATTGTGAATAAAATAGTATACAAACCTCGGCGAAAGGGCATTCCTTTCCGCCTCGGTATGTAATCTACTTGTTAACCTCGGCCAAATACTGTAAAAAACCCATATTTTCTGTTGGAAAACAATAAAACTATTTTATTTAAAATAAAAAAATATTATTATGAGCGTATGTGCTGAGACATATATTAGTTGTTTTGTTAATGTTGATATTGACGACCAATAAATAAATAGCTGAATTACATCTTTAAAATTACTCCAATATATTTTCATCTAAAGAGCTTCTAAATAAAATTACTGGACATCCTAATTAATAATAGGTTATGGGCCCAGGCAATTGAAATATTTGGAGGTAGAATTTTTAATTTAATCTATAATGGAATCGTCGGAAATTTCTATAAAGTTCACTGGAGAAAATTGGACCATTTGGAAGTTCCAAACAATCGTGGTGTTGAAGTCGAAGGGATTATATGATATTGTGAACGGAAAACTGTTAAAACCAGAAGTAAATGATAATGGTGATTGGGAAAGGAAAGACGCAAGGGCACAGGCAATTTTAGTTATGCGTATGGAAGAAAAACCACTAGCGCATATATTATCGTGTAATAATGCAGCTGAAATGTGGGAAAAACTAATGGCAATTTATGAACACCAATCACAAGTCAGTGTACATTTACTCCAGCAAAGATTTTTTAATCTGGAATACAAGATGGGTGGTATAGCCCAATTTATATCGCAACTAGAGGAAATTAAAGAAAATCTTAGGCGTTTAAATGAAGATATTAGCGATAAGATGATAATTACCAAGGTTTTGATGACTCTACCGGATAATTTAAAGCATTTTGTAAGTGCGTGGGAGTCTACAGCACTAGAAAAACAGACTTTGAAAGAATTGACGTCGAGACTTATGATTGAAGAAGATCGAATTAGTCAAAATGACAGCAGCGCCGTTGCATTAGTCGTAAAAAGTGAACATAAAAAGGAAATCCAGTGCTTTGGTTGTAAAAAATTTGGTCATATTAAGACAAATTGTCCAAATTTAAGAAACAGAAATAGAAATATGTCTGGAAATGTAGTTACATGTAATTTTTGTAAAAAGAAAGGACATTTGATGCAAGATTGTTGGTTCAGGAAACAGAAGAATCATGGAAAACCGTCAAATGGGAACATTTCAAATGCATTTATGAACACGACAAGCACTGTAAAAGTTGGAGAAGATTTTAAGTCAATAGCATTGATTGGAGATGCAAGTTTTGGTACGACAGACTGGTGTTTGGATGGTGGTGCCAGTGATCACATGTGTTATGTGAGAGAATTATTCATAACATTTGTGGAAATTCAAAATAGAATAGTGGAAATGGGAGATGGCTCAATAAGACAAGTAACTGGCATTGGTAATATAAAATTGGACGCATGGAATGGTACTGAATGGATTAAAACAGAACTTAAAGATGTTTTATATATTCCTTCTTTCAAAATTAATTTGCTTTCTCAAGGAAAAGTGCTTGATAAAGATTTTCTACTGTATGCGGATAAAAATGAATGTCGATTTTTAGACAAAAGTGGGAATATTAGAGCTATTGGAACGCGAAAATCAAAATACTGGAAAATGAATTTTAAAACAGATTCTACTCAAATAAATGAAGTCGCTTCTTGTAACGTGGTCGAAAGTCTAACGAGTTGGCATAAAAAATTCGCTCATATGAATTACGAGTCTGTAAAGAAAATTTTAAAGCAGAACAGTATTTCATTCGAGGAAAAAGAGAAAAATAGGTGTGAAGAATGCATGACCGGAAAGCAGCACAGACTATCGTTTTCTGAAAGTACGACAAAAACCGAAAACATCGGGGAATTGGTTCATGCTGATCTCTGTGGAGCATTCGAAGAAGATTCACTTGGCGGATCCAAGTATTTCCTTCTATTGAAAGATGATTTCTCAAACTACAGAACGGTATATTTTTTAAAACACAAATCTGAAACCGCGAAGAAAATTCAGGAATATTTGACAATGACAGAAACTCAAACTGAACGAAAAGTTAAAACTTTGCGAACAGATAATGGTTTAGAGTTTGTAAATAAAGAAGTAAATGAAATTTTGACAAGAAATGGTACAAGACACGAAAGAACGTGTGCATACACACCACAACAAAACGGACGAGCCGAAAGGGAGAACCGGACATTAGTGGAAGCAGCTAGAACATTGATTCACAGTGCAAAACTTGAAAAGAAATTTTGGGCGGAAGCTATCAATACTGCGGTATTTACATTAAATAGGGCAAGTCATGGAAGAAGCAGTGAATTGACTTCGTATGAATTATGGTTTAAGAAACGATTTGACATTAAAAACTTTCGAGTATTTGGTGCACGAGTATCGGTACATATTCCCAAAGAAAAACGATTTAAACTGGATATGAAAAACAGAATTGGAATTTTTGTAGGATATAGTGATGTTTCGAAAGGATTTCGAATTTATTTAAAGGATAAAAACCAAATTGAAATACACCGGGATGTGATTTTTTATGAAAAAGATGTTACAAAATTGGATGTATTGGATGTTTCAAGTAAAATTGTTAAAGAAACTGTTGTTGAAGAGAAAATGAGTAGTTTGGATCTCATTGAAGACAGTGAAAATTCAGATTCCAAAGAAGAAAGTGTTGTAAGAAATGATGAAAATGGCAATAATGACGAACGAATAGAAATAGAAGAAATTAATAAAGAAATTGTTGGATCAAGGGGAAGAATACGACGAAAGCCAGGGTGGATGCAAGATTATACGTGCTACTATTCATTAACAGAGGATGCAACGATTCAAGAAGTTATCAACGGAAAAAATTCAGAGCAGTGGAAAAATGCGATTGAAAAAGAACTTAATATGTTAAATTCAAATAATACGTGGAGTATTGTTCAACGTCCTATGGATAAAAAAGTGATAGACAGTAAATGGGTATTAAAAATTAAAAGTGATGGAAGCTATAAAGCACGATTAGTTGCCCGTGGATTTCAACAAGAATTTGATGAAAATTTGGATGATGATATTTATGCTCCAGTTGGAAAATTATGTACATTTCGAGTTATGTTAGTTTTGGCAAATAAGTTGAATTTGCCAATTTTTCAAATGGATGTACAAAGCGCTTTTTTAAATGGAGAAATTAATGAAGAAGTTTATATGTTTTTGCCAGGTCAAAACCAGAATAATTGTGATACAGTATGCAAATTAAACAGATCAATTTATGGTCTTAAAAAATCACCTAAATGCTGGAATACAAAGTTTGACAAGGTAATGATCGAAAATGGTTTTAATCGTTCTCAGAATGACTATTGCTTATACTGTAAAACTACCAATTATAATAAGATATACTTATTAGTGTATGTTGATGATTTAATTATTCTGGGTACTGATTTAAAAGAAGTTGATGGTATCAAGCACATATTAAATGAAAATTTTCAAATGACAGATTTAGGATTGGTTGATAAGTATCTCGGGATTAAAGTGGTGCAAAATTTGAAAGAAAACTATACTGTCTTGGATCAGACCGAATACTTAAAGAATGTATTGATTAAATACAACATGCAAGATTGTAAAGCAATTAATACACCGATTGACGCGAACTTTGATTTCACTATATTAAAGAATGATACTGTTGACGAAAAAGCTATACGACTGTGTAGGCAGATTATAGGAAGTCTTATGTATGCTGTATCTGGAACTCGTCCAGATTTAAGTGAAAGTGTAACCATACTCAGTAGATTTCAAGACAAAGCGGGTGAAAATTTGATTAAATCACTTAAACGTATTCTACGTTATATAAAAGGCACTATTGATTTAAAATTAGTGTACAAAACTAACTGTTATAATGATTTGTTATGCGGCTATGTTGATGCAGATTGGGGTGGCGATGTTGTGGACAGAAAGTCTACAAGTGGATTTGTTTTTAAACTTATGAATTGCACTATATTATGGGCTAGTAGAAAACAACAAACTGTCTCACTTTCATCAACAGAATCAGAATACATTGCATTGTCAGTTGCTGTGGCTGAAGTTATGTGGCTTATAAAACTATTAAAGGATTTTGAAATTTTGGATTTTGTTGAACCTGTTCCTATGTATGAAGATAATCAATCAGCTATGAAATTGGCATACAATCCGGAAAATAATCGAAGATTAAAACATCTCGATATAAAATTTAATTTCATTAAAGAAAAGTTAGATAGCGGCTTACTGAAACTGGTTCATATTAGTACCGAAAATCAATTGGCAGATATTTTAACAAAGCCAATCACCAAATATAAATTTGAACGTTTTGTAAAAGATTTGGGATTGTGCAAATAATAAATATTTGTTTCAATTGATTATAATAAAAAAAAATAAAATAGTTTTATTGAGGGGAAGTGTTGGAAAACAATAAAACTATTTTATTTAAAATAAAAAAATATTATTATGAGCGTATGTGCTGAGACATATATTAGTTGTTTTGTTAATGTTGATATTGACGACCAATAAATAAATAGCTGAATTACATCTTTAAAATTACTCCAATATATTTTCATCTAAAGAGCTTCTAAATAAAATTACTGGACATCCTAATTAATAATATTTTCCATTAGAATTTTTGAATTTTCCGGACAATTTCCGGACTGTAAAAAACGTTCTGCCAGAAATAGGACGCAAGATATACCAAATGTTACGATTTAATGTTCCAAACATTGTAGTGGATCACTTGGCTTATTACACCATAAGATTCGTTGCTATTTTCTGTGTTCTTAAGTTACGAGAATATGTCGGTACATTTTCTTAATGTCCGTGGTTATAAAGTATTTGTCACAACTAATTTGAATTAATATTGATTGATTGGCGCATTGATTATAGAATCAATAAGTCTTTTCCCAGATGGATTACGTGGACTTCCTTCAAAAACGACGCAAAACGACGTCGTACTGGAGATTTTAAAAACTGAATGGTGTGGTAAAAATATCCGTATGTGTTAATGTCATGATTCATGAACATTTTCAAAATTTACTATTATAACAGTAAAAAGTGATTAGTGATTTTTCATGGAAAATCTATGGTAATTTATGGACTACAATATACATGCATGTAATTTTAAAAGCGCAATTGTAAAAGTACCATCTGCTATGTAAAATTACATCCAAGTTTTTGGTCCACTTGTTTGCAGAATTACATTAAAAGTTATGTAAATCTTTTCAATAATTGAAGTAATTGTATCTATAACAATTAACATTTTTACAGTATAATTATACATATATGTATATAATAAAATGTCGAGGGGGCAAAAACTAAGAAATTTAGCGTACACTGAATACCAAGCCTAGAGAATACCTCGGAGAATACATATAGAAGTGAACAGAATATGGTAACGAATATAATTATTATCAGAATACGATGTATTATTATTATTTTGATTTTAATACAAGGAATACATACTGACTTAGTCTTCATTTACTTCCATAATCAGTCCAGGAAAAAAGCTTCGTCATACTTTACAATGACATATTGATATACCTCGAGTTTTAAAGAAGGTGGTATTTTATTTTCACCATTTGTCTTTTTTGTGGTTTTTTGAACGACTTCTCGGTGACGAACTTTTTGAAATCGATCACTACTTAGACGATTTTGAACCAACATAACGTGCTTTTTCTGATAAGTAATTCCTAGTGTATATTCGTTGAGTAATTCCTTCTGTCATTTTTGACTTTCACAAACAAATCATTTTCGTTGATATTAGATTTCGTATCGCTGTAGTCTTTAAAATTTAAATTACCATCTGTGCAATTTAACAGTTGTATCTCCGAGTGTAAATCCTCATCTGTTGTATTTTCTACAGTTTTGGTTTCAATTTTCTCAATTAAATCTTTCTCATATCCCTCTTCATCTAACGTATCTTCCGAAGTCTCTTCTGAATGGATTTCCTTAATATCACACTGGAAAAATGTCTCATTTAACGAATTTTCTTCATTCAAAATGATTAAACTCTTCATATCATTTATCGCAATTTGCCTAGCTGTTTCAATTTCTTTCGAAGCAAGTTCATCGTTAGGCTAATGAATATTTAAGATGGATTATATTTTTTGTTGCAATCTTGGGAAACAAATGTTTTCAGTTCATTCGAACTTAATATTTGACTTTGTAGTTCAAGTCAGCTTAATTTGAAAAGAAGATCAGCCATATTAAAATTTAAAACTGTGGAGAGAAACGTGGACATTGATCTAACTTATTTAAAAAATATTCAAGAGATTGACTAGAAGATAAAAATGGTATAAAGGGTTCGTCCAAATTTCCATCGCGTAATTTTCTAATTAAAGGAACAATTTCATTAGAATTAATTTCGATGCACGTATAACAATTTAATGAAATGAAATTATTTTTTAAAGTACAAGTTGAGGAGAGTTTGATCCATTAGCGCCATATTTTCAAAATAATAGTCGATTACCAAATATTTCGACTTTTAAAAATGAGTCAGTCATGTAATGTAAAACTTTTAAAAATATAATTGCAGCATTACTTTCAGGTACGTGCGCTTCAAGAAGATCCCATATACGTGGGCCCGAAATTTTTTTTGCTTATAAAAAATTCATGCGATCTTGAGGATTTAAATCGCACTTTTTTAATAAATGTTTGCTTTACTAACTGTATTAATTAATGTGTCTATAAAACGAACCGAAATCACAAACTCACCCATTGTTAACACAAACATTTTTATGCAATAATCTGTTTCTGAGCTTAGTTCCAATGTGTGTCGCATACTGCAGACAAAAAAAAATTTTCGAACGGTAAGAATTTGAAAGATTGTTAAAAAGATTCATTTTGTTTTCACTGTTTTCATCATTTAAACTGAGGTTTAAATCTAACTCGGTTTTAATCCGCATGGTTTTCAAAAGTCTTTAATCGCCATCGGAAGAATATCCTAAAATGTGAATATTTAAATTGGCCAATTCTTTTTCGATAAAACTCCAGCGCTTGACAATATCTTCAATGGTAAATTAATTATTTGTTTCAAAAGTACATAAACAAAATGCCGGACAGTTTCTTTTGATTGGCTGAGCCATTATAGAGTAAGCATTGCAAACTACATTGTTCTGCAAAAAATGATTTCCTATTTCAGTAGCGGTTTTAGCCATAAATGAAAATTTGATTAGCATTCCATTCTTATCTAATGGCAAAGGAAATCCGACTAATTGGTTTGATCTTGAATCATATTGCACTTTTCCAGTGATATGAGTAGCGTCTTCAGAGATCCAGACATAATTTGGATCATCATTTTTTAATAAATACTCTTTCAATTCAGTATCTCTTAGTTGACCCTCCATTATTCTTGGACCGTTCGAACATATGAATTTATCAATAGTAGACAACGATGGCAAATTTAAATTGGCAGAAAGAGTTTCATACAAAAGTCTACCGCTTAACATGAAAACATAAGAAGAAAAAAGTTTTAATTTATAATCATATCGTTGCCCACTTTTTTTGCTTTCTTGAAACTTTGTTTTAGAATACACTTAATTAATTCATTAGTTTTCCGATTTATCTAAAAGAGGCACATCTTATGCAGTGTAATAAATATTATGCATTTCAGATGATTTTTTAAACGGAAAAGATAACACATCTTCAATAATTACAATTGTGTTTTCAGAAGCGGAACTTTCGGAATGGACACTTAGGACGCTTTCTGTTTCTGAAGAATACGACGACTTTTAGCTTGTAATAGTACGCTGTGTATATTCACAAAAGTTGAATATACGTACTATTTACAAGATTTTGATGAGTTGCATTTTTATAAATCGCATGTGTGTCTAGAGAATGCTATAGACTATCTGAATGGGAAAAATAGGGTACAAAGAGATTCAGTCTTGTTGTGTGGCTTCAAATGAAAATAGTGTTTGCTTCAGATATTAGTTAAACAAAATTGAGGATTAATTGTTTATTGGTGAGTACGTTTCTCACTAATTTATATTGCTTGTTGTTTATGACGATTATAAACATTGTTTTCATTTATAACGAATGTATAGGACATTTGTAAATATACTTATAGCATTTATTTCAATTCGGTTAAGAGAAATCGAACCACAATTTTATTTTATTATTTTGAGCCGCTGTAATTGGGAAATTCCTTTCTTACAGTAGTGGCTAAATGTATAAACATTGCGTCGTTCATTCTATACGTACTAGTGGTACCTGACAATCGAGGCTGCTATATGTATGGACAATTAATTTAAGTAATCTTACTCCCCGAAATGGAGAGATTATATATTTGATAGGGACGCCTGACAATCCCTGAGACGTGGGGGTTACAGATACATAAATGAACGATAGTGTTCCTCACTATGACCATAAGGGAATCTTGGTCGAGGTTCATGTTGCAATGTTGGTAAATGATGCCAGCGCAAAACTTCAATTTATCAATTCGCGAATAATGTATATACATTTGTATTGGATATATGACTGTGTGTGAATGATATGTTTAAATTAATTTTACGTTAACTATTGATTTATACAATCAATATAAATTAACGTACTTTTCTTTATATTTATTTCAGGTGGTCTACTTTGTCCTAGAACTTGGTCGGTACTTTTGCCGTGTTTAATTTATTTATTACCCGGGTTTGTACCATTACAAGCTCAAATTTTAATTAATATCTTTTTAAAGATATCGCAAATTATGGGACTTTCTATTGCTAACTGCCATCAATTGACCATGATTTTTGATATGCTTTTCAAAGTTACTTCTGCACCATCGTAATTTCGTGTTTCTTAATGAATATTTTTTCAATTATATATTTCATTACACAAAGGACATTTAACAAAGTATTACTCAGTGAAATGCTTCAAATTTTTAAAAATAAGTATCACCGATGTATATTCATACGTATAAAATGTATTATGTTTTATGTTTTTTCATATACTAACCATGTTACTATTCGCAGAATTATTAGACTCGTTTAGTTAGTATATTTCTTTCAAGTTTTGAAAACAAGTTTTAAGGGTTTTGAAAAACAATTTTTTTTCTGATTCTGAAGTTTTTGACGTTTAATATTTTCTGATGGGTGTTGTTGCTGAGTTTTCTCTTTACAGGAAGTAAACGACGCTTTTTCTGTTGACTTTGGCTCGATCTGTGCGCTTTTGGAAAATACCAGGCTCTGGAATATGCTATATGTATGATGATGGTGTATATGTATAGTTCGATCGAAGGACCACCCCAAATGAGGGGAAATTGTTGTTAAAGCTTGGCACCACATGGCGGTCGGCGGCAAAAATTTACTAATTACCGTTTTTATTTGCTAGTTTTCACTTAACTTGTTGTATTTGATAGTTCAAGTATACGAAACGAAAGACAATTGACGAATTTTACTATATCTTTTAATTTCCAAAAATAAAATGGTTTTTACAAAGGATCAAAATCGTGTATATACTATACATTCGAATTCGGATTCTGATTGATTCTTCGATTCTCGTGTGCCGGCTCGGCCTTTTTATTGAAAGAAGTGGTTTGTCCAATATTTATTTAAAATCGTAAAGCAGGAATAATAATTTTAGGCCTGAACACTATATATAATCGATAGTTTCTAATTGAGTTTGACATTTTTGGTACTCCTGCGAGGCAACGGTAACATACGCAAACTCCTCGTCCCTTACGTCTTCACTTCACCCTCGGAGCTCCATGTATTAAAAAACAAACATATGTGCGAATAGGCTACTTTTGTCTTATGCACATTATTAAAGAGAGAACCATATGTGAACCTATCGCCGCAACAACCCATACCATATTCACTATGCTTGTGTCTTTTTACTTCGCAAATGAGTTGCAATGGTTTCGTAGAAATAGTCCTATGAAGCCATTTGGGAATATTTTTTGGTCAAACAGGCCTTAAAATATAAATAAAATATGAATGCATTACGATACAGAGCCCGAATTTTGATAATTTTAATCGTTATTGAGAAATTTCTTAGGTAGAAACTTTAGGTCTCATTTTCTATGGAATATTTAGTTAAATTCGAAAATCAGGCTCTGTAGCGTAATGGACAATAACTTTTTCATTAGTTAAAAGAAATCAAGATTTTTCGGTGAATGTACATTTTTAAGAAGTGGGGTGGCTCAATTTTTAACCAGTGATGGGGAAAATGGGTTCCAACAAATTTACCTGTAGTGGCGAATGGTAAGTTGAACGGTTAAAATAAGCCGGGATCAAATTTGGTGGTGAGTCGCGATATGAACAAAAAAAACCCAATGGACCATTTCTTAGATCGCCCATTTTAGACCCACTTCTCGCCCGCGTGATTGCCCCTTAAGTAGTGAAAGAATTTCTCCTTGTGAGCTGTATTAGTTTAATTGATTTGTATGTTGACGATTTCCTGCCTTTTTGCAACAATGACTTTGAGAGAGGAAAACAGCTAAAATTTGTCAGATAATTTTAAAGTACGAGACATGGGGAATGTAAACCGTTGTTTGGGGTTGTCTATACACATAAACAAAGAAAAAACCGAAATTTCTCCTCGTCAAAAGCACTACATCTTAGAGCTTTTCGAAAACTTCGGGCTGACACTAAAGCAAAACTTGGAAAAATCACAAAACTGTGATCTTTCTTTACCTTAATAGTGCCTAATCGGATCTCTTATTAATATTGCAGTGAACAGTTAGACCTGAAATCGACCCAATAACTAAGACATACGTAGGTGGATTATCAAGAATCTCTCTCTTGTTGTCTTTATTTACATCCAAATATAATAGGCAACAAATAGTTAATTAATTTTTTTTTGTTCGCATAAATGTTTCTCAACTTTCTCTTTTAATAGTATATGTAACAATAGAATTGAAAACCCTTGGTATACAACTTACTATTTATTATTTAATTTATGAGCCCAAGCCTCTAGAAAAAATCCCATCCTAAACGGAGAAAGCTGCCTCCACCGACAAGCCATGGTAAGGAAAAGGCCAGTTAAAGGGTCTTAGCGACGTGCACGGGTGTTGGTACAGCGAATTGTGCCATTGACTTGGGATTACCACTTTTAGCATGGCTAATAAGAGGTGAGTTAATCACTGAGTATGATTTTGCTGTTTTCTATTGGTTACTTAATTCTCGATCTCCGTAAGCAAGTTGAAGCGCCGTCGCTCGGCTCCCCTTCAGCGTGGATGGCTGTTAACGCACATGCATGTAGTGTCTTAAACCCGTTTTACACGACCGATTATTCTCGCCAGAATTATTCCGAGAATTCTGCCGATTATTCTCGGTTCTGTATTACACGTTCGAGAATTCTCACAATTATTATCGGAGTAAAAATTGTGAAACTTGCCTGTTTGACACGTCCGAGAATTCTCGCCAGAATTATTGTCATACGCCTGCGTAGTGTAGGTAGTTCTACCAGTTAGGATACGTTTGGTGGTAAGAAAGTAAGTTGATTATCCAAATTATTTGTTGAAGTTTGAGGGGTAGGCCACAGGGTAAGCGCTGTAAGTGCGGGAAAGACTACTGCGCTCTCGCGCATATTCTTGAGAATATAGAACAAGTTATGGTAAACGATTCTGTAATGTCGTAAATCCATCAGAATCGAGAGACAAGGCTTTATTATGATTGTCAGTAGGCGTTTAAGCCTTCTAAGATAGTTTCCGCCTTTAAGATAGTGTCCGCATAATTCCATCCAGTATTCAGAGTGACAAATATGATGCGCCTGTAAAGCACAACAATTCACATTAACGTTTTATATTTCTGTTTTAGACGGTCTATTCTTACCAACGGCTGCTGGATAGATATTTTAGAAGACTACCTTTTTTACGAAATGTTTTATTGTGGTGTAATTATACGATATTGGACAAACTGTTTGTCCCTAGAATCACATTTTAGCATTTTTAGCCTCTAACACAAAATATAATAATTGTGAGCAAAGTAAAGGCGTTACTTATTTGTGAACAACAATCAGCAACCTACTCAATTTGATAATTAGTTTAAATAAGTATTTCGTAATAACGCAAAGACTAGCAGGTCAATCACCAGCTGAGTCAACCCGTCAACGTTCACCAAATTTGTGTATTCCTTTTCTATAGCACAGTTGAAATAAAGTACCTAAGCCCGAAATATTATATTATTAACCCCCAACAACTTCAGGCCTAGTAACGGGCATCACATTCTATTTTACTGAAAATAAACTTTGTTAAACTGTGCGGGCTTAAGTTTTATTAAAAAGCTACAATAACGACCAACAAGTATGCTTACAATATAAACAATTATGTTCACCAATGTTTAGCAATATACCTATGTATAGGACTACTTTTAACAAAGTGCTAAACTCGGTAATATTATCACTACATGTGTTGTTATTGAATGACGGCTTGATGGTGAAAAGAATAGCAAAATTCAAATATCTATAGGCTTTGGACGATTAGCAATCGAAACTGAATCTCGTCACCAAAAACTGATGAAGTTAAAATTCTCCGCAAACTATTGTCAATAAATACAACTGTTGTCACAAATTGAATTGACCATTTAATTTGGAGTGTAACAAGAAGTTCAAGTCTCAACTGTTCAATGTATAAATATGGAAATTTAATCATAAGAAAAGCTGAAGAGCTCATGAAGAATCATATGAAGAGCTGATAAATCATATCAAATTGATTGAAGTTCGTAGAATGAAAAGTAAATAAATATTTTTTGCTTTCTTTTTTAATATATATGCCTATAATGAATAGTGGGTGCAAAAAAATTTTTCTTTAACATAAGTTAGAATATTAGAATAATTTCCATTAACCTGTTATCACTGTAGTGTTTTTTCTTTCTTAAACTCGAAACAAAAATGTGGCCATAGCATATAAGCCCTTAAAAAACTAAAAACAATTTCTGTAACCTCAAAATTCAATTTATAAAACAATAATCACACCTTAATAAATGTTTCGTTTGAGAGAGTAAAACCACCAAAACATTTAAATTCAAACGGTGTTTTTTGATTAAGAGTCATCAATGACAAAATTCTCACATTGGATCTATTGAAAATGTAAACTGGCATTGTCGACATTAATCCGTACGTTTTTTCGCCCTGTAATCGAATTAGTTAGAAAAAATCAATCAAAGTTAAAAAAACAGTGTAGGTGTATACTTCCTCTATAAGTTCTTGACTTGTGCGTGCCATTATATAACCAGCAAACACAGCAAGAATTAGTTGAAAAATCACTAAAGTTGTATACATCCCGGTGGGGCGAATTTGCTAAAACACAATTCCGTCATATTTGAAATTGAATATCAGTAAAACATCGGATCTAGTGCGCTTTAGAGGCGTGCAAATTTTCAATTTGACCATAAGGTCCAACGTAAAAATAGAAATATCTGACAAAAAGTAAGAATTCGAATTCGCACGTCGCTTAATTGTACTTACTTCAAACAGAACAATCAAATTGCCACCAATTAATATCAAAGCAGCCGTATGAAGAAGAGGAATTGCATAAAACAAGAATTGCTGAAGTTGTTGTTTCCATTTATAAACAACATTATAATGAATTATAATAGATTTTAATTTAGCGAAAATAATTTTTTGAATTATTTCATCATGTACTTTCCAAAGTTCTAATCCTTCGCAATATTTTGACAAGTCTTTGATATCGTTGTTCATCACAACCAATTGATATTGCAATTCGGATGTGACAAGTGCTATAAGCCAAGCACTGTTCACCGTCACAATAATAACGTGGAAGTAAACAAAATCATATAAAACATTCAAAATATCATTGATTTGGTAGAAATTGCAGTAATAATTGTTAATTTTCACAATAATGTTAAAACGTTCAATATCAACATAAGAAAGTGCATTCAAAATGACACAAATCAATTGCAAACTGAGGGCAATGTAAATTTTGTAGATTAAAGAGATATCTTTCTCCCGGATTATTGCTTTTGTAGCGTCATTCGTTGCATCCAGATCTTTGAATTTTGATAAATGAACAAAGAACAAATTTTCGAGGTACTCTGTCTTCAAAACATATAACAAGTACATGATTATTGGCTGTAAATATAGGTATTAAATTGTATTTATGCCAAACTCTACTGGCGAACTTAAAAAGAAATTTTAATATTTGGTAACAAACAAATCTTCTTTTTATAACATATAGACACAATTTTTGATAAGTTAGCAACCAAACTTTCTTAAAACTTCCTCTTTAGTGAAATGAAATTTTTTGTTTAATTTTTGGCAGTGCAGTACAAAGAAAAACTGATTTGATTACTTACATAAATAAATACACAAATTAAATGTATAGACGCAATATTAATATTCCAAACAGTAAACCAATAACATATAGCAGCTGTAATGTAAATGGATATATAACAAAGAACAAACCGAAATATCCATTTCGGAATTGTCTTTCTGTTCACTAACATTAAAAATGAAAGAAATATGTGATTGGAAAGTGTATGTCCTAAAAATGAAACACAGATTTTGCGATTTATAATAGTTACAAATTTGTTAAAACCCTTAAAACCTTTCAATGGATATGTAAGTGTTCCTGTTAGAAGAGAAGTGAATTTTATCAACCACATGCTGAAACTAATCACTTGTCTGCAAGAAACCTTGCACCTGCCTTAATAAACTACAAGGAATTTGTTTACGAAATACCATTAAATATATTTTACATTTAATAATTTATTTAAAAAATCATCGTTTGGTCGTTTGGTAATGACAATTTATTAAGTTACGAAAAGCACTACAAAAATTCAACATTTTACTATCTTTTTAATACAATTTATGTCATTATTTATTAGTTAATATCATTATAACGTCAATACTTTCCACAAATTTTTGAATATTATTGGCTGTCTTATCATGTTGTTGATTACTTCTTCTTGTCTTGTCTTGACCAACAAGAAAATTGTTTTATCAGCTTTTCATGAATTTCTACATTATTTATTGCTTTTCAATGTGGAACATTTTGAACATTAATGAAATTACGGCGTACTCGTATACTAATCGAAAAGTCTGAAAGAGAATTTCATTTTTATATTGAAAATAAACTTAAATTTATATTATAAATTAAAAAATTGCTTATTGTATTGATATTATAATTTATCCACTTATCCAGTTTTAATTTTAACAAATTGATCATTATCTTGAAACTCCCTCAAAAAATTTATACTCGCATATGAAAACATACATTGTGCCTTACTTTACAATTCATATATTAAACATATATGGTGACGAAACCACCACAATAATTTAATTTTTATATTAAATTAATTTGCCCAATGGTACTTGATCATCGCAATGATGTACCGATTTTCCTTTTATGGAAAATCTATTTTATATTTTCTCAAAATATAGATTAACTAACTTTTCTTTTATGAAAAGTTTATTTTACAATTATTATTCTTTCACTTTTATATTTCACTCACTTTGTTTCTTTCTATAGAAACCCTTTTAGTCAATTTTACTACAATCATACTGATTTTACTTTTATGTAAAATCTCTATTTCTATATATTCACTATTAACTTTTATGTTAACAATCTCATTTACTATTTTCTTACATTTCAACCATTTTGTTTATATTTTGAACTTTCTATAGTTCAATTTCTTATTATATTCAAATTCTGAATATTCTTTGTTTTGGGGCCCTCAGTCCCGCAGCCTCCAACCTCCCCTTATAGCCACCCTCTTGCCTCTCTTTATTATTGCAATTTCTTTTATTTACTATTTACATGTGCACACTATTTAATTTCATGCTTAATAATATTTGTCAATTGACTTACCCCAAATTCTTTCTATCTTAACTCACTTCTATGTGAATTTATTTTTAATATATTTTGTCACAACATTCTCTTTTTTCTTGTTGTAACTTTCTGAACAGTTTCTATCGCTCTATTTTTTAAGTCAGCCAAATTCGGCGCATGAACTTTGTTTCTCTTTCATATGGAATCTTTTATCCCTTTTCTTTACTTAAGGGAAATGTCTTAAACCATTTCCTTGTTCTACTTATGTTAAATATACATACATAAATATGATTTTAAAGTAAATTTCGCGACTCTTCGCGACACTCCCCCCCAAAGAAATGAAAATTACTATATCCTTTCTTTATACTTATTTATTATAAAATAAATGATTTGAAAAATAAAAGAAGAATTCTCTTTAAAAATACACTAAAAGGTAAACAAATAAACAAAACAAAAATTTTCTTAATACAACAATATGATAATTTGAACATTATATGATATTCTTAAATTATAATCATTCTTTCTTGGTTAATTAGTCCAATTAGCTCTATTATTTGTTGTGACCTTTTATTTGCACAATATCACCAATTTTAGGTTTAACATTTGTGACTACTCGAGATTGTTTATGTTGTGCAATATGCTTTTCTCTTAAGCTCGTCAAATATTGATTTTCAAACATTTTTGTAAATTCTGCTATAATTTTTTGTCCTCTTTTCCAGTGAAGTATCTTGGGTATTGAGTAAATAACACTGCACTCCTTATTACACATACATATATTTATTATACAATAACTCGTTACAATTTAATACTTATAGATCATTACAGTTATTTTCGACTTCGTTCTGCTGTCGTTAGATCGGAAGTGTCTTATGACCTGCGCACCCGTTCTATATTTAAATATTCAAATATTACATTTCCCCACACTTAACTTAGAACCGGGTGATTACAATTATAATTTACTTTTAAGGTCATTTTTCTCTTGTACAGCAACATATTACATTTAAATTAAATCTGCGTAATATTGAAACGCATTGAATAATTAAACAACTTTGTATTACATTGAATTTTCGCTATTTCATGTCATGCATTCAATTTTAATACCTAGTTCTTTTGGAAGTTGCGTATTCATCATATTTAGCCGTTCTTTTTACTGCACGCCTCGATCTTCTTATTTGTGTGCTGTTTTCGTTTTCGGCAACGTTAGGTGTAACTGCTGTTTCGCTAATTCTTGCGTCCTCTACCGTGTGGTCCGTGGTTTCCTCTGGGGTTTCATCTATGTTTTGCTGCATAAAGTTATCATTAGTTACTGGTGTGTTGCTTGTATCGCCAATTACTACCCCTATTCTCCCTTCCACGGCCTTATTTCCGTACTTACGTTGCCTCAGCTGCATGTCCGTTCCTTCTGGTGTTTTTGTGTATTTTCTTAATTGGTTAATATGTCTTTTCCATACTTCGCCCGTTTTTACCTTGCATTCGTATACAGCTTTGCCCATTTTCCTGATTATTGTTGCTTCCGCCCACTCTTTTTTGTTCACCTTCCTGTAGTCTCTTGCCATTACTGGCTGTCCAATGTGCATTGAGTTGTTTTTCCTTACTTCATGACTTTCCTGTTCTTGTGATGCGTGGTTTGTTGGGGTGTCTTCGTGCAATTGTTGCAGTCTGTTGCGAGTTTTCCTCCCAAACATTATCTCATTCGGTGATTCTCCTGTGGTGCAATGATTTGCATTTCTGTAATGAAATAAAAACCTATACATTAGTGTTTCAAAGTTGGCTGTGTTTCGTTGATCAATTAAAGCAGCCTTCATTTTGCTCTTAAACGTTTTAACGAAATTTTCTGCTGCTCCATTGCTTGCTGGATTAAATGGCGGACTGGTGATGTGTTTGATACCGTTGGATTTGTTGAATTCCTTTAACTGTCTCGATGTGAACTGCCTACCATTGTCAGTGACGAGCATTTCTGGCAGTCCATATTTAGAATACGTTTCTCTCATCCTCATTACCGTCTCTTCTCCAGTGCAGCTAGTCATAATGTAAGCCTCAGGATATTTTGAGTGGCTGTCGATCATTATCAAAACATTTTTACCATTTATTTCTAAAAAATCAGCATGTACTCTTTGCCACACTCTTGTTGTTTGAAACCACGGTGTGTCTGCTGCTTTCTTAGGCTCTGAAAGTGATTTTAAACATGGTACGCACCCCTTTATTCTGTCTTCGATGTTCTGGTCGATGTTTGGCCACCACACATACGATCGAGCGAGCGTTTTGGTTTTGGTGATGCCCAAATGACCGCTGTGAAGTTCATCCAATATCCGTTTGCGTAGACTTAGTGGTGCAATTATGCGGTGTCCCCATAGAACTGCCCCCCTGTCTATTGTTAATTCATCCTTTTTTGTGTGATACACCTTATACTGTTCTTCTACTTGGGCTGGCCACTTTGTTGTGATAAAATCTCTTACCTTTGTGAGCGTTTTATCTTTTGTCGTTTCTTCAATAATTTTGTTTACGTTGATCGGCCATTCTTCACACGTTTCTGCGAAGTGTATGAATCCATTTCTGCTGTATTCGTCGGATACGACTCGTTTCTGAAGTGGCATTCTCGACAACCAATCTGCAAAGTGATTATCTTTACCGTTTATGTGTTTAATTTTGTAGTCGAATCCGCTCAGCCACACACACCAACGTTGGATCCGGTCCTGGTGCCTAAGAGGAATTGGTTTATTCTCACCGTATAATCCAACTAAGGGCTTATGATCCATGCGAATCGTGAATTTCTGGCCCTGTACATACTGCTGAAATTTTCTTATGCCAAATATGATTGCTAGGGCTTCCAACTCTACTACTGAATAGTTTTTTTCTTGCGGTT
Organism: Silvanus unidentatus; assembly: GCA_963930825.1. Taxonomy (NCBI): domain Eukaryota; kingdom Metazoa; phylum Arthropoda; class Insecta; order Coleoptera; family Silvanidae; genus Silvanus; species Silvanus unidentatus. Next base: position 12,540,327 of record OZ005762.1, read on the forward strand.
GCAATGTTCTTGATGCACAAGCAACTATTCTCTCCGAATTTCCCTCCTTGATGCTCAGAACTGCCGAAATTCCATCTGTGGACGCGTCTGTTGTTATTATGATGTCCTTCGTTGCATCGAAATGTGTTAACGTCACATCTTTTGCCATTTCTTCTTTTATTTTCAGGAATGCTTCTTCGCATTCGGTGTCCCAGTGGAACCTGCGGTCTTTTTTTAAGAGCTTGTACATTGGACAGAGAATTTTTGACAATTTAGGAACAAATTTAGAGTAATAATTTACGACTCCAATAAATGACCTTACTTGTGTCTGATTTGACGGTGCTGGTGCATTCACAATTGCCTCGATTTTTTTCTGTGTCTTCTTAATTCCTTCTTTGCTTATTATGTACCCAAGGTAACTTATTTCGCTTTTAAAAAATTCACATTTCTCTGCGTTGAGCGTTAGACCTGCAATTTGCAATTTTTTCAATACATTTTCAAGATTTCTTACGTGTTCTTCCTCTGTGCTTCCTGTCACCACTATATCGTCCACAAAACTAACTACACCGTCCATTCCTTGAAACAAGCTTTCAATTGTTTGTTGAAATATGCTGCTTGATGGATGGATGCCAAATGGTAATCTCTTGACTTTGAAGAGGCCTTTATGGGTTGACCAAGTCGTTAGATTTTGAGATTCCTCCTCCAACTCCAATTGCATATATGCTTGGCTTAAGTCAAGCTTTGTGTACCTCTGCCCTCCTTTCAGTTTGTCGAATATGTCCTCGATTCTGGGTAGTGGATAATTTACCTTTAACAAATGCTTATTTAAGGTTACCTTGTAGTCGCCACATATTCTGACACTTTGATTTGCTTTTAATACCGGAACTATTGGTGTTCCCCACGGACTACTCATTGTTGGCTCAATAATGTCTGCCTTAACTAATCGTTCCAGTTCTTCTTCTATTTTCTTCCTGTATACTAACGGTACTGGACGTGGTTTGTAAAAAATTGGTTGAACATTCTCTGCAATCTGCAAACTGACTTTGTGGAGTTTGAATTTACCAATTTCTTCCCTGAATACGTCTTTATATTTGTTTTTTAACCCTTCCTTAACGTTTACATTACTTATTACATCAATGTTGAGTAACGAAAGCCTAACTCCAAATTGCTTCATGAAATTCCGACCTAATAGTTTTGGTCCTCCGTTATTTACAACATATATACGAACATATTTTTCAACATCATTGAATTTAATTTTACATTCAAAATACCCTTCTGGTCTTATTGGTGTGCCAGTATACCCTCTAAATTTGATTGTTTGCTTTATTAATTTGTATTGTTTAAACTCTTTGATATAATCATTTAAATTAATATATGACATGGCCGCACCTGAATCTACAAACATTTTATGCGTTTTTTTATCAATTTTTACTTTTATTTCGCACTCATCGTGCGTTGAATCATCATTTATGTTAAAAAAATCAAACTCAACTTCGTCGCCTGATTCTGATGAGTCGTTTTTAATAAAGTTGTGACTGTTTGCTTTTTGCTTACATATCTTTTCTAAATGACCGACTTTTTTACAATAGTTACAAGAATAAGAAGCATATTTACAGTATCTGTGATAATTTTTACCACAATGTTTACAGAGTGTTGCAGCTCCTTCTGGTGGACCGGACCCTCTAGCTCTCGATTCCCTCGGTGCGTTATGGAATGACTTTTTGTCATCTCCACTCCGTGCCCACGGTGCACCGCCACGTTGCGTGACGCGGTGTTGTTGTCCTTGATGCTTGCCTCTAATGAAGTACACGTCACGATCGCTTTGAGATGCCGACTTCCGCACTGCTTCTCTTTGGTTTGCCAATTCTACGATTTTCAGTAGTGTTTCGGTCTCCTTTTCTTCGCATATACGGTCCTGGATTGCACCTCTTCTCATGCCGGTCACAAATTTGTCCTTTAAAACTGCTTCCAACTGCCCCTCGAACTTGCAATTTATCGCCAATGATCGAACTCTCGCATACCATTCTGCGGCACTTTCATCCTCTTTTTGCGATGCTTCATAAAACTTTATACGCTCTTTCCACGCTGATACTTGTGGCGTGAAATGCGTTTTCAACAATTCTGTTAATTGTGCATACGTTTTGTCTTTTGGAATTGCTGGAAACGTTAAATTCCTTAATATCTTATAGGTTGACGTACCGATTGAACTGATAAGGGTTGCAATTTTGACTTTTTCTTCTGTGATCTTATTTGCCTCGAAATATTGCTCCAATTTTTCCACATATACCACCCAGTCATCGTACTCGCAATTGTATTCCGTTAAGTTTCCGATGAGTCCTCCGGTAGCCATCTTCTGCTTTTCTTATGTCGCCATGTGCCGAATTTGACTGATTTCTCGATTTCCAATTGTTCCTCGTCGCCAATGAAGTATCTTGGGTATTGAGTAAATAACACTGCACTCCTTATTACACATACATATATTTATTATACAATAACTCGTTACAATTTAATACTTATAGATCATTACAGTTATTTTCGACTTCGTTCTGCTGTCGTTAGATCGGAAGTGTCTTATGACCTGCGCACCCGTTCTATATTTAAATATTCAAATATTACATCCAGGATTCAATTAAATTCGACTTGGTTATCGTTAAAGGTTGTGCTATTTCAATTTCATTTGGTTCAATCTGAATCGTTTTACCAAACACTAAAAAATCTGCTGGTTTTAAGACAAATTCTATTTCTTTTCCAACTGTTGTTAACGGTCTTGTATTTACTACACTTTCTATTTCTTTGAATATTGTACTTAATTCTGTATCATTTAATAAGTGTTTTTCCACTGTTCTCTTTAAGCAATTTTTAACTATGCCGATTAGTCGTTCATATATACCTCCGAACCATGGTGCCAACTCTGGTATAAATTTCCAATCAATTTTGTTTTTATTACAATAACTTTTAATTAACAGATCGACCAATAATTTGAAATATATAAATTTATCTATATCGGTGCTATAACAGGTACATTTTGACACTCATTTGATGTCAGTTCCGTTTAATAATAGCTGATAATAAAACGGAACTGTCATAGTGTCACATTCTAGCACGGAACTGTCATCCGCTTATTATACAGAGCGATCATTAATGAATGTTTTTTCTTCATTTTTATTATGTTGGATTTGGATTTTTGGTTGGTAATTTCGGCTTGACAACTTCGAAATGACAACTTCAAAAATTTGATGTGACAAAGATCTATCAAATTTGAAAGTTCAGTGGCGAACGATATCACCATTGTCTCCATATTATTTTCTGAATAATCGTTCCGCTACTGAACTTCAAAATTTGAAGGATATTTGTCATGTCAAGTTTTTGAAGTTGCCAATTCGAAGTAGTATACAGAAATTGCCAACCAAAAATCCTAATCCAACATAATAAAAATGAAGAAAAAAACATTCATTAATGATCGCTCTGTAGCAACAAATGTCAAACGACTGACATGCATATTATTTTTAAACAAAAATCGTAAATTTACACCGATATAGATAAAATAGTATAAAGAATTCGTTTGATAAGGCATTTTATTGCAATCGCGGATTTTTCGCGAAATTCACCTTATCAAATTCATTCTTTAATATACTATTATATATACATATACATATATAATAGTTTTATTTTTTATTTATAACGTGTGTGCTATACCATTTTTGATTTAAATATGTTATGTATTGTTTTAAATTTAAGTTAACCTACAATTGACAAGTAAGCAAATCAAATTTTCACCCAAAAAATAATTAATATATTTTAAATCGTAGTTAGTACTGAAGATGGCAAATGGCCGAAACTAGTCTAATAAATAAAATTTACATCAAGGAAGTACAACACTTACCTATTTACAAAACTCCTACAAAAAAACCCTTGAAAAAATGGATCTCATCAACACATTAAAAGGACAGGAAGACAGAAAGTGACATAATTGTTTACTTTCTGTACAACTTTGCACAAAACCGTGTAGAAAAGAACTTGTCTACACGGTTTGCGCAAAGTACAGTTTTCAATGTGTTAATACAGTTCAGAAAGAAACACTTTCCATGTCGGGCGTAGATAAAATTAATAAGGTTATGAATAAATAAACTATAATAAATGTAAACTCCATCCTAATGAACATATATTGGGAAAGATACAACTTAGGTATAGTGATAGCAGTGATACAATTTGTTCCGATAAAAAATTAAAAATTCAATTAAAAGATTCACAACAGTCCATTTTAGGTTTTTGGTTCCTATGTTCAGCATAAATCATTTTTCCACGTTTAATTTTGAACTGAAAATGATTGTTCTTTCTTTTAAAGTATGTGGATTTGGGTTTATGACTTGATCGTAAGTAATAAAATTTTCGTCTTCGAAGTTTGAACTTGATTGATCACTTATTGATTCATAAAAATGAAGTGAACAATCATCTTTGCTGTTTCCATTTGTTAACGGAAGCAAGTTTCAGTTCTTTTAATTCGTTTACAGAATTTTCTTTAATATTAAGATTTTGAGGTATTCTTTGAGCTATGCAAAAACACATATTTTGTTTTTTATTTTCATACCATAGTGCAACAAATATTATGAAAACTATATTTAAAATAGATATTTGAATCAGCAAACCATTTGATCTTAAATTTGGCTTCTTAACATCATAAAATGAAAACATGGACTGATTATTGTAAGTGATTTTCAGAACCAATATCAATTCTGTATTTTTATCGTCTATATTATTTATATAACTTTTATCACTTGTATACCAGTAGATAGTTGCAGATACTGGTTTAAGTTGAACTTCCCATATAAAATATTCAGATAGATTTGGCTGCATTTTTAAAAGTTCTTTGATAGCCATTGTAAAATTTCCATTATTATTGTCATCTTGAATATTAGACATAACTCCAACCATATAAATTTGTATATTGCTGTATTGAATAAAAAATTATACATAAATTAAATAATAACAATATACTATTTTAGAAATTACTTACTCTTCTGTGGAATGTTCAGATAAATGTATACCAGTAGAAGGACAAAGAGGTTTCTAGCTCGCTTCCGGTCTCTGGTGTGTAATTTAGGGATTTAGTGATTAGGTGTTGGTAGTACTAGGTGTTGTTTGTGTTGGTAGCACTGGTAGGGGAGGAGTTTATAATTTGAAATTTGGCGGGAATGATGATGATTTGAAATTTGGCGGGTTGAGGTGGAGAGGTACATAATAATTATGCAAGTGGTAAGTTGCATTACAGCACTCTGTAGAAAAAAGTATAATAGAAAAAAATGAATTCAAGTTAATTCAGAATTCCACGCAGTGGAATGTACCTGCTGATGTACAATATCCTCAGCATCAATTTAGTCAGCCACCTTTACCTTTTTGTCGTTGTAGAACCTAAAACAATAACAGATTAAATAGTTTTTAATGCAACAAAATTAAGAAAATTATCTTTGGGACTTTATATCATGATGTTCAATTAATAGTTAACTTACCATGATTATTAATATAGTGTGGGCCCATTATTCCACATAAGAATATCACTTCATAATTTGAAAGTCACTTCATAATTTACACTAGGTATTTATTTGATGTTAATATTATGGTAGAACGGTAGAAGCGATACTAAATTGTTTTCTAAAAGTTTTCTAACAAGGAAAACATTTGGTTATCTACAAGTACCACGCGCATATTATTCGAGCTCGACTCTATCAGTCACAGGATATCCTACAAGAAAATCTAAAATGTAATTCCAACTGCCACACTCCACACTCACAATATCCTTTACCATATATTTATATAGGGCGTACACAAAATAAAATAGAGTTAAAATTAAATTCTGTTTAACGAAAATATGGATTACTCGAGTGATTATGGTATATAATTTACTTATTCCCCATCCATTTTTTGCTATAAATAAGGCTGTAAAGTGGAAGATGACGATCACATAATTTCGATTAATCGAACGTGATAGTTAGTTTATTATTATTATTTTAATTACTTATAGTTTCTAGTAAGAACCATTTCATAAGAAATTGTATAAAGAATATTTACATTTAGTGAAAAAAAAATAAGGTAAGCTTAAAAATATAGATTATATTTAATTGTTTAATTAGTTTTCCATAATATTTTTTAGATGGATTTAGAATCGGTAAATGCTTGTGCCACCTGTGAATTCAAGGAGCATCAAAAACTAGAGGAATTATCTCTAGATTTGCCGTATGAAATATACAGTATAAAATTAATAAAGCTCTGGTAGAGCTTGTGAATTCGGTTGTCTTCTTGCCTAAACGCATGGTGCCGAAAATTAAAGAAAATCTAAAACACTTCAAACCAAGAGAATACAGCCATCACCTTTACCGGACACAAAGAAATTAAGGGAAAAGAAAAAGCTACAACAACATTTGTGTCCGGAAGAACTGACGCTGCATCAACCACCAAATCTTCATCTTATTCCGCCGGTGTATCCACTCCAACCGAACAGTGACAGTGAGTACGCTAGTAACCGTGCCAAAGAGGCATTTTTTTATTATTATTATTCCATATATTAGTTTAATTAGTATTAGAAATTAAGTGCTTTTTGTATTACGATTGCACAACAGCAATCTGTACCTAATATGGAATCTGATATAATAGCACAAAGTGAGTATATTTTAGCTGTACTAAAAGAAACTTATTCGCTTCTATTATTAAGTAAAAACAATAAATCTATAACAACAATTATAGAATTTCAAAAACATGTTTCGAAAATTATATTTTTGCTTAATAAATTCTTGCATAAATGTGATTTAACATTAGGCGAGAAAAAACATGTTTTGAATAAAATAGTTCATTTGAGAAGATATAAAGTATTATTTGAAAAATTGAAAGCACAACATCATCGAGGAATTGGTTTAAAAAAGAAAAAGAACAATAATCGTTCACAAAGAGTGCAGTGGGAAGATTTGAAGACTGCTTTTTGTAGTCGTGTAAGGACTGGTGTTATAATTAACTTGAAACATATTGAAATTTTACAATTCTTGCAAGATGCCTTTTATTTATTTAGATCACGCATAAAAAGGATCTTGAAAATATTTCATATGATAAAAGTTAATACATGTTTATGTTGTGAATTCATTAAACAGTCAAATGAAGAGGAAATAATAGATTTTAAGTATTTTAATACGAAAAACGAATACATTGATCGGTCTACAAATCTTGAGGAGTGGTTTAACACTTTTGTGAATGCTAAACCCCTTCATAAACTTGAAAAATTTCAAGAATCCCAGTCTGGCTTTGCTTTAAAACAAATTATTTGTTTAGAAGAAATATTAATAAATGTGAATTTGGAAATGGTTCATCTTTCATAGAGTTGCCAATATTTATTAAACGCAAAAAGGCTTGTATAAATGTTAAAAATTTTCATGATAACGCTTGTTTTGCATGGTCAGTCTTAGCTGGAATCACGGAAAATGTAAATAATCCATATAGAACGTATTCATATAAACAGCACTATTCCGAAGTATTCAACTTAGAAAATATAACATTTCCCATATCGTTTAAAGATATTGCACTGTTTGAAAAACAAAATCAAATTTCAATCAATGTTTACGTTTTGGAGCCGTTACCTAATAAATTTTTAGATAATCAGTCAATTTTAAACTATAAAGTTGTTCCAGCTAGATTGACTAAGGTCAAGTTAAATAAGCATGTTAATCTCTTACTCATACAAGATATATATTTTCTACCGGAAACCGAGGAGTGCGATACTACTTTTACTACAAATTCTAGTAGTAGTAAAAATAACCTTGAGAGTGAAACAGAAATAAAATATCATTATGTTTTAATTAAATCACTTTCCAGATTAGTTAAAAGTCAATTAACCAGATGCAAAAATAAAATATATTTTTGTGATCGTTGTCTGAATTATTTTACGAGTGAATCTAAATTAGAAATTCATACGGTTCTGTGCGAAAAGAGGAATGAATGTAAAATAAGTTTTCCAAAAGAAAAGTCTATTGAGCTTAAAAATCATCAAAATAAAGAGAAATTACCGTTTATTATATTTGCAGACTTTGAAGCAATTTTAGAGCCATGCGAAAATCCGGAACTTAATAAAAATACTAGAAGATATCAAAAGCATATTCCGTTCAGTGTAGGTTATTATTTTAAATATGAATATAATAATGACCTATCCTATTATAAAAGTTATCGCGGTGAAAATTGTGTACAGTGGTTTGCAAATGAATTAAACGAAATTGGAATATTGGCGAGTTCTCTTATTAACACATATTTTCCCATGGATAAAACAAATATACCACATGAAATATCTAAAAGTAATATTTGTCATATATGTGAAAAACCGTTTCAAAAAGACGATATAATTGTTTTAGATCATAATCATATGATCCCCTCATCACCATGTAATATTCGCGGAAAAGCACATCAGCAATGCAATTTAAAATATAAAGAGTCAAATGTTATTGTTATAGCATTTCAAAACTTAAGTGGTTATGATTCATTTTTTATAATTAATGAACTCTCTAAATATGGAGATATTTCTCTTTTGCCAATAAACAAAGAACGTTACATATCCTTTACGTTACGTTAAATAATCATACAAATAAAATGAAATTTCGATTTATTGATTCGTATCGTTTTATGAATGCAAGTCTAGAGGCATTAGCTTCAAATTTACCTACATTTCCAATTCTCACATCTCAATTTCCCGAATATAGTCTAGAAGATATTTCGTTAATGTGTAAGAAACAAATTTTTCCCTATGATTTCATAACATCCTACGATAAGGTCGAAATATCCGGTCTCCCACCAATTGAAGCCTTTTACAATAAATTAAATGATAGTATGATTACACCACTTGAATATTCTCATGCTTTAAGGGTTTTTTCATTATTTGGTTGTAAAACATTGGGCGATTATTCAGATATTTATTTAAAAATTGATGGTTTTACTTCTTGCTGACACATTTTTGACCTTTCGAGACAGTATTCTGAAAACACATAAACTAGACATTGCCAAATATGTCACGTGTCCTAGTTTCAGTTTTGATTCAATGTTAAAACAAACTGGTTGTAAAATCGAAATTTTAAAAGATGTTGACATGTTATAATTGATTGAAGAATCTATACAGGGTGGTATAAGTCAATGTATAACAAGGTATGCAGAAAGTAACAATCCATATATGCCTAATTATAAGCCGCAAGTCGCCACAAATTACTTACTATACATTGACTTTAATGCACTGTATCCTTGTGCAATGTCGTCTTATCTACCACTCTCTGATTACGAGTGGATAGACAGTTCTAAAATAGAACAATTTAATTCAGAATACATTTTGCAGATATCTGATGAAGCGGAAACTGGCTATTTTTTCGAGGTGGATTTAATTTATCCCAAAGAAATTCATGATAAACATAAAGATTTACCATTTTGTTGTGAACACCGAATACCTCCAAATTCAAAATTACCCAAATTATTAACAACTTTGTACGATAAAAAAAATTACATTTTACATTATCGAAATTTGAAACAAGCCTTAAAGCATGGAATTATTTTAAAAAAATTGCACAGAGGCATTCAATTCAAACAAGCACCTTGGTTACGACCCTATATTGAATTAAATATGAAGCTAAGAGCACAAGCTCAAAATGATTTTGAAAAAAACATTTACAAATTATTAAGTAACTCTATTTATGGTAAATGTATGGAAAATGTGAGAAAAAGACGTGATGTACGCTTGGTAAGATCGTTTTCGGGACGTTACGGTGCCTCCAATTTAATTGCTTCACCGCGTTTTCACAGTAGAACAATATTTGATGAAAATCTGATGGCAATTGAATTAAAAAAACTCGAAGAATATTTCAACAAACCGATTATAATAGGTGCTGCAATTCTAGACATTTCAAAGATAATTCTGTACGATTTTCATTATGATTACATGTTAGAGAAATTTAAATATGAAGACGTATCCTTATGTTATATGGATACCGATAGTTTTATCTATTCAATAAATTGTAATGATCTATATACAGAAGTAATTGATAATCCATGGAATATACCTAGAGTAAATTGTAAAAAAATGGGCTTATTGAAAGATGAAGCGAAGGGTAAAATTATGACTCACTTTGTAGGTTTAAGAGCAAAATTGTATAGTTTTAAGATCCAGGATGTAAAAGATTGTGTTAAAAAAGCGAAGGGAATTAAATATTGTGTATTAAAGAATAATATTACATTTGACGATTTTGTTGAATGTTTAAAAAATTTCAAAGATAAAGTTATTAAACAACAAACAATACGCGCTTATTTTCATACTGTTTATACTATTGAACAAAGAAAAATTGGATTAAGTGCATTTGATGATAAACGTTATTTAATTCCCAATTCTTTTAATACACTTCCCTTTGGACATTATAAAATCTCTAATATGTAATAAAAGGGAAACAAAAAAAAACGCTTTGTATTAATTTTAAGTTTTTATGTATAATTTATAAGATTATAATAAAGTTTAATAATAATAATGCTACATATATTGTTTTATTTAACTAACAAACAACCCAAACCAAAATTACTTATTCCTATTTACTATACATATATTGATATCTTTCTAAATCGTATATTATTTTAGGTTTAGCTAAGATTATACATTCAGATAAACAATAATTTTCCACACTGCTAAAGTTTTTACATATTAACTCCAATATTTCTAAACCAATATTAATATTTCCATTTAATTTTTCAATTATCAAACTAACTTGTTTAAGTATTGAACAATAATAGGAAACAAAATTTAATATATGAAGTATTTCAAGTTTTTGAGAAACTAATGTATTTATATATAAAATTTCCTCAACATTTGCTGCTAAAAAGGAAAATGTGAAATTTTTTATAACTTCCAAGTATTTTACATTTAAACTACATGCTTTTCTTATCGTTATATCGTTTAATACATACATAAGTTCTCCGTTAACTTGATCGAGCACATCACTCATATCATTATTGGATAAAAAATCTTAATAGAGCTGTTTGAAATGTATAATCAGCTCGGTCCATTCCATTGTGGTGAAGGATATTTCAGCATCTCCATCCATTCTACTTTCTATTTTAATTGTAGGAGCAAAGTCTCTTAACATACTCAAACCACATTCAACGTAATAGAAGGAATATGGAATATCAAACATTATACTGTTTAATAAGTAAAACCTTTCATTTTTGATCGCATTTTGATATTTGCGCCAAATATTTTCAAGTTCTCGATCAGAAAATTCATCTTCAACACTTGACATTTCAGCACTATTACCATTATTATTTGATGGCACACTGCACATATTTACTTTTTTCATTTTATGAATTATAAGTAGGTATAGGTGTAGTCGATACTTGTACGTATTAAGTACATCACTTCATGTGATAAGCTGATCGCAGTGACATGGAAAAAAATGCATTTTAAACAAATTCATAATGAATCTGATTTCTGATTGGTTTGTAAAATGTACGGTAATATATTAATAATGGATTTTAAGGGAAATAGAAAACACACACACACACTTATTTAAAAACATTTTTTTATTTGGTATAAGTTATAATTTTATAGCAAAGATACAAAAGTACTAATAAAAACATGATAGTTAATATAAAACCAATTATTGTAATAATAAATAGAAATTTTAAAATTTTTTGTATGTAAGCATTATGTTCGTTTTTATTTTCTTGTGTCAACTTGTTGTCATCGTCGTCAGCGTTGATATCTGTTCTGTTCCTGATAATGTTGTGGTTAAATTTATCCTTGAAATTTTCAACGTTTTTAACCATTAATCGCAACTTATCATCAAATCCTTCTGTATAATTATTGAAAATCACTTTTAATTTATAATAATATATATCTTGTTCTATATCGATTCCATTTGACTGAAGAGAATACTTGTAAACATACATCATCTGGCGATATTCATCTATTTGAGACGGTGTCATGGGGAACCAATCTTCTATTGTTATATTAGTAGCACTGCAATTACTCTGTGTTAGGGTCGATATTTTTAAGCACTTTCTAAAAGGAAAATATGACATCGAGTTTGGGTCGAAATATGGCAAAGAAAGGATAGTACGTTTTGAGGGGGAGTTGAGTTCGTGACGTATAAGGTAAAAGACCTGGGGTTTAAGTGGCGTAACAAGAGTCTATCTGCGTGTATCTGTGCTATTTTCGTGGGGTACGAATAAGTACTAAAGATGAGAAAAGGGTATGAAAAAGTACATACTATTTATATTGTTGTTATAGTACGGGGTACATAGTATAGAGTAATTGATACAGAGTACGGGGTACTACGCTGTGGTGTAACTAGTTACTTACCTGTTCGATGTGTTCGAACATGACCTAGTCATTCGTATGTATATCTACAAGTTATAGTAGATGATTGACTAGTGATTAGCTGAAGGTTCTCTACCTAAAGTTAATGTCCGAGGCGGACAGTAGCCCAAACTAATTGCTGAGTCTTGCCTAAGCAGTGATAGGTATTGCGGTAATTAGCAACGATATGATATCAGAAGTATGAATACATCACAACATCATCATCCGTATCGCCAGTCGCTTAGAGGACCGTCGCATATTAGCGACGTAAGGGGATGAATAATCCCTGGTAAGATGTTTCTTTCCATACACACAGATATTAGTTGTCAAACCCTTTTTGTTTTTCATGTATGAGTGTCGCCCAACGTACTATCCGCTGCGAAGGTAAGCTTTTCACACACCTAACTGAGTTTGATTAGTATATTTTTATATTTTAAATATCGTTAAATAATAGTATATTAAAAAATGAGTATCGTAAGGGATATTTTAACGGATGAGTAAATTAAACCGTTAGCCGCGTTTGCGTTTTGTAAAACCTTCTATTACAAAACAGAACTGTCAGATTTGGGTTTTGTAATGAAAACAGTTTTACTGTAAGAAAATAGTGATTTTTTACTTTTTGGGGTTGGCGAAACCTTGTCAATTGAATCGCTGTCAACAGATTTACGCTGAGATACAGCGAGAGTTATTGACATTGACAGCAGGACAACATTTAAAACTGTCACACTCGAAATGTTTGAAAACAAAATTGAACCAACTTTAAAAAATAAAAATCTCTACAATTATGAAATGACTAATTTATTTATTTATGATTAAATATTTTAGACGCAAATAGGTAAAATACTGTAAAAAATTCGTATCGTAAGGTTGCTAATTTAATGTAATTATAGGAATTTTTTAACACTTGTTTTTCATTCTGTTTTGTCACTTCCGCTGGTTTCATAGCAATCGTTTTATGTTTAGAGTTGTTATAATTATTAACAATATCATTTAAAATGTCAATCCAGCGATAAGAGCCGTTTAAACTGAAAAATTTAAATAACCGTTCCTTAATTGTTCTAATTACTCTTTCTGCAATTCCAGCTTTCATACCACTAAATGTTGAATAATGATTAATTCCATATTTATTCATTAGTTCTTTACATTTTGTATTCATAAATTCATTTCCTGAATCACTGTGTAATAATTTAGGACTGCGATGTTTTAAAATACTTTCAAAGACACTAGCCACTTCGTCAGCATTTTATGTTTTCAATGGAACGGCCCATAGAAATTTAGAAAAACAATCTATCACCACCAATATATAACTGTAATTCTTATTATAAGTTTTTTATTGATCTAATTGAGCTAAATCCGTTTGCCATAAATCATCGATACCTTTTACAATGAAACGTCTTCGTTTAAATTTTTTTATTACAGGTTTATGTAATTCATTTACAAGTTGATTTTTTTCCTTAGAAAATGTGTCATTTATTTTAGTGATATTTTTAGAGGTGTTTTGTTTTCTTTTTCTGGGCATTGCGATAATATTGTTTTTTTTTTTGGTTGATGAATACTGATATGAAAATATATTGATACTATACAATAATAGACATACATTTCCTTTAAGTACTCTTTTAATAGATTATGCCTGCTTCGAAGAGTTCAGAAAGAATTGCATGAATTTCATTGGTTACAGATAAATTTCCGGCTTGTTTGGATGCAATTAACAGCTTTAATCTTTCAACAAGTTCGTTTATTCACAATCAGTATGTAATGTGTCATTTTCCGATGTTTTATAAAAATGGAAAGTGACCCATTGTTTTAAACAAGCGAGTAATATTTACTTTTTTCTCTAGAGAGGAAAGTGATCACTTTCCTGGCTTCCCACAATCCTGGCTACTACAATTTTTAATAATGTTCATATTGGACAACCAATCGCAAACCATTACTCACTTGTCATTTGATGAGTAACAACAAAAAATTGTCATTAGTGACATATGTCAAATGTTGACATACAAAAAATTTATAATGAAAAACATGTTTTAATTATAATTGTGTCTGATTGTGAATAAAATAGTATACAAACCTCGGCGAAAGGGCATTCCTGTCTCGAGAAATTGCCCGCTTCGGCCTACGGCCTCAGCGGGCAAACTTTTCTCTCGACAGTAATGCTGCCCTTTCCGCCTCGGTATGTAATCTACTATTTTTTGCAAATTCTGATACCTATATTTTATATTACCTAAATAAATTTTAGATTAAAATTTTTGCAACAGAATCGATAAATTAGTTTCAATTATTGAAACAAGAATGATTGAACTCAAAATTTTTAAATGCGTTACTGAATTTAGGATGTTTTTGTTCTAAATAAAAAATATTATATTTAAATCTGTGACTAAATTAAATATTACAATACGTAACTTTGGAATGAATACTATAGGGTACATAAAATATTCTCAATAGGCTCATGAATATACAGTTGTCAATTATCATCAAAATTTGCCGTTTTAACAGTTTATATCAATAGAATACCGTAAAAAATTGTCTTCTGAACGAAAATAGTCGCAAATCATCCCCCATTTTAATATTTCCAGGTATTTAAAACGAAATTCAAATCTGGTCGAAATTCCGTTCCATTCGCTGAAAATTAAATTCCATTTATTTTTCCATTTAGGGAATTGAGTAAAAACGTCACTGGATTGGTCGGGTCAGGTCAAGTTTCGGGATGTTTCCGGTAACAAGCGGGAAATTTGACTTTTAATATATAATTAATTACGCGAAAATTATAAACATTTAGCGGTTTAGATTTACATTATCTCATTCAGACCTGGTCAGAATATGCAAATGTATTATTTTTAAAAATTGGTTGACAACTCTATTAAGTTTTTCTGTTTTATATAATTCAAATTCTAAAAAAATATAAACAACGTTTATTAATCATGTAAAATATATAGATGATTAGTTTTTTGATAGATTATATCAAACCATTTACAAATATAAACTAAATTATTTTCTTATTATTCTTAACTAAGTGAATAAAGTAACATCTTCTGTTAAGTGCAGTGTTTATTTATTTATTTATTTACAGTTGTAACGAATTGGTACTGTTTGCACCATCTTTTGGTAGTTCGCTTGGTGTGGATTTTGCTGACAAGGGATTTTTAAGAAGAGAGAAACAACGCATATGGGATGAAGGGACTTTTTAGGAAAAAGACTAGTAAACAAGCAACTGTAGTAATAGTTTTTTGACTCTAGATGTTCATTGAATGTTAGAGATTATTTACTATAAAATTACTTGCTATTTATTATAAAATTTGATTTTGTTAAATTGTGTTTAGTATTTGTTATTAATATCTGCAGATATACAGGTAGGATTTATTTTTAATTTACTTTAATTGTATAATGAGAAATATATTTTTAAATTGTGTATTTCTTATAACTTGTAAGTACGCATTAATTTGTTATATTTGTTTTTATAAAGTATTTACTATTTGCTGTACTTATATAGTTGTTGGAAATATGTTTGAATGTTCAATGATTGGTTTATTATTTTGATGATTTTTCGGGAGTTTCTTAAATGTGCATTGTCGCGTTTATTTATATATATTTTTATTAATTGTTGTAATAATGCTTGGTCACTGATTAAATTGATTGAATCGACATGATTGAGTACTAATGTTTGAATAGGATGTATTTCTTTCAGCATTACAACAAAATGTATATATTTGATGCCATTTCAATGGATTGAAACGACAAATATTTTATTTGAATTATGCTATTCTTAATTCAATGTTGTATTTATTTATTTATATCTACTGATCACACTTAAGAGGTAGGATTGACCGCCATAAAAGTGTGCTCTCAGTAAGATTTATTTTGTCTATATTTTGATTTTTACATTTCATTTGTTTGTTATGTATAAGTATTATTTTGTGTGAAATGAGGAGTGCTTGTATCAGCGTCTAGATACTTGCGTTTTATTTAATGAGTGACTGGGTAAAGTTACAAGAATTATTTTGTGTGTCGGTTTCTTGATATTTTCATCGACACGTGTGCATTTAACAAGTGCGTATTTTGTGAATTCAATATTATTGATCATTCAGTCATAATGGATACTTGATATATTTTTATATGAAAATAATAGTTTAATTATTTGAAAATTGGAACTGTTATTTTCTTGTTGTTTTATATCTGTAATTTGTTACAGATATTTATTTAGTCATATATTGTTTGTTTTTAGTTGAACTTTAAAATTGGAAGAGTTTTCTTGGTAATTCTTTCTCTTTCCAATTAATTTATTATTTTGTTTAATTCTTTTGCACCGAATTACCAGATTTAACAGTTTTCACATAACGTTAAATCTTATTGATTATTTTGATTTTATTATTTGTAATTTGTTCTTTGTGGTGTTGAATAAATGTTTGTATTTTTGTATTACACCACAATTACGTTTTTTTTTTCATGACACTTTTCTTCATAGGATTCTAACTATCAATTTTACGAATCTTAAACAATCGTAAACAAACACAACGTAGGATTTTAAATTAATAATTATTAGACGATCTGTAATGTGTAGTTAAGTGTTGTATATGTTGTGTCGTTGGGGCTTGGAACTGGGACCGGATCAATGTCGAAGTACTGGAACTGGAACTGATGCTCTGGACGATGTGGAAACGAAGAAACGATGCTTAGACTTAGATAGACGGAATGTCTAGCTCCAACGATGTAAACACTTTTATAACACTTTATTACTGTAAGAACACGAGGGTTCTATTGATGATTGAATTATAAGTTCTTTTATAATCCAAGGGAGAGTTTAGGATATATAATTATAACTCGAGGTGTTTAAGATTTATGTAAGATTTATTAACACGTCTATTAACGTACTAGGTACTGTAACTGTTGTATCGAAGGGATGAACTTTTATAAGTTTTCAAGTCCCTTTCTAAAATAATACAAATTAGTGAAATGAAGAATGAAAGTCTCCCTTGAAGGTTGACTTTCCATAATTATAAAAATCAAAATGATTTTTTAATGAATTATAAGAATGTGAAATATTTAAATTGTTTTTAGACACATATTTGTACATTACAGATCATATAAAATTTTTAGATATTTTTGAAAATAAATTTATAAATATTATGAAACATTACACAGTTTACACCTTTTTTACAATGATAACTATAATAATAAATTGTGATACATAAATTGGCAACATTTAATAATTAACAATTTAGAAAGAAGAAAGAAAAGGAAATATACATATATACCTAATACCTATACTAATACATGTATATTTAAATACACACATAAAATGAAGAAAAAAAAGAAATAACCTTAGTCATATTACAATTCCTTAATATTACGATTATTTAAACTTATAGATGCGATATTGCAAACGAATTTGGATATACTTGTATTGAAGTATTTAATATAATTTAAGAAGTTGTTAGCGCTATTCATTAGCCGTCTAGTATAATAAATAATTAGTTCTGGCGTGAGGAGTATAAAATATAAATGTTGAACAAGTATTTCTTAGAGGGGTATGCAAGTGTGCTCTTAAACTAAGTGCCAGGTCATTACATGAAATAATCCCATTCCAGACTTTGTACAAAAATTTTAAATCAAAGCATAATCTACGAAGTTCTAGCGTTGTAAGAAGAATCTATAGTTTTAATCTTTGTCGGTGATATTTTTGAATTGAACAATCCTTTATGCAAAATATGTTGAAAACATAATTGCTTATATTGAATTCAGAAAGTATAACCCTGAAAAATTTTGTAAAAATGCTTGAGTCTCAATAATTCAGTTCCTGAATTGAAGACACTCAATTTTCAGTTTTTGGTTCTGTTCAGTGATTTAAACGATTAATAGTTGTTGTACTTCCATTTTCAGTATTTGCATTTATAACTTGATAATAATGAATACTTTCATCTTCTGAACTGGAACATGATTGGTTCGCAATTCGTTCATAAAAATGGGGATGATAATAATTTTTGTCTTCTACATTTGATGTGGTGGCAGTGGGAGTAAATTGTAGTTCTTTTAATTCATTCTCTTCATTAATTGGCCTTTGAGGTATTTTTTTCTTAAACCTGCATAAAATCACGTTAATTAAGCAAAACTACATATTTTATTATTACATACCAAATTACTAGTGCAACAAGTATTATTAAAGCTACAATCAAAATAGATAATAATATCAAGCAACCGTAAACCACTGTAGACGATAAATTACTTAAGCTTTCTACATCAATGAAAGATGATGTGGGTTTATTTAAATTTTCGACGTCCGTTTTTAATTTCGTAATATTAGTTTCATTTTTTCCAACAATCAACGGAATTGAAAAGTGATTTAGTTTCTTTAGATCAAAAAATGAAAAATTAAATTGATTTTTATAAACGCTTTTTAGTGCCAGTATCAAATCTATATTTTCATCGTTTATATTATTTATATAACTATTATCACTTATATACCAGTAAGTGGGTTTCCATGCTGGATAAAGTTTAACTTCCCATTTAAAATATTTCGATAGATTTGGTCGAAACTTCAAAACTTCTTTAATTGCGATTGTGTTATTTAAAATTTTATTGTCACTTATATTTAACATAAATCCAACCATATAAATTTGGATAGTGCTGTATTGAATAAAAAAAATCTAATTTAATCACAAACTAGGTATTTTAGATACTTACACTTCTGGAAAATATTCTGATAAATTGATTTGTATTAAATGATGTTCAAAGGATAGAATCGATGCATTTAATATTCGAATATTCGGTGGCGATGTAATACATTCAACATTATTACTTGCTTTGCTTACATATTTATTTATTTAAATTATATTTATTTAGCTACCATTGAAATAAAATATGTTGTAGAAAACGAAAGATTATTCTGTACAAGAAAGCATGCAAATTAATAAAAATTTTAGTTGTCTCTTACAATAACTTTACCATAGTAAAAGTATATTGTTCCATTTCTTGGATAACTTTTATACTTTTTGTAAAATCTAAAGCATTTGTTGCTGTTTCATTAACATGGAATAAAATTTGAAATTCTTTCAATATTCCATTTGTAATAATTGGATGGAACCATGTTAAATTTATTGAATTTTCATTAATTCTCTTAATTGTTAAATTGCGTGGTGGATCAGATGCTTAAAAGTTTTAGTAATAAATTGTCATGGTGCAACATTTTTCGATTTAGAAATTATTCACATCTTACCACTTTCAGAAGTCTTAACCTGAATACTGCTTGGATTTCTATTACATTGTTTTATTTCTTGGTTCTTAGCTTGAATCTGCAATGTAGGAATAGGAACGAATAAAATATTTACGATCATATATTATAAAAGTTTATACCGTAACATTGTAAATATTATTTCCCTGGAGATTGGTAATATTTGCACAAAAAAACTCTTTCCATATTTTACATTTTGTAACGTTAGAAACCTGATGATTGGTACTATTAGTAATTGTAAATTTGTATTCTTCTAATATTCCATATGGTGGATACGGTTTTCTCCATCGAAGCCAAATAATTGATTCATTTCTTGATACAGCTACAAAATCTCTAACGCTCAAAATTTCTAAAAATTAATCAATTTTTGATATTTAGTAATTTGTATATTATCTAAGTTACTTTGGCATTCCGTTTTAAATTTACTTTTAGGAACATCTTCTCCATCATAAAATTTTTCATTATTAGTTACAAGAATGATTCTTGTATGATAAATCGTTTTTGGTGATAAATTTGTTAATCGGCACGCATTTATTTGATTTTCAACAAAACTATTTGAAACAGAATTGTTATTCCACTACAAAAGAAAAAAAAAATCCAAAAATGAACTTTTTTAATTCAAATTTATAATTACACACCGTTATATTGTCTGTCGTTTTGTATTGGCATACAAATTTTACTGGTATTATAGAACCGTCATAAATTCCATTAAATATTAAAAATGCTTCATTTGAAGTCACATTTTCTAATCTGGGTTTTTCATTTAATACGGGAAGTTTGCCTGAAATTTTTTAAATTAGTTCATAAAGACACAATATTTACCTAATTGTTATAAGAACACAATATTCGTACTTTGGCACATTTTTCCAAATATTTGAGGACCAATAATACATCCATTTTCACAAATTCCAGAAATATAATGACATTGTTCACCATTTTTACATGCACCACATTCTAAAAATCAACGATATTTTGTTACATTCTTTTTTAATTAAATTATTAATCAAACTTTTATCACAATCTTCACCCCAATAACCCCAGGAACAAGTGCAAGAATCTTTTGCATTACATATTTTATATGAATCGCTCCAAGAATGGATCCCCGAAGATAATGTTATATTGCAATTGGCCTCAAATGTTTTATAAGGACACCCAAATTTTCCCATCTTTTTGGAATATTCGATTTTATTTCCATTTTCTTCAAGACTCGCACAAATTACGGTATTGTTTTCTAAATATGTTGAATTTACAGAGATTTTAACATTTTTTTGGTAATCTAAAAAAGGCATTTTTTTTAAAAACATTGTTAAAAAATTAGATAAGGTCGAACCTTTATCGTATACTGACATAATTTTATAAATTCGAAAGTATGCATCGTATTGGGATTTAACAACAGTAGATATATTAATCGTTAATTCCGTAGTATTTCTAGACATAATTCGAAATGGTAATTGAACTTTTTTCCATCTCCAGAAATCTTCTTCTGTACTGAAAACTGTGTTTGAACTAATTACTATATCATTATTTAATAAAACCAATCCCATTTCGCAGCTTTTACATAAAGACACAAATAAAACAACAATTCCTTCCTCTTGATTAATTGGAAATTTTACAAGTGAATGATTGGATGACTTTTCCATTGATAATTGATAATATTTATCTACAAAAATGGTAACTTTAATATACTCATATTTTATAGTAGTCCAGAATTTACATTCATGAATTTTCCAGTAAGTTAATTCTTTGGATTTAAGAACTATTTTGGCGATGTCTGAAGTTATTTTCATATGTATCCTATTTGGGTTACGATTAAAAATGGAAAAAAGATCGACATTTTCAAGAATGACTAAAATATGATTCCATTTTGTTTTTTTAACTTTTATTCTGTAAGCCTCAAAATAAAAAAAACAATTTATTTAAAAGTCATAAGTTATACATAAATCGTACATACTTTTTTTCCTATATCCAATACATTGTTAGGAGTGTTTCCTGTGTAATATGATGGATCTATGTAAAGAGTTTCACACTCTTTTGAACTTTTCTTACAAAATCGTATTTCAGCAGAAGTGTTTCCGCTTAAGAAAACCGAAAATTCAATTGCGTTCAGACGGCTTTTTAGAAAAGGTTCTTTTAAGTCAAAACTTTTTTGCGCATTTGCTTCTGTTTTATACAATTCGAAATCTAAAAAATAAGTATTGGTATTGCTTGTTCTTGTATTAAATGTAAAGCTTCGTAAACCTGATGTTGTGTCGAGTAACGAACGAAATAACAAACTGAACAACAAATACACAAGAAAAGCCGTAGAAAGTTCCCAAAAACTGAACATTAAACGGAATAGGTTTGTGATGTTCCCAGTATTCCAGTTCTGCTTTTGGCAAACCCACTATGAAAAGTGCAGCCAGCATTTGCAGAACATTCGCTGTTAAGGGGGTATTCGAACAGTCACAGGGTTCCTTATTCCGTGGTTTCTCCTGCAGGGCAGCGGTGAGGAACGCAAACTCCTCGTCCCTTACGTCTTCACATCACCCACGGAGCACCATGTATTAAAAAAAACATATGTGCGAATAGGCTACCTTTTTCTTACGCACATTATTAAAGAGAGAGCCATATATGAACGTATCGATGCAAAAACCCACACTATATTCGCTCTGCTTGTCTCTTTTTACTTCGAAAATGAGTTGCAAGGGTTTCGAAGAAATGGTCCCATGAAGCCATTTGGGCATATTTTTTGGTGAAACAGGTCTTAAAATCAGGATAAAAGATGAATACTGTAATGATACCTAATAGGACATCTGGTGCCAACAACAAGAAAAAAATTTACGAAAGCTTCCGAGAATGGCCGATTGGAAGTGGAAAAGGAGTGTTGTGATGTAAAAGAGGGGAGGGAGTAAAAAAAGGAGTCTTATAGAGTACACGCTTTGAGCTGAAGATAGACAGCAATAAAATCTTGACGAAAATATGTGTGAAATTGTCGTGTTGTACTAATTAATAAGTGTTTATTAAGGCATTGTGTAGCAAAGTCGATTATAAAGGTAGGATTTTCTTATATTTACTTTCTAATGATATGTATGTTCTGAATAATTGTTTATAAAAATCACTTTACTGCGTAAAGCGGTACAATTTGTGTCTATTTTTAGAACAGTTCTTTGTTCTTTGTTCTAAATTCAAACAAAATACATGAACTTTTACTTGTAATTTCATTTAAAGTTTTATCTTTAATTTGTTGATGCGAAGTGCTTAACAAATTGTAGTTAGATATTTTCACATGATTTAAGTTATTGAAATACGGTACTTTTAAAATAGTTTAGGATATTAATTGCGTTAATACCCAATGGAATGAATGTAAATGAATGCGATTTATTGTATGTTTCATTTCTTTCAGTTGTGTCAAGATATATGTTATTACAACAGGTTTTGCCCAAGAAGATGGCCGTAACAGTCATTTTCTTTCACTATACATTGTTTTGTTATAAAATGTTTATGTTTAATTGCTCAGTTGAGTCCGATTGTTGATGAATTCTCCAACTGTTTATGCTTGTCCGGTTGAGAGAATGGTTCCGATTGCGATTCGCAACAGTTTTTGTTTTCAATTATCTTATGTTGTTGTAAATATAAGCTAACAATTTATTTTGAGGGAAAATTTCTAAGTTACATTCTAACAGGGTGCAGAGTCCCTATAAGACAATTTATCCCATTTATGTACCTTTTATCCACATTTTTCCTAGTTTGTTGCAGATATACAACAACGCGGGAATCTATTAATGAATTATTTTCTTTTTCTGTAACCTTTAATAGGCTATTTAATTGTGGTGGTTATCAGAATTTAATAACTGATCAATGGGTATTAGTTGATCGCTAATTACCTGCTGGCAAGTGCTCTCAGATTTTTATGTTTCCCTGTGTATGTTGTTCTATATATATGACTTGATATATTTTAAGTGATTGATTGAATATGTGTGTGATTCAGTGATTTGATGTGTCTTTTGGGTATTTGTTAGGAGAATTTGCTAAAGCACGAGCATCAACATCTTTTCATTTTTGTTTAATGATACTTGTGTTTTGTTTGTTTTATATTTTTCTTTATGTTGATTAATAGGTTTGCATTTTCAGCATTTTACAATATTCATTATAATTTATTTAATATTATTTGAAATAGAATGAGTTTTCTTGGTAGTTCTTTTTCATTATAATGATAATTTGAACTACCAAATTTAACTTATCTTATATCGTTAAATTTCTTTCTATAAATAAAATTAGTTTTTTTTATGATGATTAATAAATTGTTTACTGTGTTGTCCCCATAATTGATTCTTTTATTTTCCTTCATCTTATTTGCAATTTCAGTTCTACTATCAATTTTACGAATTGGATTACTATTAAATTTTCTTAAAAAATTTACACAACGTAGGAATATTAAATGTAGACGATCACATGACTGCTCGAACATTTTCTCGCGCAATTTATTTTAAATTCAAATTTAACAAATCATTACAATACATTACGCTGTAGAGCCCTATTTTTGACATTTTAAATAGTAACTGAGAATTTTTCCCTTGAAAATGACCCATTTTTTTGTGATTTTATGTCTTATTTTCTACGGGAAATTTAATGAAATCCAAAAATCAGGCTCTGAAGCGTAATGTAGCTTATCTTTTTCATTAATTTAAAAGTAATCGAGATTTTTCATCGAAAAATAAACCCACAGGCGATTTCTCCGATCGCTCATTTTAGACCCACTTCACGGCGCTGTGAAAGCCCCTTATGTTTTGATGTTTGTTAATAGACCTCACGCGAGAACGCGATTGTTAATGTTCGTAGGTATATTTGTTTGCAAACGTGTTTCTTATCTCGTCGAAATTAGAGTTTTGTTTGCTGTTCGGTTCGTTATTCTGTTCGTTGCTTGGTTCAACGTTCAAGTGTGTACGATACTTAACAATTTTTTAAATCTAATACCTTGCCAATTTTCATCCAACGTAATATCACTTTTTTGATATAAAATTGAATAAGTGAAGTAGTAATTGTATGTATAGGATGTATCTGGAATATATATCTTTTCTATTTTTTATATATTAGTTATTTTTATTTATGTTCATTTACATTTACTTACTCGTACTTGTTTCACTTTTTAGTATAACATCAGGATTAAGTGGTGAAAAATCTTTATCATACCAAGTAATTGATGAATTTACTTCCTTTCCATTAGCAACACAATTGAATTCTGTTAAATTCTGATTTTGTTTCGATAACAATATTAACTCACACAAAACATTACTATTCACATAATATAAAACAAGAGTAATAATAACAATATGAATCAATTTCGAGATCATATTAAAAAACTGAATAATCATATAAAATAAAAGTATAAAAAACGGGAAATTAATACGCTCAGAATATTACGATATTTATTCTGTTAATAACATTTCTCTATCTTATCCAAATTAATATTTGATAGTACCTATATCAAATGTAAAATTAAAAAAACAGCAAATATTAAGTAAACATTTCTAGATTCTGATTCGTTGTATTTTAAGTTACCTAAATAAATATTAGATTAAAATTATTGCAACGGATTTAAAAATTTAAGATGAAACTTTAAGATTTTTAAATTCAAAACTAATTATTTCTATCGTTTAATAAATTGATGTGCATTGATATACAATAAAACATTTAACTCGAATTATCGATTTATAAAAGTATACAACATTTATTGTTTAACTTAATTAAAATAGAATTTGTGTTTATGTTTTAAGAATTTTTTATAATTAGCTTCTCTTATATCGTTTGTTTTGAGGTTTAAGGTTTAAACAGTACTAAACTAAGACAATAAGTTACACTGACTAACTGAGGGTTAGGATTGTGGAGCTCACTTATTAAATAGCCTGTCATACACGTACAGTTTTATCTGTAGACTTAAAACATGCCAGTTTAAGTCTCGGGCCTTTCGCGGATTTGGCATGTCACAGATCAAGTCTTTGCTTCTCCACTAACACAAAAGATATTTCTGCAGACATCTCTGGCGAACTTATACCGTCGCAGATGAAACTGTGTGTTAGTGGTTAAATCTCTGAGACTTGTCTGCCGACTTTGGCAAAACGCTGGAATTCAGTTTTGTCAGAAGTTTTTTGAAAGTCTTTGCAGTTTTTGTGTTTATAGTGACAAGTAATATTGTGTAATTGTCTAATTTCGAAAATACAGAGAAGTAAATATAAGAAAAAAATTGCATTATGTTTGGGTATGATGAACATACATACATTCGATGACAAACGCTTTATAGGTACACTGTAGAACCAAAACGCCTAAGTAAATGGGTAAAAAAATGGTTGCTGCAAAAGGAGACTTTAAGCCATTTACCTTTATTAAGACAACTGAGACAAAATGAACCCGATGAATATAAAAATCATTTAAGGATGGATAATACCTGTTTCGATAAATTACTATCTAAGGTAAAAGATGGATTTACGAAGCAACATACTGTCATGAAGGAACCAATATCTCCAGAACAACGTTTAATTGCCACGCTTAGATTTCCGGCAACCGGTAGATCTTATGAAGATTTAAAGTTTTTAGTAAGAATTTCTGCACAGCACTAGGCTACATTATACCACACACAAGTTCCATCATTATCGACTCGTTGAAGGAAGAATATATGAACGTAAGTTAAAGAACAAATTTTTATTTTCTATTTAATAAGATGTAATTAACAAAACACACAAACAACTACAATGCTTTAAATACAAATTAAACAAACTCAATAATTTTGTGCCATATCTGAAAAATAATTAATTGAACCATTAAATGTACCAGCAGCTTGAGAGCTTGGCTGAGGAGATGCATTGCTTAAGTTCGACTGCCAAATTTCGTTTGTATTAGACGTTGTATCAATTTTTTCAGTAATAAATATGCGACGAGTTAATTCTTTAAACATCCCTTTTGTTAATATTGAGTTAATTAAAGTTCTGCCAAGACCTGCTGCACGGTGTCCATTTTTCTTAACTTGGCCCTTACATTTTACCAACTGCCTCAAATTCATTAACTCTACATCTTTTCTCTTTAGTACTTCAGTACACGTGGACATGAACTCTTCATGTTTTCGTTGCAGTACTTCAAGCCTTTTTTTTGAGATTGTGATTTCTTTGTCACTTCTTTTCTTTTTGGAATTTCAAAAGTAAAGAAAATTTAAATTTTGTAATTGTGGGGGATTCCGCATTTTCTTTAGAAAATAATTTGTTAAAACCATATCTAGAGAAAAACCTTGATTGTAAAAAAAAAGAATATTTAATTATAGACTGTCTAGAGCAAGAAATGTTGCCGTAAACGCATTCGGGATACTAGCATCTACCTTTCGTATTTTTCACACAAGTTTAGCAGTACAGCCCGAGAATATTAATAAAATCGTTATGCTTGTTGTATTTTGCACAATTTCTTAAGAAGAAATAATGCGTCTTATACAACAGCGACGACATTTGATAGAGAAAACACAATTACACAAAACACTGAAATGGGCGACTGGCCTTCACAAGGTGCTGAGTTAATTTCTTTATCAAAAAATAAATAAGGCAAAAAGAGACAAGTATTGTGATTATTTTAATGGTAAAGGAAAAGTTACATGGCAAGATGGCATGATTAATGCCGGCAAAGCATAATTTGTTTAAATACTTACCTAAATCATAAATATATTGTTGAATTATCAATAAATTTAGTTACCTATGTGGAATGCTGGGTACTTTCAAAATCACTTGCTTCACAATCATTTTGAGTCCCACTCAAAGTCGCACTCAATATTTCCTCTTCGCAATTTTCTTCTTCACAATCAGCATCAGCCCAATTTGGTCTCCCAGGGTTCCGGTAAATTTTCACTTATGGCACTGTGTACGGGAAGTTCGTGGTCATTTGTAAATAGCAAGAGATCAAAGTACCATAATTTAGGTTGGTATATGTCGTCTCTTCCTGATCCTGTGGATTTCGAGCTTTTAATACTTTCTTCAATTCTTTTCTAAAGCACCCGGGCCTTTTTCCAGTCAACTCTCATAGGGTGTTTTGTCGTTTAAATTCGTATTCAGACGATTAGTAATGTAATTTGCAGTGTTAATTGCTTCGCCCCAATATATATGAGGCAGTTTTGCATCCAGTAACATGCATCCTGCCATTTCCATCAGTGTCCTATTTTTCCGATCCGAAACACCGTTCTGTTCGGGACTGTAAGGAACAGTGGACTGAAATTTAATACCTTTTTGCTTCAAAAAACATTGCACATCATTTCCGATATACTTGGTACCAT
This sequence comes from Silvanus unidentatus, assembly GCA_963930825.1. Classification (NCBI taxonomy): domain Eukaryota; kingdom Metazoa; phylum Arthropoda; class Insecta; order Coleoptera; family Silvanidae; genus Silvanus; species Silvanus unidentatus. Next base: position 12,568,161 of record OZ005762.1, read on the forward strand.
TATCAGCCCTCAGAATCCTCGCATAGGTTTTAAATTCATTCCATAATGTACTCTTTTAATTTCAAAGACACTTCGTCTTTTGTCCGTAACAGGTAAACTTTGGTCATTCTCGAGTAATCGTCTGTAAAAGAGAAGATATCTCTTTCCATTCACCGTTTCGGTTCTCATGAGTCCACACAAAACAGTGTGCACCAAATCCAGGACTCTTTCTGAAAAAATTTTCTCGTCAATTTGCCTTCCATTGCCTTGTTTGCATGCCCATTCCAATTAGAGCCCTTTCTCTAAAGGGCTCTTTCCCATTCCTAAAGTTTAATGCTGTTTCCTCAATACCAGTTTGTTCGCTTCTTTTAAATTCATCCAAAAGTTTTCCTTTCACATACTCTAATGTAAGTTCGACGTCTGGTCTGGCATCTAGTGCTGTTACAAGTGTCGAGTACTCCTCTGGTAATCCTCCCAAGAGCAGGGCAGCAACATAGAAATCTTGATGACCTCGCCAACACCTCTTAACCGTTCCACCAGCTCTAAAATATCCCTAAAATAATCAGACATACTTTTTTTTTGAGGCCTAGACTTGTAGGGTTTTCTCAAAAGATATAGCTTATTACTCAAATTGTTCCTTTCGTGGACCTTTTTTAGTTCTTCCCACATAGCTTTCGCATTCGTACATTTGTAAATGTGGACGATTTGATTATTTTCTATGCTGAGCGAAATCCTGGCTTGGGCTTTTCCATCTTTAAGTATCCAATCATCGGATGGCAGGATGGCACACGCGGCGTTTCTTCATTTATAACTGACCAATTGTTTTCGCGAATTAATAACATCTTTATTCGAAACTTCGACTTCTGGTAATTGTCATTATTTAAACGCATAAACGAAAACTTGGTACCATCCGTATCGGCCATTCATAAAACTTTTTGTTTACACTCAGGTTTTTGTCAGCTTCGCCCGTTTTTTATTTTCGAATACCCAAAGACCACGTTTTACCAATTGTTTTAATATCGTCTTTTGGTGGGTTTCTGGGCCCATAACCTGATCAAATTTGAAATGTTCAGACCACACAAATAAAACGATAATTAACACTGGAACAATTTATTACATCAAGTAACGTCGTTAACACATATAGGCACATACAAACTTGTCGGTAAAAGAGAGAAGGAGGTCAACTTTCATATTTATACAAAGAGTCTACCACCTTAAGAAAAATTACATTAAACACAAATGATGAACAAAGCCCCTACACAATATCTATGGATTTGAATATTTGGATTATTTATAATATTTGCAAAAAATACAAATTTAAATATTACTAATTTATTATCTTAATTCAACCAAAAACTAAGATATGCTTTGGTAGATTATCAAGAATCTCTCTGGTCGCCGTGGGATGAAGTTGTATGTGTACTGTGATTTATCTTAAACTGACTGTTAATTGTACTTTATTTTATCCAAAATATAATAATTGTGAGGAAAGTAAAGGCGTTACTTATTTCTGAACAACAATCATCAATCTATTAAATTTGCTAATTAGTTTAAATAAGTATTTTGTAATAACGCCACGACTTGCAGGTCAATCACCAACTGAGTCAACCTGTCAACGTGTACCAAATTTGTATATTCCTTTTCTATAGCACAGTTGAAATAAAAAACCTAAGCTGGGCACATTGTAGGTATTATTAACTATGAACAATTTCAGGCCTGTAACGTGCATCATATTCTAAACTTAAAATAAACTTATTAAACTGTGCGGGCTTAAGTTTTATTACAAAGTTACAACAACCACAAACGAATATGCTTATTACAATACCTATAAACATTTATGTTCAGCAATCTATGGCAATATATGTATAGGACTACTTTCAACAAAGTGTTTAACTCGCTAATATTATTACTACACGTGTTATATTATTATTAAATGATGGCATTATGGAAAAAAAATAACAAAATTATTAAGACATAAATAGACTTTGGACGATAAGCAATCGAAACTGTAACTTGTCACCAAAAACTGATGAAGTTAAAATTCTCCACAAACTATTCAATAAACATATTTGTTGTCCCAAATTGAATTGACAATTTAATTTTGCGTGTAACAAGAACTTCAAATCTCAACAGTTCGATGTACAAATAAGGAAATTTAATCATAATATGTATGAAAAGCTGAAGAGTTCATGAAGAATCATATGAAGAGCTGAGAAATCATATCAAATTGATTGAAGTTCGCAGAATGAAATAGTAAGTAAATATTCTTTGTTTTCTTTTTTAATACCTACATACGCCTTTAATGAATAGTGGGTGCAAAAAAGTTTCTTCTTAAACATAAATTAGAATATTAGAATAATTCGCATTAACCTGTAATCATTGTAGTGTTTTTTCTTTCTTAAACTCGAAAGAAAAATGTGGCCATAGCATATGTGCCCCTAATAAACTAAAAACAATTTCTGTAACCTCAAAATTCAATTTATAAAACAATAATCCAACCTTAATAAAAGTTTCGTTAGAGAGAGTAAAACCACCAAAGCATTTAAATTCAAACGATGTTTTTTGATTAAGAGTCATCAATGACAAAATTCTCACATTGGATCTATTGAAAATGTAAACTGGCATTGTGGACATTAATCCGTACGTTCTTTCGCCCTGTAAATCGAATTAATTATAAAAAATTAATCAAAGTTTAAAAACAAAAAACGTGTAGGTGCATACTTCCTCTATAAGTTCTTGACTTGTGCGTGCCATTATATAACCAGCAAACACAGCAAGAATCAGTTGAAAAATCACTAAAGTTGTATACATATTGGTGGGGTGAATTTGCTAAAATACAATTCTTTCATATTTAAAATTGAATATCAATAAAACGTCGGATCTAGTGCGCTTTAGAGGCGTGCAAATTTTCAATTTTAACCATTAGGTGCGACGTAAAAACAGAAATATCTAACAAAAATAAAATTGTTATAGAAAAAATAAAAAATTTATGATGGGTGTATCTCATTTTTTAACGAATATGTGTCTTCGCATCATTTATTACAAATCGGTAAAGTTGGATTTAAAAAATTCGAATTTGCGCGTCGCTAAATTTTACTTACGCCAAATAGAACAATCAAATGGCCGCCAATTAATACCAATGCAGCCGTATGAAGAAGAGGAATTGCATAAAACAAGAATTGCTGAAGTTGTTGTTTCCATTTATAAACAACATTATAATGAATTATAAGAGATTTTAATTTAGCGAAAATAATTTTTTGGATTGTTTCATCATGGACTTTCGAAAGTTCTAATGCTTCGCAATATCTTGACAACTCTTTGATGTCATTGTTCATCACAATCAGTTGATACTGCATTTCGGATGTGACAAGTGCTATAAGCCAAGCACTGTTTATCACCACAAAAATAACGTGGAAATAAAAAATATCATATAAAACATTCAAAATATCGTTGATATGGTAGAAATTGCAGTAATAATTGTTAATTTTCACAATAATGTTAAGACGTTCATTATCAACATAAGAAAGTGCATTTAAAATGACACAAATCACTTGCAAACTGAGGGCAATGTAAATTTTGTAGATTAAAGAAATGTCTTTGTCCTGGATTATTGCTTTTGTAGCGTCATTCGTTGCGTCCAGTTCTTTGAATTCTGGTATATGACCAAAGAACAAATTTACGAGGTACTCTGTCTTCAAACCATATAACAAGTACAAAAGTATTGGCTGTAAATAGGTATTTAAATTATATCTATACCAAAGTTAATCTACTAGCGAACTTAAATAGTATATTGTTTAACAAGTGCAGAAAAGTGCGTTTTCAGTGCGAGTGTTTAAGATTGCGCACGAGGCCGTAGGCCGAGTGCTGCAACAAGCACGAGCACAAAAAATCACTTTTCTACAAGTGTTAAACACGATACTTTATCTACGCCCGATATTGAAAATGTGCTATTTCTTATGTCTAACTTTTCAAGGTTTATGTAAGTGATGATAAAAGTATCACCGTGTTATAAAAAGTATACTTTTCATAACAATGTGATGGTATGAATTTCATTTCAGCGCTAAAGAAAAAAGTGGGGGTTTCAACACTTAAAAACAATGTAGAAATAGTACATTTTCAGTGTTGGGCGTAGATAAAAGAAATTTAAATATTTGGTAACAAAAAAATCTTCTTTTTACAACATATTGCAACAAACTGATTCGAGTACTTACATAAATAAATATGCAAATTAAATGAATATACGCAATATTAATATTCCAATCAGTAAACCAATAACATATAGCAGCAGTAATGTAAATGGATATATAACAAAGAACAAACCGAAATATCCATTTAGGAATTGTCTTTGTGTTCACTAACATTAAAAATAAAAGAAATATGTGATTGGAAAGTGTATGTCCTAAAAATTAAACGCAAATTTTACGATTTATAGTAGTTACAAATCTGTTAAAACACTTAAAACCTTTTAATGGATATGTAAATGGCATTGTTAGAGGAGAAGTTAATTTTATCAACCACATACTGAAACTAGGTACCTTCCTAATCCCTTGTCTGCAATAAACCTTGTACCTGCCTTAATAAACTACGAGATATACTATAAGGAAATTGTGGACGAAATACCATTAAATATATTTAACATTTAATAATTTATTTAAAAATTCATTGTATGGTCGTTTGGTAATGACCATTTATTAAGTTAGGAAATGCACTACAAAAATGCAACATTTTAATATCTTTTTAATACAATTTATGTCATTATTTATTAGTTGATATCATTATAACGTCAATACTTTCCACAAATTTTTGAATATTATTGGCTCCCTTGTCAAGTTGTTGTTTTCTTGTTCTTGTCTTATCTTGACCAACAAAAAAATTCTTTCATCAGCTTTTCATGAATTTCTACATTATTTATTGCTATCCTATGCGGAACATTTGGAACATTAATGAAATTACGGTGTACTCGTATACTAATCGAAAAGCCTGAAAGAGAATTTTATTTTTATGTTAAAAATTAACTTAAAATTAAATTTATGTTATTAATTTAAAAAAATTGCTTATTGTATTGATATTATAATTGATCCACTTTTAATTTTAACAATTTGATCTTTATCTTGAAACTCTCTCCAAAAATTTATACTCGCACATCAATACATATATGGTGCCTTATTTTACAATTCATTTATTAAATTTGCAGTTGATTTGTTATAATCACCTACCGTTTTCATAAACGTGTGTGTTGGTAAAATAATTTGGATTTGGGCATTTATACAAGAAGTAGGTAGATATTTGGCTACAATTGCAACATTTTTTGTTGTTAATATTCCAAATAATAATGCAAATTAATTTTCTTAACAAAAACCTGTTCATTAAAAAACTTGTAACGACAAAGATTCATTGACATATGGAACAACACTGCGATCAATAAATCAAAATTGAAATAATTCAGTGGTTTGCAAAAAGAACTTTCTACACACATTTTAATTTTCACGTAGGTATATATAGAATATGCAACAGTTTATTAATAACTTTGAAATTTAGGTAATATTTCAAGCATTTACATTAAGTTTGCTTATAACAATGAACAAGTTTTTCAATTCCACAAAATATAATGATTGCAATACAAAATCTGATGTGTGATTTTTTGATTATTTGTGCCCCTCCCTGTGATTACATACCCTTCCAATGCCTGCAGTCGACCCTTTCAGCGATGTTTTAGCAGATCCAAATTACACTTTTGTTTATCTTTGGGAAATTGACTGTTTCTTTCTTTTATGCTGGCTTTGCTACGCTATTTTTTAAATGTGAATATATTTTAAGGTTTCTGATTTTATGAAGATTGTTAAAGCTTCATGGAATTACTGTACTGCATTACGGTCCATAAATCGGGAATAAGATGAGTACTTCGTAACAAATTCATATTTGCTAATACTCAACCGTCCAAGGATTTAAAATATGCATATTTCTCATATCAATAAATGTAAGGTTTAAATCGTTTCACTTGAATCAGAATAGCCTTAGGTTGATGTTATTATACGATGATTAATATCGTATCTTAAAAATATAATGTTCCAAGCCCGCATAAAAGAACTTGATATTATTGGCCAAAGTACAAGTGAAAGGATTTATAAATTGTGTATCTGGTTTTATGGTTGTGCCTTGTTTGCGATCGTACTACTAATTATGCTTCCTACACAGATGCAGCAAAAGTGTTAATGTCGTTGTATGGTTGTGGGATTGAACACAAAAATTCAACTGTTAACTTTTAACTTTTATTTGTAGATTGAAACTTTATACGCTGTAAAGGTAAACGGTCCAGAGCTAATTCCTAAATCAGCAAAATATTGGGACACGTGTTAACAATAAGTCTGCGTTGAGAGCTGTGAAAGGGCGATAATTAGTTTTAGTTTTTCATAAGCAACAGAGTGTTGTGGACGTGAATTGCGCTTTTACAAAATTTTTGGATTATTCTTATTTAATTAAATTGGTGAGTACGATATTCTCAGTTAGTTTATCTTGATTGTTTTAATTTGTAATTTTAAATCGCTTTAATTTATTATTTGAAAATAAAGAATTCCTTAATATATTAAGGAATTCCTTAAGGAATTTTTTATATGTAAATTTATGATTTAATACTTTGTGCCTCTGTATTGAATGTACACAATAAAACATTGTAAATACAGTAGTGGCCAATATATATAAACATTGCGCTATTCTTGACAACTGCTAGATCTTCCTAAGTAAGACTGCTAATCAACAGCCCGTGCTTCCAAACTGTGTAGCCAGTGCATCGAACAGTGGTCTTTCCAGCTAAGTATAGTATAAGTTTTGGTCTATTTGACCCAGAAAGCAGTTCTGTTATAATTCAAAAATAAAAACCATAGAATAATAAGACTACGTAGTCTCATTATTCTATGATAAAAACACCTTTAACTACTTTAACCTCAGTATTTAATAAAAGTGCTCATGTTTTGAAAACGAACTTTTTCTTTTCTTTATTTTCCGCTCTACTGTGTTTCTGTTATGGACCGTCGTTAGAATCACCGTGTCGAGCTTTTGGTATTAAATCACCACTCTTTCCCTAATTTCTTTTTGGTGAGCGTTTCGCTCGAGGACACCGAGGAAAATGCGTCACATGCTTTCGTATTTGATTAGTAGAATATTTTGGTTCGTCGTTTGAATAATTTCTTCTAGTATGAAGATATTATAAACCATAGGTGTTCTAATTCCTTATGTAGTTTAAATTGTTGTTTAACCAACCAATCATTCAAATATTTGATTTCCTTTAATAACAACTTAATAAAATAACAATTGTCAGCTTAACGTTAATTGCTAAAACAAATTAAGTGGCAAATTTTATATTCATCTAAAATCGGCTCTTTCTGTCTTTAACAACGTAGTATTAGTCTTCGATGGCAAAAAAGTGGATTAAACATAGAGATATATTATCTTCTTCTTATTATTATCTTCACAGAATTATATTATTCTTCTCTTACTTTTGTGTTAAATATAAAACAAAACACTTTTGTAATAGTCTTATCTAATAGCTTGTTGAGGGTTGCCGTGAAGTAAGTAAAACACGTATACTTTTTATATCGTGTGATATTTTATTCACTAAAACCTACTTCTTACAATAGCTAACTTATATCTAATCTATCTAATTAGTTTGTACCTTATATATGTTTTAAGTATTGCTGATGTTTCCATTGATAGGCGATTGAACCCTATCGATGGAGACATCGTCCACTGCAGCGTCAGCGTTAGCAATGCTTTGTTAGTTACCAAAACTGCAAACGCTTCCGCTGTACTTTGTGCAGTGGTTCGTTGAACCATTATACCATTACACTTTAATGCTGAAATATATTTAATCCACTTTCAGCAGTCGGGGATAAATATAAAATTTCGAAACTCATATAATAGTCAACAATATATCAATGATTAATCTAAATAGGTATTAGTAGTCACAAAAAAAGATGAGATAAACGCTGATAACTTGATAAGATATTCGTTTGAGACATCATACTTTTTAGGTAGTTTAATTATTAAATACCTAAAAGTAGCAGAAACTTTAATAGTTATTAAATGTATTTAATTTAAAATTATTACTAACATATGTTTATATCGGATTATTATTAGTGTGAAAACTTGTGAATTATTTTGTCAAAGACTTTGGTAATTAATTCGACAAAGTAGCAAAAATATGCAATAACTTTTGATTTTTTTTAGAATAATGGAACTTTAGTTTCAATATTGTGACAGTTTGCTATTACAAACCGATGTGAATATGTAAGTAGATATTAAGCAATATGTTTGTTGTAGTCAAATTGTAAAAAATCTTGATTTGAATTTCTGTAGCCTTATTGATTTTATAGCAAGCAGTTAATTGATAAAGATCTAATCTAGTGCTTCTGTAATTTTTGCTTATTAGGCCACAAATGTCTCCAAATTTATTGAGAAATAACTTAAAAAACTTTTAATTCGCGGTTCTAAAACTATAAATTTAAATAATTTTTACAATTTTTCTTTTGTTTAATATGATGCTTCAAATCTTATCTGTATCTATTAACATCACGTTCCCACTTGTTATAAAATTGGTAATTTAGTATAGTTTCAGTTCTTGGTTCTTCAAACATTTCTAACAAAAACGTACAAAGTATTGTTTTTTATAAAATTAGCCCCTTTTACTCCCCACAACAATTTTAAGTTTTAAAAATCTTTCTGTGGAAGGCTCATTAATTATAAATTACTTCAAAGAAACCTTGTTTTTCTTAAGGCAATCGTAAATAATATTTATTTCAGATTGTTGTCTTTTAATCTTTACAGAATGTCTTCGTACGAAAGCAAAGGAAAACTGTATGAAAACTGGTTGTTTGTTTTTCTTCTAATTAAGGGATATGGTTCACAATTTGAATTAGGGAAAGAAGTCAAAATCGGTGACAAATTTGATGATGTTGTTCTAAGATACCAGAATAAAAACACCCAAAAGTTTCATCATATCTTCTGCCAGGTAAAATTAGTTGATGATGGGCACACAAAAAGTTTGGATAAAGATGTTCTTTTGGGCAAGAAATCGATTTCTAAAGACATTACAGATTTCGATCTTAAAAAGTATTTCTCGTCTTATCTAAGAATCGTAGATCAATTTCAAGGATCCGCAAATGAGTTATCAAAACTCATTATTTATACAAATGTTGCTAATTTAGATAAGGATTTGGAAAATATTTCTACAAAAAGCACGACAAACTTTGATAATATATTTACTGCAAAGCGAACAAAAACACATCTTTATATAAACGAAAATTCTCAAGGTGGTAAAACAATCATTAATGATCTACAAAATGTTAAGACAGATGTTGTAACATTGATAGATGAATTATCAAAATATTGTAATAAATCATACACAAATCCAATGGAATCTAAAGCCGGTAGTGTTTTAGATTATTATCACACTGCGTTAGTCGACGAAGAAGTTCTGCAAGTAAAATTTGAGAAGAAAAAGGCAAAATGTAGTTTTCATGATAACTTCCTAAACAAGAAATTTACATCTTCAAGGGCACAACAACTTTACGATAAACTTCTGGCCAAAGTTAAATTAACAGATGTTGAATTTAATCAACAACTTAAAGGAAAGAAATGGAACACTTGGGTTTCATTTGGTAAGCAACTTCAACAGGGGTGTGAAAAAATTAAACTTCCGGCAATCGAGGCAATATCCGCAGATAATATAACACAATTTCTAGAAATCTTGGAATTTAAATTAGGGGAACCAGATTTGGATGAAATACCACAATTTACAAAGGATGAAATTGAAGTCAATAAATTATTTGAGATGTCAGATGTTGATTATATTAATTTTACAATTAACGAGCATATTAAAACTTGGCGAACCAAACATTCCCAAAAAGAGGATTGGATTACAAGTAAAGACAAATTATTTGAAGATTTAAAGATGCACATTTCTAAAATTGGGGCAAAGAAAATCAGTTTTGATCACATAAAATATTTGGAAAATATAATACAGCAATATGACTTTTGCTTTAGGGATAATAGGAGCGTAGAATATCCAGAAAAACCACTTACAATAATCTATTCTACGGAGGTCTTTTTTACAGTTCTTAAAGTAATACAGAAAATGATTGAGAGTAAGAAGCAGTTCTTTTACTTTGAAAAAGATGATTTTCTGCACGAACCAAAGTGTACAGAAATTGTTTTATTTCTTAAGGAAACCACTAAGGACAATTTGATAGTTATAAACTGGGAGAGTCAAGGAAATCGCGATATATTGGATGGTATAGTAAAAGATCTCGATGGTAAAGCAAAATTGGTTATTCTCACCAACTGTGAATCAATGAAGTTTGAAAATTCTTCTGAAGTGATAGACAAGCCTATATCTGGAGAGGATTTTAGATGTATTGACAAAGTTTTACAAATTCCATTTGACAATTTTCAAAATGTTGCGATGAAGGATATATTTAAAGAACCACACAGATTCTTCGAAAATACTTCAAGAATGGAATTTACTTATATTCAACGAAAATTGATGCCAAGCACTTTTAACGAAGATATTGTAAAAAACTCTAAACTAAACCAAAATGAACTCTTTTTAATTAGCGGGATACATGATGAGAAAACGATAGAAGAATTGTTGAAGTTTTGTTCAAAACAACGTACAATTCTGAAAAATGACAATATTGAACAATGCCTTGATCAATTACATAAAGAAAATCCATCAAAAAACGTTCATTGGCTTGAATATAAGTCAAAAATGTTCATATGGAAAAAGACTTTGGGATCAGTTTCTTTTCTGTTGGACAATAAAAAAGATTTGGTAATGGTAAACAATTTTCCCATTGATGAAGAGTTAACGACATATACAAACAATGTACAAATATTAACTGGAGTTGCAGGCTTGGGAAAAACTGCTTTACTTGAAAATATCAAGACAAAACATTTTCAAAATCATCCTCCTGTATTAGTTAAGAAGGTTTATTTAAATGATCAACAGGATACCATTTCTAATCTACGAAAGAAGATTCCAGTAGAGGATTTTTTTTGCAAATTGTTTAATGAAAAATATGCTTTTCAGGAACAGTTAACAAAATATTGTCTTCGGAATTCCAATGGTATGCTTATTTTGTTTGATGGGTACGATGAAATTCAATCCAAAGAATCCAGAAAAACATTCAGGGAATATATTTCTGAATTAGGTAAAATGAGGAATGTACATATTATAATCACTTCCAGAACTAGTTTGGTAAATGAATTAGAAAAAGAACTAAATGTCTTAGCATACACATTACAGCCGTTTATAGCAGAAAATATAGTATCATTTCTTAAGCAGCGATTTGAAAGAACAAGCAATAATAAAGTCGACGAAGAAAGAGAAAGAGTATTCATCCAAAGTATAATAAAATTATTTTTAGACAAATTTAGACCAACGAAAGCGTTTTCATTAGTTGGAATTCCTTTGATATTAAATATAATCTGTGAGATTTTTATAGAAAATTGCGAAGAACTGAACGAAACCAATGTATTGAAAGAATTTAGTTTGGTTAAATTGTTTGATTCGTTTTCAAAAACCATGGTACGAAGATATTTGGTAGATAAAGATGGAGTGCGACCTGCATATGCTCAGGAAAAAATAACAAAGCAGTACGAAGCACATGTCCATGATCACCAAATCTTAGCAATACATTTTATCTTACGGAACCAAGGAATTGACCTAACTTCTTTATTTCCCGAAATCAAAAAGTTGAATCTACTGGATATTAAAGAAGAAGTCAATAATAAAGGTATTGTAAATATTGTTGACGGCGATGAAATTAAGTTTATTCACCAGACATTTGCTGAATATTTCTTTGCTACATTTCTTTATAACAACTGCATTAAACAAAAATGTAGCCCAAAGAAGGTTCAATTCCTGTTAAACAATGTTTTATGTGATCAATATTATCAAAATGTTCGTAGTTTTTTAAATATTTTACTCATTGAAACTGAAACCCAGAATGAAATTCTATTTGAGAAGAAATCCTTCAACAAATTTTCTTTAATTCATGGTGTAACTGTTGAAACCCCATATCATGTTCTATATAGTAATGTTACAGAAAATAATGAACATATTTTTAAACTAGTAACTTCCTATTATAATAACATTGGTAAAAACAAACCTCTTCATATATTTTGTAATCCAAAGTACAATAGCTTAAATATGAATTTGCTTTTTTCTGCTACAAGACACAACAATGTTAATGTGTTAAAGTGGTTATTAGATAAAGGTATCAAAAAGGATTATACAGATCTTTTGGAAAATTCTTCATTGTTTATTGCTTGTCTACTTGGAAATCGTGAAGTTGCAACAATTCTGATAGAATATAAGGTAAAAATTAACAAGGGGAATATATTTAGTATATCACCATTGCATATCGCTGCACAAATGGGTCATCTTGAAATCGCTGAACTTCTAATAAAAAACAAATGCGATGTGAATGCTTGCAGTGACGATAAAACTACCCCGTTGTATATCGCTGCACAAAAAGGTTATCTTGAAATCACTGAACTTCTAATAAAAAACAAATGCGATGTAAATGCTTGCATGAACGATAATTCAACACCATTGTATATCGCTGCACAAAATGGTCATCTCGAAATCGCTGAACTTCTAATAAAAAACAAATGCGATGTAAATGCTTGCATGAACGATAATTCAACACCATTGTATATCGCTGCACAAAAAGGTAATCTTGAAATCGCTGAACTTCTAATAAAAAACAAATGCGATGTAAATGCTTGCATGAACGATAATTCAACACCATTGTATATCGCTGCACAAAATGGTCATCTTGAAATCGCTGAACTTCTAATAAAAAACAAATGCGATGTAAATGCTTGCATGAACGATAATTCAACACCATTGTATATCGCTGCACAAAATGGTCATCTTGAAATCGCTGAACTTCTAATAAAAAACAAATGCGATGTAAATGCTTGCATGAACGATAATTCAACACCATTGTATATCGCTGCACAAAAAGGTAATCTTGAAATCGCTGAACTTCTAATAAAAAACAAATGCGATGTAAATGCTTGCATGAACGATAATTCAACACCATTGTATATCGCTGCACAAAATGGTCATCTTGAAATCGCTGAACTTCTAATAAAAAACAAATGCGATGTAAATGCTTGCATGAACGATAATTCAACACCATTGTATATCGCTGCACAAAAAGGTCATCTTGAAATCGCTGAACTTCTAATAAAAAACAAATGCGATGTAAATGCTTGCATGAACGATAATTCAACACCATTGTATATCGCTGCACAAAAAGGTCATCTTGAAATCGCTGAACTTCTAATAAAAAACAAATGCGATGTAAATGCTTGCATGAACGATAATTCAACACCATTGTATATCGCTGCACAAAATGGTCATCTTGAAATCGCTGAACTTCTAATAAAAAACAAATGCGATGTAAATGCTTGCATGAACGATAATTCAACACCATTGTATATCGCTGCACAAAAAGGTCATCTTGAAATCGCTGAACTTCTAATAAAAAACAAATGCGATGTAAATGCTTGCATGAACGATAATTCAACACCATTGTATATCGCTGCACAAAATGGTCATCTTGAAATCGCTGAACTTCTAATAAAAAACAAATGCGATGTAAATGCTTGCATGAACGATAATTCAACACCATTGTATATCGCTGCACAAAAAGGTCATCTTGAAATCGCTGAACTTCTAATAAAAAACAAATGCGATGTAAATGCTTGCATGAACGATAATTCAACACCATTGTATATCGCTGCACAAAAAGGTCATCTTGAAATCGCTGAACTTCTAATAAAAAACAAATGCGATGTAAATGCTTGCTGTGACAATAAAGCTACACCATTGCATATCGCTGCACAAAATGATCATCTTGAAATCGCTGAACTTCTAATAAAAAACAAATGCGATGTGAATGCTTGCTGTGACGATAAAGCTGCACCATTGCATATCGCTGCACAAAATGGTCATCTTAAAATCGTTGAACTTTTAATAAAAAACAAATGCGATGTGAATGCTTGCTGTGACGATAAAACTACACCATTGTATATCGCTGCACAAAATGGTCATCTTAAAATCGTTGAACTTTTAATAAAAAACAAATGCGATGTGAATGCTTGCTGTGACGATAAAACTACACCATTGTATATCGCTGCAGAAATGGGTCATCTTGAAATCGCTGAACTTCTAATAAAAAACAAATGCGATGTGAATGCTTGCCGTGACGATAAAACTACACCATTGTATATCGCTGCACAAAATGGTCATCTTGAAATCGCTGAACTTCTAATAAAAAACAAATGCGATGTGAATGCTTGCCGTGACAATAAAGCTACACCGTTGCATATCGCTGCAGCAAAGGGTCATCTTAAAATCGCTGAACTTCTAATAAAAAACAAAGCCGATTTAGAAGCTCGGGATGTAAAATTTTTCACTCCATTAGATGTAGCAATGTTGATTGGTGATTTTAATATGGCTAAATTGCTTAATTTTTAACATTTGAAACGCCAATAAATGTCAATTTTTTTGTTTAAACAATGTGTTTACAAGTAAAGAAATCCATCATTCAATGTGTGCAAAATGAGGACTGTAACATCATCACATCACTGTGCATATGCGAAGAATCGGATGCGATAGAAAACGTACATATGTCATATTCTATTACGGTCATCCTAAGCAAGGTATTCAGAAGAACTAGCACGCACCTCTGGAATTAAGTTTCTATATAATGATTATTTTAGTACAATATACATTGCTAGATCCATGTCATTTTTAATTTTACGATTAATAAAAACATTTATTATTTCTTACAAGATTTATTTAGTTCCCCATAAATGTTCTTATTTACGTAACGTTTGTAGGTTTTGGGGCATCGACAATTGCTTTTATTTTGTCTTGTGTTTTCCGTAAACCGTTTTGGTCGACGACTGTAAACTGACACTTTTCCTTTCTGACTGTTAAAGCAGTTCTGATAAGACGTTTTAAAACCTCTCTTAGATTTTCCAAATGTTTCTCTTTGTTGGTGCCCATCACTAATATATCGTCTTGAAATGCATCTACTCCATTGATGTTGTTTAGTACATGCTCTATTTGTTTCTGAAAAACACTTCTATTTTAATGAAAAACCGCATTCTGTTTACCTTGTATAAACCCCTGTGCGTGTTCAGTGTCAAAATTCGTAAGGATTCTTTGTTCATAACAAAGTGATTATGAAGAGCCAAAAATAATGAAGAGTTGTATATTCAAATGTAAGCGGATAGTTAAGAAATGTGTGTTAAGAAACAATTTCAATTCTTTCGATTGAAAACTTATCAAACTTATATGCAAAAATATGAATCATACTTAAGCGCGCCAGTCAGGAGGGCAGAGACAGTTTGTTAGTCAATAGCTAAAAAAATAACAAAGAAGTTATTAGATATAAAGTCCGGTGGTCAGATAAGACAATATTTTATTAGAAGTACCAGCTGGTGACAACAGTCAGTTGGTTAGTTGTTGTAAAGTGAAAGACAGTGTAGTAGAGAAAATGAATACTCCAAATGAGAAAAATATTTTGGCGACAAAAGAAGAATCCAGTAGTGACAGCATCAGTAACATCAGCGATGGAAGCGTCAGTTGGAGTAGTTCTGGTAGGAAACTTTTATTTGGGATTCTGTAATTTGTTAGTATTAATTGTTTGGTTGTAATTAACCCAAAGAAATAAATTGTGTGAAGAGAGTATTTGTGTGTGATTTAGTTATAATATTATTCAATTTATTTATTAAGTAAAAAAAGAAGGCAAAAATCTTTCAGCGCGGTAGCTGAGACAAATGTACTCAGAATTCCGAACAACGCGAAAGTCGACCCCGCGTAGATAAAGATCTAATGTACACGGTCTCCGCTCGGCCATTTGCCTAACATCCAACATTAAATTTTTAAGTTGGAAATAAAAAAGACACGAACTATACGCCTTACCCAATTTCGCAAAGATCTACTCTATCCGTGGTAGTGGGCATTGTTAAAATATGAATATATATTTAAAGTCAAAAATTATTTTTAGGGACTTTATTTTTGTTCACCAGAATATTTTAATAAGTTATTAATTTAAGGAAATTAATTTTCTGCAATTGTATTTTTCTTTCCCTTTGACATGATCCTGTAACGAAGGATGTTCGGTTCATATTTCTTTCAATGTGTGATTTTTATTTAAACATCTTTAATAAATAATAATAAATTAGTAATTCGCTCGTTTCTATTTAAAATAAGTGCTACGAAAACTCTCACACCCTCCTCTACTCCAGCGATTTCTGCGTGTATTCGTTGTCTTAGAAGGGATATCAATGTTGCTGCTTCTTCTGTTATAAAGGATTTGTTGCTGTCTTTCACCGCTATGTAAGAATTTAATAATAGTCTTCGATTTATTAAGTACCATTAACTGCTGAAGCTGAAAACACAAATATAGGTACCATTAACTTAGATGATGAAAAAAAATGAATCTAACTTAGGTATTATAACTTGTACTGAAATTACATTAAGTTACTTTATGTGTCAAATTAGTGTTTAAAACTATAAAATATAATAACAGTTGACACAGTAACTCTAATCACTTTTAATTCAAATTTAAAATTATGAACAAATTTGTCTGAAAGCGAAATTGTAACAGGCTTCAACACATTCGATAGTATTATTAAATAAATTTGTTTGTTTTCCCGATTCCATTTATACGTAGGGAATCTTCATATATTGGTATAGAAGTTTTTGAACTAAAAGAAGAAAATGTAGATATAAAGATTCTAATTTGTTGTTAATTTTTGACTCCTTGTTCAAGCATCTCAGCAGGAAGTAAATACAGTCACCGTTACTTGGAATCCAAGAGCAGTGATTATGCATCTTGATAGACCAAAATGCATCAAATACGTTTCCTAAAAATAAGAATTGATTCACCAGAATTTAGATAAATGCAAAGCGATTTTTAAAGTTACGGAAACGAATGAATAGAATACAGAATAAAAATTGATAAAGTTGTTCCGGAAGGTGTCATACTAGGAAAAAACTTCTTAATAAAACCTTGCATGTGTTTAATGAATCTAAAAGTGTTCGAAATTTATTGTCGTTACGTACTTCTTCATCGTCCTACATTAGAAGTTCATTGTGATGTTTGATCAAATAAGCAAGTCGACGCTTCACTAATCGTTGGTATTCTAAATTTTCTGCTTTGTCTAAAGAATTTTCCACTGTAAAACTCTTAACAATATTATTTGAATAAATTTTCATGATTATCTTTATATACATATAGTGAGATGTAGATAAAGAAGTAACTTGCAATAGTCATAAGTAATGTAATTGCGATCATAGTTGAAGTCAAATAGAATTCCATAAATAACCAAATAATTTTTGGGGAATATTTCTTCATTTCCAAATACGGAGAGTACAAGTAAATAAAGTTGTCTGCGTAAAAAATTATCGAAAAAAGCGTAAACAGACAAAGAGAAACGAAAACAGACAAAGAGATTACAAAAGCAAAATGAATTTTGAACCAGAACATCCATTTTTTCCCAAATTTTACTAAACGGTCATCAGTTTCTTGATCGTAGTCCAACTTTAATTGTAGCTCTCGCAAATCGTCTAAAAAATTTTTTGAGTTGACTACATGCATGAATGTGAAAATTGAACATAATAGTCGTTAGTGTTAATTTTCGTAAAGGCAGCCGCTTAAGAACAGTCCATTGTCCATAATAAAATCCAATGACGGTTTGAAAAAGAACAAAACAATCTGAAGAGAACAACAGCATGCAGTACTGAAGATTATTGAACGAAAGGGTGATTTTAAATATTTTGATTTCCATAGTTCCAAAGTTATGTCCAATAAAAATTGCAACACGTTCTTCTCTGTAAATAACCTGTGGCGTATTTTCGCGGGCCCGACCTATTTTCCTCGAGCGCCAGGTATTTTAAGGCGAAATACCAACCGTACCGCGGATAACTCTCAGCGGAGAAATAATATATCCAGAGATCAAAATATATATATATTCAGAATCAAAATAGAATAAGATGATAAGTTTCTTTAATAGAGCTGTAAACTATTTTTTGAAATGTATCTATATCCAAAGTCTGGTGAATACAAAGCATAATGGTATATTTGAGAGGGGCTAAATGTTTATAATTTTCGCGTAATTAATTATTAAAAATTAAAATTTCGACATGCTATCGGCAACTGTCACTTGTAAACAGTGGATCGCTTTTTTCGTTGGTACCTGAACTTATACTCTACCTGCTCGATTTCAGGTAAAATTATAGTCCGGAGCGAACCAACAAACAACTCCCTCCCCATTGGATGTTTGATCGTGATGTCAGACCCCACGTGGTTAAAATCCCGGGCTTCGTTAAAATTCGAACTTTGTTCATTAATAACTAATTAAATATATTCAAATCCGATTAAATTTTAATGACAAGTCATTTCTTTTAATACAATCTATTCGATTAAGTGGTTAAAATTGGGATTTTCCAACTTAGTTTACAGCTCTATTAACAGTACCGGAATAATGAATAAAAGAAATATTTTGAACTTAACTGGATTTATTGTAATGTCATCGGACAAAAAAAAATAAACACTCGTTATGAAATATAATAAAATATTAAACTTAAAAAAAAACGTTCATGCGGAGGTACGTTATTTAAAACAATTATGCAGAGTAAACTATGCGTATAGAAATAGAATGCAGAAATATAAATCGAAATCACAAAATCTTCAATCACAAGTGAAAGTAGTTGACTAAAGATCACTCAAAAATAAAATCAAAATAAAAATCAAACTTCTCCAAACTCAAATTATCTACAGATGCGCAGTGCCAGCAGACAGACAGATTTCCGAACAACAGGGATTTCCCGTTCGGAAACTTTACAGGTATGTTATGTTTGAATTACGCGCCTTGCGCTAAGAGAAGAAGTTGACCTTGCCTGTGCGAATTTAAAATTGTATTCCTGTTATGAAGTCGACTTGTGAAACGTTAAAGTTTATTATAAGTATTAAAGATTATTGTTAATTGTTCATCGTGTTTATTATAATTCATATTGCGAACCCAATAACAGGTCGAAAAATAATGAATATTTTCGGAATCATAATTATATGTGGAAATCAGAGAACGGATTCTGAGTTGGCACGGAAGAGATAATGACGTCAAAAACACCCCCAGAAAACTATATAATTCATTTCGTATTTAAATTTATAACGAAGGTGTCATCCATTCCAGATTTCTTAACTGTAACTGTAATTGTTGTAAATAGTAGAAAAAACTTTTTATTTAGTTAAATATTTTTTCAATAAATCAAAAAGACACAACAACGGCACAGTAACACCATAAGGCTTTAACATTCTTCAAAAAATCAGAAATATTAAAAATCATTGAGATTTACAAAAAAGCCGTTGAAAGCCAACATAAAAGAAACAGTTAGTTCGCCAAAGTTAAACAAGAGTGTAATTCGGATTTGCTAAAACATCGAAAAAATAAAAGTCGACAATAGGATCGTAAAAATCACACATCAGATTTTGTCTTCTAATCATTATATTTTGTGGAATTGAAAAACTTGTTCAAGGTTACGAGTATAAGCAAACTTAACATAAATGCTTGAAATGTTACCTAAATTACAAAGTTACAAATAAATTGCTGCACATACTATATTTATAAGTGAAATGTAGAAAGTTGCAAACAGCTAAGTTATTTCAATTTTGATTTGTTGATCGCAATGCTGTTCCATACGTCCATGAAGCTTTAACAATCTAAAAAGAAGAAATATTTAAAAAAGCCTTTTAAGTGTAATATTGCAAGTTTGATACTGCTGTAAATGTGACCAAACTCAATGGAAATATAGAACCAGTTTTAATTTCTGTTGGTGTATGCAAACTTTGTAAGAATATTAAAAATTCCCTTTGTTTTTCTTTACTCCACAAATACCAATCGGCATTTAATGCATTGAAAGTCAACATATCACTCTGAAAATTGAGCTTTATTCTACAAAGAACTATCAACGAAAATGAACTCACCTTGTAAAAAATGTTATTGCCTGTCCAGCAATACAACAAAATGTGAATCAAAATTATTATCTCTGTCAGAAGAAAAAAAGCTAAAGTTGCAGTTCCTTGATTAGGCTAAAATGCAAACCTTAATAAAAGAATAATAACAAATTGATTTCACTTACCAAAGAAATTACATAAGTAACAAAAGCGCAAGTGGTTGTAGAAGCGACAAAAAGTGTGAATACAATGGGATCATAAATTTTCGTAAATATCTCAACAAATCTGAAATGTTAAGGAAATCAAAAATATTTACTGGAAAACCGAATTGAATTTACTCTTTTAAAGCTCGGTGCTTTTTTATGCAATAATAGAACCTTTCATAGACCGGCTCTAATTCATCTTCGCTTGGAACCACTCGATCAACATTCTTCGACTCCACTTTCAAAAGATTCAATTCATTTGCGAGTACATCAAATTGGGTGGAAATTATCATCATCATTCCAGCAGCCAACAAGTCACAAGAATATGTACATAAAGGAAAAATAAAAAAACATCCAATTAGCCAAAGATAAACAAAAAAATAATATGGATCCTCCAATTGGTCAATGATAGGCAAATCTATTGGTGCCGGCAGCGATCGGCCCTGAAGCACCAGAGGAATACATGCCATCAGAATCGAATCAACAAGATTAGCTCCATAAAAATAGGTACACAGTTTATTAAATGTATTGCATGTTTGTTGTATCATATCTTCTTGTTCTTTATTACGCGGCTTAAAGATTTCCATCTCCAATTCGTCCTCTCTCAATTTCATGATCTTTCCAACATTTTTTGTCATGTAATATGCTTTGAAAATTGTAACCGTTGCTTCAGGCATAAAGAAATTTTTTGCTAAACTTCCAATAAAATCATCATTCCAGCGATTGATAATAAAACAAATTTCTCCAAACACAAATGCAACCATGAAAACAAGGATTACTGTCCAATTTATTATGAAAAAGTACCAAGGATCGTGGGGCTTCTTGTATAGACCAATACTTCTTAAACATTTGGAAATTAATTGGAATGATTTTCGTTGATTATCAGCGTTTTTAGCAGTAAAGCTTTTGTAGAACGCGTACATTTTGTTCTGTGAAGATACTTGAATGTAAGGAGGCTCCGTTTTTATATATTTTCCTTATATATATCTTTAATTATGAGACCATTTTTTATAATTATACCTTTGCATATTTAATTGATACATATTGCTGTTGTAATGAATTTTTTATCTGGAAGGATTAAGGTTGCAGTAGACGCAATCAGCCGCTTCGTGGGTAAATTGTAAACTAAAGTGCTGATGATACCCGATCGTAGCGTATCGATGTTGCCATAAATTTTGATTATTAATGAAAAGTATTCGAAATTTAAAAATCGACTTCCAGAGATTCAAAAGGTAGCACTTTTTATACAGGTACGTACTTTCTCTTCAGATTTTTCAATAGTTTTATAAAGTAAGATAAATGTAGCTGAAATTTTCCGTCACCAAGGGGTCGTCTGCTGCGACCTTAATTACGAGAGAATTCGGGATTATAAATTATCTATTTGATTTTATTGGACGTGTTTTTTGTTATAAAAGACAAAGCAATTAGTTCTTTGTAAGATGGTCTTGTTGGAAAACATGTGCATATTAATTTTTAATGACATTTTTTATCAACACACGTATCTATCTACAAATAAGTTATAACTATCCCAGTAAACAAGGTGCCCTCATTATGACATCGAAATCATGTATTTTTTCGTCCTTTACATCATATTACTAAAAATGAAGTGATAATAACGTGATAACATATTATGACAATAACATATTATATCACTAACTTTGACGACACTTAATGGACGTCATTTTAGCATCCATTTGCAGTACAACGTTAGGGTTTCGTACACGAATGTTTGTGGTTTGTGCAATAATCAAAATATTGTTGAAACAATGATTTTTGAGTGTTGCAGAACCACAAACATTCGTGAACGAACATATAGGTGTCAATTAAAATAACTTCAAAATGATCGAATTTTTTGTTTTACTTTGATATAATGTAATAGTAGATTACATACCGAGGCGAAAAGGGCAGCATTACTGTCGAGAGAATAGTTTGCCCGCTGAGGCGTACGTGCTCAGCGAGCAGTCTCGAGACAGGAATGTTCTTTCGCCGAGGTTTGTATACTATTTTATTCACAATCAGACACAGTTAATTAATCCAATATGAACATTATTAAAAATTGTAGTAGCCAAGATTTTGGGAAACCAGGAAAGTGGCCACTTTCCTCTCTAGAGAGGAAAATATATATTACTCGCTTGAATATAACAATTAGTCACTTTATATTTTTATAAATCATCGGAAAATGCCTCATTATGCCAACTTATGAGACTATACATACCAGGGTCGGGCAAATTAAATTTCCCGCCCCGATGCGTTTAGGTGTTTCCCCCTACGTTGTGTCGTTGTACTAACGAGTTCTTCCGAAGAGTTCTGCGTGATTTTGAGAAATTATAAGCGTATCGAAATATAACAATATTTATTGTACACCAACAAAATTTATCGACGGCGTTCTCAAAGTTGCCGGTATACAATACAAAGCAAGATAATAGTACAAAGTATTAATACCAGGACCATAAAACGTTGTCGCAAAGTGAAACAAAAGCTATAACGTGCTTTCGTGGATTCCCTGTAAGAAATAGAGAATTATCGTGGTATGACGGGAGTGTCGTGTGGATTTTCACCCCATAGCCTCGAGTGGACCACCCTCCTTGACCAAGAGTTCTACATGTCGGCCACTGCGTTCGTAGATTAGGTGAAGCAATCGGAGTATGGTCGCTTGACACGGGTCCACAATGTCTCCCTCGATGCGAGGTGTTCGTGCTGACAATCTGTCCTAGGCGTCGGTAGCAACACGGTATCCGACATGCCCAGGCATGAAATAGAATGTGCAACGGGGAACGCTTGTGTGAACACACACACGTGTGAGTGTCTGGTGGACGTCTTCTTCAGTAGGTCTTTCTTCCGTTATGTAGTTCGAAGGCGTTGAACGGCCACTAGTAGACTTCTTTTTTAAGTTTTACTTTTTTGTGTGAATTCATACTTTTTTCTGTGTATTCACACTTTTTTCTGTGAATTCATACTTTTTTTGTGTGAATTCACACTTTATTGTATGAATTCATAGAAAAATGTATGAATTTAAAAAAGAAGTCTACTAGTGGCCGTTCTACGCCTTCGTAGTTATGATTGGCACGTTAAAGAAAATACTAATACAAAAGTTATTCAGTGGATACATTAATCCACCGCTACAGACCTAGGATTTGGGCCGTCAAACGTGGGACATCTTCTTCGGAGTGGCCATTGTGGAGCTATTCGGGGCAGATGGAAAATGATTCTGCCGGTTAAGTGAAAAACCTAAATGTTTTACATGTTTTTCGAGAAAAACAACTTACCAATAACTCTGAGAACGCGAATACCTATATTCACTGTGATGACTTAAGTTTAGATTTTCCCGCGAAAATAAATATAATCGAAGTTATTAATAACGCGTTCAATTAATGACGAACTCAATTAACATCCACTCTTGCAGTAAAATGTTCCTGTCGGCACCTTTGAAGCTGGTTACTTTTTTTGATTGACCCCGAGGGTGCAACAAAGTTGGCAGCACTTTATTACTAACAATAAAACCAATGAGTGTGAGAAAGAGGCAAAGCTGCTTGAGAGAGAGGACAAATCGTTTAACACCAAATATGGCGGCCGCTTGCTACAGCCGATTATATGTCAAACCTCAAAACTCAATGTAACAACCAATGGCAATTCACGTTATCAAACCAAATTACCGAATTAATGCGATCGTTTCCGATGCTTGCCGATTGGCCCTTTAATTGGGGGTGCAACTCTATCTCTTTCGAATTGTAGTTTCTCTCTCCCACTGCAATATCTGTATATTTCTAATCTGTGAATATACTATTAACTGTGTATTAAGTGTATGTGTTTTGTGTAAGAAGAAAGGGGTGGAAATGCATTGGTAAATATATTTATTTTTGCATTTCGGTACCATAACAACCACATTCACGCCCGCATATGCTTCGCAAATCAGCAATAACGCCACTTTTGCCATAAAATTTGCCTTATGCAACTCATTCATTAATATACTATTATTTGTATTTCATGTAGTCTTTTTATTAATGACATAATTGGCAGATTTCCTTACATCATGGAAACCAGAAACAAGTGGACTTTATTTTGTAATTTCGATGTAGAAAGAAATGATGTATTCAAAATTTAATCATTTACGAAAATCCTTTTTCTCGAAGTGATTATATTTCTAAAGTAAAAAATGGACAAATCAAGGAAAGATTAAAGGCAAATCATTTACTTTTATAGGAGGAACTGTATTTAATACTGAATTAATGAATGTACATTTATTAGATTTAACTGAAACCACTAATAATCATAAGACTTTGTTAATTAAATTACAAATAGAAAAATTTGTCGAAATTCGTTTGTTTTATGAAGATAAAAAATCCTAGCCAAAAAAACAAATAAAACATAAATTTAATAAATTAATAGTTTTAAAATTTTGCGATTTTTATCTCAAATCCAAGAACACCACGCAAGTTCATTAACATGCATATCAAAATGAACTCCTTTCCTTTTACGTCACACCAAACATTTTGTCAAAACCTTCCATTGTTTAGATACAAATATATTCATCTATATGTTTTTGTCTATGTGTTAGAGTGGCGTTCCAAAGAAGTCTTCTTTGCTTTAAAATGTGACGACATCTAGGCACACAGGAAAGAAGAACTACATCCGTCTGATCTCTCGAGAGGCGCGAAATAATTAAAATTGAATTTCACATTGGTAAGTGCGTTTAATTTTCTGAATATCCTCATAGTTCATAATGTATAGACGATCACATTAATTTAGATTATTTACAAATAAAAGCTGAAACAACATGCATAATTTATTAAGATGGAACTTCGATTGTAAAATAGGAGAAGGATGATACTATAATTTACAATTTTTTAAACATTTTAGCATTGCATTCAAGAGACTCTTAAATATAGTTATAACTAATTTGTAGATACATACGTGTGTTAATTAAAAATTTTATTAAAAATTAATATGCAGATGTTTTCCAACAAGGCCATCTTACAAAGAACGTATTGCTTTGTTTTTATAATGAAAAACACGTCCAATAAAATCAAATAAATATATTATAATCCAGAATTCTTTTGTAATTAAGGTCGCAGCAGACGACCCCTTGGTGGTGGAAAATTTCAGCTACATTTATCTTACTTTATTAAACTATTAAAAAATCTGAAGAGGAAAGTACGTACCAGTATAGAAAGTGCCACCTTTTGAATCACTGGAAGTCAATTTTTAAATTTCGAATATTTTTCCTTCAGTATTTAAATCCATATGTACAAAAAATAATACTACAAAGCCAATAAAGATTTTTCATTCATTACAAACCCAAAAAAAAAAACAAAAATTTCATTTCCAGAGATTTGAAAAGTAATCTGTTCTTGACAACCATGTATTTTTCTCAGCATTTTTCGTGGTATATTCACTGAGTTGAATGCACCGAAAGATATTTTCCAAACTTTTGACATAAATCATTCGTAGACGATCGATATTATAGGCATATATGCCAGATAGTACAATAATAATATAAGACACGACAAGTAAAAGTATATTGGTAAATGATTGACTAGTGAAAATTTATGGTAACATCGATACGCTACGATCGGGTATCATCAGCACTTTAGTTTACAATTGGCTCACGAAGCGACTGATTGCGTCTACTGCGACCTTAATCCTTGGATTAATCCTGCGACCATAATTGGTTGTTGACGTGATACGTCTTACTTACTTCTTGTACCAATTTGGTGGCATGCGAGGTTGCATGTCGACAAAAACGGTAGATTAACACCCTTATTTAATTAGAAGCCCTTGAAGGAGAAAGGCGGAAGATTTCAAAAAATTAAATATGTAACGCTCGCACTACCTTATTAATCTAATTAAGGATATATTTCAATAAATTTGTATCATACAATTTATATTATTTTAACGTAAAAGAAATGACAATCAATTTGATATATTTTTCAGAATTCAATAGTTGTTTAATTAGGAGCTATTAAAGCTAAATTAAAAATGATAGATGAGACGCACTTTAGGTATTATAAAAAGTGATATTATTATAAATAAAAACAATGCAAGTCCAGAACTAATCTTTCATTGGTTATATACCTACATACCTCTTCGGGATTTGTCTCTTATGAAAAGTTTAAGGATAAAAATTAGTTGTCTTTAAAACGGCAAACCAAGAACTACTAAAAACGATTGTTAAAAATGTTGAATATCTATGAAAATTGAAAGATTTTAATGTTCGTTTTTACGATAAAATTTTTGGGAGGTGTTTTGATTTTAGTGATCTTTATCTAAGGGAATGAAAAATTAATGGTAAATGTTTCTTATATAGTTTTTTTTATTATTTCGGAATTGAGAATATAGATATCTCATAATGTTAATTTGGTGGCGGTGAAGACACAATTTAAATAGCATACAAATTAATAAAAAAAAGTATAATCAAAGACGAAATAACTTTCCGTAAATAAAATACAATATAAAAAAAACAAAAACACAAGTTGTTTTATTAATTGATCCTTGATTAACACAAAGCTTGCTGTAGTTTGCACCTTAGGTGGTGCGATCGGACCACCTACCGGATCCTTATCAGCAAAAATAATTAGTATCAAGTGATAATTTGTAATTATGCAAGCCTAAGAGTCTGGAAGGGAATGTAACATAAGTATAGTTCCATATCCATCTACATTGTAATATGTCTATAACCGGAGGTAGGGGTCATAAAAGAGACGTATTCACGTTAATAATTATGGGTGTAACATTGATACAGCCTGCCTTCTTTTTTATGTTTAATCTATCTACATATTCATATGACTTGTTGGTTGCTGGAATGATGATGGTAATTTCCCTCCAATTTGATGTACTCGCAAATGAATTGAATCTTTTGAAAATCGAGTCGAAGAATATTGGACTGGATCCAAGCGAAGATGAATTAGGGCCCGTCTATGAAAGGTTCTATTATTGCATAAAAAGTACTAAGCTTTAAAATAGTAAATTCTTTTCAGTCTTCCAAACAATATTTTTGCTTTCCTTAACATTTCAGATTTGTTGAAATATTTACGAAAATTTATGACCTTGTTGTATCTATTCACGCTTTTTGCAGCTTCTACAACCACTTGCGCTTTTGTTACTTATTTAATTCGTTTGGTAAGTGAATTCAGTTTGTTATTATTCTTTTATTAAGGTTTGCATTTCAGCCTAATCATGGAACTTCAACTTTCGAATTTTTTGTTTTGACGGAGATAATAATTTTGATTCACATTCCGTTCATGATACTAGGACAATACAAGATCAGCCCAGGCGCATATGATGCTCTGTCTCTCTCTAAATTTTGACGTCATTCTGTGACAAATTTTGAATATTTAAATAAATTAAATTGTTCATTGCAATGAAAGTGCTGTAAAAACGTTACTACATTTGTTATTTGTGCATACCTTATTTGTTGGTGTAAATATTTTTTGTTAGAAACGGTTAATTGTGCGATTTTTAATTACAAAAAGTAATAACAAGATAAAACTTGAAAGTCATGTTAAACTACGCTATTTTTACTGGAAAAACGGAAAGTAAATATTAATCAACAAGTATGTAGCATATGCATTGCTTAATTTAGGACTATAATCGTATTTTTTACAATAAAACTATAATACAATTCAAAAATTGTCACAGAGTGACGTCATGCGCAAAATGATTCAAAATTCCTTTTCGACTTGTATTGTCATAGTATCATGCATTCCGTTATATTGCAATAACATTGTTTACAAGGTGAGTTGATTTTCGTTGTTAGTTTTCTGTATAATAAAGCTCAATTTTCAGAGTAATATGTTGACTTTCAAGACATTAAATGCCAATTGGCATTTGTGGATTGAAATGGAAACTACCCTACTCCCTTCTATTTATTTTTTTATTTAGTTATCTTATGTGTTTACGAGAACGACAAAAAATATACGACACAAATGACACAGTTGCAAATAAGTTATAAAGCAATTGGCGACTTACCTCGATGTAAAGTGTAGCATGCAATAGCAACAAGCGATAGTTGTAGATGCAAGCAGTCAAGCGATATGGTGGTGTAACTTCGTACGGTGCAGTGAAACGCAAAGCCGCAAAAGTCTATTAAAATGCACTTCAGTATATCAATAGATATATTTTCACCTAAATAAGTCGTGTCAAAAGGACAATTAAATTATTTCATTGTAGCTTACCTTGAAAAATGGACAATAAATGTCCTAACTTATATGCTTAAACAAGAAATCATCTAAATTTTCGTCAACAGGGGAATCCATATTACTAATAATCTATATATTATATAAATATATAATATATATTATACATATAGATATATATATATATAATATTACTTTATACTTATCTTCTTAATACAATGAGCATATTGGAGCAGATGGACAAGTCACTTTATCGTCAAAACGTGCTTTAGCCTGTTAAATATAGGTAGGTATACTCATATGAGGAAACTACGCATGTTCTATAGTAAACAAACCTTTTTTAATTCAAAGTAAAATTTTTTACTTCAAACAACTATTTGATGAGGATTCAAAGAAATATTTGTTCAATTAGAGTAACAATTTATTTGCTATTAAATAACAACATTGTTAAATAAAAAATAGTGTTTTATAATAAAGTTACAATTATTTCAAGCAAATAATAGTATATTAAAGAATGAGTTTGATAAGGTGAATTTTATTGCAAGAGCGGATTTTTCGCGAATTCGCTTGCGAATTCGCGAAATTACTCCGCGATTGCAATAAAATGCCTTATCAAACGAATTCTTTATACTATTTTATCTATTTCGGTGTAAATTTACGATTTTTGTTTAAAAATAATATGTATGTCAGTCGTTTGACATTTGTTGCTATAATAAGCGGATGACAGTTCCGTGCTAGAATGTGACACTAATGACAATTCCGTGCTAGAATGTGACACTAATGACAGTTCCGTGCTAGAATGTAACACTATGACAGTTCCGTTTTATTATCAGCTATTATTAAACGGAACTGACATCAAATGAGTGTCAAAATGTACCTGTTTTAGCACCGAAATAGATAAACATTTGTTTTAAAATTTTAAAAATATATTACCTTTTGTTAAAGATATTTGGGCGTTAAATTAAATAATTTTTAATTACTACAATTAAATAACTTTCAATTTATTTTAAATTAAAAGTATTTATTTCAATTAACAAACAAATACTTAAATGAAAAATCTAATTTTTGATTCAAACAAATTTTGATCAAATAAAGCTATTTATTAAATTCAAAGATTCATTTTTATCTGTGTATAAATTTAAATACGAAATCAATTATTTAAGCACTTAGCACTAAGGTATTTCGCTTCTATAGTACATTCCACAAAACTATACAAATGAAGCTCCGCCCACTTTTGAGCCGTTTTGCACGAGAGAAATTTTATGCAAGGGAAATTTAAAAACGTATCGATTTTCCAATTATTTTCAAATATGTCTTGAGTTGCAACTTAAAAATGCAGGATTGTATATACATATATCATTAATAACGCGAAATATAATGTAGAAGAGTTTATTTCGGTTTATTTAATTCTTAAACAAATTTGAATTTTAAACTTCATACGAAATTAGTTTAGCTGTGTGAATTCGTCTCCTATTTCCAACCTTCTAATGAGGAAGTGACCTAGGTTGGAAATTCACAGAAATTTCTATATAATTCGATAAAATAGGTTAAATGATTAGTACTGAACGTAACAGTTACTCATTTCAGCGCATAATTTCTGAAAAAACTGAAATTAAAAAGTGCCTGAAAAGTTCAAAATTATCACATGACCTTTTGTTTACAATTTTTTATACCACTTTGGTGACGTAGCAAGCTCTGATTGGTCAGAGCTTGTCCGAGCGTATTTTTAGTGGAAATAACCGGCTATGTATGATGGGTTGCGGCAAATTGCAATAATTTGTCATTTTAAATAGTTATTTTAAATAGTTTATGAGACAATTTTGAAGTCAAAAATATCATAGACTAACTAATCATATTTTTCTTACTTTTTTATATTTGTTTTCCACCCTTAAAAGCCTCCTAATTAACTATTTTACTAAGAAAAATACTAATAGCCATCTAGTAATATTTACTTGAACTACAAAAATTTAAAAGTAGACATGGCGGCTCGGATTGCAGTAAAAACGCGGGCCAATTTTAGATTTAAACTTTGCTATTTTTTTTTGGCGAAACGGGACATAAAAAAGGTCACATGTGTTATATCACATTAAAGCATATTTAATGTAGATTCCAAAAAAAAAATAAAAAAAAAACCGGTCACTTCCTCATTGTCTGCTGCTCAAAGTGGGCATAACCTCATTTTTAAAGTTCTGGGGCATAGACTATAGATACCTAATTATGTATAAAAATTCGTATGACACAGTATTATTAATTTTTTATGTCAATACTTATTAATAACGAACTCATGACGTGCATAGATAGTTTTTCTAAAATACAAAAACAATACAAAATTTACTGCAATCAGAACTAGGGTTTCAACAATATTTTTAATTGTTGCAGAACCTTAAACATTCGTGAACGAAAATATACTTAAAACATCAACTGCGCATTTTTTAATGAAGAACTTTAAGAAAACATGAAATAATTACATGTTCACTCATTTAACATCAATTCCAATTGGGAATATTTGCGCACAAACATTATTCAATTTTCAGTATTTTTTTTATAGGTATAAGTATATACCTATATATATATAAATAAATTGCTTATTGGATTGATATTTTATTTTATTTTATCCTATAATGTTATTGTAGTGATTACTGCATAGCAACGAATAACGTTAAGATACTCTAGTCTTAACAGCACTAGTGCTGTTAAGATTTTCTTAACGCTATATTGTTTAAATAAATAACTCCTAGGATACCAATTTTTAAAAAGTGTTTTGACAGTAAATAAAAAATATATTCATAATTGAACTATAATTTTGCTTTTTTCTACAATACCATTATAGGATAAAATAAAACGTGTTACGATACACGTAATGTTATGCGCTTTTTACATTACTTGTATCGTAAATTACTATTACCCACTTATCCATTTTTAATCTTAACAAATTGATCTTTGACTTGAAACTCGCTCCAAAAATTTATACGCGTATATCAAAACATACATTTTGACTTACTTTACAATTCCTACATTAAATATGAAGTTGATTTGTTATATTTACCTACCGTCTTCATAAACATGTTTGTTGGTATAATAATTTGGAATGCATTTGGGACAAGAAGTAGATATTTTGGCTACAATTGCAACAATTTTGTTTTTGTTCATATTCCAAATAATAATCCAAATGAATTTTCTTAACAAAAATCTATTCATTAAAAATTTAATATAAACTCCTTAGTATAATAATAATAATAACTTAAAATGTAGCAAACATGAATTTTTTAATAGAAAAACTTTAATTTATGTTTGTGCAAGTGTCGTTTTTCTCTTTATTATTAATATTTTGCGTTTATATAAATTTACCACGATGATTCATTATTTTTATTTACCCACATCTGATTTGATTACTTGAATTTTCAGAGTATGAATCCACCATGAATTTTTAAACCTAGTTGAAAAGATTTATACCAACAATTGAATTATAACACCAGTTACCTACCTAAAAATACTATCGCCCTCTTGACATAAAAATTTAACTGTTTCACTGACTTTGGAAACTTCAAAAGATCAAAGTTACCCAAAGTCACCAAATTTACACAGTTTTTTTTTTCTTACCTATCTCTCCTCAAACTGATTGTCTTCCGATGAGATCTAGCGGTTCTAGCACCCAACGCCCTCTTTCTCTATCTCTCACCAAACAACCCAAATCTACATTTCCTTTGAACTACTTTACACTTAATGAGGTGTGATTTAATTACCCCCGCATAATTAACAACTAAACAAAAATTCATCAAAAATAATATTAAAAGCAAATTGTTGCACTATTTCCGTTCCTTTCTCACCTTGCACACAGTTTTGGACACTGGACAGGTGTTTTGACACATAAATATCATAAATGCAATAAATATAAAATATTCTTACGAAACTACGATTTTTATAGTTAAAAACTTCCACCTTCATCTACCCACCCGAATCGATAAAAAGATATTTTTATCGCATATAAAATGTTTATCAAATTCGATAAGGGCCATTTAATAAGATTTGGCAACCTTATGTCTACATCATTAAACACTTGATCCATCAAGAAACTGTGTTTTTTTTTCTAAATTTATTCACGTCACCGCAAAAAACAAAATTATATCATTTTTTTTTCTTTCATAAATTATAATGATGGCCTCGTTCGGAGAGTTGGAAAAGAATTTTTATAGCCACTTTTTTCTAATATTATGTCAACGGTGTTTTCATAATAATTTCACTGGATTTGTGTAAGTGTATGTTAAATTAAGATACATTGGGGGAAGGATGGGTTTTAATATAAAATGAACGCACCAGAAACGCGATGCTCTCATTTCGTGTAAATTTTAGAAACAAGAATTTTCAACGTCAGTTAAATAAGGAAATCGTAATCGAAGATAATGGTAAATATTTACCCCCCAACTCATAGAAATCGTTTTGACTGTGTTAAATCTTCTTTAGGCCGATTTGAACCCCAAAGAAGTCAAAGGTGAGTGTTTGTGTCTGTGATTTTTGTTGGTGGTGTTAAAACGCGTTTTTAGAAGTTGCATTCGCTTTCGATGTGTTCGCAAACGATGATGGGGTGGTGGATGCTGTCGATTTACCGCATGTTATACGCGCCCTTAATTTGAATCCAAGTCTTCAAGCGTTGGAAAAATTAGGATGCCCGAAAAGGAAAGGTGGACGCTTTGAAAAGTGCGCTTTTTCACTGCTTAAACGAGTTTTTCATTTGTGTTAGGAGAGAAAACAATGAAATTGGATGAAATTTTACCAATCTACAGTCAATTGAAGAAAGAGAAGAAAGATGAAGGGTGTTATGAAGATTTTGTGGAGTGTCTGAAATTGTACGATAAAAAAGAAAACGGAAGAATGTTGTCTGCTGATTTGGTTTATTCTTTGTTGTTTTTGGGTAAATCCCCGCACTGTTTTTCTATGCAATTGTTCATTCTTCTATTCTTATTTGAATTTTTTCTGTTCAAAGGTGAAAAATTATCTGAGGATGAAATTGATATTCTTTTCTCCGACTGTTTAGAGAAGGAAAATGAAGATGGCGAAGTAGAATACATACGTAAGTGTTTTTTACGCTATATTAGTTTGTAAATTAAGCGATTTTTTTGTTGGCAACCACAGAATATTACATTTTATTCAATGTGATTTATTGCACCAGCTTTTAACACAAATTTCTCTTTCTTCTAGCATTTTTGAAGAGAATGTGTGGTATGGAACCACCAATACAAAAAGCCCCAGTGCGGAAATAAAGCCAACAAACACACGCCTTTACTCCCACATGTAAATTCACAGTTAAATAAATTGATTGTTATTTATAGTGGTTTTTAACGATTTCTCTCAAGTGTGATGAACAGTGATTAAAACAACCAAAGTCAATTTGAAAATTTATTACTCCTCAAAATAATACAATCATTTAACGGTATAACAGAAAAATTTAATAATAATAAAATAAATACAAGTTGTCCAATAAAGTTTATTAAATTTTTTATATACACTGAAATAATCGGCAGTGTCCAAAAAGTGAAGAGAAATTTTTTGTAAATGTATTTTGAATGTGCTTTTTATTAACGGTGTTCCATTTCCCTTGTGTTTTTTAATTCTGACTTCTGGTGTTGGTTTTTAGTGATGACTTAGCCTTAGAATAGTTTTGACGCACATATTAAGTAGCTAAAAATAAAAACACGAACATTTATTAATAATTTTTCAAGTAAGGTAAAATGGCGGGGATTTTTAGCGAATTTAAGCAACCAACAAAATAATGAAGAAAATAATAAAGAAAAGAAGCTGAAGCGGATAATGTGCTGCTGGATGTACCTGTACTCACTTAATAAAAATAAAAATCTAAATTTAAGTTGGTAGCTTACGCCATCATTTTTTTAAGGAATGCTGAAAATTTGGTAGAAGAAAAAATGTGTACACAAATTTCGGGTTTTGTTTTATTGAGATATTTTATTGTGTGGAAATACTTACGTTCATAGGGGATGAAACCATCATCATCTTCTTTGTCCATACAATCAGCTAAAACTTCATCTACTTCAGCGTCGGACAGTCTTTCACCTAAAAAATATATCGTAAAAAAGGAACTAAAGAACTTTTGGTTTCAGTGCTAACCGAGGGAAAGAAGAGTGTGAGACAATTCAGCGGCCATCATTTTGCCATTTTCTTCTTTGTCGTACAATTTAAGACATTCCAAGAAGTCCTCAAAATTGCCCTGTTCTTTGTCTTTTTTCACTTGACTGAAGATTGGAAGGAATTCATCTACTTTCAATTTCTTTTCATCTAGAGAAAAAAAAATGCAAATTTTGAGTAATGGAAAATTTTGGAAATCTGCTTTTATTACTCTTCTTCTTGGTTCCGCCTACTTTCTCTACGGTAGCCAATGTGGGGTTGAGGTTCAAGGCGCGAAGCATATCGCCCAAATTGACGGCATCGATGGTACCGTTGCCCTCAAAGTCGTAGATAGAGAAAACAAAGTTTGCTCCTAAACAGGAAAAACATACATAAGATCCTCATGCCAGAATAGGTGAACGAATTTGGGTCAGTGTAACAGAAGCACACGATCGCGCTGAGCTAAATTTAGCATTCGAATCTTGCGTTACTTAAAATAACGAAGCCGACCATATATGTTCCGTTCGGTTAAAATTAGCTCTCACTCATCAGACTATCACTTTCAGTAATTTGGGAGGAAAACCGCCCCTTTACTTAAATGTGCTTTAATTTTCTTGAAAATGTTTAACGAAATTATTTATGCCCAAGTTTTTAACAAAAATTACTACGAGTATTTACGTAATTTAAAATTTTCACTACGTATTTTAAATTACTTACTTTCAACATCCCTTGCGCTCAAATCTGCCTGTAAATTGCAAAAAAATAATTAGTACATGATTTTTTGGGACTTTTTGGACATGCACAAACAACATATAGAAAAAATTCTACGTTTTCCAAGTCACTATTTGGACAACAAATTAACAACATTGGTGGTGGAATTACACATATAAGGGTTGAAACACAAAACGACATATACAAAGGGGTAAATGCAAAAATTCAAATACCTAAATGCTTTTTTACAAAATTTTATAACCTTCTCGCCCCTTTTTGCTAAATGGAAGAAAAATTGATTACGAATTTAAAACTATGTAAAGAAAAAATTCGTTACTATTTGGGCCTTCTTTATCTTCTGTTTCCAGTACTTAAACGCTTTAACATATCCCGGTTCAGAGCGTAATTTTAGTTTTTTTTCACCTTGCTCTTCCATCTCGCAATTAAAATTTTTTTACTGTATTTTTAGAATTTTTGCTGGCGCACACACGAAAAAAATTTTATTTAACAAACATGCAACCAGTATGTTAAGTAATCTTATTAAAACTACTTACCATTGTGTGTGATGGTACAACTGAAACTTGCCTCCTAGTTAATTGACCAGAAGTGGGGCCAGGAGTACGCTGGCTCGCTTGTTTTATATGTCTAGATGGCGCTAGTGGCGTACAAACGCCTGAAACTGAAACCTAGTATGGTCTCTCTATTATGGTTTTTGCGCGGGGGACCAACGAAAATCACCTTATTATATTATAAATTTGTTCACAATATCGAAATTTATTTGAAAATATTCCGTTAATTTTTTCAAGGTCGCAAGGACGAGTCTATCATTATGTTTATAGACAATTTTATTGTTATTTTCTCATGTATTTTCTCATCTTTCGTATGTGTGTCAATTTTCATGGATTCAGGCTAGCCCGAAATATTCTCACCCACAAATCTAGTACAACAGTCCGTAAAAATGTATTTTTAGAAACAACACAATATTTTTTATAAACATTACAATCGTATACGAATCCATATTCGAGGTCAAAAAGTCAAGCATGTATTCTAGGCTTTATTTCTGCCCAATTATGGAAAAAAAATTTTCAATACAGAAATTTATAAATGTTGTTAGTTTAGTTTGGGGTTTCTTTGTCGTCGTCGCCCTTTTTCGTATGTTTTCTTATAAAATGCACCATTTTCGAGCCGAAATTCCATTTTTTCTCTTTAATTTTCGCCGGATACGTTTTTAGTGTGCGACATTTTTCGATAAAGCCTCGAGTCTTGCTCGTCGCTGGCATCATTGGAAAGGTCATCCGTTTAATATCCTCTTCGGTTTGGCTGTTGTTTAATTGTACTTCTCCGAATTCGTCATCGGGCTCCTCAAACTGTAAATTGGAGTCCAAGTCGATAACGTCAACGATTTCCTCATTTTCAGGCTCTGGACTGCTTAATGGTTGTTTTTCGTTTAAAAATTTCGAGAAAATTTGCTTAGAATTTTTCACTAAATCTGTCAAACGTCCTTTTTTCTCTAAAATACCGAATTTTGTGCTTGCTGATGGCTGGCTGGCCGTCAATTGATCACCAACACCACATGTCCTTAAATGGACCTCATTTGGCGATCGTTCCATGGCATTTTCCACCACTTCTCCCACAATTTCTTTCGCTATTGTCGTTTTTGATAGATTCTTGTCTGGTTTTAGCGTCAATTCACAGTCGCCGGTGCCTAAAACAAACCAAACGTACAGAAATATGTAAAAAAACTTTGTTTAAAATTTACTTTTGCCCATGATAGACCTTACAGCACAAATATCCACATCAACAACAGACATTTTAGCTTTGAAAGTGCACAAATCGGAATACAAATGTCGAATTTTATTTAAACCTCATTTGTTTTCGCCTAACAAGATTTTTCAGTATAAATTTATTTGACGTTAGAAAATCCCATTGTTAAAAATTCGCACATAATGACATGTTAAAGAAATTCTCCAGTAAAGAAGGTAAAAATCAGTTCGGCAATAGGGCCATCATTCACGCAGACACCTCAAAATCAACAATAAAAAATGTTGATTTGGATTTGGAGGTGGAAATGGATGATGGTATACATGAAATTCTTGCATCGCCAAATAAACACAAGTCCACATTGCTGGATGTAACGATTTTGAAGCAGAAGAATTTGGATTCTGTGTATCAGATCGATACGACGACGTTGAATGGTCAACAAGCACGTGATTTTATTACAAATATGGAGTTTGAGAAACACTACAAGAAGAAATTAATTGATAAAATTTTGAAAAAGAAATTGTCAATGAACACGTTGAATAAAATTCAAAATGTAAAGAAAAGTGAAACGAAACTTCAAGTGCATGATGATGAATCGATGGCAACTGTGCGAACGAAAGACTTGTCTAAACATATTCAGCATTTTACTGCTAGGAAAAGTGGTGAAGGGGATAGGGTCGAGCAGGTTTACACCACTCCAAAGGCATATAACGATTTGTTTACATGCAGGAATCGAAAAAAATTTGAGAATGACAAAAATGAGCTTCCTTG
The DNA here is from genome assembly GCA_963930825.1 of Silvanus unidentatus. Taxonomy (NCBI): domain Eukaryota; kingdom Metazoa; phylum Arthropoda; class Insecta; order Coleoptera; family Silvanidae; genus Silvanus; species Silvanus unidentatus. Next base: position 12,605,874 of record OZ005762.1, read on the forward strand.
CACTTGTAAAAATTGTGCTTTGTTAGGAATTGTTGAAGATTCACAAAAAAGACCGATGATGGAGACAACTGCTTGTCATTTAAATGAAAGACCAATCAAAATGAAACCAAAACCTTCAAAATCAAATGAAAATCTGCAAAGTGAAGATGTGCACATCGAGTGTAAATATTATTTCAAGTATCTGTCATCGAAGATTAAATATTTAGAAGCTAGATTGGCTAAACAAGAAGAACGTGCAGTGCCAAAAGACTATTTCCGGAAAATTATTACAAAATTGGTTAGTAATATTGGAAAGATAGCGAATCAAGGACAGCAAAGTGATAAAAACGTGCAAGCAAATGAGAATCGTGCTGGATTCAAAAGTAAACACCGTCGTGAATCGAATAATGGAATGGCGAATCGATTTACGGTGCATACGGCTTTAAATGATGATCATAAGACCAATGGACCGTTTTGGAAATGGGGCGAAGATTTTGTAAAACCTGGAGTTGATTTGAGAAACAAAATTCAGAATATTGTTGATGAACAGTTGTTACATTTTAAAGAAGAATTAAAACAGCCAGAAAAAAGGAAATTTGGGGAGTTACCACCGAAAATTTGTAATTCGGATTCAACGATTTATGCAAAAAGAAACTGTCGAAGACAAGTCAAAAGAGAAAAGAAGGAAAATAAAGTTAAGCCAGAGAAGAAACTTTCAGAACTGTCTTTTAACATTGACATGTCCGATGATTTAGAATCAAGCACAGCTTTTAAGACCAAAAGCAAAAACAGCGATATTTGTAAGTCGAAATAAATTTCAGAATGTTTTTTGGATTTTTTTTATTTGCAGATAAATTAGGATTTTTAAAAACCATTTCAAATACCAGAGAAGAAGACAGAGTTCAACTTTGGAAAAGTATTTGGAAGCAAGCTTTAATCAACGGTCAGACGAAGAACGACAAGGTCACAATTCAAATTCCTCGTTTCCAAGATGAAAATAACAAACCAGTAGAGATTCAATACACAATCGGCGAACTTGAAACACTTCTTATCAAAAAACCATTCAAACTGAATAGTAAATTAGAACGAATGGAGAAACTATTTGAAAAAAGAAAGCGGCGACACTTTAATCCTTGAGAAAAATATAAACACACTGTGCTTGTTTTGTAATAGTATTTTATTTTTAACAGTATACAAAATTCTTTTTAATTTATCACATTTCTTTGTGACGGAATTCTCATATTTTCTTTATTAATTGAAATTACTAACCCTCCATAGAATTAATTCATAACTGCCTATAAATTCTTTAGAGAAAATTTAATCCTATCCAATCTAAATTCATCATCAATAATTTTTTTATTGTTTTTGTTGTACTTGAATTTATAAAAAGTGAATAACGAAGTTTAAAGCTTTTTAAAAATAGTTTCATAATCACTAAGTTAGATGGATTAGTGCCAAAAAAGCGTTAAAAAGGCCATAATGCAATTATTTTTAAATTACAGTTTTTTTTTCTTTCACTAACAATAAGGTAATTATTTTTCGTACACATTTAAAATCGAAGCACCATTATCACGGAGAAAATTGAGCTTTAACTTTTAATAAAAAAGAAATCTCAAAAAGAATTTTTAAATAATGGTACAAGTTCCGATAATACGGTTAACCTTCCGTCCCTAGGCAGACGTGTTGATCTTTTGGGCGCGTCTTTTGCTCAATTGCTTCCAGAATCTTCTGTCCAATTGCTTGTCCTTCAAAAAATTTTTTTTATTTATGCAAAACTCAAATTTCAAATCTTCTTACCTTCAGGCGTCTTGGCGATAAACTCTTATCGGAATGCGTGGGTGAATAGTGGTCGGATTCGTTACCTGTCTCCTTAGTAATTGTCCTTAAATATTGACTACCTTCTGGAAATGTTTCATAAATTCTGCGTTCTGCTCTACGTACATTAAAGAATTCAAAACTACAAATAAATGCCAACAAATTACCACATAGGACCAAAAAACATCGATTAAAGATTACATTTTAATACTCTTATTGCGTGGTACCCGTTCAATATTTACAAATTTCGCTGCTGGCTTGAACCGATTGAAGAAACAGATGTCGTTTTCGTCTTCGACGCCTTCGGCAGCTTCGATAATATGCCGGTAACTTTCCGAGCGATGAATTTTCGTCACTGCTTCCACTGTAGTAGAATCCGTCGATTGATGAGCTATCCTCATCGTCCTCTGTTCTTGGAGTTGTTGTGATTCCACCACACTCTCTTCTACTGTTTGTCTTTCTACAGCAGTTAAACATGTGTCAGCAGCATCTCCAATTTCGTTGCCCTACCCACAATGTAAGCTCGTTTTATTTTAGGTGCTTACTTGTTAAGTTCGTCCTTTGGACGTACATATTTACCTGTTCTGGTGAGATTGATGGCTCTGTTAAAGATGTGGTGGAGGAGGTTGAGGTTTCCGAACATTCTTCTTCGATAAGAGGCTCTAAAGTGCGTCGGGGGAGTAGACCTCGCATTACAGCACCGCTAATTGGGGGAGTCATCAATAACTCGTCCATCATTAATTCTGTATCATCACCGTTTTCGGAAGAAATCGATCCATCGTTAGGCTAAAATTAAAATAAATTAAGCATTTCTCCAATAACTCATAAGTGTTTGATCTTACTGATTGCTTTCCTTCGTAATTCAAGCATAATGGATCATCTAACTCCCCTCCACTAGTCGGAGTTCCCCAAATCTCCTCCCCAGAAGTGGCTCCTGATGTTTCATCTTCTTGTAACTCCTGATCTCCATTTAGAACGTTATCTGGTGACTTTAAATATTTTTCAAAAAATCCACCACCGCTTCGGTACTCTTCCAAAAACGACATTTTTTCCGCCATGAAATTTCCAGCTCTTGCTGTCCAGCTTCGGATTGAAGAGTGATTAAAAGCTTCATTGTCAATACCTTTTTGTTCTTGCTCTTCGCTTCCTGTTTCACTATTTGAGCTTGAATGGTGCTCCCAAGACTCGTCATGCTCTTCAGAGCCAACTCGTTCCAAACTGGAAACAGTACCAAATCGACGAAGTGTTTGTACTGAACTGCTTAACGAATGGTAAGGATGCTCTTCAGTTTGTGGAGAATCGTCAGGCGAAAAGTCGTTCGAAAAATTAATGTTATTTCTCTAAAATCAAGAAAAGAAAAACAGTAAACATGTTAAAAAATATCTACGAAAATTTTTACCTCGATTTTTTGTCTTTGGCACTGACAATCTTCTTTTGATTTCAAACTGGAATACGCAGTTTTCGTGGAACTTTCCGGCGTTGCTGCTTCTACGGAGATTTTCGGTACTTGTGGTATGAATGGATCTAATTTCACAAAACTAGCAGCTGGATTGGCACAAAGACCCAACAACAAAAGCGGTTGCCAATCATCTTCCTCCAAACTTTCTTGTCGATCATTTTTCTTTTCACTTGTACCATTTGTAAGAGAATCAACGAAATTTTGAACATTGCCATTCGATGTAATGCAATTCTTGTGGCATTGTTTGCACACAGGGACGGTTTCTGGTACTAATGGACTGGATCTAACAGTGACCTGCTTGAAAAAAAATTCAAGTTTTACAAAATTATTGAATTGTTTGCGTTGTACCTGGCTTTCAGTGGTGGTACTCTTTGATGGACTGTGATCATGATCAGATAACACCATCAGATCCTCCCCATGACTCTCACTAACTTTTGTGTCATTAGGATAGGTAATATTGCCTTGGCAATCGATCAGTTGCAATTCTTCCGATCGTTTTCTGAGCATTTCTTCGGTCCAATCTTGTTCATCGAGCGGTTCCATTTGGGGCAATTCCACTTGGTCCCCTCCCAATTGACCTTTCATCCATTTTTCTAAATGTATAGCATTGTATTTGCTATTAAAATTAGTTTTGCTCAATTGTTTACACTTTAGCTCAATCAGGGCGTCAATTTGCTTTTGTATCTCTTTAGTTTCATTTTGATTTTGATTTATGTTTTGCGGCGTCTGAAAAATCGGGCACTATTAATGCAATACATTTGTTTTCAAATTGTTCAAACTAAATAAAAACAAAACTGTTACATTATTTTATAATAATAATTTTCTAACTAAACTCTAGTTATAACTGTTAAAGTTGATAAATACTAGAAAGGAAATTAAAAAGCAAAATATAATAACTAAAATTTTTATTTGCAAATATATAATATATAAATTACATTTCCTTTTTCGTTAATTTTTTTTTGTGTTTCGTCTCTTTATCAACAATTTGTAAATAATCTAGAATTGGAACTATTTAAAATATTTAAACTATAGTCAAAGTGTATATATACTTTTTTCTGTTCATTCAAGTACTAAAAAATGTACTTAATGAAATATTAGGCAGTAATTGGTACAAATAGTGCTTTTTTTGGCATAAAAGGAAAAACACTGATGGCACATAATTCATATCGAGATTTTAAAAACATTCCATTCTCCTAACACACAATAAATCTATTTAAATTTTTAATAATAAAATTATCTCTTCAGGTACTATTCAAAAATAATGCTCCTATATCAAATGTGGAAGTCCATTCAATTATTATCGTTATTTCTTTTCACTCATAAAATATAATTAGAATTACATTAACAAGTATGCAAACAATGAGTATGAACAACAGTTATTCCGATTGGCAACTCGTATTCGAGATGCCATCTAATTGAAAGAACGTTAAATCGTAATCGAAATTACTTATATCCCACGGATCCTCACTGAAAGTCAAAAATTCTATATCCTCAGAATTATGCGCCTCAGTTTCCGAGGAGACCTCAGTAGAGGGCGTTAGGATAGCGGATGGTGTTTGAGAATCTTGTTTCGGTATCAAACTACTTTCAGAGGTGAAATGTGAAGTGAATGCTTGTGATAGGTCCGATTTTCTTGACGATGAAGATGTGGAAGAGTGCGAGGAGGTGATTTTAGCGGAAGGGGTTTCTGGTGTTTTCGCGTTCTGTGAATTGGTGGTGGGGATTTCATGGAGTGGGGGCACAAGGCATGTGGTTGTTGTGGTGATTGTGGTAGTGGTGATGGTATTTACAACTACTGGTTCGTTGAATTGACCTCTAGTGTGACGCACCTGACGACGGTAAGTGAAAGATTCGGCTGATTGTAGAGTGGCCACGGAAGAGGTTATTGGAGCGTCAGGCGATTCTAATGGACTGCTAAATGAACTGCCTTCCATGCCTGCATTTACTTGGAAGCTGCATGTGCAACAACAACAACAAATCAACAATCTAAGTAAATAAACTACACTCAAAAACGGTATCCAAGAAAGTGGACTCTAAAATTCTCTCTCTTTCTGTCTCTAAATGGCTCTAATAATTAAAGAACATTTTTTAGAAATCTGCTAAGAACTAGAACTAAACGAAAATTTCTCTAGTGGTAACTCACATCTGTCGTTGTAACAAATTCTGCCAAACCGCTTTCAGTTCGGTCGTTGGTGCTCGAAGGATCACAGTTCTTTTATTGGCGTTCTTGCGGGGAGTCCGCGACAAGTCCGGACCACAATGCACTGTTGGACTTTCTGCTTTGCGGCCTTGTGGGGAGACCGTTATCCGAAACTCGGTATCTAAATCCAACAAATAAAAAAAAATCAAAATCCAAATATCCAAAATTTAAACGCACCTTTTTTTCTAACGTTGAAAAAAACATCTACAATATGCGTTAATGGTAGAGGGTCTTCTATGATGAACAAAACTCGATCTCTTGACACTTTGGCAAACAGGAGAAGATCACTGAAGAGTAAAGTCCAGTATTGGCGCACGTTTCGACCTTCAATGCGACTCAGATCACCACCAAAAATCCATTGACGTCCCGGTTTGTTCAAGACGAAAGGCTGCATTGAAATTGGAGTCAGATTTTGGAGTTGTCATAATTTTTCTTGACACTTACTTTACATTTTGTAAAAACTATTCTATTTTCTAAGTCTTGTACTGTCAGTAATGGTCGTCCTTCACCCATTGGCTCCATTAAACCAGCTTCGGAAGTAATTTCTCTATAAGCTAACTATTAAAATCGAAAAACAGTTAAGAGTTTCTTTACGATGAGACAAGAGATGGCGTTACCTGTAAGTCATGTACGACTTGATTTATCACAGCATAGTCTTCATGGTTGGGTTTCGTTTGACTTTGTATATTAATTAATAGTTTCAGTATTTCACGATAATGTTCTAATGGTTTATGAATGAATGTGGTTAGATCTGGTCGTCTGCGTGGCACCACTGGTATTTGTATAAAACGTACAAAGTCTGAATTGCTGTTTTTCAATTTATTCGCCAATAAAAAGTCGGCTTTCTTAATGCCGGCACAATAACGTCGATAGGCCGCTATGATTTCCGTTAATTTTAAATGATAAGTTCTAGGCAACAGATAGATTTGGGGCTCATTGTCTTCGGGTATTAAGTGGTCTAAAATGTCTTCGGATATTCGTAACAACTACAAGAAAAAATAGGTTTTCTGCAGATTAGTTATAGTTGGTTTAAAACTAGGTTGTCTGAAGAAAGGAAAATTAAATGGAGACTATTTTAAATGTTTAAAAAAAATCTTCTCTAATTGGGTGTCAAAGAAAAATAACAGAGAATTTTTTCTGTGGATAATCTCGTTATGAACATACTTTATATAAATGAAAACCGTTTTATAAGACTCCAATATTCAAGCACTAGGTACATTAATCATGTGTAACCTGTTGATTATAAAGTCTTATAAAACATGCGATTTAAATTTTCTCTATAATCTGCAATTTTCAAATCAATTAACAATAAAAGTATACTATTAAAATACAACCACTCAAAATGTATAACTGCAGTTTCCGGTTGATTTTCATGCGTTTCCGTTTTATAAAAACATCCAATTTAATCTTTACAACTGCCACATTCATAAAAGTTGCAAATTACAAAAAGAAAATTTATAAACGCACGTATGTGGAGCGAATATAATTTCGTCTTGCATTTTTATGGCCCCACAAGAGCACTTTATGTATCATTACTAATTCAGTTTTGTTTATTGGCTAAGAGTGAGATAGCGCTTACCTCTTCGGAATTTTGAAATAGGACTCTATGTTCGTGTGGCGTTACTAAATCTCTTCGTTCGGCCAATGCGGACACGAATCTAGTAATGGCGAACTGCATGCCAGTCGCATATTGCTGCTCTTTATTTATTAATTGGTACAGGGCCTTTTTTCTATTCTCTTCCGGATTGTTTGTTTGTCTCTGTACTCACAAATCGTATACATAATTAAAGTAGAGAAAGAAAAAATTGAACAACCCCAAAAATAAAAAATTGTAAAAACATATATTTAACGTTTCAATAACATTTTTTTTAATTTAACAAAAAAAATCATTCCTAATAAATTAAATAAACAAGGATAAAACAAAATAGGCAATAAATTAAAATAATCACAACTAAAATAATAAAAGAATTAACATTAAACTACAAATGCGCGCATGTACGTTGCGCAGAATATGCGCATAACTGTCTGCTGTTCTGCGCATCATTTTCCTACACAACTGTACAAAATTTGAAATTTGATTTTATAAAATACTGGCCATAAATTAAGAGAAAAAATTACACAACTTACAAAAATAAATAAAAAATAAATCATAGAAATAGAAAATAATTATACAATAACCCCACTACCAACCTCAGCACTGAACGTAACTTGTGGCAAATTCAATTTACGTCGACTGTAGTCCGCTGAGGTGGTGTTGGTGGAGCAAACAGTGGAGGGTCGCCTTTGTGGCACACTTTGAATGGCGGACACTGACAACGAAGAGACTCCCGTCGTGCTGCCCGTTGTTGTTGTTGTTGTTGTCGTTGCTAATGGTGTTGTGGCAGTGGTCGACTCTAATCGCTTCACACTCGGCACTGAACCGTTCCTGGAGGGATTCCTTCGGAAAATCTCCAGCATTAATTGACTCCCATAGGACCTGTAAGTGTTTGAAATTAATTCCCTCCTAATTTCCCTATCCCCACTCTCTTCCTTACCTAATTAAGTTTAAAATATCAATCTCTGGCATCATGACAACATTATGCTTGTCCACAAAGATAATATAGTCTCCCGGCAAGATGCCAGCCTTATCAGCTGGCAACCCTTTCTCCACCCTCTCAATGCGTGGCGGATGCGTCCAAACAACGGAGAAACCGAATCCGCACTTTGGTTGTCGTATCAATTTTTTCGTGTGCGTAAACGGCGTACGACCGTTCTTGTTGCCAGTCGCTTTACGTTGCGTTGCAGCCGGTATCGCTTCCGGTCCCTCCGTCGGATCCAATTCCAAATAACGCAAGAACAAATTCTCATCGGCATATTTCTGTTGTTCGCTCAATGTTGTTTTGTTGCTGGTTTTCTTCAGATCCGTATCCAGATCGTCGACATTTATCAAATCGTCCACACTTGACTGACTTTCGCACATTGTTAATGGCTTGTTTGTGGTGCAAGTGGATGATGGATCGTCGTTGTCTTCGAATGTTATCGGCACATTTTTTGTGCGGCCAATCGATTGGGAGAGCAGCCGGAATGCACCACTGATACCCTGAAGAGAATTTGTGTTAATGCGGTGTTTGATTATATGCAACCAGCAATTTAATTACCTCTTTTGAAGCATGTCCAACATCGAACGACATACAACCAAGGAATTCGCTACTTCTGCAAAAAACAAAACTATTATCAAAAATCAGGAAAAAAAATTAAATATCACAGTAAATCCCCTTTTGGCAATTAGTTCGAGTTGAAAAATGGTTAATAAGCCAGGTCCGAGGGGGACGCTTATCAGTCAACAACAACATGGGGTGATTATTTACGTTTAACACCGGTAACAAACCACCCGCATTTATACACCGAAAACCCCAACAAATACACGAAATTAAATATTATACTGCCCCCTAAACGGGAATGAATGACCCGTACATTTGGGGTTCTAACGGTAGGAAATTGTTTGTTTATTATTGTACGCGAGAGGGTGTTTTTATAGCAACGATATTGTTTATTATTGTTTACTATTTTTTTGTCCGTCTTGGAATGGCAAATCACGCGATCTAAAAGAGGGTTTGCGTGTGTACAGAAAAACACTCTTTTACGAGCATCCCTCAGAGAGAGAACGTTGACCAAAGAACGGAAATTGTTGATGATTATATCAACATTTTTTTGTTAACGGTCGTTAAGGGGGTTGCAGTGCGCACCTAACAACGAATTAATTAATTCCCGTAATTGTAAAGATGCGCTTTTCACACCGGAGTATTTCCAAAAACCTCCAAAATCTTTGCGGTATTTGTTAAAAACCACTCTCGAGTGGTCTCTTAACATTCAAATATTAACCCTCTTTTGTTAGTGGTTGCGGTCAATATAATCTCCTAACAAGTTTCTTAACTTCCTCCTTTTTATTGGCTTACACACCGCTAATCGCCACTGTTTCCCAATTGATATTCTGCCCTACTTACTTCTTTTCCCATTACGACATTTAAACACTAAATTATTTTTTTTTAGATTACGGCACTTGATTGTTAAACGTAAAGCAAAGGTTAAGGGAGTGGGTGGTAAAATTCTGCAACAGAAATAATTAAAGTGATGTAGGGGGACAACAGGTAAAAAGCAATTTCCTATTTACGAAAGAAAAAACAAATTCCGAATTTTAACTAACCGATCAAAGTGAAACACTAGTTTTTTTTTATTTACTCACTAAGAATTGTTTTAAAAAGTGTGTATTATTTAAAAAATGCAATTAGCACGTTTTCCCATCACTTTGTGACCGCACTTCGTCGTCATCGAGCTTGGCACGGTCATGAAAACGGTCAACTTTACCGGGGAGGTCACCCAGTGAAGAGTCTTAGTTCTAGGTGCCGCGATATAGGCATTCATATCCCATTTGAAAAACGAATTTACAACACTATTATCACGCGTCTTTCTCTACCCCACAGCAAATCGCATCTTGAACGATACAAATGTGCGATGAAATGTTGTAAAGAAAAATGTATGATGGAAAAGCCACCAAAATGCCACCATCGATCCGAAACGGGGGTGAAGAACGGAGATTTTGCGTACTACTGGTGGGGGAGTGATGCGCAAGGCTTGCGCAATTCAACCGAAAAAAAAACACGAATTTTTATTACAAACCACTGGAAAATGTGCAACGGGGGGTTCATTATCATGATGAGCAACAAACAATTTCTGTCACATTTCGAAGGATTTTTGGCGGGAAAACTATTTTTCCTTTTCTTTCTTTACCTTGTTGTCCGATCGCGATGCCAGACCTCCACATGCAGTCTTTGCCTCTGCAAGCATCCCTCGGAGAGCATAAATTTGAAAGAATGATTAAAAACCGGCCGATTCGAGTCAGATTGGACGGCGGTGCGTTGAAGTGGTCCAATCCGTTTCCGTTTGTTCTCGCCTGACGTTTCACTAATGTAAACCTTGAAAAAAAAGAGAATTATAGTACAATTAAAAAAAGCGTCTCTACTTGTTGAATTTCGGGGGCCCCCATTGTCTTTCCACACGGAGATCAGAGCCAAATGGGGCGTGCATGTACCGTCCCCCTCCATCCCACTCATCATCCAGCATCCGGCAATTTTTATAACTGAATTTAAACAATTCCCCGTTTTATTGGATTTTATTGTACCGCAAAGACAATAATAATAAATTCATCCCTCCCAAAAGAAAACACTTTGATTTGAATAAATCATACGAGGTGAATGTAAAAACACACATAAATTCCATCCACATATTGTCTACATAAAAATAAATAGATTATTGTAAAATAGGGTCCCTCTCTTACAATTTTTTTTGCGCTTCTCTTATTTACGTATAAATCTCGTAAGAGTGGCGCTCTTCTAGTGCCGATCAATATCAAATGGTTGCGTCATTTCTGACTTACTTTCCTACGTCATTAATAGGAAAAACATCCAAAGTTGGAATTATGATTTATTTTTTTCGTATTTGATGTGGTTGCGTGAGAGAAAAACATGTTTCGCCACCCACCAACCCAATCACTAAATGAAATCAAATGCTACATTTCCTTAATACGACATGAAACTTCCTAAACAATTTCTCTTATAAGATTTTTTTTTTCGTAATCGTTCTTTAAAAACATGTGGATCGAATTAGTATCGGAGATTTGCTAGAGCATAAATGATAGTCTATATGTGGCTTTTCAGGCATGCATTCAGCCGTACAGGCTTTTTCAGTTTCACTTCCACTCTAAATGATATGATGACAGTTACTGATACACTGTCATCACTAATTATCTTATTGGAAACATATTTATAAATAAAATAGTCGCACTCGTTGTTCGGTGATTTATTTTTAGTTTGCTCAATTTAAACGTTCTTTTTCGGTAATTGCACAATTGGATATATGGGAGTTATTTTGGAAATGAATTTGTTGGCATTGCAGTTGTATGTGACGAACAGTACAATCGATTATTTGCCTTGATACAATTATGGAAATCGGTGAGTTGGAAACTTGATTTGAAATAGAGTTTTTCGGTGAGATGTAAGCGATGACGCCATCTAGGACATTTTAAATTTGAAAAGTTTGTGAAAATATCTAATTGTGTTTACGGCTTTTTATTATTTTTCAACTTCATTTAATTTAAACTTTTGATTGCAGTGCCAATTCGCGCCAAACAATCCATTTGTTTTGTCAACTTTAGTCTATTATTTGATTTGGAAACTAATAAAAGGAAATAATGTTTGGTTTAATGGTGTTCGCTCAAACATTGTTGTATATTTTTTTGAAAAAAAGAATACATGACGAAAAGCTACTTTTCAAACTGAAATGCTTCTAAATTTTAGTGAAAATTAAATTAACCACGTTTTTAATTGTTGGTAGAGTTTGTTTAAAACCAGAATGTCCGCATAAGAAATTCAATTGTATTGTAAAATTTAATCTACCGTAAATCTCATTCATTTTAATAGCTGATAAAAAAGAATGAAAATATTCGGGCAAAGCATTTTGAATTGAAAAAGAAACACTATTAATTTTAAGTGGGTATTCAGTGATTGTGTAAAATGAGATTGTTGAAAATTTTGTCAGGAAATTATGATAAAATTTGAACCAAGATCTAAAATGTTTAAAAATTTTCACTTAAAAAAATTCAAGTGGGGTTAGTTCAAACCGAGAATGTCAACTAAAAAATTAATTGAACAATCAGATTTTTTTGCCATCGTAGATATGTTGCAAGATGGAAATGTTTTTAAATACTTTACAAAAACTAAATAGGTACTTCGATTTTTAACTGTAATCGAGAGATTGAAAGACATTCTCATTTTAAACAAACTCTACCTAGTCCAAAATCAAGAAAAAGTCTGACACTACAAAAACATTTCATTCTCCCCATCAAATGAAATTAAGACTTCAAAAACAAACTTATTACTCTGTGATTGAACCGTAAAAATTACTCAACAACAAAAACGAATTCACACCCCTACCCACCCTAACACCCATTACAAACTTCGTCCATCTGTCCCCGCTCTTACCTTCACATAAACATTCAAACTCTTGCCATTTAGTCGATAAAGGTCCTTGCAACGAATTACTGCGGACAAAAAAATCAATTACTCCCCAAAACCACATAAATACCAAAACCAATTACCATTTACAATCAACTCCTCACATTCTCTATAAATATTCAACTCCAAACTGCCTCTTATATCATAACTTTCACTCCGACTAGTCGCCGTACTTTCCGACAAACATGAATACTCATCCACCGCTTTAATTGGCGACTCAAATGTAATACATCTCCTTATATTCCTCGACTGTGTACCCAAAATCTCCTTATTCTCCATATAACAACTACGTAACGGCGTACAATCCAACGTAAAACTGTCATCCAACAAGTTTGTTGTCTTCACTTTCTCCGTCGTCCGTCTACGTCTAATACATTTCTGCCGTCGCAACGTGAACCCGCCACCACCCTCCGACGAGTCCTCCAAATGCGGCCGCTTCGACTCGTGCACCTCCTCCACACTTCCCGACCTTTTCCTGTTCTTCTGCATCAACAAATCATCCCCATCCACACACCGTTCATTGAACGTTTCATTCATATTGATTATTGTCTTATCACATAAATTATTGCTATTCTTATTGTTGTTGTTGTTGCAATTGCAATGAAAGTTGCCGACTAATTGATGTTGGCTTGTGGAACTCCTGAAACCGGAATCCGATGAGACAGACGTCAATTTCTGCTCCTGTACACTGTTGATGATGTTGTCATTGTTCTCCTGGTTCGGTTGTTTGGTGGTGTCTAAAAGTGCGTCAACAATTTCGTTTAAAGACAGTTCATTTATGTACGATGAATTGTCATCGTCTTCAATTCGACTAAATCTAAGCTCTAAGAATTTTTTGACTAGAGGTGACACAGTGACTTCGTTTTTCTTCGATGACGAATTAATTTTCAAGCCCGGGAAAAAGTTGCAACGATTTGGACTTAGAATATGTTGGAGAAGATTGTTGACTGGTTCGAATTTCGGTTTTTTCGTAGGCGGACACTCGTCTTCTGTGAGACAGTTGGTGTTTAAGAGACTACAAGGGGATAAATCGACGGTGAATTCCGGTAATGTGGGGGCGTAAACTTTTTTACAACTACACGATGTCGGCTCCAAAATGCCTTCGATGTGTGAATCGACAGTTTCGAATGGACGGAAAAAGATGCTATTTTGACTGTCCGATGCGAAATCGGCATTATGTTTTGGATTCAGGCACTTTTTCTTTTTCTTTGGACTGGAGTGACGACGTTTTTTATCACTTTTACACTTTTTTGTTGAGTGGATTAATGAACGATTGTGGGGGGTGGTTTTTAAGTTACTGACGTCACGTAATGCGTCGAATTGATGATGATTTTCACTTGACTTTATTGGTGTGGAGGTGAATTGGTTCTCTTTGTCGGCTTCTAATGCGTCTAAACTGGAACGTTTCGGTGTGGATCGGCGTCGTTGGGTGCTGGAACGGCGGCGACGTTTCGTTTTGCGTGGCGTTAGCGATTTACGTTCGTAATCGGAGACGTCGGATTTTTCTGATGCGGCTTCTCTTCGTGCCACTATGGACCATTTCAGCATTTTGACGAAAGGAACGCCTGTGGGGGAAAGTGAGGTGATTAGCGATCGTTAAAATGTAATCAGGAAGAAATAAGAAGGATGTTCAATATAAGAATAAATTGAAAAAGTTTCACATTTGTTATCTTTAAATTGAGATAGATATCTCAAAAACTTATTAGTTAAAACTTTTTTTTTGAAAACTATTCTAACTTCCAAATACGCGATGAAAACAAAAATTAAAAAGAATATTATTTTGTTTTTTAGATATTTTCAAAATTTATCTTTAATTGAAGTTATCTCTAAAAGTGGTTGAAGAAAAAAACATTACTAGAAAAGAAAAATTAGTAGGAAATGTTAGGCAAGTACCTATTTAATTAGAAGGTCATTTGAAAAATATGTTAATAAAGGCAAACAGATCAATAAGTGTTTAAATATGTCTTTCTATGTATTATGTTGTTTTCTTTATGTCATTCTATTATAGAGATAAGCATCTAAACCCATTAGATTGTTGAAGAGATATATTCAATTATTGACAATTTGAATCAAGATTAAAGTTAACAAAAATGTTGTTTAAAAACGAATGCATTAAAATAAAAACATAAATAGATTTTTCTATTAAAAAAAAACTTTAAGTACGTATATTAGGTACTAAAATAAGTATTTGATATAGAAATCAATTGCGAATTATCGGTTTTAAAAATTATTACAATAATATGCTGTTGGAATATTAAAAAGAAAGCAATTTTTTAGAGTGTTTATTGATCTCTCTCGTCCTACTCGAGAAAAAGTGAGAGAGAAAGAATTTTGGCGCGGACATTATCGTTGTGTCTCAACTATACTTGCTTTGAAAAATTAAAAAATGATTGAAAACCATCATGAATTTTATACAACTGTATTTCTAAAATTCTATTAGTTCCTGAAAAGATCAGAAGATATAAAAACAATTCTCACTAAAAAATATAAGGGTGAAACTTTCAGAAAATATTTAACAAAAAATTAATTTAAAATCAGCAATGTTTTTCATTAACCACGTCGAATAATTAGAAATACGATCCTCTTAATGTAAGGCATCGCTTTAAATTACAAAAAACTTTCGCTCAAAATATAAGAAATCCACAGAAAGTGAACAACTTATTAAGATTAAAAAACCGTCATCACTTAGAAAAATTGATTAGTGCTTAATAAAAAAGCAATCACACAAAGTGCAGTTTTTAGCATATTAAATATAGACGTCCAGCAACAATAATAATACCACAAAACAAAAAAACTCTTGCACCATCATGCAAGTTAACGTTTCAAATAAGTTAAATTCACTGTTCAAATCAGTCCCTGTTGTGGCAACCTGCTGTTCCACTCATTTAAATACCAATTTTCTATTCAATTTCCAAATGTTATCAAATCGACTGTTAAAAGTGATGAATTCTTATTTCAACCCCTTAAAATGACTCATTAATGACCATTCTAGCAGCATTTTTGAATAAAACAATTCACCAAAATTACTAAATCGGAAGTGGGAGTGCAGGTGTGCAATGAAAAATATTCTAGTTTTTCTCTAGTTTACCAGCTGCCGCCCTTTAAAAATGATTAAAAACTGTGCGTCCGCCAAGGGATGCAAAAATTACCAAATTATTTTCAATTAACTGTAAAAATTGATGGGAAATAAATTTCGTTCTTATATGATATTAAAGACTGAAAAACTTGTCGATCAACTTAAACGATAACAATTTCAATATAAAATTTATGCGCACATTTATAAAAAGGGACACGTGCGCCCACCTCAAAAAAAATTATGTAACGTTCACCAAATGTTAAAAGATAACGTAAAAATTTACATACACTCTTCTAGACGATATAAATTGTTGTTAAAAATTCATTCGACCACGTTTGGTAAGTGGAATCGATAACAAACTAGAGAGAAGCCCTATTAAAACTGATTAAATTTGAATTAAAATTTAAGAATGTAATCTGTTAAATTGGATTTTTTAACGGCCAACATATACAGGCCAAACGTTGTCTGTCGGTTTTCGCACAACTGCATAAGTTTGTATTTTTTTTTGCTGTTGTTGCTGCATTCAATCTCCTTTATTATAAACAGCCTCCAATCTTAGGTAGATGAGTTGCAATAAAAGTCCTTACGATGCACTTCCGTAAGATATTTTCAAGGGGGGTGAATTTTATATCCAGGTGATATATTTGTAACCTGAAAAAGTAACCTTTACGTCCTCTCTTTGGATATTATATACCCTTCGTCTAAGAATGGCATACCAACAATAGTTGATCTAATTTTAAATAGCACAATAGAGGAGAGTTTTTCAGACAGTTTCTCACGATTCTACCGAAAATTTTCTACTTATCCGGAAATGTTTATGGGCCAGTTAACGAAAATTTCATTATGTAAATATGCAGAAAAATAGTTTCATCATCAACAAAATCAATGATCGCATGTTTGAAATGACAATTCATTTTTTTGATCACATTATATAAAATGATCATTTGATCACCAAATAAATAAAATACCAATTAAGAACTTTTTAGACTTGTTAGTAATTTATAAGTATTTCTAATTAATTTTATCGATCACTTTATTTATATAAAATGTTTAATTCTTCCAAGATCTTTAAATAATCAATAAACAACGATTTTAACTTGTTATATTTTTAATCAAATTTCGGGTTTTTCTTTTTTTTTTATTGATCACTTTTTTTATATAAAATAATCATTCGATCCCAAAATCAATAAAAAATTAATTTCAACTTTCTAATACAAGTTTTGATCAAATTTCCACATTGACCACATTATATAAAAAAATCAATAAACAACGTCTTAAAGTCGTTAATGTTTTTTATATTTATTTCTAATTTTTTTGCTGCATTTTAAAAAATTTGGACAATTTTACTAAACATTTTCGGTTTAGAACCCCGGAAACATCCACAGCCACTTAACGGTACGGTAATTTCCACTCAACTTTTATGCAAATCGCTCATTTCACCCTCTTTCTCTATGTCTGATAGCAATAAAATTAAATTAAACTGCCAACATGCATTACAATTTTATTGCACCCGATCGGAAAGATTAGAAACAATAATACCGTTATACATACAGAGCACAGTGCATAAATAAATGCACAAACACACCCTGTATAAAGTTGTTGTGATTCGGGGGGTGAAAAATGTTTTGTAGTGACTTTTATCTGGTCGTAAATCGACCACAGAATCCGATTTATCGTCTATTTATATGTTAGTCTATGTCACTTTAAATATTTTTCTTCAAAGCTACAAATTTACGACCATCCGAAAGGGTGCTCATCTCTCGTTAACGGTATAATTAGTCGGACCATAATAATTTTCAATTGTACAATAATGCCGTTCCCCACACATGGTCTAATTACAATATGAAATTAGCATATGCTGCACGTTTTCATTAAAATATTGTATACAGTGTTTTTTTACATGCGTAAAATCATAGAGACATGAACGATATGAATTTTGATGTTAACGTTATGGTGAATAGGTGGGTTTGGTCACCATATGGCGGTAGAGTTAAAGTTACTGTATGTATAGTGTTAATTCGACCCCAATCGTGCTGTATAGTTTTCGGTGATTGACATATGCTAAAGATGGCAATTTTTGGAGTTAACTCACATGTCAAATGTTCGGGGTGTAATTGTTGTCACGCGATCATTTTTACACACGAATCGTTTAAAAAAAATGGAAAAATTTTATTAAGGGTGGGAAATGGAATTGTTAGTGTTTAGATTTTCTAGTTTGGAATGAATGTGGGGCGGATTTATGGGAGATCATGTGGAAGTTGACTGAGAGATCAAAAGGGTGATGATTTTGATCATAGTGTTAATGTAATTTGAATAGAATATTTTTAAATGTCCTAAACGTGACGGTTTTTTCATTTAAAAATAATGAGGGTGGTTTGATGGTTTTAGTATGTGTTTTTTATCCGTTGGTCATATGAATATTTTATTTCTTTAATATAAATAATTTAACGAAATAAATAGAATATGAGTTGAAGTTTAGTACAGTGATTTTTTATTTTTATGATTAAATAGATAATATTTAAAAAATCACAACCGTCAATAAAAAAATTACATTTGTGAGCTATAAAAAATAAAAAAAACAAATAAAACATAAACCCAGCACTTCAATTGCAAGTAAAAGCGATGATTTAATCAACGTCAAATAAACTATTCTTCACAGTGTATATTCTTTCCGTTTGATATTCATAAGTTCATAACAGTTTAATTACTTAATATTTAATAGTATTTATTCATCGTTTCTAATGAAATCAATATTTTTTAATCAATATCCTATATTTAGCTTAAATCGAGACTTAAATGATCACTTTCATTTCTAACAAATTGCTGTTACTTTTCTAATTGAATCAATAACAAAGTTTATTGACCTAAAATAAATAATATGTTTAAGATGTTGTCATTTAAAACTGATTTTATAATTTTTTTGAAAAAAAAGTCACAGCAAATTGAAGAAAAACTTGTAACTTTCAACACATTTGTTCACTACAAAAAAAAAACATGATTGATACATCATAAACTGTAAATGATCTTCCAACTATTATTTCCAACTCGAGTATCTCCTCTGTACGATGTTCATTATTCGTTCGTCAACAAAAGGTGATGAACATCGAATTTTTTACCCCCCACAGTACAACAACAACCCAAAATGCATACAATTGCCAAAACTTGAACAAAAATCCGAAATTTCAAAGAAACCGTCCAGTCATCGTAGACAGAAAAATTAATTTGTTAGCAACACTTTAAACGCAGTTTTTTTATAAGCACCTAATTTAAATGATCAAATTTCGAGGGCATTGATTTTTGATAAAAATTCTATTCAAAGACTAAAAGTGATTTTGATGTGGGTCGGTTTCGGGCCCAACCCTTTTCCCGTGACTTTTCCCATAACGCTCTTTCCTTATGGACAAGTTCACCCTTATATTTTTCTACCTCTCTCACTGTCGGCCCGTTTACGAATATTATTCTAGTTTTAATAAGAAGGCACATACAGGAATTTATTAATAACAACACCAACTTCTAGTACCCTCCTTTCTAATGTATATTTTAATTGAATAAAAACCTACCCCTCACATTATACTAATTTTAACGATCGCTAGATTGTAGCCAGTTTTTCAACCTGTGTAGGTACAGAAAAAAATTTCAAGACATTTTCACTGTGAAATATTTAACCAATTTTCCAATGAATAACTTATAACATTCAATTACAAAAATCCACCTACTTAGTTCCACTTAGTTAATTCTAGTAAGGCATGATAATTTTATTGAACCCACATAATTTTCACGCTTCTCGGATTATAGACCCTTGAAACCGTGTAAAAATATCCAAAGAATGTAAATGTTGATTTTTTTATTTATCACCGAAACTTTTACCTACCACGAGTTACAAAAAAAAAAGATCCAAAACCAGTAGGGGTTGCGCTTAAAAAGGGCGCGCTTTAAATGTTGTTCTTTAAACGGTAAAAACGTAAACTTTTTACGATTTGCTATTGATTCATTTTTATGTAAACATTTGATTTGAACAGGTGAGAATAGAGATTTCCTAGTTACATCTGTGTACACGGGATTAAGTCTGTGCAAACAGCTGACATGAAAATATATCGGAAGTTGTGCAAATAAACATCACAATTTAGAGCTACTCACCAAAGGGTTTTGGTTCAGAAAAAATCCAATAAAATCCTTTCGAATTGAACACACTCAAAAAACATCGTTGCACATTGAACGATTTTTGGAAAATACAGAAAAAAAAATTCAACTACGAATTGGAGGATTTCAAGAAATCCGGCACCGAACTGTACACCAACCAGTATGGCAAGTGTCTGACACTCTGGCGCGCTCTTTAACTTACCTGGGGTATACCTGGCCACCTATTGTTCGTCCCTCCACCCCACTTTTACCCCCACCAGCACACAGCACGCTGGAATTTCTCGCAAAATGTCCTTTTCGCGATTTTTTGACCGTTTAACTAGTCCTCAGCGGCAAGAGTAGAAAAATCTCAAGGCGAACTTCTTGGACCGTTCGTCTTCTCATCGACTGTTGGAGTCTCCGATGGGAAGACGCGTAAGTCCATGAAATGTTATGGAGACTAAACACGACCAAAAGGGGATTTTAATTAATCGTGGACTCGTGGGATAATTACGGATTTGCGTTAGCAACGATTCCCAACCCTCTTGCGAACGAGTTCAAAGAAACTTGCTGTCTAGAAGGAGAGAGTTGGCAAACATGATACAGTCGCGATTATAATAGACGGTAATTGATGGGTATGCCACAACAAGAAGCTAATTTAAGCACTATTTAGGGATAACGGACCCAATTTAAATGACATTCCAGACGGAATTTATGGACCATTTGTGATGGTTGAGTGCACGAAGGCCTTGACCTTGCCTAATAAGACCCTCTTGTATGTGAAACGAGCATCTCGAGCGGTGTGGTTTACTAATTACGAACTCTTCAAAGTAAACAGACTAAAGAAATATGGAATAACGTTATGTGAAAAAGTAACTGAAATTTTACTATCCAGTCAAATAAATAAAATAAGATTGCACAATTTTGTAAACTTACAATTTTAGTTAGAATCGGAATCAAAATTTTGTAATTTTACAAAGGTGTAATAACTTTGTAATCAGAGAAAATTCTTTAAACAAAGATAACTGTTTACACAATCATGTAAAATTACAAAAACAAAAACTTTTTGATTTTATTGGAACATAATCGAATTAAAACTGTAAATAATTTACACAATTAAGTAATTTTACAATGACAATTGATTGAAAGTGATTTTCTCAATTGCTTCTGTACTTCCTGTGCTAAACAGCATCCCAAGAAAAATGTCTTATACGGAAATGGGTACGATATGGACGCGTGCTTCGAGGTCTGCACAATCCGTCTACCCGACCGTGCTTATCCGGATTCTATAGAATCCCGCTTTGGATGGCGTGTTTTTCCTCTCCTGACAGAAGATATGTTACACAATACCAGACTGTGTTTACACTAAATGAACGTTTACGAAGGGACAGAGTACAGAACGACATCAACTGTATTCTAAATGTGGTAAATTTGAGTTGCTTTTGTATGGAAACTGGCAGTCTGTAAGGCATAAAAGCAGACTGTTACGCAAGAAAGAGAAAATCAGGGACCATAGCCAGGTGTTTTTATTATAGATTTCGCATAACGCATATATAGGTACAAAAATTACATACACGACTTGTGTATATAACTATATGTATGTGTGTATATATGATGGAGGAGAAAAAGGTGTAGTTTTGTGTTGAAAGCCGGATAAAATTCTATACGGTTAGCAAATAAGGGAATATTTGGAGCGAATACTTGGGACAGTTGTTGGAGATTGTATTGTTTTTCGGAATTTATGGTCAGCTGTGAAAGAATTTCACATTTCTTTCGTTCTAGTGGATGTCTTTTGATTTTCACAAGGGCAAAGGGCGCCGAAAGCCGTAAATAATTCCAGTAAATGAGAATGTAACTGTTCAACAGTTCGAGATTTTTTCAGAAATGTGCTTTTTTATTAACGACAAATTGTTTTAAACTCCCGTGTTTATTTTTTTCTGGTTTTCTTGAATATATTAATCATGTGTCAGAAATGAATGTTGAATGTTTGAAAGTTGCGCTCTGTGTGATGTGGTGTGCGGTTTCTTTGGCTTTTCGACGTGTACTCAACATTCATACACATCGGAAGATGTGAACAGATTGACATAAGTGCGACAGGTGATGTGAAAACTGAAAACTCCTACACCTGTTCAGAGATCTATACCTTTTTTCACATCAAAAGGAGAACGAGAGACGCGCGACAACACAAGTCTAACGGCGCCCACAATTATATTTTGTTTTACAACAAATTTTATGTACATGTTGGATATTTATTGCTTGTTTTGAATAGTTTAATTAATTGGAAAGTATCAACATTGTACATAGTTAAAATTTTATTTCGTTTTTAAAAATAAATGCGCTTTGTAGATAAAGTGGTGAGGTTTTTTTTATATTTTTATTGCCAGATTTAAGGAAATTTTGAGGGAGAATTGACCATGGAGGGTTTTTAATATGCATGAAAACATAAAAGTTGGATGTGATTGGAAATAAGACAGTTTTGTAACTCAATTGGGAAGAGAAATCTGTTTAGAGATACAAAGTTGAATGGAATCACAAAAAGAGAATAAATTGATGAGGGAATAAAGAAATACTCAAATATTAAAAGAATTCAATCAACAGCTTATGTTAAAAACTAATGGGATAATAATAAAAAATGATTTTAGAGGCATAAAACAAAAATTTTAGAAAAAATTCTAATTTTTTGTATACCAAATTTGTTGAAAAATTGAAATTTATGGCATATTTCTAAACTCACATATCTCAAAAAATTTTAGAGATAAAAAATTTCAATAGAAGAAAAAAATAATCAAACTGTAATTTCAGAACAAAATCTTAACTCAAAACTATTTTTGCTGAAATATCTCTAAAATTTTAATAAAACACGCAAAAAACTCTCTTAAATTACGGGAATCAAAAAGAAACAAAAAACAATTCTCCATCAAACCAAATTTAACAATACCAACCGTCGTCACTAATTTTTCAACCCCATTTAAAAGGAGAATGTCTGGGCATTCTCCTTTTATTCAAGATTTCTTTCTAGTCCACAAAATAATTTCATTATCTTTACATAATCAATCAACCAAAAAACATCAAAACAATTTCTATTTATTTGATTTACAAAAATAAACACACTGCTCATATTAATAACTGCACATTAATCGAAATTGTTGGCAAACATTTACAAGATTTTTTCTATCGATATATGCGGGCACAATTCTTGTATGTCCAAATAATGAGGGTGCACACCTTTTCATAACAATTTTTATAACATTTATTAGGAAAGCGTGTGCGGGACATCTGCAAAACCATCCAACTGTCCGTTAAACAAATTCCATTTTGCAAAAATTTTCTTATGGGAAAGCCCCTAATTACGTAGAAAATGTTCAAAAGACATCCATTTATATACAGAACACTCTCAATAGTCGAAAACTTGAAGTGAACTAATTTAGATCATTATTTGGGGATTACCGACAACGAGTTTCCAGCCTTTCTATTCAACAATATGTAAACAAATGTCCACAAACCGCATATCGACAAGAAATTTTTCTCCCTATGGAAATTAATTTCACCAATTGTAACAACCCACCCCCTTTTTTCTAAACCATAGTTAAAACAAATTATGTTAATGAACACATAGAAGACAAACCGTTTCGCATCTTCTGTACCCTTAGAGAATTTTTTTCTAGTTCCCCCAAATTTTTTTACCAGAAAACAACAATAGAATGAGATAATGTGGGTATAAGAGACTTGTTTAACCATCATTTCAGATCGGGACATCGTTATTTCGGGGCCTCCGTTTGCATAAAACCATTAAAAGTGCTCGTAAAAACGGATGTCAACATTTATATCGACACGTGTGCTCTTAGCCGCACTTTATCGCTTTTTCGGAGCTATAAAAGCGGATTTGGATGTTTCCATCGTTCAATTGATTAAATCGTGCAAGAAATTACCCTTTACTTTAAACTGGACCCCCCGTTAATGTAAGAAACGTTTTCAATTTTGTCATTTTCGTATCATACTGTGATTAATACGCAAAGCGCGCAGCTGCAACCCTTTTCGAAATGATTTTGTTTGTATTTTCGGGCACATTTTTTAAGCGATTTTTCCTACGGTTCGCTTCCTTTTACAGGCCATGTGATATATTAATTATGGAATTGAAATTGTTATAAATTTCTGAAGCATGAATTGTCACAAATTAATAGGCATATCGGGTTACGTTGCGCTTGTTTTAATTCGATTTCGAACATGTGTGTGCTCGTAATTAATACGACATAAGTTTTTATCAAGTTGAATATAAAGAGGGGAAATGGGAATAATAATAAGTATGTGGAGCTTATTGATAGTAGAATAAATCGGAGATGTAGGCAAGACTACGAGTTTTAAGTTTTTGGATGGAACTTTGATAAATTTATTTAATCAAGATTGAACAAAAATTGCGATTTCTCCAAAAATTTTAAAGAATGAAGTATAAATTTTGAAGATAATTTCGAATATAAAGTAAAATATTTTCTAAAAAGTTTGGGGTTGTTTAAAACTATATAAGAAAATTTGTTAAACATTTTAATTCAAATATCTCTAAAAATATTTTGGTTTATCATCATTAAAATCTCAAAAAATTAAGAATTTTTAATTTTTACAATCTTATAAACAGTACAATTGAAAATATCTCTAAAAATTAGAGATAAACAATTGTCTGTTTTACAGACAAATGTTTTTTTATCATAATCCATTAGATTTATCTCTAAAAATTATTCCCAATGAAATACAAGCGCGAAATTAAATCGTCATAAATAAAAAAAGGCAAACTCAAATACTGCAAGTATATTAATGATAAATCGAGAATGTTGACACTTCGACGCCTTAAATTCGTGCATGTAATTGTCGAATTTGATGCAATTTTTCGAGACTATAGACATTCAGGTAGACAACTATTTTTAGACGTCCGTATATAATGTTGTAATAGGTCTAAAAGGAAAGAAAAGAGGAAGATATAAAAAAGGAACCGATTATATTATTATTCATTGCAGTGAAACGTATTGATTTCGCATTATAGCGATGATCTATAACTAAGTCAGGCAAAATATCGAAAATGTATTGTTGTTATCTATTCAATTGGTAATGTTCCTATTCTATTCTATTTCTTGAGGGCTGCTGGCTATAAATTTATTGTACTTATAAAACTGGGGAGACGATTACTGATGTTATTTTTTTTCTTCCGTCTGTTATTAATGGTGACAATAATTATGGGCGAATTTTAAGGTGGAAACTTTCTTCCCCCTTTTCAAATTGTTTAATTTATGTGAAATAATTGATACGTAAAATATAATTTTTAACGTTTCTTTTGATATGAAAGTTTTATTAAATGAATATAAGTTTCCTGTGTTTGTGTGTGTGGAAAGGAAGTACGCATTTCTAAGCGATTCCTTAATGGCACATCTTCATTAAAACTTTGTTCGTCACTGTTAAACGCCACAGTAAATGAACCGAAAACCAGTCTAATCATTCATTTATTTTATGATTTACGGTTTTACAATTGGACCTGCAATGGAATTGGAGCCAGAGTCGGATCCAATCTTAATTAGTGATGGTGAAAAATAAATGAGTTCATTAAATTTGTTCTTTACGATAATTAGAGATAAATCTCCACAGAAATTGGATCTAAGAGACACAAACATTTGTTAGAATATTCGTGTTTATTGAATTTTTTAAACAACGTTTTGAACAAAATGTAAAGATATATCTTCAATTAAGATTTTTCTGTCGAAATTATCTCTAAATACAGCCTTTTTGTCTTTATTAGTGATGAGGTATAGGTATCTCTAAAATTGAGATTTTATCTCTATCTAATGTTAATAACAATTTTAAACCAAGCATAAAAATTTTTGTATAAAGATCCAATTTTGTTTGAAATGTTTTAAAAAAATATTTCATATTTGATTTTGATTTCTGTTCATATCTTTAACCTCTCTAAAAGTCGATTTATCTTAAAAACAGCCAAAAACCGAAAAATCAAGAAAATGAAATTTATGTCTTAATAAAAAAGTTCTATTGCGTTTTTTAGTAACGCAGAACACAAAAAAACCTTCTCACTTCACATTATCTCTAAAAATTCGAAAAAAGAAAGAAAATCCTGCACTTATAAAAACCGATTAAATTTTCAAACTCAATTTTTTTCCTCACAAACTATCAAAAATCTAAAATGTATATCCAAGCACACTGAAATTTGTCCTCGTCAAATTTTCAACTTAGTTAAATCGAAAACAATGACGTCCAAAACGTCCTTCAACCCGGCCCTGTCCTCTCATTAAACTTCAAAACCTAATCTAATTTTAGCCAATCAGCCAAGTCCTTCATCTTCTTCTCTAAGCAATTAATTGTGCCTTTTTGACTCAATTAAGTGGCACATATGTAACTGTCACCAAACTCCCGTATATTCCTGAAAAAAAAAAAACTATACATGAAGGCACCAATATGCACATGCTTTAAATAACGAACTTAGTTTCTTATATTTACCCAACCGCCCCCAGTAAATTTCAGTTAAAAATTTGCTCCATATATTTTACAATACACTGATTTGTCTGTTGTTTACCTGTTTTTCTAAAGGCATTTATTGTTGAGAATTTGTACCTAACAACTTATACATATGTGGAGCGTGTTTTAAGACAGCTGAAGACCACCACCTGTCAATTGAAGTGATATTTCAGTCCGGTACCGTTCCGTTATCATTTTCTCTCGCTAATCAAACACATCAAAATAAAATAAAAACTCTTAAACCAACTCATCATATTCATTTAGTAAACATTGGATATTTTTCAAACGCTTGACCGACTCTAACATGTGTGTGGTGCCTTTAAAATGCCAACAGACAGCACGAGACAGTTTTCTAACTGTGTAAATATGCTCCAATGATTCTCGTCTGTCCGAAGAAGAGACGGACTTTGAAAATCTCCTCAAATACGCCCCCAGAACACACTCATTAACATCCCTTCAAAGTGACTAATTTCACATCCTGAATCCACAAAAATGTCAACACGATTATGCCGCATTAGTGAAGAGATAAGTCAAAAAATGGGTGGCGCATCTGCTTAATAAACGCACTTAGTGTTAAATCCGCCCCCTTAAACCATTTTCCTGGCGCGTCTTAAGTCAAATGCACTTTGCACGTGGTGGGAGATGAAAACACAAACTGTGCCTCAGCATCACTTTATTCTCTCATCTCAGTGATAAACTGTTATTGGTGCCATGAAATTTTCTTTTAATGTGCGCTGTTAAAATTCGACCCAAACGAAAAATGTTCTCTTAATTAACATTGAACTTGTAGAAACGTTCCCAAGGTGTGCAAAAAGTGTTTTATACACAAGCAAACAATACAAGTTCGAGATTATGTTCGGTTTTGATGGACATTTGACAGATTTTGGTGGTGCTACATCGGAATACAATGGCAGACAGCATTGTTCGAACAATTCGAGGCATTTTTCCGTTAGCAGTTTGCTGAGATTGGAGGAGAAACGGCGACGGAATGGTGGTGATGGTGGCGGTTCGGACATAGATTCGAACGACGGTAAGTAGTTTTCAATGTGCGTGAATGTAAAGTTGTTAAACCGGGAAGATGTTAAACGGGGTTAGAAAAAAAACTGTTTTATGAGAATGAAATTGTTACACTTGGTGGCGCAAGGACAAATGGAACAGGACTAGGAAGTGTACAATGGATATGCGAAAGAGATTAGAAGGGGATTGTTGGAATTGTGTGCGTTTGAGGAAGAGAATTCAAGGGTGCAGTTTTACAATGATGATGAAATTTTTTTTTGGTGGTTTTGGTGGATTTTGTCACCTGAAATTGAAATTTTATGTGGGGAATAATAAAAGGGCAATCATTATGAATTTTATTTATGGGCATAATAAATAAAAATAAATTGTGGATGGACGGTTTTCTTGGAATGGAATTGGGTTGATTTATTTTTGTGATAAAATTATGATGTTTGTGTGAGATAAAAGTGATAAAGTTTGGGAATTGATTGGGGGAATAAGGGAATGATGATTTAAGAGGGTGTTTTGGATAACTAGGTGGTTTATCTTCCGAAAATCTATCGAAAAATTCAAGATTAATAGAATGTTGTGACACGGAAGGTATTTAAGTCAAAAAGTATCTCAAAAAATAAGAGAAAATTTTTTCTCTAAAAAAATCTATAATTGAAAAATTTGATTTTTTTAAGATTTAAGAATTTTTTTGGAAATTGAATTATGATAAAATTAAAAATATCTTAAAAAATCTGCCCAAACTGTTGAAATATTTGGGAAGTTTTAAAAAAATTTCAAAATTTTTTATAGGTACGAAAAGAAAATTCATTTTTTTGGGCCAATTTAGAAGATAGAAATCGGTTTATTTATTGATTAATAATTTCAAAGATATAAATCACAATATAAATTTAAATATAGATTATTATATTTGAATTTGGCTCGTTTAAATATTTCACCTGTACAATCTACCTCTCAAATGTTCAAATAGACGACTTAAAATAAAGTTATCTTAAAAAAACGGAAGAAAATGAAAAATAACTACAACAAAATAACAGTTAAAAATCGATAAATGTTTTATTTTTTAACATATGCGATTACTAAAATTAAATTTTGCATTTAAAACAAAAGTTTGCATATTTTACTTACATATGTGCTTCCTAGGTAGTTTTGTTTAATTTGCTGTTTTTATTAAGTTGAATAAAAAAAATAGTCGGTATAATTAGCGTTAAATGTCGACCGTGAAAAACACAATTCAGATAAGAACGGCATATAATTAAAAAGTTAGCAAATAATCGTGAACAAAATCTACAATTTACATAAATTAAAATTTTCACGACATTTTTCTAAACAGCGCATTTAATTTTCTTTTTATTAAAATTACTAAGAAAAAAAAAACCCTAGATGAACAAAAAAATCTAAAATATAATTAGAAATTTTATAAATAGTAAACTGTTTTATCGACTTAAAGAATCTAATTAAATTTTTAAAGACACATGTCTCAATTAATAAAAAAATTAACGTTGATAAGTTGCTTAACATATTTGCAGACATAAAAAAATCTGGCTAATCAACCAATTAACACCAATTTCTCTCTCTCTCTCTCTCTAATTCCGGTCCTGTCTTACCACTTTTAATTCCACCAACAAAAAAACCACCAAATCCAACTAAACGAATTTTAACGACAACATCATTTAAAAAACGCACACTTCCAAGAAATCTTATAACTTTGGCTGCTTTTAAAAGATTATTTGTAGTTTCCCGTTTGTCAAATAAGATTAAATTTCATTATTTATAAATTTAAATGTGTAAACAAACATAATTAGCCACAAAGCAAACTTAAAGGGAGAAAAGCAAAAAATGCAGACACAATAAGCGACAATATTTTCATTTCAATTGTAATTAAAAGTAATGAATTTTCTGGTAGCCAAAATAATCTTCCGCGTATATAAAGTGCATCCGTGCAAAAGCGTTTTAAACGCAATAAATCATTTAATTAGAAATGATTAACGTTTTGTGAATTGCCAACACAACCCTGTTGAATATCAAAGAGACAAACAACGATCAAAGTGAAAATGCGCTTTTTGTGTTTATTTTTTACTTTGAAATGGCAAGACATGGTAATTTGATATTGGAATACAGGATAGAACTTTTCCGAATGTTCAGTAGACTGTGGAAAGTGTGGTGTTTAAGCCGACTCTGTTAAGAAATCAGTGAAAAAAAAAGAAACGTCAAAATGGTCATAAAATGTCTAATTTAACCGAACTATATTTTAGGTGTAACATTAATTTTATTATTATAGCTACTCGAATTGCAGTTGCTTTACATTTCAGGCACACACATGTGGATTTCCACTGGGACGACATAAATTTATACAGAATGGTTTTTTTAACAAAGTTTAGTTTGTTTGGTTGGCAAGAATAGAGCTTAAAAATCTACATTTACAAAAAAAATTGATTTTTTCGATTACTAATCGAAGAATTAAAAAATTCGTTCTTCAAACTTTGATTTTTACCAAGGCGTTAGAATAGTCACTAAGTAGACTCCTTTTTTAAATCGATACATTTTTCTATGAATTCATACAATAAAGTATGAATTGATACAAAAAAGTGTGAATTCACAGAAAAAAGTATGAATTCACACAAAAATTTCGTGAAACGCAAAATTGCAAATAGTGTGAATTTACACTTATTCCTATGAATTCTTACTTTTTTTTGTGAATTCAAAATTTTTTTTGTGAATTCACATTTTTTTCTGTGAATTCACACTTTTTTTTGAGAAAATTCATACGTTTTTTCTGTGAATTCACACTTTATTGTATGGATTCATCAAAAAAATGCATGAATTTAAAGGGAAGTCTACTATACTTCATTCCGCCTGAGAGTAGATTGGTACATAACCTCAATTGGAAGTTTAATTTACAGAAACGAAAAACTTAACGAGCGAAGAATTTAAAAACAGTTTTTTTTCTTCACTCTTGACACAAGAGTGTCTGTTTTTAAATTCCTCGCTAAATAATTTTGCCTGTGTAAATTAAACTTCAAATTGAGGTTATGTAGCGATCTACTCTTAGGCGGAATTAAGTATAGTGTCGGTTCTATGAGTTTTTTGGCAAATTTTCACCATTTCAATCATTTGATATTCACTGTTACCAACCAAATAATTTAAATTCCCCTACAAAATCAAATTGATTTCTCATAATTTTTTTCTTTTTTTTTATAGACATTTCCTCTGAAGAAAAACACAATAAAAAACCCCGCCGCAACCGCACCACCTTTACCACCGCCCAATTGGCAGCCCTGGAAAAGGTTTTCGAAAAAACCCACTACCCAGACGCCTTTGTCCGTGAAGATTTAGCGAGTAAAGTCAGCCTTAGCGAAGCGCGCGTTCAGGTAACCCTCAAACTACTCAAAATTCCCCAAACTACTCACGTTTTTGCAGGTCTGGTTCCAAAATCGTCGGGCCAAGTTCCGTCGCAACGAGCGCAGTGTCAACGTCCAACAAAATTCTTCAACAACAACAAAACCTTTATGCAAAACCGCACAAAATGCGATCCCTTTGAAGTCGGATTGCGAGAAAACATTATTTCCTTACCAGAATCCATTGCCAACATCGTCCGCCACCGATATCCAATATGTGATGCCATGGAAGTGCTCTTACACTCAATACAATCAACACGATATTTATACGAATAATTTGAATGGGGGCCTTGGGGGACAAGCGTGCAATTTTCTCACTTCAACACCATTTAATTATTGTACATCGAATCCGACGGTTTGCAGTCGATTGGATGTGGCTTCGTTACGGTACAGACCGCAGGATTTTAGTTTATAGTTTATTATAACGTAATTATATTGTTAAATAAATTTGTTTAGAATTTAATATTTATGTTTGAATTTGAATTTTTATTTGTGTTTATGCAGACCACAATACCTGAAAATATATACAAGTTTGATGCTTAGGCAACCAACAGTTTGACAGCAGAAGTTCATGTAAATAAACAAATTGTAAATTTTCTGCGAATTTACGTTAACAACAATTTATGATTCTACAAATTACCGTAGTTATGGTTAAATAAATTGATCTAGGGGCTAATTTGAGTGTTGTTTAAAAATTTCTATCAAAATTATAAAAATATAGTCTTGATAGGCAACCAACAATTTGACAGTTGGCATAACCTCAAAAAGTTTTACATTGTTTTTTGCAATTTTACATTAAAAAAGATGTTTGATTCTTCAGATGACTACGATTTCACCCCCACAGAAGCGTATTTTAATTAATTTTCAATTTATTTGCTTGTCTAAGGAACTTTTTTTCAGTTCGAAACTTTCTGCTTTGTTTGGGGCCTCGATGGACGAAACAGCTGCCAGTTTGATGTACACGCCCCCAAAAGAACCGAAAACCACTCCACAAGTTGAACAAACGAAATCAGAAGCTCCCAAACCGGAAACAGCAGTTTTATGTGCCAAAGTTGTGGCTACATGGAAATTGTAATAAACTTTTTACTGTTTTTACATGCATTGATTTTAATGTTGTAGGAATGAAGGGAAGTATGACAGTTTAGGTAAACATGGACTAGCGATAATCGGTTCTCAACAACAGAATTCCTTTGAGATTGTGATTTACAAAGAAAAAACCAACATTTTAGTAAGAGAAAAGTTGAATCAAAAATTCAGTCTTTTGAACCAAAACGACAATTTTTCAACGTTTTACACAAACAGTGGAGAAAATTGGTTGATTAAATTCGATACCAAATCAGAACAAGACAGTTTTTCAGAGAAAATCATTGAATTTGGCGGAAAAACTGTTGATAACACGAAAAAGGTAGAAGAAAAACCGAAAAACGAGCCAAAAACAGAGACCAGTTCAGAAGCGCGTACCAGAGCAGATATTTTAACAAGAATGGCGAAAATGGGCCAACAAATCCTTCCAGACAAATTAATAAAGAGTTCCAGTACCGATTTAAGTGATTCCGAAATGGACGACAGCAAAACAGAACGAAAAACGACGTCAAGAAAATTCAAACGTCCAATTAGTGCAGAAAACAATCAACAAATCGTTAGCACCCAATTAATTCCCGCCCAAAATCAAATGTTCATGACCCCAACAGTTCCTTGTGATAATTTCAGTTTTATTGTTGCCCAAAACACCGAATTAAAAATGAATTTATCGCAAATCGCCTCGAAATTGGACCAACTCTTAACAGCGACTCCAAATAAACCGCAAATTCCCGACGATTCAATCCACAAGTCAAGAATAAAGAGTCTTGAATTGAAAAACGAGAATTTAACCACCGAATTAGAACAGACAGTTGAGAAATTGCGCGATTTACAGCGAAACACATCGAAAACATCCACAGAACAACAATCACGTCTTGACGAATTAACACAAACAAAGTTAGCGCTGGATTTGGCATTGGACGACAATAAAATAATGAAAAATCAAGTGGACACATTACAACAGAGAATCCAGTCACTTGAACAGACAATCGAGGAGCAAAAAAACGTTTTAGACTGTCAAAAAGTGGAAATAGAAACACTAAAAATCAACGAAGAATTATTAAACCGGAAACTAAACGATTTGGAAACTAAAAAAGTGAAAGAGAAAGAAATTAGCGATGTAATAAAACAGCATATGAATGAAATGTACCAAAATTTAGTTGGAAACTTTCCAGATGGCGAATATTCATCTAGTGATATAAAAAATGTGATTGCCAAAAGTATTAAATCACTCACATATAAATTAATACAAGAAATACAATAAAAATAAAACTCACTAATTGCTTTTTTTTGTATTTAAACCATTTACTTTTTACTAAAATGATTTCATAATATCTTGAAATACAGAAAAATCGAACAGAAATGAGTAAAGTTTACCAATTTTATTATCGAAAGATTAACAAAAAGAACTGAAAACAGAGCAATATTCAACTACATAGTCCACATACGTTTTTTTTATCATTTTTTATGTATATAATTGTAATATTAAATTATTTTTCACCACCACATAACGCTGCTGTTGTCCACTAGTCCAAAAACATTCACTTTTAAATATTTCTGCATTTTTTTTGCTCATTGTAAAGTCCCAAAACTTCACATTCTTTCGCACAAAGTCAAAACTGGGCTTTTTAATTAAATATAAATTCGTGCTCTACGCACACAGACTTTTTCTTAGTATTCCAAAAGGGGAACGTTTTTTTATTTTTTGTGTATATTTGGCATCTCTAGTGCTTTTTCTTACAGTCTACACACACCACATTTAACACCGACCATTCGACTCCCTCCTCGTCTCTATTTTTAATAGCGACGTGAAGTCGAACGTCTATTTTTTTAGGGAAAAGCATGGCAGTTTGTAAATTCATGCACAGAGAATGCAAGTTTAATTCGAGATTAAATAAATTGTTCAAGAATTCTTGAATATTTAACATTTTTTTTTGTTTTGGTCCACTGCCCAAACAATTTTGCAGTGCAATTACGAACTTTATACTAAAGAGCGTTTTTTTCTCACCCAGCATCTAAATTCTAATTATTATACATGAAAATTCACTACATAAAAGCCAAGTGTGTGTGTTTAATAAATTTTTTTTCCAATTATTTTGGCGAATTTTTTACAAGTTTTTCCCCTGTGTGTTTTCTCATTTTTAAATAATTTAAAAACTGTTTCTCTTAGTTTTTAACATTACATTTATAGAATAAATTACTTGTATTAAATACATATTTTTTTTCTCATCATAATTATTTATCAACTAATTCATTATTGTAATACACTTGCAGAAATTCGAGCACATTTACGCATTCCTCGAATTATTCTGTAGAAATTATAAACTAAAATATGTTTTTCCATTTTTCTCTTGCCATTTTCATTTTTTTTTTTAGTACTTAACACATAAACATTAGCCACAAAAACAATAAGTTCATTATTTTTTCTCTTGATTTTCGTTTAATCTTTGAGAGCCGTCGCCTCTTCTTTAATACTATCTTTGACGATTTCAGAGGGTGGCGCTGCTGTCACACTACCCCCACCGCCGCCCCCTCCACCGCCGGCACCTTGGCCACTGCCACTGTTTCCCAGTTGGGCCGTTTTCGCTGCCATCGCACCGGACGATGAATTATTTGTCGTATTGGAGTTCCCTAAGAAAAAAAAAATTATGAAACTTTCTTAAATTGGTAACAGAAACATTTTCAATTACAGGAATCTGTAATTAGGAAGTGGCATGATTTTTTTTATTGCATTTTCGTAATCTACATTCAAAATGATTTAATTTGGCTATACACATGTGGCCTTTTTTTCACTCGTATCGACAAAAAAATTTTTTGAAAATAGAGTTGTAAACTATTTTTTGAAATGTATCTATATCCAAAGTATGGTGAATACAAAACATAATGGTATATTTGAGAGGGGCTAAATGTTTATAATTTTCGCGTAATTAATTATTAAAAATTAAAATTTCGACATCACTCGAAGCTCGAGCCGATTTGTTCGTGACGTCACGCTCGGTCCTCTCAAAATGAAACAACTCTGTCACTTGTAAACAGTGAATCGCTTTTTTCGTTGGTACCTGAACTTATACTCTACTTGGTCGATTTCAGGTAAAATTATAGTCCGGAGCGGACCAACAAACCACTCTCTCCCCATTGGATGTTTGAACGTGATGTCGACCCCACGTGGTTAAAATCGCGGGTTTCGTTAAAATTTAAACTTTGTTCATTAATAACTAATAAAATATATTCAAATCCGATTAAATTTTAATGACAAGTCATTTCTTTTAATACAATCTATTCGATTAAGTGGTTAAAATTGCGATTTTCCAACTTAGTTTACAACTCTATTTCATAATTTTAAACCCCTCGAAATCGCGACTCCATATGCAAACGGTATAGTTTCGTTTCGCGCGAACGTGCGTAGATGGCGTAACAAGTCATTTTTTAACATATACTTTTACTATATACCGCTGATGAGTGAGTCGCATTGAAGCACAAAAAAAAAGATGCAAATACAAAAGGACCCGAGTCATCTATGCGCATGCGTTAAATCACGACTGAGCAAATTAAACCATTTGTTTGAATTTGAATGTTTACTGCAACTGTCAACTAATGACAATATATATTTTTTATGAACTAGGAACCCAGATTAACTTGATTTATTTTCAAATTTAAAGCTACGACGCATGCGCACAAGTAACTCGGATCTTTTACCTATCTGATTTTGGTTTGCGCGGCTCACTCGTATTCATTGCTTAAAATGAAGGATACGCGGTATATAGTAAAAGTATATGTTTTTTAAATTATTTTGGGGTGATTAAAGGATTAAAATGTAATAATAGGTATGAAACAAATGGACACTTCCGTCTATGTGTGAAAACACATTGGACGCCTATACGCCCATCGGCGCCGATATTCAGTCATAAATGCCTAAAAATCGTAGGCTTTAGTGAATTTTTGAATGAAAATCGGCGCCGATGGGCGTATAGGCGTCCACTGTATTTTCACACTATGACATTTTTGATTAGAGTAATCATAAATAGTTTTAAAACCAGTGCTGTACCTCTGTGTCCCAACAATAATAATAGAGCTCAGCTTAAACATTATTTTCTTGTGCGTTGTTCCCAAAGAAATCATTAATCGGAATAACTAAAAGTTGAAAATACCATTTTTATAAAATTAAAAATTTATTTTCCATACTTTTCGACTTTTGCACCTATCATTTCCACATTAATATATTTTTATTTGAATTAGACGTTATGCATGTAGCTAACATATCTAAACGAGTCTATTTCAGATAAATTATCGTTTTGTTCAATTTTAAAACCACAATCCAAATTCATTTTAAGAAAGATTTTTAAACAAATAGACTTTCAAAAAAGACCAACACAAATGAATGCAGGAAGATGGCTTATATTTTAGGTAAATCGCTTATATT
The DNA here is from genome assembly GCA_963930825.1 of Silvanus unidentatus. NCBI lineage: Eukaryota > Metazoa > Arthropoda > Insecta > Coleoptera > Silvanidae > Silvanus > Silvanus unidentatus. Next base: position 12,641,984 of record OZ005762.1, read on the forward strand.
TTAGGTAAAAGTGAGGCTGACCAATCAGAGGCCAGCATTGGAAAAGGGTTCATAAAAAACTGTGCAATTTTGTGACGTCACAATTTCAAATGATTTTCTCACTTTTCAATTTCAATTTTCTCTTAAGTTAGGCGTTCAAATGGACAGTTTTTTAGCTCAGTACTCATTATTTGCCCTTTTCTAACGATTTATACGGAAATTATCACAAATTTCGATACCATGCCACTTTCTAATTGATGTTTTTTTAATTTTCTACTTACTTTGACTGTAATATTGTCTGTTTGGCGGTTTATTGCCTGAATTATTCGAACGATGTTTCTGATTGTTTGCATTATTTTGTTGAATGTTTAAATTTTGTTGTTGAAAATTGTTCACTGGACGTTGAATTGGTGTTGGATATCTTTGCACCTAAACAAAAAATGAAACAAAAAATCAACATCAAATTAATAAGCAAATTAAATTTAAACAAATTACATTTCCCGTTTGGTGATTAATTCCTGAATACAAATACTTTTGTTGAGCTGTTGGACTTGATTGGGGCGGTGGATGTTTGCAATTCTGCTTCGATTTAGGCGACGAGATTTGGGAACCTGTACAAAAAAAAATCGTTAAAATCAGTTTGAAATCAATGAAGAAGTTGAACCAATAAAATTTATGTTAAATTTTGGAAATCTGCAATTTTCGCGCCAATTCTTAGCAGATACCATTAAAGTTTCAAAAAATTACCAATTTCTCTTGGAATTTCTTTAATATCTTCAGACTGAATTAAATTGGATCAATGAAAATTGATGCACTTACTTGGGATATCGGATATTAGGTTTATATGAAATTTTAAAAAATCGGCCACCTCCACATGATTTTTTGACAAGACAATTTACTACATTTATTTTTTTATATGGAATATTTTTCGCTTTGCTGAATCTATTCAATCTCAAATTTAATTCAGCGTATTTCAGAAAATTAAAATTAACTTAGAGCTTGTGAAGATTTTTCGGAAATTCCTCAACTGTAGTGGAAAATAACTTTTTAGTTAATTAACAAAAAATTTAAACAAAAATTAGTTCAAGTTCGCAGTAGGGTATTTAAAATAATATTTGAATAATTCTTAATTCTTAAAATTTTTAACATGCGGAAAGAGTTGATAACTTATATCTCAGGAAACGATTAAAAGAAAAGTGGATAATATAACCGTAAGGTTTTTGACTCTCAGAGAAGAATGACCCTAGAATCTGTCATTTATTTTTTGTTCAAACTGTTCGATTGAGCAACAATGAAATGGCAGATTCGGGGAGTCCAATATACCTAATTTTTTATAACCTAAGAGTCAAGATTCCGCCATTTTTTTTACAGCCAATCGAATTGTGGAAAATGAAAGCCTAAACACACAGCCGAGATTTTTTGACACCAGCTAAAAGTAAACGCAATCAGTATTGTGCGTTATTTTTATAATCTAATAAACTAATTACGAAAGCCAAATATTGATGTATTCAGAGAAAATATATTTCATTTTAAATTTGTCACTCATAAACATTTCGCCTGTGTAAAAAAGTACGAAAATATAGAGGGGATCGACTCTCAGGTTATGAAAAATATGGTATAGGTTGGAAAAACATCAACATCTTCGGCTTTGTTAACGAAACAAAAACAAAATTTACTCAGAATTATTTTAAATAGCCTACAGTCATCTTAAAATAATGTTTTCAGATTTTTCGGTTCATTAATTAAAAAGTTAGACCACTGAAGTTAAGAAATTTTCGAAAAATCTTGACAATTTCAAATATAATTGCATTTTTCCATATTAAATTTTCCAACCAACGGAATTAAAATTCCACCACCCAAAAAAGTGTTAAGCCAATTTTTCTGATATTTTACAGGAACATTGTCCCCGAAAATTCGACAATTTTTAGCAGTTACAGTTACACCCTGTATTAGTATATTAAAAAATAAGTATCGTAAGGGATATTTTAACGTTTGATTTACGAATACGTTAAAATCCCTTACGATACGAATTTTTTACGATATTTTACCTATTTGCGTCTAAAATATTTAATTATAAATAAATAAATTAGTCATTTCATAATTGTAGAGATTTTTATTTTCTAAAGTTGGTTCAATTTTGTTTTCAAACATTTCGAGTGTGACAGTTTTAAATGTTGTCATGCTGTCAATGTCATTAACTCTCGCTGTATCTCAGCGTAAATCTGTTGCCAGCCATTCAATTGACAAGGTTTCGTCAACCCCAAATAGTAAAAATCACTATTTTCTTACAGTAAAACTACTTTTATTACAAAACCCAAATCTGACAGTTCTGTTTTGTAATAGAAGGTTTTACCGTGGCCTACGGCCATACGGAGCGGCAGTGACATTAATCCTCGTAGGCCACGGTTTTACAAAACGCAAATAGCTAAACATACTTTTTCAAAATCAGTTTACAGACTTTTTTACACAAGCGAAATTTTTATAAACTCCAAATTTAAAATAAAAAAAAATCCTCTGAATACATAAATATTTGGATTTCGCAGAAATTGTTTTTACAGAAAAGTTGTTACGATTTTGACAAAAAAAAAGAAGAAATCTTTAGCTGTTGTCAAAATATTTAGACTGTATCATTTCCACCAAAATGATTGACTATTGAAAAAAAATGATGGAAATTCGATTCTCCACTCCCGAGAAATGAATAACTTATAGAAAAATGCACTCTACATTTAAAAATTTTACCATATCTCAAAACAGATTTCAATCTCATTTCCAACCACAAAACAAAAACACTCTTTCATCCCCAAACTCACACCATTTCCCCTTACCTGAATTAAACACCGACGACAACACCTCCTGACTACTCGGACTCTTCAATTGCTGCGCCCGATTCTCACCACCACCAATATTCGGTTGATTACCCACTGTCTTCATATACTGTGGCAATGAATTCCGATACTGTTGTGCACTGATTGCTGCCATTTGCATTGGTGCCGACAAAAAATGCGAACTATAATTCTGTACACCGGCATTTGTATGCGATTGATTATGTGTACCAAATACATTCGTTTGCAAACCGAAACCAGTTTGATGTTGTTGCATTTGGGCCGATTGCATCGTCGAATTGGTCGGCTGTGGAAAATAACCCGTTTGACCGCCAGTCGATTGTGAATAATACGAGGACGATTGCAAACCGGCCACAACATTATTCTGTACCGGACCGGTGGGTGCTCGTTGCATCACACCACCGCCCGACAAATAATTCGCCTGTATTGACGGATCATACGGTATATAAACTTGGCCTTGTTGACTTTGTTGTTGGTACGCTTGTCCCACACCGCCCGATTTCGTACCAATCGCACTGATTTGTTGACTTGACGGCTTCACCGATGCCGACATCAATGAATTCGATGTGGACGAAATTAAAACGGTTGTTGGATTGTTTAATTGTTGACTTTGACCGAATGGTGCAGTGGCAGAGAGACGATAACTGTTCGGATACATTTCGGGGGCGGTTGGGGGCGGTGGTGGGGGATGGGCTGGTGTGGCTGACAAGTAAACGGATTGAGCTGAGTATGGACTGGAGGCAGTTTGTCCTAAACCGTAATGATTCGGATATTGAGAGTATTGTGAACGTCCTTGACTGCCCAATACGCCACTTTGATCAATTTGAAATGCACCATAGAGGCCGGTTTGAGCTGCTTGCAGTGGTTGTGTGGAATTGTAGAGAACAGTGGGCACTGTTGGTGGGGAGGGGATGGTGGACATGCCGTATTGGGTGCCGCTACCAAGGCCAGCCTGAAAAAAAAAATGACAGTTTTAGTCAATGTTTGATGTTTCTGTTTAAAATGGAATGAGGAAGTGACCGGTTTTTTTATTTTTTTTTTGTAATCTACATTAAAAATGCTTTAATGTGATATAACACATGTGACCTTTTTTGCCCCGTTTCGCCAAAAAAAATTGCAAAGTTTAAATCTAAAATTTACCCGCGTTTTTACTACAGGCCTAGCCGCCATGTCTACTGAGCAATTTTGTAGTTCAAGAAAGTATTACTAGATGGCTATTAGTATTTTTCTTAGCAAAATAGTTAATTAGGAGGCTTTCAAGGGTGGAAAACAAATATAAAAAAGTAAGAAAAACATAATTAGTTAATCTATGATATTTTTGATTTCAAAATAGACTCATAAACTATTTAAAATGACAAATTATTGCAGTTTGCCGCAACCCGTCATACACATCCGCTTATTTCCACTAAAAATACGCTCGGACAAGCTCTGACCAATCAGAGCTTGTTACGTCACGAAAGTAACATAAAAAATTGTAAACAAAAGGTCATGTGATAATTTTGAACTTTTCAGGCACTATTCAATTACAGTTTTTTCAGAAATTATGCGCTGAAATAAGTAATTGTTACGTTCAGTACTAATCATTTAACCTATTTTATCGAATTATATAGAAATTTCTGGGAATTTCCAACCTAGGTCACTTCCTCATTAAATGAAAGCCCAGAGCCATCTATCAGAAAAGTTGCAACTATACACTATTCCCCCAGAAATTGAGTCGAGATTGCGCCATTTTTTTTACAGCCAATCAAATTGCTGGAAATCAAAGCCGAACCACACAGCCGAAATTTGTTGACAGCAGCTAAAAGTTTTTTCGTTCTTTTGTCAAAATTAAAATACAGCTGTAAACTAATTTTTGAAATGTAACTATATCCAAAGTCTGGTGAATACAAGACATAATGGTAAATTTGAGAGGGGCTAAATGTTTATAATTTTCGCGTAATTAATTATATAAAATTAAAAATTCGACCACACTCGAACCTCGAGCCGATTCGTTCGTGACGTCACACTCGATCCTCTCAAAATCAAACAACTCAGTCACTTGTAAAGAGTGAATCGCTTTTTTCGTTGGTACTGAACTTGTACTCTACCTGCACGATTTCATGTTAAATTATAGTCAAGAGCGAACCAACAAACAACTCCCTCCACCATTGGATGTTCGAACGTTACGTCAGACCGTCATACCCCACGTGGTTAAAATCCCGGGTTTTGTTATAATTTAAACTTTGTTCATTAATAACTGATTAAATATATCCAAATCCGATTAATTTTAATGACAAGTCATTTCTTTTGATACAATCTATTCGTTTAAGCGGTTAAAATTGGGATTTTTGAACTTAGTTTACAGCTCTATTAACTTTTCTGTCAAAACAATCAGTTTGTTATTTTCATAATCTAAACTAATTACTGAAAGCAAAATATTTATGTTTTCAGAGAAAATATTTTTAATTTTAAATTTGACACTCAAAAAAATTTTGCCTGTGTAAAAACGTCGGTAAAAGTGGTGGGGATCGACTCTCAAGTTCTGGGGAATAAAGTACAATGTGTGTATAGTGAGTTGCATACTTCCAATTTTTGTTAAAAAAACAATAAATTTGTGATTTTGCATAAAATCAATAATAAATATTGCATAAAAATTAATTTATATTGCACATTCTTCAATTTCATTTTCGATTATGATTATTACATTGAAATTCAAATTTAAAATGCCATTTCACCAAAACACGAAATCGTTAGTACAACATAACTTACTTATATAGCATAACTTACAGGATAACACATTTTTATGGTTACTTGGCATTGAAAAAAGTGCACGTCCATCGTTCGATCACGTAATTTATTTAAAGATGTTAGTAATGCCCAACATCAGGGTCTTAATATTTGTTTAAGGCCGTACGAATACCGTTTAAAACATTAATCACGATTCATGTTAAGCGATGATTCCATCTGGTGAATAAAATTGTACTACTCAAGAACTCCAATCTCGGATTCAAATTTTAAATAAAACTGCAGATTTCTATTCAGAACAGATAATTTGATCTTTTTCTGTATCAAACTATGTGTTTATATAATATTATATACTTTAATCAGCTTATATATTACCTACTGTGTATGGTAAACACTAAAAAAAATATTTATTGCTTTATTTCAGCTATTATTTTAATATATGTATATTAAACTACCCTTGAAGAGAGATTTCAAATGAAAATCGTCTGAATTGATTATTTGGAATCTTCTCCTCTTACAACATTTTTTGGAATAGCACTGTTTTCAAAAAAAAAAAAAAAAAAACTAAAAATATTGAACTGTTAAGATAATTTTGAACTAAAAATGTTCTTTTCTGTAACTATAATCATAAATATATTGAAATTGTAAAATAAATAAATAAATAAATAGATTTTTCTAGTACTTTACTAATGAAAATAATAGAGAATATTTAACTTTAAAATAGCTGTTATATTAGCCCAAAATATTCTGATAACGCAAAATAAAGATGTAAACACCTAAAATGGCAAAAAAAACCAACATTTTTCGGTCTTTAATAGAAATTAACAGTTTTACTCCCAAATGTCAAAGATTCGTATACTTATAGTACAAATTTATGCACCAGATGGAATCATCGACTAACATGAATCACGTATATTGTTGATAAACCAAGCAACGTTTAAATTTTCAAGTTTAAAATTGACTATAGACATAATCTGAAATTTTCCAATCTAACTTTCTAATTAATGGTAATTTACATAAAATTTACAATTTTTTTAATAAACTACAAAAAAAGATTACGTGACCGTTATTCATTCGTCACCTGACGGCTACTTTTAATTCCACTTTAAATAAAAAATCCCATCACTTACTTGATAGCTTAAATGTTGATTTGTCGTATATTGCTGAGGCGGTTGTCCAATACCCACACCAGCTCCAATCACCGGTTGCATTGGTGGCGGTGACAATGGATTGCCCATCAAACTCGGTGCCACAATACCAGAATGTTGTTGATGTGATGTGGAATTTAACACCGTTTGTCCACTACTTCCACTCACTTGCTGTGTCGGTTTAACCTTAATTAAAAAAAAACATATTCCCCATTAAATCAACATTCTCTCCTTAAAATCACTCAAACCTCACTGCTTACCTTACATACATTTGTTGTTGTTGATGCTGTTTGATTCGGTGATGGACTGTAACCTTCATGATTATCATCCGTTGTATCATTCCCTTTACTAAACACAATATTCGCATCCAATGCATTCGGATCCGATACAAATGAATTACTAAAACTCGTACCACCACCATCGTCCACCTGTCCATGTTCACTGGTTTCCCAAACTTTTTTCACCGATGCTATTTTAATATTCAACGAATCCGCTGTACATATTGTATTACTATTCACACTACTACTACTTGTTATTGAATGCATCGTTTTCGACATGCATAAATTCTTTGTGGTTGATGATGAAGTTTTATCATCGGTTAAATGTGATAAATCAGCACCAAAGAAATCCAATTTCATATCGGCATTGTCTTCTTTAAATGACAATGGCAATTGCATTGTACTGTCCGTTTTGTTTGTATCTTTATTTAATAAATCCGACATTGGTTTATTGAAGCCACCCATTACCGATTGTTCAATCGATGGTGAATCGTCCAATTTACGACCACCACCACTTGATTTGTTGTCACCGCCACGGCTGCCACTCCGTGTACCCGGTGCCGATTTGAAGTTGGTATTTTCGAAAATTATTGTATTCACTGGTGGCGTTGTACCGTCCAGTAGATTCTTGTCCTGTAGTTGCCCTTTACCGATTATCTGCAACAAAAAATATGTGGAAAATTTTATTAAACAAAAAGAAAAAATAAGAAAAAGAATTGTGAGTAAAGTTTGGCAACTCACATTTCAAAAAATAATTCTCCTAGCGCCATCACTTGGAGAGATTTTAAACTTTTATGTGTAAAATTTATTTGGTGATAAGCTACATAGATTCAACCAAATACGATAAATTGCTACGTTTTTTTCTACTATTTTTCATCCATTTTAATATGAACGAAATCCTATCAATGTTTCTGAATAAATTTTTTAATTTCACATCAAATGACTTAAATTTAATGACCCACAAGATGTCACACTCACAAGTTTCTAAACTGCTCGTGGCCAACGAAGATTAATGTCACTGACGCTCACCAAAATGTTAAAATTTATTTCAAAAAATTTGAAAATTTTGTAATTATTTTGCATTTCGGTACCATAACAACCATATTCTCGAACGCTTTTGCGGGCGGTAATCTTATTCTCGACCGGCTATATATAAACTTAGAGATTTTTTTTATTTTGTGGTTGTAATTCTCTAACTCTATGACATAAATTGCAAATGACAAGTGCTTGGTTTCATTTATTGGTTGCATGTCTTATGGAATCGTAAAATACAAAAAGTTACTAGAAATAAATCAATTTTCGAAAATGCACCGAAATGCAAAAAAATTGCATAAAGAACTCATAGCAGAGCATAAAATTCTTGTTTCTCATTGGATGATTTGAAAAAAAAAGTTTGAATCAACTAAAAAGAAGCCAGAATTTTTCTAATTTGACATATGCGCGAACAATTTTGCTACTGCGTGAAAAAATGAAGTGTAACTCCATCTGGGCTGGAATCACGAACTTCGACGTACAATTGAAATATAAATTGAATTCTTTTTACAAATTTGTGTACATACTGAGTTAATCTGATCCATTTTATTGGCAGAAGTGGCAGAAATTCAAAAAATACTATTTTCAAATTTGAATTAACTTTGAATTGTATTAAAACAAACGCACTTAATATTTTTGATCGAATGGTTCGACTCAAATCCGTGGCCAACGAGGATTAATGTCACTACCGCTCCATATGGCCGTTGCACTTGCCCAAATTACATTGTTGAAAATGATTCCGAATAACCTTAAAATTTCGTTTGGTAACTAGCGATTTCTAGCGGTTGAAAAATTGAAAAACAACTCAAAAATGAACAATTGATACATAATAACCAAAAAATTTCGTCCTGAAAGTAGCTCCATCTGTCAGTCATTAAACTGAAAAATCAAAAAACATAAATGATTTAAACGCTGATTACAGATTCGTACAAAACTGAATCATTTTAGTTTATATTTTTAACTTAAGGGGAGCCAGTTACCCGACGATTTTTCGAGGTTAGTCGGAATCACTCAAACAGGGCGAGTGCAACGGCCATATGGAACGGCAGCGACATTAATCATCGTAGGCCACGCTCAAATCGACTATTTGCGTACGACTCCTGTGTAGCTGTCGTACATTTTGCATCGAATTGAACGATTGAATCGTAAGCGTGTTTTCTTTTTTCCACCATTCAAAGTTAATTCAAAATTGAAACTAGTATTTTTTGAATTTCTGCCACTTCTTTCAATAAAATGGATCAGATTAACTCAGTATTTAACAGAAATTTGTAAAAAGAAAGCAGTTTATATTTCAATCGTACATCGTAGTTCATGATTCCAGCCCTGTTTGATAATATCCTTAAAAAAACCTTAATGATAAGTGATTTACTTCTTAATAGCGCCCTACTGGTGGCAAAAAATAAAACAACACATTTTTCGTTTGACACAGTGACATTAATCCCCGAAAATCACAATTTTCAAATAAAAAACACCAAACAAAATCACTTACCTTGTCATGATTTGGACTAACGCCACCCTGACTGCCTTGTTGTCCTGATTCCAAACCTTTAACACTATCCAAACCACTTCCAACACTCAACATACCACCATCATGTTCAATATTATGGATTTGTGTACCAAGCGGTTTGTCCCATGCACTACAATTCACTTGTGCACTATTCACTTGGCCACCACTCCCATTACCACCACTCTCTTTCATACCATACACATTTAAACTTTTATTTATATCACCCACATCACACAGACCACTATTACCACCACTAGCGCCACCTACTTGTTGCTGTTGCATTTGTGCCGCTTTCTGTGCTTTCGCTTTGGCAAATCGTGGCGCCAGTTTCGTTAAACGTGTACGATCATAGGGATTTTTCATGATTGGCGGCGGATTAACAGGTGTCGCCATCAATGACGGAATATTATGGATTTGTTGTTGTGTCAATTGACCACCTTGACCACCAATTTGCTTTTTACTTCTTGTATCATTCTTAATTATTACATCTTTCTTTATATCTTTCACAATCGGTTTATTCTCATCGATTTTCTTTACATTCTTCTTACTTTTCACTTCTTGAAAACCTTCCGTATCACCATTAAATGACAATTTCTCATCTCGATCATCATCCGTTTTCAATGACATATCAACAATTGCATTACACAATAAATTCTGATCATTATTCAATTTCATTTCATCTTTTTTCATTTGTAAATTGGAATTTTGCCGTGACACATTGCCCGCCGTTGTTGTTGTGATGTTGTAGTTACGCCACTTAAACGTGGTGGCGCCACATTATTACCGCCACGTTGTCGCTGTTGCGATGTGGGCGGTCCTTGATTTCTAATACTATTACTACTACCACTATTTTGCTTATTAAATTGCGTTTTATTTATATTATTATTATTACGTCCATTATTATGTAATTTTGCATCTTTCTCATCAGAATTCTCTGAATTTGTATCACAGTTATCATCATTACTTTTACTTTTCAATTTGCCACGTTTATTCTCCAATTTACCGCTACGTAATTTACTTTTCTCATCGTAATCTTTCGTATTGCGTGCTTGTAAACCGGCCGACAATGCTTGCTGATTCAATTTACCTTTATCCTCATTCAAATCACTGTCATCGTTTGTTTTCTTCTCTTTCTCATCCATATGCAAACTACTAAACGGCTGTTTCGTTTGTGGCGGTCCATAGGCGTCAATACGTTTACTTAAACCGCCACGTGCACCACGAAATCCACTCGACGTCCCACCACCACGTCCATGCCTTGTCGGCTCACCTTTCGGCACATATTTATCCATTTTCTGTTTCTCTTGTTTATTCTTTTCATCTTTTTCGAATTTCTTTATCGGCTTTGGACTACGTTCATCAAACGACCCATCCGAATCGGTATTATGATATTCACTGCTGATTTGCGATGACGGACGATTCGAACCGCCCATTTTATGGCCACGATTTGTTTGCCGCTTTGACCATGTCGACGATGGCCGATATTCGTTCGTATTCCATGTTTTATTCGATGGATAACCACGATTACTACTTCTACGCTCTTTATAATCATCTTGTTTCAATTTCATTTCATTTTTCTCAACCGATTTCATTAATTTCTCTTGTTGTTGCATTGTATCCGTTTGATCTAATGCCGATGGTATCGAATCCGCCCACGAACTACTCATCCCCTCCTCTTTCCCTTTCTCCTCATCATTTTTATCATCTTTTTTCAATTCCAACTTTTTCTCACCGCGTTTCAATTGTGTTAAACTCCGTTTCTCAGCACGTAAATCATCCTGTTCAATGCGATCTTTTGTTATCGGTCCAGGCACAATGCGATGATCACGTTGTTTCTTTTCATCGTAACTCGATTCGTACGATTCCGACCACGAACCGAGATCCCTCGGCTCCGAGTCACGTGAATGTCGTGTCGAACGGGAATCGCGCGAATCCGGCCTTGCCGGCCGCTCATCCCCACCCCGTCGCTGTTCGTGCCAATTCGACGACGACGACGTATCCGAATCGTGTCGTTTCTCCATTGAATGCCGATCTCTGAAACTGTCCTCCGAACTTTGCCGTTTATATTCATCGGAATGATCACGTTCCGGACTGTCCGATCGAATATTTCGCGTTTTATTACCACTTTGCCAACGATTCTCATTATAATGCGATTGTTGTGCACTTGATTGTGTTTGTTGTGTTTGTATGTTGGAATTACTGTTGTTACGTGCTTTTAAAAAGCGCGGTGGCAAATCATTTTGAAATTGACGTGAAAAACTCGGCCCATTCACATCCAATTTTGCATGCACTTTACGATTATTATTATTTGTTTGATTTGCAAAATTTTTACCTTCAATTTGTGTCAACTGTCTAAAATTATTCTCACGTTGTTGGCTTTTCTCTTCTGCACCACTTTCCGAACTACGTCGCTGTTCTTTTTCCTTTTCTTTTTGAAAATCGGGCAATGGAATGTCTGTATTATTAATTTTCAATTTCGTTTTCATATTCTCATCATTCCGTTTCGATATACGCTGCTCTAATTCCTGTAATTTCTTATGTGCCGCTTTTGCACCTTCACTAAATCGCTTCTCTTCCTCTTCTTTACGTAAAATTGCACGCTGCACCGCTTGATCCACATCATTCTTACACCGTATTATCTCATCATTGTGCGTTTGTCGTTGCCAACTATTCCGATTCTCATTATTATAACATTCGTCGCGATTCGGTTGTTTTTCACGTCGCATCGGCTTCTTCACATCACATTCATCATCGCTAAACGACAATTTCTGACTATAATCAATATCATCTTGTCCAGCCCATCCCATATCCGTGCCAATTTCATCCATACGATTCAATTCCTCCATTTTCACAATTGGTGTTATATCATCGGTTGTTTCTGTTAATCTGGGCGGTCGATCCGTTCTCAATCGTCCACTAACCACATTATTATTTTGCATTTGTTGTCCGAAATTACCTTTGTACATGAACGGTGGAATTACACTTAAAAATTGCGCGGGCAATTGTTGCTGTTGCTGCTGTTGGCCGGTAGATGGCGGGCCGGCCTGGGCCGTAAGCTGTGGTGGGGCACCCAGGGGGACCGAGCCCGGTCTTGCGTTTGGATCCGGTTGGGTGCGTGCCGCCGCACCACCCTGTGTCCACGAACCTTCCGTTTGGGGCCGTAAACTTAGACCACTCGGATACTGTGTGTCGTTTGGACGTGCCTGTACACTGGCGCCATCTGCTGATAAACTGGGAAACTCGTGCTGGAATTGGGCACTTTGATAGGGTGGCGGATGGTGAGTGGTGTCCTGGCCACTCATCACTGTGCTCCACAGTTTGTCGGTGGTGGTGACGGCAGGCGGGGCAGAAGAGACTTGGGGCGGCGGTGGCGGTGGTTGGGGTTGCGTCTGTGGCTGCGGTGGAACCGGTTTCTGGGGCGGTGGTATTGTCACATTGACGGGCAATGCGATATTCGCTTGATGTGAACTCAATTGTGGCGGTGTTGGTGTTGGATTTGTTGTTGTTGATGTTTGAACAGTGCCAGATTGGGTTGTTGATGGTGTGGTGGTGGATGGACATGATGTTGAATTGGTCTCCTGTTTTCCCCATCCTGTACCGCCTGGTGGTATTAAAGCAACAGCTGCGTCTGTGCCACTATGTTCCGATTTCAGTGATGGCAGATTGGCGGGTGCCCTACGTGCATTTGGCACCTTTCCCAACGATTGCATACCATGTTTAACGAATGTTGATGAGTTTTTTTGTTGAGTTTTTTCAGAATTTTCACCCTAAAAAATTTTGCGAGTTTTAAAACGGTTTTTAATATGTTCGTTTTGGTGTTTGTGCGCTTTAATGGTGTGCGTATTTTGGAATTCTAATTTGCCAAATATGTAGATGATCGAAAAATATGTAATTAATGAGAAAAATGCAAGGATTTTCATCAAAATTGCATTGTTTAAATTTTTTAGGTTAACACTAAAAAAATAACTAAATTTGTTAGTGACTTTTTATGTTTTCACTAAATTTGACATATTGCGAAAAACGGCCATCTTGTGACTTAAATTTTTGATTATTTGAGCTTTTAAAATGCCGATTTCTGATTAATTATTCAAATAATCTGAACTTATTTATTTGTGTAAACAATAAAAAATTCAAATTTACTGTCAAAAATTCTCTTTCACTCCAGATAACTAGATTTTAGGTATTTTTCTAGGCAACTGTCAAAATCCACCAGTTAAACAATAAATTCACTTTGAAAATCGTTTGTTTTCCACTTTTGTTAAATAGAATTATGAAATAAGCACACCGTTAAAACGTACTGAACCGATATTTTACCCTGCTATTTCTATATAGATTATTTATATCCAAAAATTGATATTTCGGCTTTGATTTCTCCCCCTTGGAGGCCTGCCCTGGCAAAGTAGACATGCTGTATGCACGCAACCATTTAGATTATAACTGGGGCCCAGCGAACGAACCTTTTTTCTAAAAAATAAATAAACAAACAAAATAAAATGATTAAATTCCACTACGGTGTCTGTTATATTGAATTATGCATTGTTTTATTAAGATAAATGCACTTATTGCGACTACGTAAGCAGAAATTTGTTTTGTATACAAAATGAAATATGAAAGAGTGCTTTTTTTTTTGTAGCGCCCTGCCCGATTTCCTGTTTTGTCCGTTCAAGAAGTTATCAGCAATTCAAGTTGATTATGAACAATTCCATTGTACTAAATTAATGTTGTTAACGTTGAAATTTTAGAGAAATTCTATTGAAATTGGCTGAGAAATTTTTGTACATTTGTTAACAGAAACAAAAACGCTACTCCATGTTTGTTTTAATACGTTTACGTTTTTTTACACAATATACTAACGGTTTTCACTTGGAGAAACTTGAATTTTATCAATATTAGATGTAATCACAAATTTATGTACACACACAAAGACATAAACACTTTTTTTTCGTTACGATGATTTTTCTGGTTTATTGTAGTTTTTTTCGTAAAAATATTCGCCTACCTTGGTCCGTCCAGATGGGTTCACAATAAATAACAAAGAATTAATCCAATTTTTAGGAAATTAGGACGGATGTTTAAGAAACTCTTAAAAATTTTTATATTTTTACCACTAAACAAATATTTTAAGCTTAATGTCAAAATGGCGTTCGCCGACTACACAACTAACAATCAATAGTGTGACGTAAGCAATTTTCGACTGTGCGCCATCTACACCAAACACCCTCAAACACACAATGCGGGAAATTCAAAAAAATACAACATTTATTAAAATTCATTCTCTAAATTACAATTCAATATGTTTTTGCATAATTCGTGTTTCTAAATCTAAATGAATCTTTTCCACTTTTCTCGCTTGTTTCTTGATACTATCATGCATAAAATTCTGTTCCGTCGCCTTTTCACCATGTAATTCCGCCTTCTTCTTGTGTTTTTCCTCATTCAATGCATGCTCCGCTTGTAAATGTCTTAATTTCAACAATCTATTTTCATAATGTAACAATTCAACCTTTAATGACTCCAATTCGCTCGGTGTAAAATTACTTTCGAGTGCAACACGCCATAAACCTTGCACTTTTGGCTCAACAAACTCTTTACTCGCCGGCCCTTTGGAGGCCAACACATTCAAATGATCGAAACCGTCCTTAATTGTCTTGTGATGCTCCCTTAATTGATTCACTTTGTCTAAATAATCTTTAGAAGGCTGTTTTTCCTCGGCCAACTCAATCGTGTTGTATTTATCCAAACTGTCATCAACGGAATCTGTAAACAAAACTCTACTTTACCAACCAAACATCTAAAAATACAAACATTTCATACTCTCTTGATGGTCTTTTGGATCTCCTTTAACATCATGCAAAAGCGAGTAATATTGATCGATTTTATCTTGATGATGATCGAATTCCTCTTTCAATGCGGACAATTCTTCATTTGTGAAGCCAGCCACTTCCGCTTTCTGCCACAATTTGTTCAATTTCTTATCTTTAAAGAGACTTTTATTGATGTGCTTATCAGACGCTTCGTTTAACGCTTTAAATGGTCGATATTTCTCCGGATCATCAACATTCTCCGCTTGGTCCATTAGGCCGTAGTTCTGCATGACTGTTAGTAGTTTTTTACGTAATTCCGCCTCTTTCAGACCGTCCTTGTCTTTGCCTTCCGCCCTTAAATGTTTCCACGTAATCTCTTCTTTGTCGTGGAGCTTCAATTCGCCGAAAATCGATTTCAATTTCGGTTCAGACAATCTCTGGATAGAAAATTTGATGAATTTAAGTTTTAGCTAAATAAATGTACTTACTTGCACCGCTTTGGACCATAACAAATTCAATTTGGCCATCCGAAAGGGTTTATCTAAATGTTTTAAGGAAGTTGGCCGAAAATCGTGATCTTCAGACGGTTTTTCTTCTTTTGGAGCATTGGCATCTTTTGAGTATTTATTATGTGCAATAATTGTTGTACTTAAAGCTAATAATATTGTTAAATATATGGAAAACTTGATAGGATACATTCTTAGGCTGGCAATCAAAATGGAGTGTGAATTCTAACCTCACTTTTTTGTTTAACACAGTTTAAAAGTGCTTCGTAATGAAATTTAAAATAGATGTTTAGATTGTTTATGTTAAAATTAAGATTGAAATTCCTTTCGGGTAAACATTTAAAGAAAAATCACTGAATCTCGTGAAATTTATCCATCTTAACCTCACTTTTCTCCCAAAACAAAAACACTCCAATCTGACTAAACAAAAACCGTATTTATTTAAATAAAAAGTACAATTAAAAGCAGATCTGTTATTGCGAATCGCTTGACGAACTACTACTCGAATCCGTCGACATAACTTCAACGTCTTCAGTCTCTTGTTTGTGGTTTCTGGTGTCCATTGGGACACTTCCTTGTCCCACACTGATATGCATCTCCCCGGAAGCTGGATGCCAAGCGAATTGGTTCTGTTGTGAGGCTGGAATCTCGCCGGGATGGCCACCAGACCGATGCAAGTCTGACATACTGTTTTGCTGCTGTAAAAGGTGCCCATTTATCGGATCACTCAAACGTCCAAGTAATCCGAGTCTCATTTCAATGTCTGTGGGGTACGGACGTCTTGGATCGCCTTGTTGCCATGTTAATGGGGCACAAATGGCGTTCGAGGCGCTGATTCGATGGGCGAATTTAATTAATTCTTCTGACGAGACGGGACGTTTGTTTGCACGTGAAATGGACTGTAATTTCTGATTGGCTTGATAAATAGCAGTCGATAGAATTTGTTCGGCTTCTTTTAACTGCTTTTGAAGGTGGTTGATGTCTTGATCTTGTCGTTCCACTTCGGATTTAAGAATGTCCATTTTTTTGTTGATTTGCGCTTGTTCGGAAGCCAATTTCAAGGTGTCTTTAAGTTCCTTGTCTTTTGCCACTAACAGTTCAGTGAGTTGAGCATAATCGGGGCCGGAAAGTTTGTTGGTTTTTGGGGCAATTGCATTTTCTATCACCTCCCTAAAAACAACACAAAACAATCATTTTGTTACAGGATTTCAAAGGGAATTACTTTGAAATTAATTCTAAATCGTCTATAATGTATAAAAGTTTCTCTTTTGTACTTATTTGTGAGGACATTTTCAATTTTTGGGGCCAATTACAAAACAAAACACCAAAACTTGACCGGAAAGCAAACCTTGAACCTGAACTGATTTTCGTTCCTTGTTTAACTCACTGAATTAAAAAGAAATAGCAAGTTGTCTGGCAAATGAAGAATTTTTACAGCGAACTGTAATGTCAACAGCCAAGTCTAGAACCGTACCAAGATTACAGGGAACTGTTATGTCAGTCTGATGCAATCTTGTCTGTTTTGAGGTTATATTTCGAGCAAATTTTACTAAAAATCTTGTAAAAAATGCCAACAATCGGTGTAAAACGTGATTTATTGTTCGAATCACTTGGAAAAGTGTACAGTAAGTAAAATGTTTGAACAAACTAAGAAAAATCTTGTTATTTTGCTACATTTTTAGCGGACGATGAATTCCAAAAGTTGTGCTTTGAATTCGGTTTGGAATTGGATGAAGTTACCACCGAAAAGCAAATGATCACGAAAGAACAAGGTGAAGAATCCCAAAATTCAACAGATGCATCGGAAGACATCATTTATCGGATCGATATTCCAGCAAATCGATACGATTTACTTTGCCTTGAAGGACTTGTACAGGGTTTACTAATATTCCAGGGAAAGTATGTAAAAAAACGTTATTTAAAATGTACATTCCGTAATTTATGTCTTTTAGAATTGATATTCCGAAGTTCCGTGCTGTTAAACCATCCGAAGGCGAAGTACAAAAATTATTAGTCCAACCAAACTGTGCTAAAATCCGACCATTTGTTGTCGGCGCTATTTTACGTAATTTATCCTTTAATCAAGACACTTACAACAGTTTCATCGATCTACAGGACAAACTGCATCAAAATATTTGCAGAAAACGTTCATTGGTCGCCATTGGAACGCACGATTTGGATACAATTCAAGGACCGTTCACTTACGATGCAAAACCACCACAAGACATCAAATTCGTTCCTTTAAATCAGACGAAAGAGTTCACTGCAGAAGAATTAATGACCTTCTATTCAGTAATCAAATTGTTTAACTAGTTTTGCAGTATTTTAATCATTTTTCATTCAAGACTCATGCACAACTCAAACAATATCTGCCGATAATCAAAGACAGTCCGGTTTATCCTGTAATAACAGACAGCAACGGTGTTGTGGTCTCATTACCGCCAATTATCAATGGAAACCATTCGAAAATCACGCTAAACACGAAGAATGTGTTCATTGAATGCACCGCAACCGATTTAACAAAAGCGAAAATCGTTTTAGACACGATTGTTTGCATGTTTAGTCAATATTGCAAGGAAAAACATCAAGTTGAATATTGTGAAGTTGTTTATCCGGATGGAGAAACGCATTTATGTCCGGAATTGGCGTACAGAAACGAAGCGGTTTCCGTTGAAACAACAAACAAGAAAATTGGCATCAAGTAAATGTTTCTCTTTTCTCGTAATGAAATTCGATTTTGATTGGAATTTTTTAGTGAATCCGGTGAGAAACTTGCTGAATTACTGTCAAAAATGTGCTTGAAATCCCAGTTGACTGGGAGCGGTGCGATAAAAGTGACTGTACCGCCTACTCGACACGACGTTATCCATCCATGTGACATTTACGAGGATGTCGCGATTGCTTATGGTTTCAATAACATCAAACGAACATTCCCGAATACGAATACAGTCGGACATCAATTGGCTGTGAATAAATTAACGGATTTGTTGCGGCATCCGGTGGCCGAAGCCGGTTTTACGGAAGCTTTAACATTCACATTGGTAATTGATTGATTTTTCTTGAAAATCTCAAATTAATGCTTGTTGTTTAGTGTTCCAGGGACGATGTGTCAACGAAATTGGGCTTGAAATCGATGCAACGTGTGCCAGCTGTGCATATAGCCAATCCGAAGACACTTGAATTCCAAGTATGTCGTACAACATTGTTACCCGGTATTTTAAAGACGATTGCAGCCAACAAAAAAATGCCATTACCGTTAAAAATCTTCGAAATCTCCGATGTGGTGATTAATGATCCGGAGGCAGAGGTGGGGGCACGTAATCAACGTAACCTTTGCGCTGTGAATTGTAATAAAAATGCTGGATTCGAGGTTGTTCATGGTTTATTGGATAAAGTTATGCTGTTACTAGAAGTTCCATGGTCAGTGAATAAAGATACGAATGGTTATTATTTGAAAGCAATCAACGGTATAGTTAGCTGTTTTTAATTGTTTAAAAAAACTGTAATTATTGCATTTTAGATTCGACATACTTTCCTGGCCGTTGTGCTGAAATTATTTGCAATGGAAATGCAATTGGGAAAATTGGTGTTTTACATCCGGATGTATTGAACAAATTCGAATTAACGAATCCCTGTTCAGTATTGGAAATAAACATACAACCATTTGTTTAATTATTTATGTATTTAAATTAAAAATAAAAATTTTTAATCAGAAACTTGATTTCTGTTTGACGATTGTATAACTGGTTGCCGAAAAGTGTCTAGCAGATTTCTGTTTGAAAGTTACACTAATGTTCGAAAGATGTCGTTGAGCATATTAAAATTTCGCCAGGCACACCAATGAAATTTGACGAAAATTTTCGACACGGCAGCCATAATGGAAAATGGCGACCGTGATGAATATACTGTATAACGAATGTACACTGTGTTAAGTGCGTATAGTGTTTGCATATGAAAAATCGGATAAAAAAATTGCTAAAAAATTTTCTAGTGCATTAAAACACGTGTAATAAGCATAGTTATTTGGTGCGTTTAATGGAATTGTGAGAGATATGCCAACATGCAACAAGATTCAACAACAGATAATAATACGAGAATAGATAAAGTGAATGTAGTGGATAAATCGACGACTCCCCAATCGTCCAATTCGAGTCCGACCAAGTCGGAAACGGAAACATATTCGGAACATCGCCGTTATATGACGGATTCATCGGAAAGTGAAGAAGACAGTGTATCTGAGGTAGATTTTCAGCATTTTTCCGTACATTTCCTTTTGGTAGAATTTCGCCCCCAGGCCCCCAAGTATCAATGAACCTGCGATAGAGTGACATCTTGTGGCGGACATGAATAATGTTTTAATAATTTTTTCACATTTCACGTTTTGTGTTAAATTGTGCGAATTTTCTTACAACAAATTCAGAGAATCTTTGATATTTGTATTGAATCCGTTTGGCCATTTTGCGGAATTTGCATTTTGATACGGTCCTGGGTGCGAAAGTGAGTGGTTTTCGTGTATTTTCTAGTGTGCTGGATTCGGGTGTATGTGTGTGTCTGTCATTTTTACTAAGCCTGCTTTTTATTCAAGGAATTTCTTAGAATTTTTACAAGGTACAAACGTCAATCTATATTCGTTAATCGTGAATAAAACAGATTTACAGCCGCTTGTTTTTCTAACGATTTTATTCAATTTCTTCCATTCTCATCGATAATCACTTTAATGGTGGCCACCAGCCAACTATACTAGTTTAATAATCACTGCTCTATTGTATTCCATGTTTTACGGGATTTTTTCACGTTAAAGCCGTCTAGATGGACGGTTTTTTGTGTTTCAAGGTAATTGTGAGACGACGGTCGAAATGTTCCTTCATTAAAAATGAACACTTTTTTTCGGTTGAAATCAATACGAAAAAAAAATTGTTGAGTGTTTTTAAATTGAAAACAATGCATAGATAATTGCAACTTTCTCTCAATATACGGCAATTGTTTTGCACACATTGTTGATTTTGTTAGTCTATTTTTCGCGTGTTACTCAAAGAAAATCAATTTTCGTTTTTTAGACTTGGACTAATAATTAAAATTCGTTTTTTTAATGAATTTTTGCCTTTCATTTAGTGCAAATTGACCAATAGAGACGAAGAAGAAGGCCTTTCTCACGACAATAAAATTTTTGCTGTTGCTTCATTTGATTTACTGTAAATAATGATGTATTTCTAAATACCGTTACAAAAACAATGCCATTTATATATAAAGCGAGCAAGTAAATAGAAAATGTGATTATTTTGCATTTTGCAAAAGGAAATTTCATTTATTAGAGAAATGTGGAAAATTTGAGTTTACAGGAATCTGTAATATTTCCAACGAGAATATTGTAGAACTTTCTTTGAAATCACTCAAAATTGGAATTTTTTCTGCAAAATAAGTGGTTTTTATATTTTGTTTCAAATAATTGTTTAATCTAAGTGTTGACATTTTGGAAATTTTTTTGTTACCAACTAAACAAATTAAATGTTACCAAAAAACTTTACAAAAATACAGAAATTGCCTTTAAAAGAGTACTTTATTACGAATATCACATTTTCCATCAACAATTTCAATAAATTTGTCAATCAAAACTTTACAGGTTTCTGTAAAAACAAATTTTTGACATTAAATGTCACTGTAAAAATATTCTACCGTGAGGTCGTTGGCCATTTAACAATAAAATTAATTGAATCCGTGTTGAAAAGGGTTCCTCCTCCTCCTCCTAGTCCGTATATGCGTTTGTTAAATGCAACATGAAAAAATCTAGGTCAAATAATGACATTTCTAAAAATTGTTATAAGAAATTGTTCAATGTATTGAATGAATGTGTGTTTGAATGTGGATTTTGTTTGGTAAATAAAAGGAAAATTTCTAAGGTGGAGTCATTTGTAATTGACCAGGAGTTTGAAGAAGATCCCCAAGTTGAAGATACAGCAAAATTCCTCTTGAATCCGGATGAAGATCGCAGCGTTGATCCAGAAACGCAGGCACGGCTCGAGGCTCTCTTACAGGCAGCCGGTAAATATTTTACATTTTTTTTTATTCTATAAAAACAAACGTGTATAAAGCCAAAAAAACCAAACCATTTCAATATATACTCGTAAAGGTATTGGAAAACTGGCCGCTAAAGATGGTAAACATTTAGGTGATCCGGAAGTGTTGAGACGTTTAACATCGAGCGTTTCTTGTGCATTGGATGAGGCGGCAGCGGCACTGACACGAATGCGGTCCGACAATCCGAGGCCACAGCCGCAGGAGAAGACGTCGCTGGTGGAGGCGTGCACCGATGGTGATGTGGGAACGGTGAGGAAATTGTTGACTGAGGGACGGTCTGTACATGAAACGTCCGAAGAAGGGGAGAGTTTGCTCTCGTTGGCGTGCAGCGCTGGATATTTTGAACTAGCACAGGTGCATATTTATTAAATGAACGGTTTTGGTTGAAAGACAGTACAGGAATCTGTAATTTGAAACGTCAACTTTTGGTAGAGTAAATGGAATCAAAGATAGCTGACGTTTTTGACAGATGTTTGTTAAATTTTGTAATAATTTTCAACAATAAAACGTTGAATGGGTTTTGTTGATGTTAAATTGAGCGTTTTACTTGGTTTTTTCTTGCAAAGATGATGAATTTTATTGTTTAGAGAATCGTAGATAGCTAAAGTTTTCTTATATCATTTGTCAAAGTTAAACTGTCAATTTTGTTTTGTTTTGTTGACAAAATGATGAATTTATTTCGTTCAAGGAAATTCAGAATGATTTTTAATCAATTATAATTACGTAATAAATTATTCTCTTGTTTTGGTTTGTAATCAAAATTTAAAGATAAACAAGTCCGTTTTATTTTATAACAAAGTAGAATTGTTTATTTCTTAGTTTAATGCTTGATTTTTAAAAGGAAAAAATGAGTTAGAAATTCAATTCTCAGGACTAGAATTTATTTAATTGTTGTCACAATTACTGATATCATTTAATCTGTTTAAACATTTCAAAATCGTGGGTAAATGAACTGTTTTCAGTCTGTCTGTGCAAAAATCTACTGTCTCTCATCAAAACCAGTTAAAATCAACTTTGGTGATTATTTACTTTCCGGACTCGCGCTCAAAATTGATGAAATTTTGAAAATAGACGTATTTTGGGCCGTAGATGACGAATTTGGAAACGAAAATTGGGGCAAATGTTCCGTTTTCGAGATATTTGACTTTAAAATGTCAAAATCAGTCATTTGGATCAGTTTCTTCTTCTTTTAGACAATTTAATAAAGATTTTTATTATTATTACTCGTTGTTTTTAATATTATAGATCAAAAAAAAATAATTTTCCTTCATTCATATTTAAAACAACAATTTAAAGTTATTTCAGGTGATTATTGGTGGCCATATTTTCATAGTCAACTACTTTGAATTTAAAAGTTCAAAATATTATCTGTCATTTTTCATTTGAAAGAAGGAAAATGAATAGTTTTCTTTTATAAGAATAGAAACAACGAGTAATAATAATAAAAATCTTTATTAAATTGTCTAAAAGAAAATGAGAAACTGATCCAAATGATCGAAAGTGACCAGAGTGAAGTTGCCGATTTTGACATTTTAAAGTCAAATATCTCGAAAACGGGAGAATTTGTCATCTACTGTTCAAAATACGTTTATTTTGAAAATGTTACTGTCCGGAAATAGTTATCCACATCATTTTTTGGCCAGGCGTTTAAAATTCATTCATTTTCATAAATTTTAATTGACATTTGACGACACAGGGGAATTTTTTGGGTTGGCAATTACAAAACAATTGAAATTATTTAAAAATTTACCGTGTATGTGTAGATAACTGTAGGTGCAACAAACTATCACTGACAGCTGTCATTTGATCTTATAATTTAGTAATTTTAACTGCCAACATTAGAATCAGAAATGCAGTAAAAATCGTCCGGCAAACGGTTATTTTCCGGACGATTTTCAGTGACTTTTATACCGGAATAAGCGACTTTCCAGCCGCCTGGCCAAAAATAAACAATTACCTCAACTTTTTAACCGATTTCAAGCGAACGACCAAAGAATTTTTTGGTATTAACCAAGAATAATTGATTCGGAAGGTCATTTTTCAACAGCTCTTCAATCAATTGATTTAAAACCGTCCAATTTTAATTTGTAAAATCCTAAAATCGATTTAAGCGACTTATTATTAGTTCGATCAGAAAATAAAGTTCCAACCAACCCTTTTTGGTAGTTCGCTTGAAATCGGTTAATTCTAAACTTAATTTTTCCTGTCAATGTCCACATTGTCATTTCCCTATCAATTGTTTCCAGGTCTTATTGGCGATGCACGCGAACGTCGAAGACCGTGGCATCAAAGGTGAATGTACACCATTAATGGAAGCGGCCAGTGCCGGCCATTTGGACATTGTCCGTCTCCTTGTCGCCCACGGTGCCGATGTGAATGCCCAATCAACGTCCGGCAATACACCGTTAATGTACGGCTGTGCTGGCGGCCATACCGACGTGGTAAAATTCCTTTTGGAAAACGGTGCCAATGTGGAAGATCACAACGAAAACGGACATACACCGTTAATGGAGGCGGCAAGTGCCGGCCACGTCGATCTCGCTAAAATCCTTTTAATGCACGGTGCCGGCATCAATACACATTCGAACGAATTCAAAGAGAGTGCATTAACATTGGCATGTTACAAAGGCCATTTGGATATGGTGCGATTCTTATTGGAAGCGGGCGCTGATCAAGAACATAAAACGGATGAAATGCATACCGCTTTGATGGAAGCATCGATGGATGGACATGTGGAAGTGGCTAGACTCTTATTAGATTCCGGTGCACAAGTGAATATGCCAACAGATAGTTTTGAATCGCCATTAACACTCGCTGCGTGCGGTGGACATGTGGATTTGGCCATGTTGTTGATAGAACGTGGTGCAAATATTGAGGAAGTCAATGATGAAGGGTATACACCGTTAATGGAAGCGGCGAGGGAGGGACATGAGGAGATGGTGCATTTGTTGCTTGGCCAAGGAGCGAATATCAATGCACAAACGGATGAGACACAAGAAACCGCACTGACATTGGCATGTTGTGGTGGATTTACCGAAGTGGCGGATATTCTGTTGAAAGGTGGTGCGGATATTGAGTTGGGCGCTTCAACACCGTTAATGGAAGCGGCACAAGAGGGTCATTTGGATTTGGTGCGATTTCTGTTGGAGAATTCGGCGAATGTGCATGCACAAACGCAAACTGGCGACACAGCCTTGACGTATGCTTGCGAGAATGGACATACAGATGTGGCTGATTTGTTGTTACAATACGATGCGGATTTGGAACATGAATCGGAAGGTGGGAGGACACCGTTGATGAAAGCGTGCCGTGCTGGCCATTTGTGTACGGTGCAATTTCTGATAATGCGCGGTGCGAATGTACGCCGTCAAACGACAAACAACGATCATACACCGTTGAGTTTGGCATGTGCTGGGGGCCATTTGTCGGTGGTGGAATTGTTGTTGAGTCACAATGCCGATCCGAATCACAAGTTGAAAGATAATTCGACGATGTTGATTGAAGCGGCAAAAGGGGGACACACGAATGTGGTGCAATTGTTGTTGGATTATCCGCATTCGATGCAGGGAATGATGATGAATCAGCAACAGGGTGCAGCGACGAATTTGAGTATGTTGCCGGGCCAAGTGGGCGGGAGTAGAGAGTCACCGAATGGCACACAAATGAATTTCTTTCAAACACAACAGAGTGGTGTGTTGCAAGAAGTGCCGGAAGCGGTGCGGGATGATGTGACGAATAGTCCGACAAGTGAATTGATACAACAGCCAAGAAGTGGACCGTTGTTGGATCAGCCGAAGATATCGAATAGGAAGTCGATACAGGCGAAGAATCGGGCAACGCAGGGTGTGGCGAGTGGGAATGTGGCGATGACGGTGGCATCGGTGATTAGTACGACAACGGAGAGTAGTAGTACGGCGACGGTGTTTACAAATGAGAATTTAACATCGGCTGAGGCGCAACAAGTGAGAACACAACCGATTGTGGGCAGTGGTACGGCGGGTGTGTTGAATGATTTCGAAGATGAAATGGCAACAGCTGCAATGGAATTTTTGAATAATAAACGTGAAGAAGAAGCGAATAATACATTGATAGAGTTTATTAAGAATAGAAAGAAGAATTTTAATATTGTGAGTAGTAATGGGAATACGGATGAAGGTTCCACACAGAAACAGCAAATACTCGAAGAATTACATGTGAGTTTTTGAGAATTTATTAGTTTTTCGGGTGAATGACGTAAAAGTTACTAAAAAAGTTTGCGATTTTCAATGAGTGTCGCCCTCTAGGGGATCATTTTAAAGTTAAACTTGTTGGGATTTCGACAAAGCAATGAATTTTATTAAAAATTTACATTTAAATTCGGTAATTTGTTCACTTAGCTAGTCAAATTTTGTTTTAATTTTGGAACTATTCTAAAACTTTCGTCATTTTTCGGAAATTTTATTCGACAATTTTTGAATGGAATTTTTTTTTCTGGAATTTTAGAGAGTTGAACGTGAATTGCATGGCAAACAACAGCAACTCCAACAAGCGGCTCATAGTCATGTATTTCAATATACAATGTCTCAAGATGAATTTGGTAATACAACACCGAATACACTGCCTCATATGTTGAATATTGATATTGCAATGCAACAGAAACAGCAAGGTAATGATTTTTTTTTGTTTATTGGGAAGTTGTATTAGAATTGCGAATAAACTGTAGTGAAAGCTTTTTTTTGTGTCGTTTTTGGGAATCGTTTGGAAATTTTTGAGGTTAACCCAGTTTGAAAATTTTAGTGTGACTTTAAGATGTGTGATGGCAGCACTTTTAAAGTACGTTCAGAATAAATTGTAAATAAATGTTGTTGTTTAACAAATTTAATTTCCAATCAAATCTCATTTATTCAATGCTTTTTTAATAATAAAATAGTTTGTTGAATAACCGTAGAGATAAAATGAGGTTAAACTAAGTTTTGTAGTGAATTAAGTTAGGAACGCATTTACCATTTTGTCGTTCATCAACGGTAGCCATTTTGATTTTTATATTTGTACAGCTTCTAAAAACTTGTGTGCAATAATGAAAAAACCAAAGAGATTGCTCTTAAAACGTAATTAACAAAGTGCTTTCTGCTTAAATTAGCCGATTTTCCAGCCCTTTTTATAACAATATTAAGCACTAACCAATTTTCTAGTTGCATGAATTGCACAATAATTTTAGTGGTTAAGTATATATATATGTTTTGGTCTGGAGTTAATTTTGGGGATAATTAGGGCTGGGAAACGGTTTGCCATTATTTACTGGCAACAATCTACAAGTGCCGAATAATTTCTACAATATAGGAACTGGTCAAACACCAGCGACAGCACCAACAGCATGTTTACAGCAACAATTGGCGAGTAGTGGTGGCGAATCGCAAACAACACAAACAACAACATTCACCACCAATCAACAACAACAGCAACAATCGCCTGCATTCTATTTTACACCGTTACCGACGTCCGTAGCCGTTTCATTGTCCGCCACTGCCACAACAACAAGTACAGTAACACAACCGATTAAATTTCAAAGTGTTGCCTCACATGTGGATGTTAGTCAGGTAGAAAACGATGAAATTTGATGATTTAACAATGTTTTATGCGTTATTTTACTGTTTTTTGTGTAGAATACTGCGATTAGTGATCGTCCGAAAGCGAAGCCAGTGTCGAAGAAAGAGGGTAAAAATTTGAGAAAACAACAAGCTGCTGCCGCTGCTGCCCAACAACAACAGCAACAACAACATTTCCAATCGAATCTTTACGGTCAACAATCGTCTCAATTGTTTGGACATTTACAAATCCAACAAACGAACACAAATCCAACCCAAACACAACAACAACAAACTCAACAACAAGAGATCTTGAATGTGCAAAGTTTAGATCTGGATTCAATTGATCAAGAAAGTTTAGTATTGAAAGATGATGCACATGAGAATTTATTAACAGCATCAATATTACAACAGTTTCATAATTCGCCTGGTTTACGTGCTGCTTTTATTAATTCACCGGTAAGAATATCAAAAGGGAATGAGGAAGTGACCTAGGTTGGAAATTTACAGAAATTTCTATATAATTCGATAAAATCGGTTAAATGATTAGCACTGAACGTAACAGCATAATTTCTGAAAAAACTGAAATTAAAAAGTGTCTGAAAAGTTCAAAATTATCACATGACCTTTTGTTTACAATTTTTTATATGACTTCGGTGACGTAACAAGCTCTGATTGGTCAGAGCTAGTCTGAGCGTATTTTCAGTGGAAATAAGCGGATATGTATGACGGGCTGCGGCAAACTGCAATAATTTGTCATTTTAAATAGTTTATAAGTTTATTTTGAAATCAAAAATATCATAGACTAACTAATTATATTTTTCTTACTTTTTTATATTTGTTTTCCACCCTTGAAAGCCTCTTAATTAATTATTTTACTAAGAAAAATACTAATAGCCATCTAGTAATACTTTCTTGAACTACAAAATTGCTCAGTAGACATGGCGGCTAGGACTGCAGTAAAAACGCGGGTAAATTTTAAATTTAAACTTTGCAATTTTTTTTGGCGAAACGGGGCAAAAAAAAGGTCACATGTGCTATATCACATTAAAGCATTTTTAATGTAGATTACAAAAAAAATTAAAAAAAAACGGTCACTTCCTCATTGTTGGAGGTTTGTTTTAAATTTGATATTTTTTTTTTGTAGTTGAATCAAGACAAAGTGACAAAATTAGAATTGTCCGATAAAGATTTCTCAACTGTAGACGAAGTGGTGCAAACATTAGAATCGTTTACCGAAGTTAGTGAACAGAATTTAAGCCAACATAACCTACAAGTAAGAGAAAATTAGTTGTGATTTGGGAAGAGATGTTTGTTGAATGTAAATTTTGTAGGTTCAACCGTATCCTAGTGCTTTAGACGAGTCAATGATAGCATCGCTGACTGCTGCCCAACAAGATTTACAATCGCCAACCGATTTATCACGTGTTGAATATTTTGCCGTACCAACAAATGGTACACAAGTTCCTGTACACGCATTGTATCCGTATGATCATTATTTGGCAGCTGCTGCTGCCGGTATGCCAAATAAAGATCAAGTCTATCAAGCTGGCTTTCAAGCCGGCTACAATCTATCCATGCAACAATTGGGTAAGTGGAGATTTTTTTGTTTGTGGAATTTGTGTCGGGATTCTTTTTTGGGTTGTCGGAAAAGGGTTTGAATGTTGGAATTTTTTAAGGGATTTCTGTTTGTTGTTGAAGAATGTAAAATTTTTGTTGGGTTTTTATGACGTTGTCGTTGCGGCCATGACAAGTTTAGTGAATTTAGGTATTTTTGAGGAATTCTGAGACTACCGCCATCTGTTGAGTCATTTTTGAGTTAGAGTTGTTGGGGTTTGACGAAAATCTATTTGGTTTTGTTAAAAATTTCTTTATATGTTGAAAAAACATTAGTTACTACTGTTTTTATCTGCTTTTATTTCCTTTTTTTTATTCGTCGAAACGTTTTTGTTTTTTTGAATGACATAAAAGTCACTCAATTTTATACCCTATTCCCCAGAAGTTGAGAGTCGATCTCTACTACTTTTACGGACGTTTTTACACAGGCGAAATTTTTATGAGTGACAAATTGGAAAATGAAAAATATTTTCTTTCGTAATTAGTTTAGTTTATAAATATGACAAACAATTGTGATTGTTTTCACCGAAAAGTTAATTTTAATTTTGATAAAAGAAAGAAAAAACTTTTAGCTACTGTCAAAAAATGTCGGCTGTGTGATTCGGATTTGATTTCTAGCAATTTGAGTGGCTGTACAAAAAATGGCGGAATCTTGACCCTCTAGACTAATCGTGATTTTCCTGACGTTAGCGATGATACTAGTGTTCTCTATTGGATAATTCAAGAGTTAAATTTTTTGTTATTTCGACAGTTCAAATTTTTTTTTGTTATTTCTACATATTTGTCCGTTGATTTACTTTTTATTATACAGAGCGGGCATTAATGACTGTGGAAATGGAGAAATTTTCTTGTTTATTAAAATGACAACACTATATTTCAAAACTTTGACGTGACAAATAAATTTTAAGATTTTTGAGAGGTCAATGGCGAACCATATCACTTTTTATTTCATACTACATATTTTCTCAGTTATTGGTCCGCTACTTAACTTCAAAATTTGAAGGTTTTTTTTTACTTTCATGTCGATTTTTTGAAGTTTGGAACTGCCAACCAAATAGACATATTTCAACAAAATAACACTAATATTTTCCATTGTCATTAATGATCGTTCTGTATGTTAATGTTGCTTCAATTCTCTTTGGCAATAACAGAAATCCTGAAATTTAGCAATTTTCATGACTGATTTATACCGACACTGTCGCCCTCTATCGTATAATACAAACACTAAACTTGTAAAGTTTGGTAAAAAAAAACTGTAAAAATTTGCTCCGTTAAAACTGGTTGCAGCGAAATGAATAAATTCAGGGAGATAGAGGAAGAAATTCTAAGAAAAACGTTAGCGTCCGTTTTTTGATTATTTCTTTTAAAGAGTAGAAAGAAAATAAATAAACTTACCAATCAAGTAAAATTTTTTTTAACACAAAAAATCAAAAATCCAAATCTAACATTCTTTTTATCGGTGTTTTTTCTACCTTGTTGTGAAAAATGAGCCATGAAGGTCAATTGCTGTTCTTAAAATCCCAGGTTTTTATCAGTGAAATCTGACACTTTTTATTATATTAACATTCTGGCGAGAAACCTTGAATTTTTGTACATTGCGCAACATTTTAAGAGAGTGCGCCTGCGTCTACTTCAGAATTCAGAGAGCGCATATGTCTAATTGTGCAAATTCAGCATTTTTTTGAAAACAATTCAAAATTTAAATATAAAATGGGTTATTTTAATTCATCGTGAAAAGATAAGTATAAACTGAAATGGTCAACCAAACGACGAACATTGTCATAAATGCCCAAATATGCAGAACACACATCGATTAATATTGACAAATGAATAATGACAAATAAATCGCAAAACCTCGCAAAATAGCAAAAAAAATTTTGAAAAACTGCAACAGCTTTAGGAAAATTCCTCCAGAGGGCGCTACCGTTTGTTTTTTTTTTTTAATTTAGTTCCGCCATTTTCACTAGAGAACCATGTGCCCTTTTAAAAACTTTTTTCCGACA
Organism: Silvanus unidentatus; assembly: GCA_963930825.1. Classification (NCBI taxonomy): domain Eukaryota; kingdom Metazoa; phylum Arthropoda; class Insecta; order Coleoptera; family Silvanidae; genus Silvanus; species Silvanus unidentatus. The sequence continues at coordinate 12,673,064 of OZ005762.1, forward strand.
AATCTTTGAATCCAGACACATTTAATTTGATTGTAAAATATTTATAAAATGTTAATTTTTAGCGTGCCCGAACGCTAGTACCAGTGAAACACTGACCACCACCACAGTGGTCCCAACAACAGTTGGTGCCGTGCCAGGCACCTCCACCCAACAATTTATAACACCCCAACAACAACAAAATCAACAACAACAACAACCGAATGTTTGTACACCGGTGCAGACTGCTTGTAGTCACGTGTCCAGTAATGCACCAATACAAGCAAGCCATCTATGTCAATTGCCATGCACTCAACATCAACAACAAATTGTCCAAACACACCAACAACAAACCACACAACAACAAACTGCTCCACCATCAGCCACACAACAAGTACAAGCGGCAACACAAACATCTCAAAACAATGAGACCAATAAGAAATTATCGAAAACCACAACAGATGGCATAAAATTTAAAAAAGGTCGTATATTACGTCATCAGAATCAGTCGCAAGGCAACAATTTCCAACCAAATCAAAACTATCAAATCGATCATAATAGTGCTATAACACAATATAATGGACAAAATCAACAAGCCACATGTCCAAATCAAGTGATATCGCCCGGTATGGATGTGGATTCAGAGACGGAAAGTAATCATGACACAGCATTAACATTGGCATGTGCCGGTGGTCATGAAGAGTTGGTGGAATTGTTAATAAGTCGCGGTGCGGATATTGAGCATCGCGATAAAAAAGGATTTACACCGTTAATATTGGCCGCGACAGCGGGCCATGAGAAAGTCGTTGATATACTATTAAATCACAATGCCGATATTGAAGCACAATCGGAACGTACTAAAGATACACCATTAAGTTTAGCATGTTCTGGTGGCCGTTATGAAGTGGTTGAATTATTATTAGATCGTAATGCAAATAAAGAGCATCGCAATGTATCCGATTATACACCGTTAAGTTTAGCTGCTTCCGGTGGTTATGTGAATATAATAAAATTGTTATTAAGTCATGGTGCTGAAATCAATTCACGTACTGGTAGTAAATTAGGTATATCACCATTAATGTTGGCCGCAATGAATGGTCATACGGCCGCTGTGAAATTATTATTAGATATGGGCAGTGATATAAATGCACAAATCGAAACGAATCGTAATACAGCACTAACATTGGCCTGTTTTCAAGGTAGACATGAGGTGGTGAGTTTGTTGTTGGATCGGAAAGCGAACGTTGAACATCGTGCAAAGACGGGTTTGACACCGTTAATGGAAGCAGCAAGTGGGGGTTATGTAGAGGTGGGGAGAGTGTTGTTGGATAAGGGCGCTGATGTGAATGCGACACCAGTGCCGTCGTCAAGGGATACCGCACTAACAATTGCCGCTGACAAAGGCCATGTGCGATTTGTGGAATTGTTGTTGTGTCGTGGGGCACAGGTTGAGGTTAAGAATAAGAAAGGGAATTCACCGTTGTGGTTGGCGGCGAATGGTGGCCATTTGCCGGTTGTTGAATTACTTTACAATGTGAATGCTGATATAGATTCACAGGATAATCGTAAAGTGAGTTGTTTAATGGCTGCATTTCGAAAAGGGCATGTGAAAGTGGTGAAATGGATGGTACATCATGTGACCCAATTTCCAAGTGATCAAGAAATGATACGTTATATATCGACTGTGAGTGATAAGGAATTGTTGGATAAATGTCATGAGTGTGTGAAGATAATTCGGGCAGCGAAAGAGACACAAGCCGCCAAAGCGAATAAGAATGCATCGATTTTGTTGGAGGAATTGGATATGGAGAAGACAAGGGAAGAGTCGAAACGTTTAGCAGCAGCACGAAGGAGGGAGCGTAAAAAGAAGAAGAAATTGGAAAAGAAAGAGGAGAGGAGGAAATTGTTGGAGGAGAATAAAAAGAATGAGAATTACGATGAGAAAGAGACGATGAAACAAAGTGAAGAGGAGGTGAAAGATGAGGAGAATCATCATCATCCAGAACCGATTAGGAATGTGGATGGGAATGATAAAGAGGAGGGTGATAGTGGTATTGATGCAAATAGTCAAGGCAGTTGTTCAAGTAACGATATCAAATCCAAAGAGAAACGTAACAATAAAAAGAAGAAAAAGACAGCATTGAATGTGAGTAATGTGAAGGCTGGTGGTAGTAAAGCGAGTTCCAGTAAAGAGAATGATCAAACATCGCCAGCAATTGAGAAGAGTGTGGAAAAAGTGGCATTAAATACGAATAAAATTCGTAAGAATTTGGTGTTTGAGGCGACAAAAAGTCCAGCAGATCGTGACGATTTCGAGGCGACTGGCAATGAAGTGTATGTATCGAATAAGATGAAATCGATGGAAACGACAGCACAAAAAGCGCCAACCACCAGTCCGAAACAGGCAACAAAACGCGACGAGGGATGGAAAGAGGTGGTGAGAAAGTCGAGTGTACAAACTGTCGAGTCTGGTGTGAAAAAAGTGTCGGTACCGTTGAATGCGATCAGTCGTGTGATTGGACGTGGTGGTAGTAATATAAATGCAATTCGTGGAGCGACTGGTGCCCATATTGAAGTGGAGAAACAAAGTAAAGGACAAGGTGAACGTATAATCACGATAAAAGGTTCACTAGAAGCAACAAAACAAGCGCATAATTTAATAGCAGCATTAATAAAAGATCCCGATGTGGATATATTGCAAATGTTACCGAAAGCAAGTAAAATCCAATCGACAGTGACAACGTTATGGGATAAAACACAAATTGGTACGAAAAAGAATGTTGGTAAAGTGTTGTTGGTGACACAGCCGTCAATTGTGCAAACGAAAGTGTTGACAAGTGTAACAAATACGATAACGGCACGTTCATTGACAACAACAACGGTGAAATTGCGTGGTTATACGCCGATTGTGAGTACAAGAGTGCAAACGGCACCGCGTTTAGTTGCACAAGCGGAAAAGAATCAAACAACAGCGTCAAATACGGTTTGTAGTACACCAATACGTCCACAAATCACACCAAATCGTACAAATGTGCTGGTGGCAAATAAAAATCCACAGCAAACATTTGCAGCGAAATTAACAGAGCCAACAATAACGACAACAACAACACAACAAACAAATCAAATACCGGCAAGGATCATACAGAATTCGAATCAGTCGATTGTGGCGCCACCACAACAAGCGGTGACAGTGACAACAACTGTTTGTTCACCGATAAAAAATTCACGTCCAATACCGACCGCATCGGCACCGCCCACAATGCAACATTTTCCAACGAAACAAACAATTTTCCCCAGTGAAACGACATCAAGTGGTGGGGGAGCGACGGTTGTTGAGCCGATAAATCGTCTAGTGCGCAGCCTAACACCGAACATTGCGCAGAATGCGATTGTAAGTAGTGCACAGACGCAATGTCACAATGCAGACGATGACAAATCGCACACAATCCAAACACCAAGTGAATATTCACTGTTTTATACGAACGATCATCATATGTGGCGTCGTACAGTTGGACAAGAATCTCAGAAAACGGTGAATTTCGCTGCGGTCACTGGTGGTGGGGTGCACCAGCAGTCACAGTCGAATACGAAATTTATCAATGAAGAGCCACCGGTACAAGTGGATGCAGCAAAAGCGCCCGGTTATCGTGGTGGTGTTGTGTGTTCACCGGTTTCATCGAAAACTAGCAGTAGTAACAGTACAACACCACCGAATTCGACAATTGCCACACCGAAATTTCAAAGTTATCAAACGGGTGGTGATGGACAGAAGCAAGCGGCACAAATACCGCCAATTGGTCGGCCAACAACAGTGAATACGAATGCACAACAACAACAACAGCAACAACAATTGCCACCACAAAGTGGAACAACATCAGAACGTAATGAATTGTATGAATTGTTGAAATTACAACATGAACCGAATTTATTCCATGCAAATGCAATACAAAGTTTGAATTTTACACAAAGTGGTAATGGTGGTGGGGCGAGTGTGGTGCCATCTGTGGCCAGTATGTCACGATTGAATCCGAAAGCGCCCGATTTTAGTAGTACGGTGTATAAGACGAATCCAAGTCAACAACAACAGCCACCACCACAACAACAACAGTTGCCACAGCAACAGATTTATAACGGTTTTCCGCCTACGATGAATTTGTATCAGAAAGTGGAACAGAATTATTCGAGAACATCTCAACAACAGCAACAGCAAAGATGGCTGATGCAACAAATGCCAACAGCCACAATACAACCGGAATTGATAACGGGCATGGCGGGTATGACGTTACAGAATATTGCAAGGGCCGCAACGGGTGGGGAGATATTGGAGAATGGCACATCGGCCGCTGATTTGATAGTGAATAATTCACCGACAATGTCACCGAATTTGCCGACTGCATTGCATCATCATGATAATGGCGGTGGTGGGGTGACAATTGTGACAAGTGGTGGGGCGAGTTATGTTGGTGTGGAAGAGAGGAAAACAACACCACAACCGATTGGTACGGAACGTGCTAGGAAAACATTTACAGCAAATCCAATTGATACAACAACAAATTGGATGATTGAAACAAATAAAGTTGGAACACAACAACAAAGATGGCCAATGTTGAATGAACAGTTTAGTGGTATGGGTGGTAGGGGGCCGATGTATGAGGATTTGGCGGCCCCAATTGATTTTACAGTAAGTATAGAGAGAGAGAGAGAATTAAGCTTCTCCGAGTACGTCATCAAAGCTTCGTACCTAACTTCAGTTGTCTGCCTCTGTCACAATCAGGTGACAGTTTTTATTTAAAAAATCGCTGGAATCTAAACAATTTTACATGAAAACTGTTCAGATATATTCAGTTAATCACTCTGAATGAAAAATGTAACGAATATTTATTAAAATTAATAAATTCGGAAAAGTCAATTGCCAAATTGTCATCTGTTCTTGACAGAGGCAGAGAACTGAAGTTAGCTGATAGAGCTGTGTGACGTCACATGGAGAAGCCTAATTGGTTTGTCAATGAGGAAGTGACCTAGGTTGGAAATTCACGGAAATTTCTATATAATTCGATAAAATAGGTTAAATGATTAGTACTGAACGTAACAGTTACTCATTTCAGCGCATAATTTCTGAAAAAACTGAAATTAAAAAGTGCCTGAAAAGTTCAAAACTATCACATGACCTTTTGTTTACAATTTTTTATGTTACTTCGTGACGTAACAAGCTCTGATTGGTCAGAGCTTGTCCGAGCGTATTTTCAGTGGAAATAAGCGGATATGTATGACGGGTTGCGGCAAACTGCAATAATTTGTCATTTTAAATAGTTTGTGAGTTTATTATGAAATCAAAAATATCATAGACTAACTAATTATATTTTTCTTACTTTTTTATATTTGTTTTCCACCCTTGAAAGCCTCATAATAAACTATTTTACTAAGAAAAATACTAATAGCCATCTAGTAATACTTTTTTGAACTCAAAATATGCCAGAGTAGACATGGCGGCTGTAAAAACGCGGTTAAATTTTAGATTTAAACTTCGCAATTTTTTTTGGCGAAACGGGGCTAAAAATGGTCACATGTGTTATAATCACATTAAAGTATTTTTAATGTAGATTACAAAAAAAACGGTCACTTCCTCATTAGGAAGGTGCAAGGTATTGAAAAATTCAACAACATTTTCATTATTAATGGATAAAATAATTAATTATTTGGTTTGCATTAAAAAAATATTCAATTTGGATGGTTACTAAAAAAATTTTAAATATATTCGATTTGAAGCCATCTATTAAAGCTTTGATGAACTAGACTCCACATAAAGACGTAAGCTGGCTATCCCCTCTCTTTTAAAAATTTTTTAATTCAAAAAATATTATTTTTTCTTTGACAGAACGAGTGTAAAAAGGTCAAATAAAGTATTTTTTAATGTACAATCCAAAAAAAAATATACAAAAATTCATGCATCTCCTAAAATCAATTTTAGAGATTTAGAGTGTTAAAGTTCAGTAAGCAAATGTGTCAGGAATTTGAATTTAAAGAAAGCTTTACAATGTGGAATCGAAGAAGAAGCATACGAATTGTCTTATAGAGTTTGGTGATTGAAATAACAAAAATCACATTTATTTATTAGCGTTTTACTTTTAAATTTAAAAAAATTGTTGATAAAATTATTCCTCTCAAAATTTTGACACATTCCAATATGGCCAACGTCATTTCAAACTTGAATTCTAGTTGATGTGACGTTTAATCAATCATGTCGAATATGGAATTGATTGTCGTTTGTTTCAGCGTATGCCACTTGACAGTTACACGAACGGACCACCGTACTTCAACCATCAAGTACCGGCAATGAGCGGTGTTCGACACGACTACTTACAAATGGACCATTTACCATGGGACACAACAAGACCAAATATAGCCGACTTGCAAGAAAAGCCACAAGTAAGTCATGAAAAAAAAAAGAAACGACCAATCAAAATTGATTCACTAACTTGATGTTTTCTTCATTTTTTGTGTGCAGGGTTGGACCAACAAGTGGAGCCAATAGTCGTAAGAATAAAATCCAAACACACCAGAATTACGTGAACTATAAGCGTTATAAAAAACTATTATTAAAAAATACAATTTTAGCTTGATATTTGTGATTTTTGGAATACAAAACACGTTTTGCCGTAGAAATGAAAAGATCATAAAAATAGTAAAATTTATCGTATAGATTTTTTTGGTTTTTTATGGTATCCAAAAAAAAAAAATTAAGGAAAAAAATATTATATGACGGCCCAATATACAGGCCCGCCCCCCCTGCAATTCGGTGTATATAATATATATTTAAAAGTGGAAAAAAAAATCATCCTAATTGTAGATTTATATTTGCATGTAATTATAACGACTTTATTTTTGATTTTTTTTTTTTGTTTTTTGGTTCGCCGCTCTCCCCCTGTGAATATTTTTTTATTTTCTACAATCGCTTATAGTTTTTAAGTTTATTTAAACGAGAAAAAAAGTAAAAATATATACAAGTATAAATAAAAAATTTTGATGGGAACACACGGATTTGTGTTTTTCTGGGTTTTTTTCTGTTCGTTTAGAGATGAAACAAAATGTTCCCGCCAAAAAAACAAAAAACACTAGATTCATTTAATTATTATCGAGAAAATTGTAAATCAAGATAATTATTATTATAAAGAAATAAAAAAAATATGTAGTAGTACCGCAGTGGTCATGGGATTTGGCGATAGGGAGAAAGTTTTTATTATAATTTTACCTCAATATTTTTTTTTTGTTTTTTTACGTTCTCTTATATCGAATATTTGAAATGGAAAAAATAAAACGGACGTTTTATTCCTTTTGTTTTCCTTTTTACTACATGTTTATAGTAATATAATTATTCTGAAGAGATAAAAATAATAAAAAAAATGCGCAAGTTTTGGAAGATTTGTTGAAAGATGTGTGTGTGTGTGCGACTTGCCACAAATTATATATATATAAAAAGAGTTAATTGAGTTTAGAAACTAGAGAAATAAATTGAGTTGGAGGCAATGTTTCGAATTTTGTACGGAACGGTTTTTCGATGGCATTGAATTAGCCAAAAAAATATGAGAGAGAAAGGAAATAAATATGCAGCAGCAGCACCAGTTTTTTAGTGGGTAAAACATTATCGCTGATCCCACATATAATTGTAGGGTTTATTATTATACGGAATAATATGTAATATGCTTGTACATGAAGACTTAAAATATATCTTTATGCACTGTATTTTATTGGTTTTATTTACAAATTGATGTTTGGAATAACAGTGGAAGCACTTCTTCTTTGTATAAAGTGCTGGTTTTGCCATGAGTGACAAGAAGAATTTCGTTTGCTTTTTTCAGATGGTCCAATGCTTCTTTGGAGTTGTTTTCGAGGTAGAGAAGGATTTTAACTAGTTTAAGATGTAATAGTCCGGTTAAAGGATGCATAAAACCGTAATATTTACTGAAAAAAAGATTAGAATGAAGAAAATTGTTGGATTGTTGTTGGAAAACTTACTAATAGCCGGCAATTAATTCTAAACCGAATTCTTTCGCATCTTCGTACTGTTGTAGATCTATACTGCTCTCAAATGCTAAATCCAACATTTTAACATGCTTTAAATTATATTTATATAAAATTCCTTTGTGTTTTTTTAAACAAACTTTACAAACATCCAAATCTGCAACAGAAAAAAATTAATAATTTTTAAGCGAAACTAGCGCCATGTCGAAATGAAGAACTTGAATCAATGGGTGGGTCAAAAGAACAAATTTCACCCAATTAATCAAGTTCAGAAATCTACCGTGGCGCTAGTGTCGCTTAAAATTCGTTCGTACAAGTAATTTGCTTCATGCTTTGTAGAAACTCGTCTGTTAACTGCAAAACTTCTTTAAATTCGCTAATAAAACCTTCGCTTGCTACTGTTCCACATTTTTGACACTTTCCACAGTTTACATCGACAAAATGATCGCAATTCGAGTTTGGACAGGCAGCTCCATTGATTTCGCCACTGATTTCCGGCTCCAAACACCGATCACAATTACAAAGGAAATAATAAGTGGTTTGAAGCTCGTCTTGACGGTCTTTTGTGCAATTTAACAAGTCTATATAACAAATAAAAATCTACAAAACGTTTTCATGAATTTCAAACGGTTTTCAATCAATTTCAAATTGTACTTTGGTCCAATCTAAATTCGGTATCGTCTCCAATGCGCGAATCGATAAAGTCGTTCCCTCGAATGTGGCTAAAGCGTTCGGTTTGCACGAATGATCAACAATCGAAGCTCCCAAATAGATTCCTGTGCCTAAACTTTGAAATTCTTGATTACAAATATTGAAACTATTCACACACATCTAAATAATTACGAATTTCGATTAGTTGGTGGCATAAAAATGTAAGCAATTCATACCCTTCCATACATTCCCATCAATTCAACAGAATTTGGAAGCAGATCGTCGCCAATAAATTCATAAAGAACACCGAAAAGTGAGGAAAAGTGCTCCATTCGTCGCTGGTCGTTTTTCAAGTTTGGATAATCTAAAAAATTAAATTTTAAACAGTTTTAAAGTGATTTTTTGGTGGCTTTTACGCGACATCAAATCTTTGAACATCCTGAAACTGTTTTCTGTGTAATAAGCCTTCACTTGGTCTCCACCTTTTCGTAAAATCTTAATTAATCTCGCGAGAAGTCTCGCAGCGTCTGGAACCACTCTTGGGGCGACTTTTTGCAGATTTCGACACTCAAACTTGTGAATGGTCCACGCTTCTCTTTGGCATCCTCTTCCACAGTAATACACATACCGACAGCCCGAACATTTCGACAACGTGCCTCTAAAAAACACCAAAAAATTAAACCTTGTCAAGACAGAATCAATTTACGAACTTTTTAAAACAAAAATCGCAATGATTCGTCCGATTTTTCGAACTGAGCACATAAACAAACGGTTTCTCTTTATGTATCACACTTCCCTGTGGGATTTCCTTTTTAATTTTCATCTCTTCAGTATCTGAAATGTGTTTTCGGGTGTTACAAGCGAAATACTAAACCACATGAATATTTTTATATAATCAGGTAAGTTCGTGGCACTAAAAATAGTCGGGGGCTTTCAAAAATAGTCACACTTGAGTGTAAATCATAAAACCAATACACCCTTGACATCTTTTCAATGATTTTTTAATTTGGCAATGAATTTTTTAATTGATTTGAGTGAAAATTTGCAAAAATAGAGGAGAACTTTTTTGGAACGACGAAAAACAAGTTTTTTTACACAACAGGAAACGACAGCTGATCGATTCTAAATAAATCTCATAAAAAAATAAATCATAAATATAACAGCTGATGATTAATTATTTACGCTGATTTATTTTTAAAAACAGTTTAAAAATAATTTCATTACCGTCAGACATTGTGGTTATGTTTACTTTTTTTACAGATTCCTGTAATCAAATTCCATTTGAAAAAAGCGTGGGAAATTTGAATTTCAGACATAAAAACAGTTTATTATTTATACCAATCTTTATTTAATCCATTCATTTACAGCAAAGTAACAATTGCAACAATTCCTAAATTACGGTTCAAAACCCCTAAATTAAAAAAAAATGAACACTATATGAGTTACTTTGTAACAAAATACATAAAATGCCTATGTAAAATGTACCACACATAAATTTTTCGAAAATAAATAAAAAAATATAATTATTTGTTTGTACAATAATATAAATCGTGTATATCACAATACTTCACAAAAAAATGTAATAAATAAATTTGTAAAGTACCTCGTATAAAGGAAAATACTATAAATAAAAAAAACACCCGGAAATAAAAAAAAGTTCAACTTCACAGAAGTAAAGAACGACCGGTTAAATGACACCTCAAAAAAAAAAATCCATCTGAACCGCAACACAATCTATCGTATTCCCGTATACAAACTAAGCACGGATCGTGTCTCTTTCTGCGAACGCGCTTTACTAAACACATTCCAAAAACGCAACGTTTCATCACCAGCTCCCGTCACAATTGCCTCACCGTCCGGTGACAATGCCAAATATAGCACTCTATATGAATGTCCCGTTAGTTTGGCCACTTGCGTTAAACTCGGATATTTCCATACTAAAATTTGATTTTGTGAATAGCCGTGTGTCGAAACCAATTCGGAACTGTGTTTGGACCATGCCAAATTGCACACTTGCGAACCTACAAAAAAAATAAACAAATAAACAAAATGAAAATACAAACGACGATTTAAAGTATTGTGGATTATGAGGGTTAGAGTCACTGTTAAAAATTAACTAGCAATTTTAATTTGACTTTCTAGTTTCTCAACTACAGTTGATTCCTTAAAACTTTACAAACAAGGCTTCGTCCACATTCAGCAACATCCAATCAGAGGGTCGGAAATAGAAGATCAAATCACACAGCTAAACTAATTTCCTAAAGATTTTAAAATTTAGATTTGTTTATGATTTAAATAAACCCAAATAAACTCCTCTCGAAACTTCTCTACATTATTTCAGGCATTACATATTAACATTTTTTACAATTTCGCATATAGATCGGAACATAACCTCAATTTGAAGTCTGTTTTACACAGACAAAAAATATGATGAGCGGGAAATTTAAGGTGCCAGCAGACGCCCTCAATCGTTTTGCGGCGAAATGCAAACTAAAGTGCCGTCGGTACCCGATCGTAGGGTATCAATGTTGCCATAAATTTTGATTGTCAATGTCACTTGACATAAATTCACGAATCAGTCTTTTACTTTTATATCTTATACTTTTATTGCACTATCTGGCATATGAGCATATATCGATTGTCCACGAATGATTTATCATGTCAAAATTTTGGAAAATATCTTTCGGAACATTCATCTCAGTTAATATACTATGAAAAATGCTAACAAAAATACGTGGTAGTCAAGAAAACATTGATTTTCATGTCTCTGGGGGTGAAATTGCAGTTTTTTGGGTATGTAATGAATGAAAAATGTTTTTTGGTGTTTTAGTATTATTGGTTGTATATATGAATTGAATAATGAAAAAAAGTAATCGAAATTGAAAAATTGAATTCCAGAGATTCAAAGAGTAGCATTTTTTATACTGGTACGTATTTTTCTCAGATTTTTTAATAGTACAATAAGTGAGATGAATGTTCCGGAAAATTTCCACCACCAGGGGTCGTCTGCTGCCACCTTAAAAACCGCTCTATTTATTCACTTTTTACAAATACTTAGTTGATATTTTATAAATATTTATGCATATATTTCATAAATTAATCAAAAAATATTTTTTTTCCGAACAATTAGTAAAATATTCAAAGGAACACACCCTTGAGATGCGAAAAAAAAATCAAGAAATTTTAGTTGTGTGTTTCGGTTTCAACATCAAGCGGTTCTTGCTGAGGAGAAATGAACTATAAAGATTTATTTGGAAATGTATGGAAAATGTTTTTAAATTTCCCACCCTTAAAATTGCGCTGGTGTAAAGAGGGTTCAAAGTGGGCGTAGCCTTATTTGTAAAGTCCTGAAAAATGAACTGTAGATGTCACTATTCTCCTATGTCTGAGTTGAAAAATTCTGCCTTCTAGAGCTCGATTCTCAAAATTTCCAATCATTTGGAATTAGAAAAACTTTCGACCGAGCAACATTTGTTTGAAATTATTTTCAACTACAAATATATCAGTCGAATTGGTCAAAATCGTTTGAAATTCATTAAATTTGCCAACTTTTTACTGTATTGATTTAAAAAAAAATATATTTAAGTGGTAAATTAAAAATAAAAATATACGTTTTTTTTTGTCTAAGGGTTTTAATTTTGAAAAATTTCGACATTTTTCAGTTTCAATTTCAACTAATTGAAAGTTCGACAATCGAGCTTCTGATTTTGGCTGCACTTCATTTAAATCAACCAATAAAAACCCAGAATTCCTCAAATCTAACATTCAAGTGACATTAAACCTTGTCATCCCCCCTTACCCGTATCAACACACTGCATCGGTTGCCCTGTCAACGTATTCCAAAATCGTATACACCGATCCGCCGTGCCCCCACCACTCGCCAACAGTCCATGATGATGTGGTGACCATGCAATCGCCTTCACTGCCGCCGAATGATCCGTATACGTTTGTACCGGTGACAATGATTGCATATTCCACACATACAAACGATTATCATTCCCACCCGACGCTAAATATTGATTGTCCGGTGACCATTTCAAACCGCACACCTCTTGTCGATGGCCCACTAAACGTCTCTCCACCACACTAGGTGGCGTGCGTGTGTCACGTTGTAAAATCAATCGATCCCGACTGCCGGAACTCAACACATCCCCATTCCATGCCAGTGCACCCACTCGGGCCGTATGGCCTTGTAATTTGTTCACTTGCTTATTAACGGCCACATCCCAAACGGTTACATAACCATTATGTGTGCCAACAGCAACATTGTTGCCACGTTCACTCCATGAAACCGATGTGACCACATTACCATCACAACTCAAATCGCACAGACGTGTTACTTGGCTGGTACAAGCGGACCATAGATAGACACAACTACCTAAACCGACACTAAGGACATTTTGAACGGACCAATCGACTAGATTCAAATAGAAATCGTCTTGGAGTTCGGGAGCGTCTAAGACTTTGAATGGGATGCGAGAGATTTTGCGGGTGGCTTTGTGTGGGGAGCGGAGTAAACGTTGACTGCTGGTACTTAGCGGTGAGAGTGAGTACGGACTGGATTGGGACTTGATTGGTGTTCGTTCATTCTGGAAAAAAGAAAACAGAAAGTTAGAATAATGTGAAAATATTTGATTGGTGGAAACGGCTGTTTAATTTAGTATTATACTTTGTTTGTGCATAGCAAAGTGTCGCGCGTACATTTGAATTAACCAATGAGAAGCCAACATTTTTCAAATTTGACATAAGCGCAAAGTCCATTTTGTTACTGCGTGAAAAAATACAGTATAAGAAATTGCATTTTTTTTTGAAAATCTTTTGAATTCAAAAGTTTTGCAGAAGCCCCACTCTTCTGTTAGCGAGTTTACGTCATTTATGTGGAGTCAAGTTCAACAAATTTTTAATAGATGGCTTCAAATCGAATCTATATTGAATTTTTCTTGATAGTTTGTAATTAACACTAAGAAAAAATAGTATTTACATTGTATTTCTGGCAAACTATCTTGTATCACTCGGTCGAACTCGAAAACCACTTTCCACCTTCATTTTTACAAAATACTGATCCCCAATGAGGAAGTGACCGGTTTTTTGTTTATTTTTTTTTTTTTGTAATCTACATTAAAAATGCTTTAATGTGATATAACACATAAAAAAAATGCAAAGTTTAAATCTAAAATTGACCCGCGTTTTTACTGCAGTCCGAGCCGCCATGTCTACCTTGAGTGTTTTAGTTCAAGGAAATATTACTAGATGGCGCTATTAGTATTTTTCTTGGAAAAATAGTTAATTAGGAGGCTTTCAAGGGTGGAAAACAAATATAAAAAAGTAAGAAAAATATAATTAGTTAATCTATGATATTTTTGATTTCAAAATAAACTCATAAACTATTTAAAATGACAAATTATTGCAGTTTGCCGCAACCCGTCATACATGTCCGCTTATTTCCACTAAAAATACGCTCGGTCAAGCTCTGACCAATCAGAGCTTGTTACGTCACGAAGTAACATAAAAAATTGTAAACAAAAGGTCATGTAATAATTTTGAACTTTTCAGGCACTTTTTAATTTCAGTTTTTTCAGAAATTATGCGCTGAAATGAGTAACTGTTACGTTCAGTACTAATCATTTAACCTATTTTATCGAATTATATAGAAACTTCTGTGAATTTCCAACCTAGGTCACTTCCTCATTGCAGAAAAGTGGATTAACTATAATCCAGGATTAAAGTGTTTTGTCCTTTATTTTAAACAAATGTAAGAAAAGGATGATAATAATTTAATCCTGGATTATATTTAATCTTTCATTTAAATTTCATGCCACACACGATCTTTTATAAAGGTCGGGAAACAGTCTACTTTTCCATTGTTGAAACGGGCAATATAAATGAGGATCTTGCGCCCGGTACCAGTGCTCGTGTCTAGTGTAAACACAATGTGCTCAAATATTGAAGCATAATTTACAATAAACAAATTTATATGCTTCAATATGATACAAGATGGCCCCATTATAAATTTTAACAATGTATTTTAAAAAAATGACATGTATTCATTCAATTTGAATTTGATTAATAACTTTTGACAAATTAGAAAAGGACAGCTCATTATTAGTTTAAAATTTTTCCGTACGACGTCTCTACTAGCACTGGCACCGGACGCTAGATCCTCAATTTTATTGCCCGTTATAGAGCGTTAGTTTCCCGACCTTTATATAAGATCGTGATGCCACATGCAAAACATGTAAAACGACGTTCTTTTATTGTTTTTCCGAGTGTTTTTCGTTAAAAATCAGAGTCAACTAGTGATTTGTGTTGAAAAATGAAGAAAAACGCAACACGAAGAGTTGTTTTTGTAAATTTACAGAAACTTAACTGTTTTAGAATCGTAAATGACAGTTGACAGTGAACAATTTCCAAAACGGAAACTTTATAGTCAGTTTTCATTTAAAAATAGTCAAATTGTGAGTGTATTAAAACGTGGCCTACGAAGATTAATGTTACTGCCGCTCCATATGGCCGTTGCACTCGCCTAAATTTTATTGTTCAAATTGATTCCGAATAACCTTAAAATTTCCTCCTGTAAATAGCTCTATCTGTGGTCATTAAACTGAAAAATCATAACACATAAATGATTTAAACGCTGATCTGATTACAGATTCGTACAAAAGTGAATCATTTTAGTTTAAATTTTTTTGTTAGAAAGAGCCAGTTATCGAACTATTTTTAGGGGTTATTCGGAATCACTCACACAGGGTGAATGTAACACCCATATGGAGCGACAGCGACATTAATCGTTGTAGGCCACGATTAAATAAGAAATTTACAAAAAAAGCAAAATTACACAGTTTTTTACAGTTGGTAGACAAAACTTGCTAAAATTAAAATCTCATATCACCGTTCACTGGGTTAAAAACGTGTTCTTTTTTCAGTGTTTCTAGACAGTCAAGTTACGATTTATTTTAGAAAATATGACAACAATAAAACTAACTTTTTTTATTTCTCCACAGTTGGTAGTTAATATTTTTTTCAAGTACTCTTGATGTATTGTGTCGCTTTTTTCTCTTCTTTTATTAAAAATCATAGTAAACTGTGTGTAACAAATTTACAAAAATAAACGAAAATTTTTTAATAAATTGGTGATAAAATAAACTAATCAAAGCATTAAATGACAGCTGACAGCCCCAAATTGACAGAAAAAAATCTTCAAAACTTGTCAACAAATAATTTCAATTGTTTGAAACGTTTCTGAATCTCAAAAACCAGTAAATAATTTTGTAAAATTGCATACCTTTCTAAATGTCACTCGGTTTGTTAATTTCTCTTGTTTTAACGATATTTCCAACATTTTTTCACCAATTAAGACATGTAACTAGATAAAATTCAGTTCCGGCCACCTTTTAAAACTGATATTTATGGTAAATTGTGTCGATAAAAAAGGTTTCGACTTGCAAACAAATTATGGAGACGTCCGGTTAAAAGTTTTGGTGTGTTAATAAATTCCAATGTGTTTACAAATTCTTTATCAATATTTCAAACATTATCAATGTAGGAAATAAGAATAAACATTGGAAAAACTGTTGTAATATTTGTTTATTATTATTTTTTTATTACTATTATCACCAATTCCACTTGTACAAATCAATATTTGATTCGTTTTTTATTTACTCTTTCACATGGGAAAAGAAAATCGTAAATATCAATCATTATTACAATATTTACCATAGAAATGCAGTGGATTTTGTTATTTAAATTTCACAGACAGAAAACAGAAATTTGAATTTCAAAAATCGTCCAAGGAAGAGATTATATTAATTTTTTTTTTGGTTAAAAATTGTTTCTTTTGTAATTAGTTGCTATTATCATATTGTACGTATTTAAACCTGACCTGAATATATAAAAAAAACAATACCACGATAAAAAAACGAATATTTTCCATGTTTATTACACAAAAGTGTAATAACCTGACAAATCAGCAGAAAATGCACATTTTTACTTTGTCTATTCAACATTTTTCTATATGACCAATCAGATACGTTTATTGTAATTCAATTCCATTAGAATAAATTTGATTTAATATAAAAAATAAACCTGTATTTGTTATCAGGTGTTGAAAAATTCTTAAAACAAATCAACTTTGCAATATTTATTCTTGATAACAATTTTTCTTCTCTCAAGGTATATTTATATTGTTTAAACAAATGTAAACAATTTATTTCTACAGTGATATTGAAACAAATTCGATATGGGCACGTGTTTAAACTCACAAAACGCCCCTAAAAATCGCTAAGGTGGCACTGGTTCAATTTTTGACGACTTTAAAAATGGAGACAAAAAAAGAAGTTGAATTTTATAAAACAAAAAATTTCATATCTCCAATAATTCTCGTAAATAAGAAACCAGAAACTCGAAAACTCGATAATTGACGAAATTTGTTTGTTGTCGTCAGACGTGCCCCTTAAACGTCCCTTAATCGCCTCCAAAACATTTCAATATTTATTTAATGAGTAACGAAACTTATTTTTAACTGTCTCCATTTGCCTATTTAACATAATTTCCAATAATTATCATCGATTAGCAGAATTAGGTGTACACTTTCACAAATAAAACGAATTTAAATGTTTTTACCTTCGATGGTGTGCCGTATTTGAAGAGATTACGACTTTTTACAGGCGTTAAAGCCTGTCTATCGTCACATTGCGATTTTATATCCTCAATTTGTTCACCCAAAATTTCATTCCTCAACAATATACTGTAAACTGAATTGTCTCGAGTGTTTTCACCATTTTCTCGGCTATTTCCATTGGTTTTCTTGCCATTTTGGATGTTGTTTCGATTTTGGTCGGGAATCGTGGCGAAATTCGTCTCCCAATTGTTGTTCGCCCTTTGGGGGATGAAACGGTCGTAATGTGGTGTTCGACTCACTGTTGGGAAGAGATTTCGTACGAAAATCGGTTTGGTTTGACGGAGGACACGTTCGTCGATCGGATCGAGAGACATTTTCACTTGGAATTGGAACTGCGTTGGAAATTATTCACCCAAAGAGCATTATGATAATTTAATACAGTTCAAATGTCATCATTTATCTAGAAATAATGCATGTGTGCACTCGTTGAATGAATTACAATTTCAAATTAGGTGGGAATGGGGCTGGGAACACTTCACTTTAACGTTGACAACAAGAGGCTCGACTGCTGTTCACAAATCAACTGAAAATGAATTTATTACTGATAAGAAAGTGTACAGAGTACTAGAGAATTTCATTAGTTACCATTTTTCTACTGACTAAGAGAGTAATTATGGATCCCCACCAGTTTTATTCTAGGAGCTTTAAAATTTAAAAGGCGTCCAAGGCTTTTTCAAAATGGCGTTTGAAGGTTAGGTTTTAGGAATTTTATGAAATTGTTGGTAATTTTTTGTTCAGCAGTACGGATTTTATGTGGATTTTGTGGAAAGGGCTGGTTGGTGTGTTGGAGACTAGTTTTTTGTACTAAATACTTGAGAATTTGCACGATTTTTTAGAAAAAATGCGAGAGTTTACAGTTGATGTATTGAATGGTTGCATAACACAAAATGAACTGCAGAAATCTGTAATTTATAAAAAAATCAAATTAAAGTAACTTGTATATTTCACAAAACGACATTTTAAAAATAGTTTAAATTGTATTTTAGGTAGTATATTAATAATATTTACTTGCTTGTAAGTTTATTTTTATAAATGATCATTCGAAAACAAATAAAAAATTTTCGGATACAGAAATCTGTAATTTATATCTATATACAAACTTACTTGTTTATTTTTAATTTACTATTTTAGAATCACTTACTACTTGTGTTTAAGACAGTTTATAAACAGTATTTCGTTATTTTGTAAGTTTATTTTAAATATTATTCTTTTAAAAACTTTATGCCAAATTTGAATTAACCAATCACAGAGGTTGACAGCGATCAACAATGACACTACGACTGTTTTTTGAACTAATTCAAAATAATTATCTAAAAAGTTCGATAATTTAGTCTTTTAACAGTTCTTCTATGAAACCAAACATGATCTTATCATTATTTATTAAAACTTAATCATGTGAATACTAAATTGCGTCTCAACATCGCATTTGGGAAGTATTTATTCTCACATAACCTCAAAAAACCTCAATAATCACATTTTGTTTTTTTGTGTGCAGATAATTGCACGATTAAAGTAATTTAAAATTACTTTCTAATTGCACATCTGATGTTCTTGAAAACAAGTATTCGAAGCCATTTATTCAGTCGTTCTATCACAATGGAACAATTAAGTAAAAATCCGGTAAACGACTACAAAGTGCGTCGCATTTCCATCTTTAACAAACCAAATACAGTTTATTTATGTTTTAGGCAGCTATCAGCAAACTGAACTCTCTTCAATCCAATGCGAATTACATCACAAATGTAAATCAGTGCAACAATAACATCGACAAACTTGCAGTCGTTCGAAAGTTCCTCAAAAGGTTCACATTGAAAAAACCACGTAAAAATCTTTTAACTCGCTACATTTTAGATCTGGTTTAAGTTTAGAACGTCTAGATGACTTATCTGTAATCCACGTAACAGGCACAAAGGGCAAAGGGTCCACTTGTGCATTTTGTGAAAGTATTTTACGCCAACATGGCCTTAAAACTGGTTTCTTCTCTTCTCCACATTTATTTGAAGTTCGGGAACGCATTCGAATCAACGGCAAACCAATAACAGAGGCACAATTTGCTCGTTTCTTCTGGAAAATCTTCGATAAACTCGACAAACACAAAGAAAACGATGTTGATATGCCGTTGTACTTTCGTTTCTTAACTTTGATGGCTTTTCATGTATTTCTGGAGGAAAAAGTCGATGTTGCAATTGTGGAAGTCGGTATCGGAGGGGAATACGATTGTACAAACGTTTTACGGTGTTAAAAACAAATTAAACTCGTCGAGTTTTGGTTTGATTTTCGTTTTTTTGTAGAAAAACTGCAGTTGTTGGAATCACTTCGTTAGGAATGGACCATGAAGCCCTTTTGGGCGACACTTTGGAGTCGATTGCATGGAACAAAGGTGGAATTATGAAAGAGAATTGTAAAGCGTTCACAGTTCCGCAACCAAAAGTCGCTTTGGATGTACTTAAACAGCGAAGTTTAGAGAAAAACGTAAGAAAACCAACAAAACCGCGAATTCAATTTACTTTGTTGAATTTTCAGTGTTCTTTGACGATTCTAAACTCAATTCCAGTGAATTTAAACGGGAATTTCACAATTCCAAAATCGATTCTGGAAGTGAATGCAAATCTAGCGATAAATTTATGTAAAACTTGGATGGAAATGAGAAATGAACAATTTTCCATGGAATTAGCGGAGATTGGATTGAATTTATGTAAATGGCCGGGAAGATTTCATGTGATTCAACATGAAACGGCACGTTTTTGTCTGGATGGAGCGCACACAGTTGAGAGTATTGAAATTTGCGTGGAATGGTTTAAAAATCTCACAAGAAACGCACAGAAACGTTTGTTAATTTTTAATTTGACAGGGAATAGAAATAGCGAGATGATTTTAAGTAAATTACAGCAAATTCACTTTGATTTAGCGTTGTTTGTGACGAATTTCGTGTATAAAGACGCTAATGATTCGGGTAAGATGAAAAATGGCATGTTAAAAGGGCTAAATGCATGAATGTAATGCTTGGGGTTTGAATTTGATGATTTTTAGCAGATTCTAATTATTATTTAAAAACAGATGTTCAATATAAACGGTGTAAAGAGTATGAGAAATTGTGGAAAGAGATGAAAATGGATAGTGAAACGATGGTTTTTGATTCGATTGAGAATGTATTGGATTTTGTGGACGGTTTTGGAGTGGAATGTGATGTTTTAGTTACTGGTTCATTGCATTTAGTTGGTGGTGTGTTGAGTTTATTGGAACCGAATTTGAATGATTAATTCAGGTACTGTGATTTAAGTTGTTTTGTAAGGAAATTAAAGAGTTTATTTTTGAATGGGTTTTTTGTTACACATTTTACAATGTAATGATCCCAACTTTCGCGAAACCATTTTTCAACACAATCTAGAACAAAAGAAAAACAACAAATTAGAAAAAAAGGGTAACAATCTAAATAAAAATCAGCAATGATCGACTAGTGGAAATAGGCCCTACGTTGTGTTTAGATTTAGGTTTTAGGGTTAAAACTCACCCAGACTCAAGATCTGTAAAGTTTACAAGGTCTGCTAATGGAGAATTGGTTCCATGTCACGTGACTCGACGTTGACGTCATAGGTAGTTCCTTAATTGATTTTTAAAAGGTTTTGGTTTTTTGGTAAATAATTCGAAGAAGATTAATGCTTTACTTACCAAAAAAATAAGGTAAAGACAACTTATGATGTAATTGTAATCCAAAAATTCGTGAGAACGGATTTTTATCAGAATCAATTTTTTAAATCACCAGTTAACAGAAGACAAAAAAGAGTATAAAAGAAAACCTGCAGAATGCATATCACATTATCATGCGATAATGTAGAAATTAATAAAACGAAGAAGACTGCAATATAAAGTCCAAATATTAAATTTGACATGTTTGACTACCAAATATTCCAAATTTGGCGGGTTTTAAAACTACCTATGACGTCACGCACATTTCAGTTTTTTTAACAATTGCCTTATCAGACCTTAATCGTTTTTAGGCGAACAACCAAAAGTAATCGGTTGGTAATATTTGGTAAATAGCAATTTTAGTCACGTGACTTGGTTAAAAGCCGGCCGCGTAGACGTACTGGTTATGTTTCTCATTAGACCTCGTGCAATGGAGATCGCCAACTTCAGGGTGTGGGAACTGCACATGCGCAGTAACGATTATTTTTAAAATTAACAATAGATTATTAAATACTATTAGCAAATATTTAATGAAAATACAAGAAATTAAGCAAAAAACTTTGAAAACACTCGAAATGTCAATTTACAGTCGATGGTATTTCGAACAAACTTCAACAACACATAACCTAATTCTATAACCAAAAGTTTATAACCTCCTCATCGAAAATTCTTTACCAGGAATAACCAAAAATGGCGGAGCTTCCGTTATCAATTATAACCAATAGACGCCGAAACAACATATTTAGTTACCAAAAGTAACCGGTTATATTTGGTTGTTCGCCTAAAAACGACTCTTGTAAGCTTTATAGATCTTGCCCAGACTACCCACATTGACATAAGAACGAATTATGCAATATTCTCAATGGGGTGTCAACCCAAATTTAAAATCTTGCAAACTCAAAACTAGGTTGGCATGAAATCTAGTTTGGCCGATGGCCGGTAACATATATACATTATACAACGTTAGAAAAGCAACATACATCAGTCAATACAAAGTAACTTAAATTAAATGCATACAAAAAATTAAAAATATTATCATAAAAAATTGGATTAACAAATTGTTTTGTAAAAATTAATAATACGTATAGTATTTCTACTGTATTAATAATACAGTAGAAAAGGAAAAAGGTGCATGCAAAGCAAATAGAGAGAAAAAAAGCACTTACATTTATTGCAGCCGATGTAATTCCTGAAGTCGAAGTCGAATTGAGCTCTGGCGTCTGGAACGGCGTCTTCGGCGTCTCTTTTGCGTAAATATCGATTAAAAAGGCAAAATGCCGAAAATAAATATGCTCAAAGCACAACAAGCAAGAAAAAGCACTAATTAAAATTGGCAAAGCCCACAAGTAATTAGCACGTGCACCAATAGTTAATAAAATGTTGAAAATGAATAAAAAAATTGTGAAAAACACAGAAAAGAAAGCAGAAAGGTAGCAGAAAGTAAAAAGTACGATCGCGTGATCGAAATTTACAATCATAAAGTTGAAGTGTCAGTTGACTGTGAAAGCGAGTAGAAAAGGCAAGATGAAATTGAAGGACCGAGAGGTCCAAAGACGCAAGAAACAAAAACCTCAAATCCTAAAATTGAAGAAGAAAGGCACAAGGAGAAGAACAAACTTAGGTACGTGATGAAGACAACAAAGGTAGACTCACAGCACTGTCAGACAAATCGAACTGCCCGTAATCAATAAGATCCAGCTGTAGCTGGAAAAATTGGAGATAAAGTGGGCACTCGGTACTGTCACCAAAATGATTCATAGAGTCACAGGGCAACCCTGGATGACGGGTACAATTGTGGCACAGCGGTATCGGCCTTTTCGAGCCACACCTCGACGAATTGTGTTGCCCAGCACATCGACGGCAACGAGGGGGACTACCCCTCTTTTTTTGCTGGCAATTATTCACCCCATGGCCAAACGACAGGCAATGGGGACACCGCAACACCCGCACGTAGTCCACAATTCTATGGTGACGGCCAAAAACAGTAACCGAGTTCCCCTCTGCGACGATTCGATTACGGACAGTGTGATGAAATTCCAAAATGACGTTGGTGGTCACACTGGAAGTGCCTAAAAGACCTACCGCCTTGACGTATGAAGCATCTGGGAAAATATGTTTGTTCTCCGACCTTAATGCGTTCATGAAGGTAAGCGTGGAAACTCCTTTATAAACATTTTGGATGACCATACGGGGAAGACGTAAGGCCAAGCCGGAACGGGAAACAGGACGAGAGGAATTCTTGATTTCACTCTTGATTACGGGTGATACAGCTGGCGAACCAACAGTACCAACTAGAGAAGCAGTTGATGGGCCTGGTGCCGAAACAATGTGTGGAACTGAAGTCGAAGTAGAAGGAGGGGCTGGTGACGTAACCGGTGGAACCTCTGACGTTGCTGAGGATTCAGAAGAAGCATGACGCGACAAAGTATCGCTTGGTGGTTGTTTATCCAAAAACCATCTGGCCTCATGGATAAAATCCAACGTCAGCGTGGAGTACCTCTCTGCCGCCCCCTGAACCATCCTCCTCTGGTGACCGGGTGTCACGTACAAATCAATCACCTCCTTCATGCGCTCGTCTTATTCACGCATCCGTCGCTGGAATGACTTCATCATCGACTGCAACGGTTCCATGTTAACGATGATAAATGGCAAATCCGGAATAGATCTAAAAAGAAACAGTACATCAAGAGTAAAAGGGAGAAGGCAAAGCTTTACAAGAGGCCGCTTAAGCACCTCATGTGTAGTTTTTACGGTAGCGACGCGACATACACCGTCTTTTCCCGGGTAAAAACGAATTATTCTACCTAATTACCACTACAAAGAGGGCAAATTATCCTCTTTGATGAAAACGAGAATGTCAGTTTGGTCAAGCGTAACGTTTAACGGCTTATGCCACTTAGATGGCTGAGTAAGCGTATGCAAATACTACAGATGCCACCGTTTCCATAAATAACCGCCGCTGAATTTGATTCCTTTTCCGACTTTGTGTTGGCGGCATAAGAAGTAGTTTTGGATGAACTAAAAGTCTTAGCACGCGAAATAAGAGAACCTGCACTTTCAAAAGCCTTCCATTGTGCCTTCTAGAAAGAAAATCAACGTTAAATAAGAAGGAATATCTGTTCCAGGAGCTAATGGACGTTCAAATGCTTCACGCAACGTCAAATCAAGTTTGCAAATCCGCGAAAGCATTGATAACAAAACCCTGAGCCGTCAACATGGACATGTTTTCTTTCACCGTGAAAACCAGTGTCCTTAAAGCTGATTTCCCCTTGCGTTTACCCGAATAAGCGGTACACAAAGTATCGTAAGCAAGTTCGTAATTCTCGCTATTTGTACTAAAGGTGCTAGTTACTTGTAGTGCATCTCCCGATAATGCGGACTGAAGATATTGAAACTTTTCCACGTTACTTAGGTAGGTTCGTATTTGAATGAATCATAGACTCGAATAAATCTTTGAAAGTGGACCACTCTTTAAAATATCCTCTAAACGTAGGAATTGAAATTTTGAGTAATCGCGCCTTGGTTTTTGAAGTTTGGTCCGCATTGGGAGTCACATTGGGTGCGACAGATTCAATTAAATCCAAATAAGCGATTTGGATTTACAAAGTTTGTTTCAAAACGGCGGAATAAGAAGTAATGTCCTCCGTCGTGGTCTCATTTAATGCTGCTTTGTCAGCCAAAATGTCATTACCTATGGCAGTCAATGAATTGCGATTCGAGACCTTTTACGCGAGAGTACGAAACTCGGAAGAACGGAATTTTTGTAGGATCTGACCGAAGCGTTCTCAATTGACGAGTACCCATGATAAAGGCAATTGGATGAAAGAAAACGCGACAAAGAAGGGAGATTGAAATAGATGGAAAATAGAGATTGAAATTTGCAAGAGAAAATAGAAGTCAACACTTGTTCGTGAATTTATCTGACTGTTGTAATGAGGATATTACTTGAAAGACAACGAACAGTAATACATACGGAAATTTATTGACAAATTTAAAAAGAAATGCGAGTGTGAAATGAAGTTAAACAACTGTTAGAATCAGCTGTTTAATGCAAAAAAATCGATGTTGAACACCAACCGAAATAAATTGGCGTAGCAACAGTGAAAAATTTTACGAAAAGCGAAAAAAGTCGTTCTAATACCAAATTGAATGTACCTAAATTTGGTATGCGAAGGTCAAACGCCGAAGAAGCGCGTTTGAAAAGAATTTACGTTAAATGTGTCTGAAAAGGTGTGAAATATGCAATTGTTTGGATAAATCCGGTTCGAAGGACCAAAAAATGGACAACTCGGGGGTAAAAATTAGTAATACTTCATTACCTTGTCGCGGTAGGCCAAAAAAAAAAATGAAAGGTGCAAGCAAAGCAAATAGAGAGAAAAAGAGCACTTACATTAGTTGCAGCCGATGTAATTCTTGAACTTCCTGAAGTCGAAATTGGCTCTGGCGTCTGGAACGGCGTCTTCAGCGTCACTTTTGCGTAAATAGCGAGTAAAAAGGCAAAATGCCGAAAATAAATATGCAAAAAGCGCCACATGCAAGAAAAGCACTAATTAAAATTGGCAAAGCCCACAAGTAATTAGCACGTGCACTAATAGTTAATAAAGGGTTGAAAATGAATAATAAATTGTGTAAAACACAGAAAAGAAAGCAGAAAGTAAAATGTTCGATAGCGTGATCGAAATTTACAATCATAAAGTTGAAGTGTCAGTTGTGCGTGAAAAATTCTGCTTCGCTGGGAAGGAGAAAATGGAAAAAAGGGGCCGAAATAGCGCATGTCTGCCTGGGTTGCCTTGAGAATAAGACAGAAAACAACCCGCGAGAGACAAAACAAACAGAAAGAAATGGGACTAAGGGAAATTTGTATAATATACAAAGGTAAAACAACAGCGTAAGGAATAAAAAATGGAATTAGAAACAAAAAAAAAACGGAACCTTAAAATGCCTTAAAATGACAAGTACTAAATTTCCGGCTTCTGTAAAGTCGGTGAACAATTGATCTGGGGTCTTATGTTTACTTCTTCATACATATTCAACAAGATATTCTTGGGTATTTTGAACGATATTATTTATATCACAAATTCTGTAATCCTTTTCGATGAGCCACACTTTTATAAGACTTCTTAGGGCGCGAAGCATTTTTGCCATGGTATTGTCGGCAATTCCAACTTCAGCCACAATTACTTTGATTGGGTAACGTCTGCTGCCACATCGGTATCTTAGGTACTTTCCTATATAGGATTCCTATAAATGTTTCCTATATAGGCGTTTAAAGTTTAATAGTATATTAATGAATCAGTTGCATAAGGCAAATTTTATGGCAAAAGTGGCGTTATTGCTGATTTGCGAAGCAGATCTTTATGATATTTTTTGCATTTCGGTCCATTTTTAAAGATTTTAAATGAAAAATGGAAGATTTATTTGATTTTAGTAACTTTTTGTATTTTACGATTGCAAAAAACATGCGTCCAATAAATCCAAACAAGCACTTGTCATTTGAAATTTATGTCAATTATGTCATAGGGTTAGAGAATTACAACCTCAAAATAAAAAAAAGTCCCTAAGTTTACAGCCGGTCGTGAATTAGATTCACGCTCGCATATGTGGATATGATTACGGACCCGGTCCTGATTGCTTCGCAAATCAGCAATAACGCCACTTTTGCCATAAAATTTGCTTTATGCAACTCATTCTCTAATATACTATTTTACGCAATTTACAAATAAAGTAGCAATACAACAATCCCATTGACACATAAATAAAATTCCTGTAGGTATACATACATATACCATTACTTTAGGATTGGGAGAATAACTTAGGAGTTTTACTTTGTCACAAATACTTAAATAAACATATTGATGAATTATAACTTTAATATCGATTCATAAATTAAAAATAATGATAGTTTACGAGTAATATAAAGTTAAACGATGATTAATATTTTATAAAACATTTTATTTAATGTTTAGTCATACAGTTTAAAACAAAATGTTGAAGAGTAAAGGTAGAAGTTGATTTATAATACTCTGAACAAAAATCAGTAATTTAATTTTAGATAAGGATGTTTTATATTACATGAAACTATTCACTACAAACTTATGGTTGGGAAAATATGAAAAACGAGCAATTTACTGTCTTTTACTAATAACATTGTTTCATCTTTTTATAAAAATCGTTCTATTCGCATTAAATCCAGGATTACAATTTATTTTAGACAATGGTTTAACAATGTCAATAGAACTTTATGTAAACATTAATTTAATAACTCGTTTTATGATTTTTCTTATGAATTTTTAGGGCTTTATATCAGCTTTTGTTTTTGTAATCCATTTGGATAGTGCAAATCGTCTAATGGAAAACATTCGAAATTTACAACTATCTTTAGAATATGATGAAAAAATTGATTTAATGTTGGTGAATTATGGCAAAAAATGGATGTTTAGATCAAAATGTCATTTCGTTCTATTATTTATAATCATTTTCTACATCTCCATTATGATATTCTCTAAAAACGATTACATTTATCTGGATTCTGTTAATGCACATCTCATAGATTATTTACCAAACAAGTTTTATATTTTATTCATTGTCAATCAGTATGTGGTGCTTTATTTTTTGGCTTACTTTATGTTAGCTGTGCCTTATTGTTTTGCTTATTTAAGTTTGTATATAAGAATGGTTTTGAAAATTTATTCAAGTTTTATTCTTCAAATGGTTCAATCCGATGAAAAACTTCCTTTGATCTCAGTTGAAAATGAACATTTTCAAAAATTGACAAAACGTCGATTGATTTTTTTGATTAGAAAACATAATGAACTTTTAAAATCCATTCAGTGTTTGCAAACTTTAGCAAGAAAATGTTTCGCTTGGTTATCATCATCAGCAACATTGTTTTTGGTTTTTGTCGTGTATTCTTTTATTGGGGTTTGTTAAATCGTTGTCTTCTTAATTTTTTTCTATGGATTTCTTTTTTTTTAGGAAACATATATAAATCATTTTGGCTTATGGAAGTCGATTGGTGCAGTAATTGGTCTTGAAATTTCAATTGTTTTCAATTTAGTATCAGGAGAAATGCTTCAACAAGAAGTGAGTTGAAAAAGTTTATAAAAATTTAATTCGTAATCAATTTTTTTTAGTTTGAAAATTTTTATATGAATGTAATGTGCAATTTGATTTGGTATAATTGGAATATGGAAAATAGGAAGATTTATGTAATATTTTTGGCAAATTTATTAAAACCAGTTTCACTTTCGTTTACTATGAATTTGGCAGCCAATTATCAATTGGGAATAAGAATGTTTAGAGTTACTGTTTCAATTGTTATGATGTTTTACAGCCTTAAGAATTCACAAGAAACTTAATAATTTTGTTTTATATTTTAGTTAATTTTATTGACGATATTGATCGATTTTTAATTAGAGTATTAGAATCTTACAAAGCAACACATTAAAATTAATAAAATACTGATGTAAGAACAAATCTTCCTGAGTCTGAATTTTCTTAATTCAATTTTTTTTTGATTGAGTATCTTATCAAAACTGAAATTCCAGTAAAATATATTTAGATACCGAAGAAAACGATTTGCCATCATAAGAGATTTGTTTAGACTACATAAATAACTTGAAACATGTATTTTGTTTTTGGAAAATAAGCAGAAGAATCTGAGTAATTATTTCGAAACTTAAACATTAACAAAATGGACTCCTACCACTGTAAATCGGAATCAAAGATGCTGGACCCTGATAAAAGATTTCTTGAAGCACCAGAAAGCTTGAAAAATTTACAATCAAAATAACATTTTATTCGAGTATTCACACATATTCAAAATGTAGTCAAAATTTTCCCAATGAACCAGAACTCCGAATTTACAAAAAACTGTCACATTTAACATCCTATAGTTCAAATCGTCTGTATTTTTCTGCATTCATTACCCAAAACAATTTAATTCCCAAACTTGTCTTCATAGACATTTATTCATTTATTTCAAAACAGAACATTTTATAATTTAACATGTAGACATTCTTTCCTAATCCACTTGATCTTCGTATACACGGGAGAAAATACATTGCAGAAGATAAAAGAACGAATCATATAACTTTGAAACCTGACGAAAATTGTACAAATCCAAAAATACTTCAAGAATTTATTGCTAGTCTAATAAGCAGTTTAATGAAAAATCTAATCTTTCTGAATCTAAATCTATACATGATTTTTAAATGAACATTTAAAACATTTAACATTTAACTTCCTTTTGAGGATTAAAACTAATTCTTGTTAATTCATTGGAATTATGACAAACTATAAAAAGCGACTGCTGTCGACAAAGTAACCCGAAAAATCCGAAACATCATATCATAATTCATTGCATAATTTTCTGAGAATTTAAGTGAAACTGTTTTTGATAAATAAATCAAGAAATTCAAATAAATCTCCTGATTTTCTTTGTTCCAATTGTAAAAAGTGCAATTGCACATATGCATACGGAATGTTTCAAACTAAAAAAAAATAAAACAGAATTTTTGATTTTTTGTTTAGTAACAACTTACTTCTTGCTGAAGCATCTCACCAGGCAGCATATAAAGAATGACAGTAACCTGAAAAGAAATTGCTGCCAAAATCGATCTTGATATTCCAACTATTTCCAAATAAGTTTCCTAAATGACCAAAAATCAAAGACTTGTTAGTGGAATAAAAATTTATACACTTACAGACACAAAAGAATACATTATAAAAGTCGACATCATTGTGCCAGAAAGAGCTATCATAGCGAAAAATCTTTTGATCACATCAAGCAAATAAAATACATTCCTAAAATTTAAATTCATTCAAAAATGTGGTAAAAACAGTTTTGGCTTCATATACTCAGAAATCTCTGTGTGTTTCAGAATCAAAAAAATCAATCGAAGTTTTGTTAAATTTTGGAATGTACAATTATTCCTTTTCTCTTCGGAATATTCTTCACAAAGTGTTTCCACAACATAACTTGCGTAGATCTTCAATAAAACCCTCATATAAAATGTTAAATAGACAATGAAATAAGCAGTCATGCAAGTTAAGTAACCAGTTAGAGGAATAAAGACGAAAAAGAGGATCTTAATTGCACTCATTGAAATAATTTTTGACAATAGATAGAAAGTACTGAAGATTTTTGAAATTCTTGCTTCCGAAGCAATGATAGGGAAAAATGCAAAAACGCCAGTTACAAAAAGAAAGAAATGAATGCGTAACCAAAAAGACCATTTCTTTCCAAAATTTACCAAAAGTTTATCAGTTTCTGGGCTATAGTTAAGTTGAAGTTGTAAATTTCGGATTTTTTTGAATAGTTTGTTAATGTTTGTAACACCTTGAAATATTGCGTACGTAGTAACAAGCACCTGCAAAATATTCACCTCAGTTTTTTAATAAACATACAAGAATATGTTTTATTTTGATTTACATAAAGCTGATAAGAAAACATGGCACCATTGTCCAAAATATACGAAAATCGTGCATCTTTGAAGAATAATGCAATTTGTGATGTTAAACTGAATAAAAGATTGAACATCGTGTAAGCCATAACATGTTTAGCGTATTTCATGGTCCACAAATTTGTTGTTAAATTTAGAAGAATTTGTAGAACATTTGAGTCTAAAAAAATTTTTTATTATTTGATTTTTGGACTGAAGAAATACTTACCTTTACTTGCGTACTTCATCATGTGTAACATTTAAATGAAAAAGCTAGAAAAATATTAAATTCGTGCATTTAAGTTTTTTATGTTAATGCTTTTTCCATATTTCTCCATAGTCATCGATAATGTTTGCTAATTAATTTAATTAAAAAAAAATGTAGGTCAAAAGTGAAGTTTTCTGTTAATTCCTTATCTATTAGCAATATTTCCAAAAACCTTCAAAAATTATCACGGTTTCTAAACGTCTTTGTTATTTTTTGTAGTGATAAAATTGATTATATTTAAAAGAAATCCCAAGTTTTTGATTTTTGTTGTTTTTTCAGTTGATATTATACATATGCATTAATTTTGTATGGTAATGACACACGAACATTTCTTCATGAACTTATTGATTCTT
Organism: Silvanus unidentatus; assembly: GCA_963930825.1. NCBI lineage: Eukaryota > Metazoa > Arthropoda > Insecta > Coleoptera > Silvanidae > Silvanus > Silvanus unidentatus. Next base: position 12,704,138 of record OZ005762.1, read on the forward strand.
GAACATTTTCTTCCTTGTCTAAATTTATTTTTATATTAAAAATAATCACTAGACATTTTATTGAATTAAAACACTTAATTGTATCATTAAAAACTACTTTCTTATTTTTTTAAACTTTAATATTTGAAATTATCAGCAAACAAGAAAATATTAAATTTTATTGATTGGATATTGGATAATTAAAAATAATTTTTATCAAATCTATAAAAAATTAAAAAACCACATATGCATTATAAGTTTTTAGATAACCTCATACATATATTGTAGTGGTGTAACCCCTGTAGCATTAAAGGACAATACCATTTTATTCCATAACATTTGTATGTTCTAGTTAAGAGTGCAAGTTTAGGGATTATTCGAACAGTCACAAAGTTTCTCCTGCGGGGCAGCGGTGAGGGACGCAAACTCCTCGTCCCTTACGTCTTCACTTCACCCGCGGAGTTCCATGTATTAAAAAACAGACATATGTGAGAATAGGCTACCTTTGTCTTAAGCACATTATTAAAGAGAGAGCCATATATGAACGTATCGCCGCAATAACCCATACTATATTCGCTATCCTTGTCTCCTTCGAAAATGAGTTGCAAGTCTCATGAGGTCTCATTTTCCTCAAATCAGACTCTGTACCGTAATAAATGGACAATAACTTTTCCTTCAATTTAAAAAAATATGAGATTTTTCAGTGAAAAATAAACCCACAAGACCATTTCTTAGATCGCCATTGTTATGATCTACTTACTTTTTACATTTTAAATTCTGGTATATTCAGGAAATTTACAAAAATTACTTAAATTTAAAACTAAAAATTGCTTTCTTATTTTTTTCTAAACTCTAATGTTCAATAATTCAAAAATGGTAACGAAATATTCAAGTATCTAATTACACCAAGCTAAATAACTTTCAATATTTTTAATGTTTTCGAAGTAACAATAAATTAGGTACATATATGTATCTATACACACACCATTAGTTATAAATTAATCTAAAGGTTTCAACTATACATTTATAATTCGACGCTCATTTTTTATGTTGAAAGCTCGAAATTTTTCAACCCCCTCAAAAATATCCTTTGCAAGGACATCTGGCAACTGAAGAGCGGCAAAATGACCACCAACATAGTCAGTTAATTGCACCAAATTGTGATAGATATCAGGAAGAACACCATCTGGTGCATAAAAATCGTTCTCGAATCTGGCACATGCAGTTGGCACCACAATTGGCCTAAAAATATATCAAAATTAAAAAAAACCCAATTCGGGTCTTCGACTAGATACAAATTTTTGGTCAAAGATTGGGATACTCATTTACCTTGCAGCGTCCATTCCTCTAACAGCCTTATTAAATATTTCAGCATAAAGTCTAAATGACGTTGTAACTGAATTCGACACCCAATAGATCATTAAATTGTCCAAAAATTCAGTAATTGTGTAATATTTCTCAAAATCACCATAAGGGTCCAAATGTGCAGTGAAATTGGCTCCAGTTACGAATTTTTCGATGAAGTATGAGACCAAGCCGGCTGGTGAGTCACTTATTGCTACACCTGAACATATAAAATAATGACGATACTTTATTAAATTAATAAGAGAATATACAGGGCGAGTAAAAATGTATGTATTCAATTAAGTAAAAATTTCTAGCAGTTCCTATTGTTGTTATTAGTTTTTGTTAGGAAAAGATTATTATATTTCTTGTGGTTATTAAAGAAAGACAAATTTTGACTAATATAAGAACAATGCTTCTTAAAAACCGAGTCACCAAAAAAATCAACAAAACCATTTATCTCGCTCTAATTTACCTATTGTATCCGGTTTTGTAGCCTGTATATGAAGATAACCACTTTCCTTCATCAATTTCTCAACAATCGCTTTCTGGAATGGATAAATCCTATGATAATGATCAGGTCTGACGATCCAATCTGGATAAAAATATCCTAATAATATTTTAATAATCGATTTTACGTCAGATACTGTGCACATATTCGAATGGAAACCAAGAATTGTGTCAGGATAGAGAAAGGACATATGTTGGGATATAATTGCTCCTAAATCTCCGCCCTGAATATAAAATTGCTGATAACCTAGTCGATTCATAAAGTTTTTCAACACTTCCGATATTTGGGCTGGGCCCAAACCAGGCCTTGTTGGAGCACCTGAGAACCCATATCCGGGCAAATGAGGAGCGATCACTTCAAAAATAAACTTTTTATCCTTTTTTGGGGTGGTTAACATAGGAATCATCTCGTAGAATTCACGTACACTGCCAGGCCAACCATGGAGAATCAGCAATGGCAAAACTTTTACGTTGGCATCTTTGATAGTCGGTTTGACGTGGATGTAATGAATATTCAGACCTTGAACGTTTGTTGTAAATTGAGGGAATTTGTTTAAATAGTTTTCTTGTTTCTTAAAATCGTATTTTGAGTTCCAAAAGTCAACAACTTTTTTGACAAGAAGAGAATTGGTGCCATATTCCTGACCGACGCCTTCCAACGGTGGCGTTAAAGGACGGTGGTGAGAAAGGCGGTATTTTAAGTCGTTTATCGTCTGGAAATTTTTAATTAGCAATTATTTTTTTGGCGGCAAAATTGTTTCTTTGCAAATTTTAAGAAAAAAAATATTTTCAAAAAAATTTACGCAAACGTAATTAATCGTAATTAGAAATTAGTGTACCTAACAATTGTGTAAAGTACAAAGTTTACACAGGTACTTTAGACTTTAATGGTGCCATTTAAAAAAATAATATTTAAAATAAGTACTCTATGTATTCAAAAAGTGAATTCTCATTATTTCTTGGTACTTTCTTTACTTTAGTGGTAATAGTTTAGTATTACATTTAGATACAATTAGTTAAGTACTTACATCATTTGAGAATTCAATTTTAAAAGGCCGGATTTCCGTATTTTTTTCATCACAAACACCCCAACATTCATTGCTCAACGTTAAATTGGGTTCATACGGTTTAAATATATCAGAATCGTAGATTTTTACCGCACAATAAGCGAATAGAAGTACAATAAATGTTAAAGAATAAGTTGCTAAAGACATTTTATTCGCGAGTGTTTAGTAAATAATTTGCAATTGAATTAAATTGTTGCAAAAATCAATTAAACCAACACGTAATGGACAGTGAACTTTAATCCACTTATACCTAAAAATAGTTACAATTGAAAAAATTGTTTTTCAAATAAAATTTAAAAGAGAATTTATTTTATATTCATTCGGTATTTACAAATGAACTAAACAGTTTTTTATTTACTTTTATTAAGACATTTTTCTAGTGCACTAGTTACGATAAAACTAACAGGAAATACTAGTACCGAATAACTTTCTCTCGCTTCTTCAATCTTTATCCTACTTTGGAACTTTGGTCAAAACATTATACATATATGTATGTGCATATTTTAAAATGTTGTTTGTCTAGTCTCAAAAGTTATATTTGGCAATTAAATTTCATCTAAATTAAATGTTTGCATTGCATATTTTTGTCGATTTGCATTTATTTATTTTTTATGGAAGTTTCAGAATTTAATTAGATTGCTTGAATTTCATTTATTTAAATGCAAAGGTAATTCCTTAATTGTAAAATATTTAAACCTGGGCTTAAGCTCAATCATTATTTCTACTACTTTATTAATTTTAAGGGTCTGTTTTGGAAAAAGTACCTATATAACGAATAATTATCTAAATGATTGCTACGTGTTTCAGACACATTGTAACGATAGACAACGGTGGACCAAGTGACTATAAAGTCACGAACATTACATGCATGCAATTATACCTATGTACGAAGCTCTGGAAGGGCCATGTACGTTGTTTTTTGCAATTGCCATGATTTAAATTAGCATTGCCAGTTTTAATATCGCACTGCTAGATTTTTTCTGGCAATGCCACTTTTAAAATCGCACTTCTAGATTTTTTCTGACACTACAACTTTTATGCAAGGTAATGCAAATATTACTGCATACTCTTCGAGCATGTATCGACTGCCCTCAGTCGTCTATAAATAAAACAATTTTTTGAACATTTGAAATTTGAACTTAATGAAGAAAAGTAAATACCTACTCTTTACATTGGCATAACTAATTTTTATATTCATTAAACTTGGAACATTTTTCATTTAAAATTTTTTTGAAATTCATTCATTTAACATGCGAAGTTTTAAGATTAGGAAGAAATAGACACTTAACTTACACAAACTAATATGAAAATTTTGCGTAGAATCCAAATATGTAATAAAATAGAGGGTGTTAAAATAACCAAGTGAGTGTTGAGTTCCGGTATAACCGGATGTGTCACAACATTCTCAATAGGCTTATCAGAATGAGCATCTCAAAAACCTATATTGCCAAATTTTCATTGAACTGCCTTTTTTCATTTTCGAGATAATCGATCATGACGCTTAACTCTGGGACACCCTGTATAAAGTCCAATTTCACCTAAAAGTAAATCAGTACGGTCAATTTAAACTGTATTTTACACTGGGTGATCTACTCATAGGTGAAATAGAGTATATAAAAGTGGCATTGTCAGAAAAAATCTAGCAGTGCGACTTTAAAAGTGGCATTGTCAGAAAAAATCTAGCAGTGCGAGATTAAAAATGGCAATGCTAATTTAAATCATGGCAATTGCAAAAAAACAACGTACATGGCCCTTCCAGGGCTTCGTACCTATGACTTGTCACTAGCACTCGCTAACAATCACAACACAGTCCAATCCACAAGGGACAGATGACCCTTTTGTGCGCGCTCGGCGCATCTCTCTGACAAAAAATAAGTCTATATGCCATTCCACCTAAGAGTAAACCGCACATAACCTCAAATCGATGTTTTAATTTACACAGGCGATAAAATTACTGAGTGGGGACTTTAAAAACGGTTTTATTTCTTCACTATTGAATAAAGTGTGAAGAAAAAAAAACTGCCCCGCTCATTAATTCGATCCAATGTGTAAATTAAACTTCGATTTGAGGTTATGTGCGGTCTACTCTTAGGCGGAATGACATATAATAATAATTGTCAAACATATAAATTTATTAAATTACACGTACAGGGTGTTCTTATAGGGCATGCTTATACCATTCGTTTCAGAATTAAATTTTCTATCCAATAAGTCAAAAACATACAGGCTGTTCCATTTGAAATAAGAAAGTTATTCTACTTCAAAGTTGCTACAAATGTAACTTTTCATAAGAACACCCTGTATAGTAAGAAATTCAAAACCAATTAGACAGTCTTGTAGCTTACCTTTTTGACTGTTTTCAGTGCAAATTTCAGCTTAAAATCTCAATTTTGACTCATGCTACAAAATTTTTGGTGAAACACTACAAAATCCAAAATTTGCGACATAAAATAATTATTATTTCGAAAAGTATCAATTTTGGGTATATGGTACCTTACATAAAGTAATATTAAAATTTGATAAGGAATTCAAAAATGTAATAAAAAATAAGTGTTCACACTTATACCCCAACATTCATTGTTCAACGTTAAATTGGGTTTATACGGTTTAAAGAAATCGCAATCGCAGATTTTTACCGCACAATAAGCGAATAGAAGTACAATCAATGTTAAAGAATAAGTTGCTAAAGAGATTTTATTCGCGAGTGTTAAGTGAATAATTTGCACTTGGATTAAATTGTTGCAAAAATCAATTAAATTAAATTAAGTAAAATTTAATTGAGAATTTATTTGATTCTTTCTGTACTTACAAATGAAATACACAATTTCTTATTTAATTTTATTTAGACATTTTTCTAGTGCAACTAATAGTTACGATAAAACTATCCTGAATTACTAATAGCGAATAATTTTCATCTCGCTTTTTCAACCATTTTCCACTTTGGACAAGACATTAAACATTGTGCGTATTTTAAAATGTTGCGTGTTTAAAGTCAAAAGTTATATTTGGCAATTGATTTTCACCCAAATTAAGTGCGTGTATTGCATAATTTTGCCGCTTTGAAATTTATTAATTATTTTTTGAAGTTTCAAAGTTTAATTAGATGGCTTGAATTTCACTTATTTACATGCAAAGGTAATAATTGTAAACCTTTAAACCTCGGTTTAAACTCAATGATTATTTTTACTATGCTTTATTAATTTTAGGGATCTGTTTTGGAACAAATACTTAATGAATAATTGCTAAAAGATTGCTACATGCTTCAAACGCATTGTAATAACGATATAGAAAACGTTGGACCAAGTGAAAACTAGCCCTCGTCAACAATAATAACATAATAATAACACTCTCGGCATATCTCTCCTCTCCGCCAAAAAAATAAGTCGAATAATAATTGTCAAACATATAAATTTATTAAATTATAGGTATATAATGTTATAGTATATTAAAAAACGAAATACAACAAGGTGCTTTCTTTGTAGTTTTTGCAGTAGAGTCGAAGTGAAAGTTGCAAGATGAGACACTTTTCGAGAAAAAAGCTATTTTCCCGGTTTTCAGAGATGAGATGAGGACTATTAAGTATACGTACATATTTTTTAATCGGAAGATCGAACTGTGAGTGTTCCGAAAGAAGACACTTTACAGTTTTCGAAGAAATGCAATTTTCCCATGTTCAGAGTGTTTTCATCTTAAAATGGCCCTTCTAATGGCGATTTAAGTGAGGAAAATAACTGTTTCTGACGTATTTAACACCTAAAATTTTTCACTCCGATTTAGGGCAAAACCAAAGAATTAAAATGTATAAGACAAGAACGTGTCTTATTGGTTGGTACCTACCTATACGCCTGGCGATTGAAAACTTTTCCAGTCGTCCAGTAAAAAATATAACAGTCGGAAACTGTCATGGCCGCTTGTTTAAATGTCATTCAGGCCCTTTCTAAAAGACTTTTCAGGTCCTTTCTAAAAGGATTTTGACGAGTGATACATCTAAAGCGGCTAACGGTTTAATTTACTCATACGTTAAAATATCCCTTACGATACTAATTTTTTGATATACTATTACAGCATTTTGGCTTAATAAGTTCGATTTCTACTTTTCTACTATGCTCTGTTTTGAATTGACATAATTATTGTATTTAATTATTGGACAGATGCTTGAACAAGATGTAAAGTGAAAAAATTCGAAAATTGTTAAAAATTTATTGTTTTGTTTTAGTTTGAACATTTTTACATGAATGTGATGTGTGATTTGACTTGGTACAATTGGAATATGGAGCATCGAATGATTTATATAATTTTCTTGGCAAATTTAGTGAAAAAAATAACACTTATTCTTTCACAGAACAATTTGTTATGAATTATAAATTGGGATTAAAAATTTTCAAAGTGACGTTTTCGATAGTTATGATGTTTTATAGTCTTAAAAAATTATAGAAGGTCGATTTCGATTTTGGAATGACATTAAAAACAGTTAGCTCATTGATTAGGATAATATCAAATTACTTCAAATCGCAGTCGATTTTAATGATTGCATCAGCATAGAAAATCGTATTAATGCACCTCGTAAATACAATAATAATTTGTTGTGTTTGTTATTAGTTTTATTGAAGAAATTAAACTGATCTACAAAATTGAATCAAATATTCATGTTCAGAAAATCAATTTAAATTACATTAAGTTTACCTTTTTTTGTTTTGAAGTTATGCAAATTTTTAAGCAGTTTTATATGATGGATTTTGGAACAAAAATTTCATATCAATTTTTATGGAAAAATGTCTGAAAAAACCATAAAAATTTCATTTTATTTCTCTCAATTTTAGAGGAATTTTAACTAGTTTTGGCATTCGTGTTGCAATTTCAATAAAATGATAAAATATTTTTGCTGATTTTTTATTGTTAAATGGCAGAACAACTGAACAAGTACATGACAACCGAAATTGTGTCTCTTAACACTTTCATCCAATGGAAAATAAAAGAGTAACAGGAATTAGTAAGTTTGATAAAATTTATTATAATTAATTAATAAATTTAAAAAAAATTATCCCAGTTAATTTTAGAATACTTTCTAGTTATTAAAACAAAAATCATCTAAAGGTTAATAAAAAAAATAGGTACTTCCATTATTAAATACACGATATGTGACCAATATTTGAGGTGTACGATAAGTGTACCTACAACCGACACCTCCATACCTGTCGAATGCAAACGTCAAATACAATGATAACGACGCCAGGCGATACTAACTGAGAACGACCGATAACAGAAGTATCGAATCGAGCCTCTCAGAATCCCAACCCTTAAATAAAATAGATACCAACAGTATTAATTATATATTCATTCAATTTGGATTTCATTAACAAGAAAATGTTTTTTCTTTTGTAATAAAAGGTTGTTGCATTTTTACAAATGTTTTAAACTGTAAAACATTGTCACAGAAGATATTGTAAACTTTAATATAGCTATGCCCAATTTATAATTCATAGCAAAGTTTTCTGTGAAAGCGAATCTTACTGGTATTAATACATTTGTTAAGAATATCAAATAAATTCTTTTATTCTCTCGATTCCAATTGTACCAATAAAAATTGCACATGACACTCATGTAGAAATTTTCAAACTGAAATTTTTGTGTGGGTTTTAGTGTTACTGAACTTAAAGTGATTTTTTTACTTGTCCTTCCATCATTTCTCCTGGTATCAAATAAAGAACCACTGTTAGATTATAAACGAGCACAGAAAAAATTGATCGGATTTTGCCAAAATGAGCTGCATAAGTTTCCTAAAATTTAAAAGAATTAAATCAGAAAAAAAAATGAGAATTCAATCCAAACTCCAAAGAAAGAATACACAACGAAGACCGAAAACAATGCACCACCCAATGCCAAAATTGCAAAAAAATTTTTTACCAAGTTTTGCACTGATCGAACGATTCTAAAAATGAATACAACATTTAAAAAATTCTATTTTGTTCAAAAAATCCATTATTTTACTGCAATAATTCATTATGTTTTTCTATCATCAAAATCAATCTTCGTTTAATCAATCGATGATATTTTTCTTGATCCTTGATCTTTTTTAAATCTTTTTCCGAAATTTTCTCGATTGTATAACTTGATAGTATCTTCAAATTTATCCGTACATATAAAGTATTATACACGATTAAATAAGATAGAGCTGTGATGAAATATGTGGTCACAAGTGCAATAATGAATTTCGATATGCTATAAAAGAAGTAAGCAATTTGTGGCAAATATGCCCTGACAATCGTTTCAGAGTAGTCAATTTTGGCAATATCTCTTTCGGTGAAATGCACAGAGTGAGTATAAAAAATTAAAATCATAAAAAAAGTTATATGAATTTTCATCCACATGCTCCACTTCTTGCCAAATTTCACCAGCATTTCATCAACATCTTTGTCATAATTCAGACCTAGTTGCATATTTCGAAGTTTTGAGGTGTAGGTATTTATTTCTTTCATATAAAAGAAAATTAAGAGAGTGCAAGTGAAGCCCTAAAAAAAATTATGAAAAAAATTAATAGAAATTATATTGCCGTTATTATATTTACGTAAATGTGAGTGGAGATTAAAAGGCCGTTGTCCAAAATTGCTTCCAATTTAAGATTTGTGAGAACTGCTCCCATTTGAAAAAATATGTGAAAAAAGACCTGAGCAAGTACCATGTAATTGATTGTCTTAAAGTATTTAAAATTCCATAAATTTATGGTGATGTCTAACATAAATTGTAACACGTTGGTTTCTAAAATTTAAATTTGATTTTTTTAAAAGAGAACTTCAATTTGACCCATTCAAAAATACCTTTACTCTTCAAAGTGTGCATTTTTGTTTGTATGAGTAAGGATAAAATATGATTAGGAAATAAATGACAATGTTGTCGGTATAAATAGTTGAGTATTACATTTTTTATGTATCTATAGATTAAGTAAATGACTAAGGTATTATTAAGGAGTACCAAAACCTATTTATATTTAATAGTTTTTATTAGATTTAGTTGAATAAAAATAATAATCATAGATTCGTTTACATTGCCATTCATTAGCCAGAAAATGTTTTTTTTCCTAATTACAAATGGGTGTCTGAGGGATGTTTATCTAAAAAATTCAATCTTTAATTCTTTAACAATTTGTATGTCCAAAAAATGGATTTCTCCACTTGAATTTTCGTATTAATTCCAAATAATTTATTGAGATTTTTTAGATTAATTGTAACATGTTAGTCTTTAATTTGAACCACTTTTGACTAGGTTTACTCTCTTCTACATTCTTATTTTATACGAAAGATGAAGAAAAACGAGAGGAAGTTAATTAATGAGAATAAACCCCTTCATGAGAACAAACAATTGATTTATTGTATCAAGAAAAACAACTCTAAAAAGTTAAGGTTAAAAAACTTTTTCCAATTCTTTAGAAATAATTATGGAAATGTTAACGACTAGGTAATAATATTAATATTATAATTTCTGCTTAAATGGTAAATGTCGCAAGTTGTATTCAATAAGTGGACAATTTTTTTACTGTCTTTGTTGATGTAATTGATTCATGAACATACTAAATTGAATTGTAAATATGAAAATTGTACAGCTGAAAGTACAATGAAGTTTGCAGATACCTCCAATCGAACAGGTTTCATCAAACTTGTCAACACAATCGAATAAAATTTCTGATAAACATAATATAATTAACCTATTAAAAAAATAAATTAAAAAATTACTGAAAAATGCTGAAAAATTGCACCCTCTTGAAAAAGAGTAGAAGCTTTTTACTCTTATTTTCTTTTAGCCAGAGTGGAGGAGATTCTAAACTCCTAAAAAATTTCTGGTGCCTAATTTAAAAATAAAATGCGTCGTAGGAATCATTTCGTAAATATTTTCAGATCGTAGTCTAAACTTAGTTGTAATTTGTAAATTTTAATGAAATAAATTTTTGCTGGTACTGGTACTATATATTGAAAAACATGAAATTTATTAAAATCTAGAAAAAGAGAGTTATTTTTTTGCATTTATGAATATGTATCAACTGATCAGGATTTACTACAATGCTGCTTAGTGAAGGACAAAAAATTGTCAAAAAACGAATCCAAGGATGGTTCAAAAAAACGATTATCTGCATAACATGAAAGGCACCAACACAGAAGATACCAACAATTTCCAACGGTTTCACATATTTTTAAAGGTTTTTTCTCTTTTGAGCAATTTTAATCGCAAAAAACTTTAGCTAGATTTTATAGAAATTCCATATACATATTTTAAGAATTAATAAATTATTAGTAAATGTTTTAAGAACCAATTTCTACTTACCTAGATAGTTTTAATTATCTTATTTCGAAACGTTGTTTGTTTCTTGAAAAAACAAACTATTTTTATCAATCAAATTGTAATATTACATATTTCGCGGGGACTCCGATTGGAACGTAGCGCATTCTATCGGCTATCACAACATTTGAAAACGTCAACAAATCTTTAAACTTAACCTAACATTCAACTGTTGTCATTCTTTGCTTTAAAATCAGTTTAAAAGTCTTAAAAAAGTGTTTTAATAATGAATACAAATTACTTTTGTCGCACTTGCACAAAAAACATCACTGGAACAACTTTTAATTCAATATTTGAGGATGAAATCCAACGAATGTTAACCAAGTGCACTGAATTAATCGTAAGCATTACGTTATTTATTAAAAACAATTAAAAAACCTTTAATTCTAGATAGAAGAGAACGATTTACCATCGGAGATTTGTTTAGAGTGCATAAATAAACTAAAAGAAGCATATTCTTTCAGAAAACAAGTAGAAGATTCTGATCAATTTTTCCGAAACCAAAAGACACTCAAAACTGAACCAAACGAAATTGAATTAGAATCAAGCGACAATCCAGTTACGGAAATAAAAAAAGAGAATGTTTTGAATATAATTCTCATCCCTGGATTACAATTGGTTCCTAAAATCGTTCCAATATTACCACCAAAAAAGCCACAAGTCGAAACCGCCACCCCAAATCATACATACACATGTCCAGATTGTAATGAAAGTTTTCGAAACGAACTTTTTATCAAAGTTCACCGACAACATAGTCATCCAGACGCACGACGACTGTATTTCTGCAAACAGTGCCCCGAACACTTTGTTAACAGTAGTAGTTTAAAGAAACATTCATATATCCATTCAGATGCCGGTCCATCGATCTGTCCGGTATGTAAAAAATTCTTTAGTAATCCAATTGACCTTCGAGCACATGAAAAACGTCAACATTCAGGTACAAAACGTTCTTTAAATTATTCTAATCTTGAATTAATCACAAATTTTCTGATAGAGAAACTTTTGTGTGAAATTTGCAATCTCTCATTCCTAACGATGAAAGGATTAGAAAATCACGCTGCAGAACATAAAAAGAATCCGGCGTTTATTTGTGAAACATGTGGCAAATCATACACACTAAAATATCAATTAACCGAACACAGAAGAATTCATAATCCAGAGACAACTTTTACTTGCAAATTTTGTTCTAAAGTAAAAAAATTGTTAAAGATTGCGAGAAAAATTTATTGATCTGATGTTGATTTTTAGCAATTTACAAGGGAAAGAGCATTAATTGTACATGAAAGGATTCATACAAATGAACGGCCGATAATTTGTAGTGTTTGTGGCAAAGGAACATTCGGCATAAGCGATTTAAATGTGCATATGCGGACACATACTGGAGAGAAACCGTACAAATGTAAATTTCCACCATGTGAAAAAGCCTATAAGACTTCAAGTGCACTTATACATCACCATCTCAGTCATACAGGTAAGCAAAATTGTGTTTAAAGAATTTTTTGGTAAGTTTTGGGTTTTTAGGTGAACGGAAATTTGTTTGTGAGATTTGTGCAAAAACATTTCGGGAATCAAATTCACTTAAAGCTCATATGAGGGCACATAAGGGTGAGAAACCGTACAAATGTAAATTATGTGATTTTAGGACAGCGCATTCAGGTGCTTTGTATACACATAAGAAATCTCATAAGTTATTGAAATAGACAGTTAAAAAAAATATTTTTTTTACTAAAATAATATGATAAGAAATGGATGGAAAATCCATAATTTTTTTCATAGAAGTTTTTTTTATTTCTCGTCACAAATTGTTTAGTTTAAATATTATACATATGTAGATACTTGTAAGTTTGTATTGAAAAATTAATCAGTATAATAATAAAAAATAAGCTGTAAAATAAACCAATTGATTTGCTTATTGATTTATAAATTTTTTCTTCCGCGAAGCGGGACTCAATGAAATATCCACGATTGCAGTAAAATGCCTTACGCAATGAGTTTTTTACCCTATTTTACCTATTTTGGTAAAAATATTGCTTTTTAAATAAATAAATAATTTAGTTATTTTAGTCGATTTAAATAAAAGTAAAAAAAAAAAAGTTATTAAATATTAAATATTAAATATTATTTATTAAATAAAAGTTATTTAGTTATTTTAGTACACAAATTTTTATGTTGACATCCTAAAATGATGTGACAGTTAGGTTATTTTATCGGTAAATTTTTGAATAGAGCAGGTCCAGGGAACTGTCAGTTGAAAAAAAAAATGGCGTCTGTAGTACAAACAAACTTTTTTTGAAAGTTTAAATTGAGGTTTAAATCTATTATTTTTGAATTTTACACTATTTTTTCTCATGAAAACGTTATGTTTTGTGGTGTTATAGGCTTACGAAGCAATTACTCAAGAAATTTGGTTAAATATTCCAAAATTATCTGAATAAACCCAATTTGTATTTGCAACAAGTGTTTGGTGTATTCAAAATTAGGAGAAACTTGTAAAAAACCAATGTTTATGTCCCAAGACACTTTGAAGTATTTAAAAGAGTAAAGTTAGGGCCTGTGGAATTCCCTATACTCAAAAATTAACTGTAGCACATCTTTATTTTGCATCCTGAAGAAGTGCCGGTTGGGATGCACCTAAAATAACACGTTTAGAAGATCGTATTTTATGTTTTTTGTTGATAGATCTCTTTGATTCATGGCATTTATTCATTTATAACTCCATTTAACCGAAACTTACATAGAGGTTTGTGTATAAAGTGTTTTTTATAATAATTCTGAAATATTTAACCAAATTTCTTTAGTAATTGCTTCGTTAAGCATATAACACCACAAAACATAACGTTTTCATGAGAAAAAAATAGTGTAAAATTCAAAAATAATAGCTTTAAACTGATTTAAACCTCAATTTTAACTTTCAAAACAAGTTTGTTTGTACTACAGACGCCATTTTTTTTTCAACTGACAGTTCCCTGGACTGCTCTATTTCGAAACGTCAAACGTCAGATCTGCCAACACCGAATTTAAAAAAATGCACCACATTTTACCGCATTATAAATTTCATTGCCGTCAAGAAATGGCGGCCAGTGCAGAACGGTAATGAACACTTGACGACACCAAAATAGATAATAGTATATTAAAAAATGAGTATCGTAAGGGATATTTTACCAATTTGCGTCTAAAATATTTAATTATAAATAAATAAATTAGTCATTTCATAATTGTAGAGATTTTTATTTTCTAAAGTTGGTTCTATTTTGTTTTCAAACAATTCGAGTGTGACAGTTTTAAATGCTGTCAATGTCAATAACTTTCGCTGTATCTCAGCGTAAATCTGTTGACAGCGATTCAATTGACAAGAGTTCGCCAACCCCAAATAGTAAAAATCACTATATTCTTACAGTAAAACTACTTTTATTACAAAACCCAAATCTGACAGTTCTGTTTTGTAATAGAAGGTTTTACAAAACGCAAATAGGTAAAATTGTTCTACTGGTTTTTAAGGTTCCTTTAAACCGTAAAACATCATAGCAGTCGAAAATGTGCCTTTAAACACTTTCAATCAAGCGCCTTGATAACTGCATTCCTAATTATTTGCAAAATTCGGCAAAAACAAAAGTTTTACAGGTTTCAATAAATTGCTTAGAAATATTGAATAAATTAATTTGATTGCCTTGTTACATTTGTGCCAAGATATACATATAACATGTCATTAAAAAAATCTGCAAACAAAAAACAAATATCTTAAATATGCATTGATTTTCAGAAAAACAACTCATTTTTTTACTTCTTATTCAAGCATTTCTCCAGGAATTATTAAGTAAAACATTAAAGTTAATTCATATAGAATAACAAGTGCAAAAGTTGATCTCACAATACCAAAATGCTTTAAATAAGTTTCCTAAAATAATTTCTGTTATTAGAAGACAAGAAATCTTTCTAAATTCTAAAAATCTACCGCTATAAATGAATATTGGACAAAAATGGAATTCTTTAAAGAAAATTCTTTAAAATTAAATTTGTTGAAATAAAAATTAAAATTTGGCCCTAAAAGCTGATGGTAGGTTTTTTACTAAAAAATCAATCTACTTTTTATCAAAATTTGCACGTCCTCTTTTTTCATTTTATTGATCATGAAGTATGGAATAACGATGGACATAAAATATGAGACTATAATCAATACAATGTAAATGAATAGACAAAAATGATTGAAACAGTATAAGGGAATTAAATAAAAATAAATTTATTCGAACCAAAACGTCCACCTTTTACCAATTTATACCAAGATAATTGTAAATTATTCAAAGACAATTGTAAATCTCAAATGTTTTCCATATTCTTTAATCCTTCATCAAAATTCTTTAATAAAAAATAAAACGACGAAAGCACCAGGAAACATGCAAATTGTTAAAATTTTGAAATTGTATGAGATTTTATCTGGTTTATTTCAACTACCATTCCTAAATTAATTTTATTTCTGGTTGCAATACGAACCAAATTGCATTTGAAACTAGGAGTACAAAAACTGCGGTTACAATGAAATAAACCATATATATATTTTGAATATTCCTCGGTCCAAATGTTGAATATTAGTGATTTTATAAAAACCAAAACATCGTTGTCCAAAATTTGTTCATAATTAATGCAAAATGAGAATGTTTTAAATGGTCCTTTTATTAACTTTTGCTTGTTTAATGACTGTAAGTGCGTTTGAAATGCTGTATTATATTTCTATTAATTTTTATGATTAATCTTATTCTTAATTATATTTCTTTTTAATGGATTTCCAATACAGAAGATCATTAAAACAATCATTTAGATTAAATTGTTTATGTTTTAATATGTGTGCATTGTTTGTGTTCTAATTCACCCCACACAAATTTTTACCGAGAAGAAAAAAATTAAAAGATTTTGAACAACGTTCAGAATTTATTTTTTTTCTATAACCTTGTTATTCGTTTGTTAAAGAGACGATGTCTGGTGGTCAAAAATTTCAGGCACATTCATCCCACTAAATATTAAACTGTAATATTAAAAAATCTGAGTACCAGTATAAAAAGTGCTCCTCTTTGAATTTCTGGAAGTCGATTTTTCAACTTCGATTTTTTAAAAATTATCTACATAACGAAAAAATAGAAATTTCGTTCCTAGAGATTTGAAAACCAATATTTTTTTGACAACCATGAATTATTCTCAGCATTTTTCATGGTATATTAACTGAGACGAATGTACTGAAAGATATTTTGCAAAATTTGGATGAATAAAAGTATGAGAAGATATGACAAGTAGTAATACATTACATTACCTTTCTATAAGTTTTCATAAAACAAAAGATATATATATATATAGTAATTTTTTGCCATAAGATTTACATGATGTTTTCCCATGATAACCGTGCATTATATGACTGTCTTTGTCTTATGGAAAGGTGTATTGAAGCTGAAAGAGTAACATTTTGACGAGAAGAAAAGTTTGATCAATTGTGATGTTTGGTCGAGGTATGTATACTATTTTATTCACAACCAGATTCAAGAAATAGCGAATATTAAAGAAAAATCTGTACCTCAATTTAGAGTGAGAGACCCTGTAGAAGGTCATCAAAAGACAAATCAAAAGACAAATTTTCATTATGACTTCCAAATGTCACCGAAAGTGAAGTATTTACATACCCGTGGCCTACGAGGATTAATGTCCCAAAAATGTCTCTAAAAATAGTTCGGTAAGTGGCTCCTTCTAACTGAAAAATTTAAACTAAAGTGATTCATTCTGGTACTAATCTGTAATCATTTATGTTTTATAAT
Organism: Silvanus unidentatus; assembly: GCA_963930825.1. Classification (NCBI taxonomy): domain Eukaryota; kingdom Metazoa; phylum Arthropoda; class Insecta; order Coleoptera; family Silvanidae; genus Silvanus; species Silvanus unidentatus. The sequence continues at coordinate 12,721,161 of OZ005762.1, forward strand.
TTTTCAGTTTAATGACCAACAGATAGAGCTAGTTACCGAACGAAATTTTAACGTTATTGCAACGATATAAATGGCCTTTTTCTAACTAGAGATAGAAATATCATGTCATCGCAGACCCTTTGCAAGGGGTATGGTCAGCCGATTACTCATATTTATCCAATAAATATAAGGTAAATTTGCGCCATTTAACCTGATGCCTGTCAACGTACAAATGGAAGTTGCGGTAACGCAGATTTTGACGTTGCGCTCCTGCTGCCGCCGCCGCGTCCCATGTAAGAGCCCCTTAAATATGATCGTGATGTTTATAAAATCAATGACAGAAGAATATGAAAAAATATGATTAATGGAAATGATAGTTTTATGGTTTGTTGTTTGTTCAAGGTTTGATTTTTAATCAAATACAGGTAAAGCGATGATGGTTGTCATTTTTTATAAAATATTCAATCTAATATGTTCTGTTTTTCTATAAGAATATAATAATTTATTGTTGAATAATCAGTTTTTATTAAGGTCCCGTTAGGTAACAGTAGGTATGTGGCTGGTGAAATTTCTTTCAAATTTTTCTACACCATTGGCGTATCCAGTAAAAGGTTGAGTGAGTGTCAATTTTTAATAAATAATATATCATTGCTTTTTAGGACATACTCTCTCAAATCATATACTTCTGTTAAATTTACGATCAATTCGAGGCACACGATTGACTAATTTGGTATTTAAATTTGTTATTTATTATGCATTCGTTTATGGTGTTATCGGCTTTTATCACTTCTTGACTACTGACTCTATTGGGATAGAAAAACAATTCCTGGCGTGGCAAGGGTTTTATGTATGTAAATACATATATTTATGTACATACCTAATATATGCGAGGATGGTACATTTCTGGCCATAACCCCAAAATTAGCGCCTCCCTGCATGCGATAACGCCAAAAATGTTGTTGTTTTTAAATTTTTATGGCCGAACTGACTCAGAAAAAGTCCTACAAAGTAGCTATTTACTACAATTTTTTTGTCCTTTACTAAATTTTTAAGACACATTGCAAGTCGCATCACTAATCGAACAATATAGTAGGTATTAATCATGAACGAAACAAAACAGGGCGCCTTATACTTTATTCACAAGGTGGAAAAATACACATCAATTCAAGAACTGGTTATCGTTGGCCACCAAATGGTTTTTACTGACTTTTTTTAGCAAGCCAGAAATAACACCTACTTTTAGGGAAAAAATGCTTAATGAACACATTGTCTGAATTTTTTATGTAAAGGTACGGGTCCACTGGATACATTTGTAGCGCAACAATTTGAATGTTGCGATACAAATGTTGCAAAAGCGTGTCCACTAAACGACAAGTTGCGCGATACTTTTGTATACGCAACACAATATCTCGATACATGCTACAATTTGTTGCCTTACTCGTGTACACTAGAGAAACCAAAATATTCTACATCTCTGCAACATTGTTGGATTCAGTTGTTTGTTTATTTTCGCTTGAAAATGTCCCAAAAACTTGATGCTGCTGTTATTGTGCTTCTAACCATAAAAAAACGAAGATTCCTGGCAAAGAAGAAGATAAAACGAAGAATGTGGGTGCGCAAATGGATACTCAGAAGATAGGAATTAGGGGCTTATAAGAAATTGATGAGGGAATTGCGACAAGAAGATCCTGATTTTTATAAAAAATTTTGTCGTATGTCCGCTGCAGACTTTGATTATTTATAATTAATTAAAATTGTTGCACAAAATAAACTCCGTGAAACAAACCAAGTTTGTTTCGTGTGAAACATTTTGGCAACAAAGAAAAACCTGTGTCCACTTGATGATGTAGCGCAACATTTAGTGTATCGAGACTCAGGAGATTTTTGTTGCTCAACACGTTTTAGTAGTTGTGTACACAGGAAACTTATGTTGCGTATATGTTGTGCGACAATGTTGCGCTACAAATGTATCCAGTGGACCCGTACCTTATAAGACACTAATTTTATATTCAGTTTTCTTCATTTATTGATTTTGAAAGTACGGTGCTTTTTTGCAATAGCTCAGTATCCAAAACGAATCCATAAAATGCAATATGCTTTTGCACTTAGGCCTTATAAAAAATTATATTAAATGATGAGAGTAAAAAAAGAATCAAAACACCGTTATTTCAATGAAAGGGGTTGGCTATATCTGCGACCATTCTCGTAGACTTGTTCAAATATTTCTAAAAATCAGGAACAACGACAATACATCTAATCGAACTATAATTTTTTATATGTACATGTACCTAAATCAATGGCTTTTGTTTACAGACCGCATTAATGTATATAACACTGGCCTTTCAAGAAGAGTCTATATATGAATACATCTTTGAACATTTATCAAAATTCAAACGTTTGGACAGAATAAATAATGCTGCCAAAGCAAAAATTCGACGTAAAGACGATTCCTTGCTTCGTGAAATTTTTATTGCTTACCTTTTAGGCTTTTTTTGTATTCTTTCGAATGCCACAGTGTCAGACGTTGATAAAGAACGTCTCAACATTGTAATAATTCTAAATAACTATTACTTCAAATTTTATCACTTGAACAAAATTTTAAATATTCTATATAATGTTATTTATGCCCACGTTGCAATTATTGGAATAACTAGTGCTTGGCTTATAGTCATAGTAACTTCAGAAATGCAATATCAGCTAATTGTGATGAATAATGACATTGAAGAGTTTGCTAATTATTGTCAACAACTAAATCTTTGCAAAGTCAATGATGAAACTACTCAAAAAATTATTTTCTCTAAATTGAAAGCGCTCATAATCCATTATAATATTATTTATAAATGTTATATAGGTGGTCACCATTTATTGTATTATCGGATCCCGCTTTTCCATGTGGCTGGATTGATGTTTGCTTGTGTCAATTTGGCTGTTCTTTACAATGTAATTTTCTTATTTCTGTTTAACGACTATAAAAACTTTGTATTTTAGAATATTAGCCCCGCATGGAATATCTTAATCATTTTTCAATTAAGTCTTGGAATGTTTATGAATTATTTGATGGCAAATTACGGTCAGAATGTTATTGAGGAAGTAAATTAATTTACCTATTACAAGATTTTCAGTAATTTAATTACAGCAAGCTTAAACTTCTATGTTTATTTCAGGATGAAAAGGTGTACGAATTACTATCTACATTTCCGGTTTACATTTTGAACAAATATAACATTAAAATCTTATTAATAATGTCAATAAATCAGAAAAAGAAAATGAAATTGGAATGTTTTAATGGTTTTACAATTTCGAATGAGTTTTTTATTAAGGTTGGTTGATTTCGTTATGCCTTTGAAAATCAAAATTTGTTCTTTTAGTTTTTTAGAGGTTTATATGCCATTGTCACATTTTATGTTAATTTTTTTAAAGGACATCATTAAATTTTTTTATTAAATATGGTTTAATGGTTTTCTATTTCCATATAAGTATATGTATAGGTACACATTTTAATAATCAGGAGGCTACAAAGTAATTCATGTAAATAATAAATTCATCAACAGTATCTAAATATTAAAGCTAATTAACAAAACTCTGACTTTTATTTAATCAAGTTCTAATAAACTAACGTCCAACCCGAAGTGGTCTTTTACCCCACCCCAAATTGTCGATTGAAAGTGGCTAAAAATTATTCGTATCAGTACTATCACTTCAACTTTAAAAGCATTTATGGCGTTTGCTTTTAATGAAAAACTTCTTAAATATATATGAGGCGCCAAATCGGCAAAAATTAAAATTCTAATATTCTTGATTATAAAATTTTTAAGTGATATATAAATTATTTGAATCGATATATAGTTTTTTTTTTTTGAAAATATACAAATTTCGGCGTTAATATATATGTTTATTCTGTTTATATAGAAAATATTGTCGTGATATATAAAATATTTTTGCGATATATAAGAAATTTTCGCTGTAATATATAAATTTTTCTCTTGTTAAATGAATAGTTTTGTAACCGATATATACATATAAAGTATTTTTGTTGTTTATATATTTTTATTTTTGATGCAAATATAGGAAATTTCACTTCAATATATAAAAAATTTGGTTGCGATATATAGATTTTTTTAACGAGTAACTTACAGGGTGATCAATGGAGAATTCTATTTCTCTTGGTTGTGCCCTGTAGCTATAAATAATAAATAATTCAGGGATTTTATAGGAATAAAACAAAGTATAGAAAGTACACATGTAATTTATTTGCAACTTAAAATTAAAACATTTGAAATAATGTTTTGGCGCTTAGTTAGAATTGGTAAGGGAAATTCAAGATAAATTTGTTCTTCTTATGCCTTTGATTTTTCAATTTAGATATAAGATATCTAAATAAGATAATTTCCTAGATATTTCCAAATTCCAAACTGATATGATAAGTCACTCGTCGTAGACGATTGATATATGCAAATATGCTAGATAGTACAATAAAAGAATGACAAGATATGACAAGTATATTACATATCGCGGACGAATGGGTAACAATTTTGACGAGAGGAAAAGTTTGATCAATTGTTTGAGTGATTCCAAATAACCTCTAAAAATAGTTCGGTAAGTGGCTCCTTCAAACTGAAAAATTTAAACTAAAATGATTCGCTTTGGTACGAATCTGTAATCAGCGTTTAAATCATTTATGTTTTATGATTTTCTAGTTTAATGATCTATAGGTAGATAGAGCTAATTATAGGACGAAATTTTTGGTCATTGTGTATCAATCGTTCATTTTTTATTTGTATTTCAATTTTTCAACCGCTAGGTATTGCTAGTTACCGAACGAAGTTTTTATGTGATTCGAAATCAATTTCAACTATATTTGTGTTCACGAATGTTTGTGGTTCTGCAACAATCAAAAATCATTGTTTCAACAATACTTTTAATTGTTGCAGAACCACAAACATTCGTGAACGGAACCTTATGAAATTTTGGCGAGTGCAACGGCCAATGGAGCGGCAGTGACATTAATCTTCGTAAGCCACTGTATAATATGATCGTGATGTTTATAATCAATTACAGAAAAGTATGAATAAATGATTAAAGGAAATGATGATTTTATGGTTTCTTCAAGGTTTAATTTTTTAATTAAATATAGGTAAAGCGATGTTGATTGTCATTTTTCATAAAATATTAAATATAATAATATATTTTGTTTTTCTATAAGAATATAATAATTTAATGTTTAATAAGCAGTTTTTAGTAAGGTTTCTTTAGGTATCAAGTATTAGGTATGTGGCTGGTGAAATTTCTTTCAAATTTTTCTACACCATTGGCGTATCCATTAAAAGGTTGAGTAATAAGTGTCAATTTTTAATAAATCCTATATCATTGCTTTTTAGGACATACACGATCAAATCATATACTTCTATTAATTTTACGATCAATTCGAGGAACACGATTGACTAATTTGGTATTTAAATTTGTTATTTGTTATGCATTCGTTTATGGTGTTATCGGCTTTTATCATTTACTGACTACTAACTCTATTGGGATGGAAAAACTATTCCTAGCTTGGGAAGGGCTTTATGTACGTAAATACATATATGTATGTACATAATATATGCGAGGATGGTACATTTCTGGCCATAACCCAAAAATGGCGCCTTGCTACATGCGATAACGCTAAAAATGTTGTGGTTTTTAAATTTTTAAGAGCAAGCTGTCTTATTTTTTATGTCTAAGACACTAATCCTATATTCAGTTTTCTTTATTTCTTGATTTCGGAACCATAGGGTTTTTGTGGTAATTATATTAAATGATGAGAGTAAAAAAAGAATCAAAAAACCTTTATTTCAATGGAAGAGGTCGGCTATATCTACGACCATTCTCGTAAACTTATTCAAATATTTCTAAAAATCAAGAACAACGTCAATACATCTAAACGAACTATAAATTAATATGTGTATTGTATACCTACTCGTATGTACTTAACTCAATGGCTTTATTTACAGGGCGTATTAATGTATATAACAGTGGCCTTTCAAGAAGAGTCTATATATGAATACATCTTTGAACATTTATCAAAATTCAAACGTTTGGACAGAATAAATAATGCTGCAAAAGCAAAAATTCGACGTAAAGACAATTCCTTGCTTCGCGAAATTTTTATTGCTTACCTTTTAGGCATTTTTTGTATACTTTCGAATGCCACAGTGTCAGACGTTGATAAAGAACGTCTCAACATTGTAATAAATCTAAATAACTATTACTTCAAATTTTATCACTTGAACAAAATTTTAAATATTTTATATAATGTTATTTATGTCCACCTTGCAATTATTGTGTTAAATAGTGTTTGGTTTATAGTCATAGTAACTTCAGAAATGCAATATCAGCTGATTGTGATGAATAATGACATTGAAGAGTTTGCTAATTATTGTCAACAACTAAATCTTCGCAAAGTCAATGATGAAACTACTCAAAAAATTATTTTCTCTAAATTGAAAGCGCTCATAATCCATTATAATATTATTTATAAATGTTATATAGGTGGTCAACATTTGTTGTATTATCGGATCCCGCTTTTCCATGTGGCAGGTTTGATGTTTATTTGTGTCAATTTGGTTGTTCTTTACAATGTAATTTAATTTTCTTATTCCTCATTAACGATTTTAAACACTTTTTATTTTAGAATATCAGTGTAGCATGGAATATCTTCATCATTTCTCAATTAAGTCTTGGTATGTTTATGGATTATTTGATGATAAATTACGGTCAGCATGTTATTGAGGAAGTAAATTAATTTACCTAATAACCCGATTTTATACTAGTTTTCAGTAACTACACCAAGCTTAAACTTTTATTTCTAATTTCAGAACGAAAAGGTGTACGAATTACTATCCACATTTCCGGTTTATATTTTGAACAATTTTAACATTAAAATCTTATTAATAATGTCAATTAATCAGAAAAAGATAATGAAATTTGAATGTTTTAATGGTTTTACAATTTCGAATGCGTTTTTTATTAAGGTTGGTTGATTTTGTTATACCTTTGAAAATCAAAATTTGTTCTTTTAGTTTTTTAGAGGTTTATATGCCATTGTCACATGTTATTTTAAATTTGTTTAAAGGACATCATTTAAATTTTTTTATTAAATATGGTATAATGGTTTTCTAGTACACATTTTAATAATCAGCAAACTACAAAGTAATTCATGTAAATAGTAAATTCAGCAACAGTATCTACAGTTCATTTTTCCTGCATGTAGCTAGCAGGAATGTCATCAGCAAATGTAAAGTCAAAATGTTTCCAATTTCCTGCTAAAAATGTCATCAGCCAATGAAAAGTCAGAATTTTTTAAATCTGACATATGCGCGAAGTACTGAGTTATCATTCTACCTGATAACTATACTCTACTTCTTCAGAAACTGAAGCAGTATCCCCTTTCTTTTTAACGCTTACAAAAATTTGGTTGGTTTGGTATTCAATTTCCGACAATACGATTGGTTACTTCAAAAAAAGAGAGTGGATTTTGGTTCGTTCTCTCCAGAAATCGAGTATATATCGAGGTGATTCCTAAGAACATCTGGAGTGCGTTCAGAAATACAGAACGATAATGCTCGGATGTACGTACATCTTTTACACTAAATTGTTATTTTTGAAAGCGTCTAAAAGTTGTTCGTGAAATATTTATAAATTTTACGCCCACGGTCTTGGAGCGCCGCATGATGACATTTTAAAATTTCAAACCAAATTTTAATTTTCAATCTATATACTTTATTTATAAATCTTATTATGATAAATTGTATTTGTTAAGATTTTAATAAATTTGTGCGTTTACATTTCCTAAATGCATAATTGTGATAAACACTTTAGTTTTTCATAAGTTTTTACAGCAATTATTTTATATTGTACATCACCATTACAACTGAAAGAGTAGTTCTGAATATTTGTAATGCTAATGCAAAGTTCATTGCAAAATTCTGGGAAAAATTAAGTCTCACAGGCTTCAATAAATTACATAAGAAAATTGTGTAAATTATTTTGTTCTCTTTGTTCCAATTGTACCAATTGAAATCAGTTATAACATTTAGATAAAAGTTCTCAAACTAAAAAAAAATGAAAAACAGGGTATTGAATTTTTAAAAAAACTGATTTACCTACTTCTTGTTCAAGCATCTCCCCAGAAATGAAATACATCACCATTGTTATTTCAAAATAGATTAATGCAAAAATTGATCTCACAAGTCCAAAATGTATTACATATTCATCCTAAAACAGTAAATATCACTAACATAGAAATTAATGATAGAGGAATTTAAAAACACACCCCAATAAATGAATATACGACAAAAACTGAATACAAAGTTGACCCTAGACCCAATGGCGGTAAATATTTTTTTGTTAGTGTTTGCATATAGTGAACAGTCCTAAAAATTGATATAAAATAAAAATAAATGAATGCTTTTCTAATGTTACCCTAAAAGTTTATTGTACATTTTAATCAAAAAAACCAATCGATTTTTAATCAACATTTGCGTTTCTTCATTTTCTATATTGGTTTCCAAATTTTTCGTTTCAACAATGTAATTATAAAATATTTTCAAAATTATTCTAATGTGTAAAATATTGCAAATAGAGGAATATGGGGCACATATTGTCAGAGCATATGAAGTTATAAACATGACCATAAACTTGTTTATACAATAAAATATATAAATTATGTTTGGCAAATATTTTTGAATGTATGCTTCAATATATTCCAGATGAATTACATCGTTTTTTGTTAAAAATAAAGGAAAATGGAACAATGAAACATATTGCACAAAGTATAACGTGGATTCCAAACCAATAAGTCCACTTGCTACCAAATGTTGTCAATATCTTGTCGGTTTTCTGATTATAATCTAGAGACAATTGTAAATTTCCTAATGTTTTTATGTGGTTTGTTACTTTTTCGAGACTATTTAAAATATAAATGAAAGATATCATCCCCTAAAATTATTAATTTGTGAATTAAGAGTAATAGTACAATATCCTCTTAAGTTTTACGTACGGTCATTAGTGCAGCTACTTCATGTCCATTGTCCAAAATATATTTCAATTCTGGTTCCAGTAGAAATAACACAACTTTTGCAAACCAATATACAGTTAGGTAAAACATAATAATAGTATATTAAAAAATGAGTATCGTAAGGGATATTTTAACGGATGAGTAAATTAAACCGTTAGCCGCGTTAGCGGCTAACGTTTGATTTACGAATACGTTAAAATCCCTTACGATACGAATTTTTTACAGTATTTTACCTATTTGCGTCTAAAATATTTAATTATAAATAAATAAATTAGTCATTTCATAATTGTAGAGATTTTTATTTTCTAAAGTTGGTTCAATTTTCTTTTCAAACATTTCGAGTGTGACAGTTTTAAATGTTGTCATGCTGTCAATGTCATTAACTCTCGCTGTATCGCAGCGTAAATCTGTTGACAGCGATTCAATTGACAAGGTTTCGTCAACCCCAAATAGTAAAAATCACTATTTTCTTACAGTAAAACTACTTTTATTACAAAACCCGAATCTGACAGTTCTGTTTTGTAATAGAAGGTTTTACAAAACGCAAATAGGTAAAATAAGTTACGTTTCTCCATATACTTTGTTCTCCATATCGAAATTGTTGCAAAGACCATGAATTTTAATACGTTTTGGTCTAAAGTGTTTTAAAGTTAATTCAATATATGTAGAAGTTTCTGAAATAGATTTACATACATTTGTTATCAGCCATGTTAAATTTTCTAATGTAACAAACAAAACCATATATATTTATTTAGATGATCAACAAGCAATCTTTTCCCAATATGAAGAATGTCGAAGTACTTAGTCACCAAGATAAGTCTATTAAAAGATTCAGAATTTCATAATCAAAGAATTTATATTTTATTTTTGGAGTACTGTTGGAATACCTACTTAAATAGGACAAAATATATTCATACTTCAAGAAAATTGTTCATTACGCATAAAAAGCCATATCATGAATTTTCCATTCAAACCACAGATTACCAGACTGGTATTCTGAGCTCAAACTAAGCAGATGGATAAAACAGGTATTGGCGGTAGCGGGAATTTTGGGTCAATTATCTCATAATATTTCGTTCGACAGCTTTAGTCCATTCGCTACTTTCGTGAACATAAGCCATATAACTAAAAAAAAAACCAATGAACACATTTCAGTTCGACGGAATAACAAATCACAAATGGTTGATTGAACAATTAACTTGCAATTTTTAGTCACATTTTCTGATCAAAACATCTTTTCAAGTTTTGGGTCTGGAAACAATCTTATGTCTATTATCGTCGCATATTCACTTTAACTGAGACACCATGAATATGGGACAGTGATGCATTTTTAAAAATAAGACTAATATTGGCGCAGAGTTTCACTTAAATCCTATTACCGCACTCAAATAGAAATATATCTTAACCTTTTCAAATAGAACGATACAATTGAAAACAATGCATTTAACATTTACACTACACACTAAGTTTTACCTTACAATTACCGTACATTATATGAAATCGAGGATTTGCACATAATTTAGCCTAATTTATTACATCTCTAGCAATTAGCAAGCCAGAAGTTTGATGCAATAGTACCTATACTCCACTATGTTGCGTCTTTCGAGTATCTGTTGCACTCGCTATTTAATTTAAAACACCTTTCTTTAGTTCATTGTTTGTACTACTGATTCCAACTACCCTGCTCAATTCCACAAAAGAACGTGACAGTGTTTCTCTGATCTGTATTAATAAATGAATGGGCAAAGCTTATGGAATGTGTGTCGCGAAAAGTCGCGAATTATAGAAGGGATACAATAAAATATGAATAAGAAATTAAGTGAATGATTTAATAACATTCAAAATAAGTTAAAAGTTTTTAAAGCTAATATTGTCAAATAAGCAATTTGCTATCGAAGGCACGTGTGAGCAAAACTTGCCTACAACTAGAGATGTTTAAGGGGAAAGGAAAAGGTTCAGGAACACTGGGCGATGGTGTGACAAAATAGCCAGTCAGTCATTAGTTTTTAACAGAAAGAGAAAGTTTTGTGAACTTATTAAAAGTGTTGTTAATGGGTAAGAAATATCTATAAAATGATAGATATGGTTAATTAGTGAGTTCACTTGTTCCTGAATCAGATAAGTACCCTAGATAAGATTATAGTTGAATAAGTTTAATTTAAATATGATGATTTTATAAGTATGAGAAGGAAAGGGGTGGCTATAAGGGGAGGTTGGAGGCCACTAAGTGAACTAAAGGTACTAAAAGGTACCTAATAATAGAATTTGAGTCAATAAGAACTTTTATAAGTATTAAAGTTTAAAGGACTGTGATAAGGGGTAAAGTACCCATTAAATAAGTAAAGGGTAATACATCTGGAAGAATGTATTACACAAAGTTTAAGTAAATGGTAATACATCTGGAAGAATGTATTACACAAAGTTTAAGTAAAAGATAATACGTCTGGAAGAGCGTATTATTATCAAAAAGTAAATATAATGCGTCTGGAAGAGCGCATTATATTAATAAGTAAAAAAATTAAAATTATAATACAACTGGAAGATTGTATTATATATGTTTATAGACAAATATGTTTTGTTAAGACAAATTCGTCAATTTATTTAGAGTATGGCGACAATGGTGGAGGAGCTGGGATTTGATTTTTTCGTAAAAAAGTACGACAAAATAGAAATATTATTCAGTAATGTATTGAGACATAATTTATTTTCCCTCTCCTAAAATTTAAAGAATCAACATCCTGTGATAAATTGTTTGGGTTTAAGTGGTATGTAATGTGATACCTACTTTTAACTTAGAAGATAAAAAGAATTAGTTACACTGTGAATAAAATTGGTCGATTTCTATAATTTTTTATTATTAACTTAGTTGGAACAATTTATTTCATACAGTATTTACAGTATTTTAATTATATCTTATTGATTTTTCAAGTTGATATACTTATCTATTTGTGAACAGTTTAACTCACATTTTTTAACAAAGAAGAAATATGTGTATTTATGAATTTAAAATATACATATTTTTGTTACAGTGTATTTGGAATATATACTTTGGTATTGGAAATTTAGTTTATTTGTCTCATTTGTCAATAAGTTACGAATATAAAAATGGATGAGGTTTTAAAAACTCGTTTGAAAATTGTAGAAGAGTCTTTAAAAAATTGTATTGAGTTGGCAAAAACAGCTTTACAACAATTAAAAGAACAGAAGGATAATGTTCTTGAAGCTCAAATTTTAAATACAAAATTAAAAAGTTTAAATGAGAGATTTATAACAGAAATGCATAAATATTATAATAGTGAAACGGAACTTGAACGTAGTGAAATAGAAGAAAACACACGTTTACAATTAAAAGCAGAAGACCTTATTGCTGAACTTAAAGTATTAGTTGAAGTACAAAATAAAAAACAGGGTCGGGCTAGTGTTGACAAAGAACATGTAAATGTATCGAGTAAATTACCTAAAATGGAACTGGCTACATTTAGTGGGAATGTTTTAAATTGGTATCAGTTTTGGGACCAATTTGAATCAAATGTGCATAAACGTAATATTAGTGACGTAGACAAACTTTTGTACTTGAGGTCAGTGTTAAAAGATGAAGCCAAACAAGCAGTAGATGGTTTAGATACAACAAGTGCTAATTATAAGATTGCGATAGATACGTTAAAAGAGAGATTTGGTAAACCAAATATAATAATAGACGCGCATTATTCCGCACTATACAAATTGAAACCTGCCGGAAAAACGATTAAAGAATGTAGAACAGTACTGAATGAATTGGAACGACATTTAAGGGTTTTAAATTCATTAGGAGAAAACGTAAATCATAATCATTTGCGAATTATGATTATGGAAAAGTTTCCTGAGGATATAATTTACGAATTGAGAATTAAATTACAAAATGAAGAGGAATCAATTAGTAATATTAGAACAAATTTAGAGCATATAGTATCTGCAAGGGAATCTTCTCAGAGAATAAGAGGTGATGAATCCGTATTTTTACCAAGTACCAGTAAAGCATCAGAAAATGATAATATAACAATTCAAGCTCTACATGTTAAATCAGATAAGGAATATAATGAAAATTCAACATTTTCAAAGGGTACACGGCAGGGAGGTCATGGAAATAATTCAAAATTTTATAATAATCAAAGATCGTTTAATAACAATAAAAAAAGAAATAATGATGACATTTATAAAAGGGAGTTCTCTAATAAAAAACCAAAGATTAAATGTGTATTTTGTACGCAGAGTCATTATAGTGATGAATGTCAAAAATTTAAAAGCGTAAATGACAGAAAATCTAAGTTAAAAAACCGATGTTTTTTATGTTTTCGTGAAGGACATAGAGCAGGAAATTGTTCATCTAAAAAACGAAAATGTTATCATTGTGGTAAATTTGGCATGCACAATAGAGCATTATGTCCGAACGTTGAAAAAAGTTTACCAAAAGAAACTGGACAGAGTATTCAATTACACATTAAAGGTGGTGCTACTTTATTACAAACTGGAATTGTTAAAATTCAAAATATTGATGACTCTCATAAAATACAAAGTGGGCGCTTTTTATTAGATTCAGGTAGCCAAAGAAGTTACATAACAACAAAATTAGTAAATAAATTACAACTTCCCATATTAGAAGAGAGTTGTTTATCAATATTTACATTTGGAACTAAAAAACCTCAACAAGTGGACAGTGGAGTAGTATGTTTTAACATAATAACACGTTCAAATGAAAAAAAGGTTATTTATGCCAATGTTGTACCTTTTATATCAGATAAAATAGATTATCCAAGTGAAGAATTAAAAAATACCATTTCTCAATTATGCAAGAGGAAATTTTTGTATGCGGATGATAATGTTGAAAATACTGAAATTGATATTTTAATTGGAAATGATTATTATTGTGGATTTATTAATAATGAGAAAATACAAATTGATAAAGATTTGTTCTTGATTGATAGTAAATTTGGTTGGTTAATCTCAGGAAAATATATGCATTCCACAGAAAAAGATACTTTAACCGTTTTAACATATTTTCAAGCGACACCAATTAATGATAACTTATTTTATCAACCTGATTTACCAATAAAAAGTGATAATTTACAACATTTGTGGGATTTGGAATCATTGGGAATAGTGGATTCTCCAAAGACAAATAGAGATGAACAGTCTATCAAGATTTTTAATGATACTATTAAATTCGTACAAAATAGATATTACGTTTCTTGGCCCTGGATAGAATATCCACCAAATCTACCGGTAAATTTTGGATTAGCATATGGGAGATTGATAAATTTATTTAAAAAACTTGATTTGTCAACATTAGAAGTTTATAATAAAACTATTCAAGAACAACTGAAATTGGGTATAATTGAGATTGTTAAATCTAGCAAGTTACCAAATGATCACCCTGTACATTACTTACCACATCATTGTGTAAAAAGGGAAAATAGTTCCACAAAGTTAAGAATTGTTTGTGATGCTTCGGCAAAGACAAAGAGTACCAACAGTTTAAATGAATGTTTACATAGAGGACCTACATTATTAGAAGACTTGTTAGGTATTCTTTTAAAATTTCGACAACATCCGATAGGTATAGTTGCTGATGTTGAGAAGGCTTTTTTACAAATTGGCCTTCATGATAAAGACAGAGACGTTACAAGATTTTTATGGCTTAAAGATGTGCATGCACCTGTCACATCCGAGAATTTAATACATTTTCGATTTTGCCGTGTACCATTTGGAATAATTTCGAGTCCTTTCTTACTTAATGCCACAATACGATATCATTTACAACAATCTTCAAATGCAGTTTTGAGTGAACAAGTTGCGAAAGATATTTATGTAGATAATATTGTAACCGGAGCACCCTCTAATGAAGCCGCATTTCAGTTATTTTCCGATTCACGAAATATATTTAATGAAATATCAATGAATTTAAGAGAATGGAACTCTAATTCATCGGCTCTTCTAGAACGAATACCAAATGCCCTTAGAACAAAAGAAAATGAAGTTATCAAAGTTTTAGGTTTAAAGTGGTATTTAAAAGAAGATTGTTTAACACTTGGATTTCAGTTTGATTCAGAAAAACTTCAACAGATAAAAACTAAAAGGGAGGTACTTAGATTTCTTGCATCAGTTTATGATCCTTGTGGTTTTGTATTACCTTTTATGTTGCCGGTGAAATTATTTTTACAGACCCTATGGAAACAAAAAGTAAAATGGGATAGTACATTTTCTTCAGAATTGTTTGATTTATGGAAAAATGCGATTAAAAATTTATCAGATTTTTCCTCTATTAAGATTCCTCGATATTATGCACATACTATGATTTCTTCTCCCAATCTTGATCCTCTTTCCCACTACACTTTGGAATTACATTGTTTTAGTGATGCGTCTTTACATGCATATTCAGCAGTGGTTTATTTGCGTGGGGTTGGAAAAAATAATTCTTTTCTTGCTTTTATGATTGGGAAATCTCGTTTAGTTCCTATTAAGGATCAGGAAAATTTACATATACCTAGACTTGAATTGTTGGGAGTTTTAATTGGTAATCGTCTCTTACTTTATGTTCAAAAATATCTTGTCTTTTCCATATCTAAATGTTATTTGTGGACCGATAGTACCATAGTCCTAAGTTGGTATAAAAGCACTAAATTATTGTCTCCATTTGTAACACGGAGAATAAATGAAATCAAACAAAACGCCTTTTTACAACTTCAATATGTTCCGTCGTCATTAAATCCTGCCGATGTTGCCACAAAATCTCTTCGTAATAATTCTCAGTTTGATTTATGGTTAAATGGACCTTCGTTTTTATACAATAATTGTGATAATTGGCCTGAGCAGAATATCGTAATTTCTGATGAACAAAAAGATTCACAAGACACGCATTTGTTTTCCGTGGGGGAGGGTCCTTCGGAATTACAGAATGCGGAATTACAGAATGAAACATCCGAGGAGTTTGTTTGTACACAGACCAAAATAGGAAGTGCATCTTCGGTTGAACCGTTGGTTGAACAAACTCTAGAAAAGAGCATGATAAATGAAATAAAAAGACTACAAGTCGAACATTTTCCTAAAGAACAACAGAATATACCAACTGATTTGTGGAAATCATTAAATCTCTTTAAAGATGATTTAGGGATAATACGTTGTAAGGGTAGATTTCATTATGCATCGTGGCCCGAGTGTCAAAAGCATCCTATTTTATTACCTAGAAATACTGATTTTACATTTAAACTAATAGAACAGATTCATAAGAAAAATTATCATGTGGGAGTTTCACATACATTAGCTTTGGTACGTAAAGAGTTTTGGATTCCAAAAGGTAGATCGCAAGTTCAAAAGGTCATACATAGGTGTATGGAATGCCGCAAGTTTGGAGGTGGTCCATATAAAATGCCCACTATGGCACCTTTACCACAAAGTCGAATAAATTATTCTGCACCGTTTACATATACGGGATTGGATTATTTTGGTCCTTTAATGGTAAAAGTAGGAAAGGAGAATAATACAGAAAAACGTTGGGCATGTTTATATACATGTTTAGCCGTAAGGGCAATTCATATAGAATTAGTACAAGATCTTACAGCTGAAGAATGTTTATTAGCTTTAAGAAGATTCATAGCAGTACGTGGGTTACCAAAATGCATTACTTCTGATAATGCACTACAATTTAAATTGACAGCCAATGTTTTGACAAACCAATATTGTATAGATAATCAAATCAAATGGAAATTTATACCAGAGCTGGCTCCTTGGTTTGGAGGTTTTTACGAGAGATTGGTTGGCGTGGTGAAATTTTGTTTAAAAAGAACATTGGATAAACATCTGTTAAATAACAATCAATTATGTACTGTATTAAAAGAAGTGGAAGCCGTAGTTAACACTAGACCTTTGACACCTGTAGGTTCAGATTTAGAACACGTATTAACACCTAGCGATTTTTTGCATGTAGGTGGACCTTTGATTACAACAACATCTGAAGGAACAGAATTAGTTGAGCCAAGAACAGTGACTAAAACAAATCTTATTGAAGGTTGGAAACTAGGGCAAAAGGTTCTAGATGAATTTGCAAAAATGTTTATTAATCAATATTTGGTTAATTTACGAAATAGAAAAGATAAACACAAACAACCGCGTGTTCTCACAAATGAAATTCCAAAGAAAGGAGATTTCGTACAAGTTAAATCAGATTCAAGTAGAGCTTTGTGGAAAACGGGAATCATTGTTGATTTAATAAAAAGTAATGATGATCAAATACGAGTTGCTAAAGTTAAAACCTCTACAGGAGAAATTTTAACACGTTCCATTGGGCATTTGTATCCCTTAGAACTCATAGATGAAATAGATGAGAATCACGAGGGAAAAAAGTTAGATGAGACAAATGAGACAAGTGATATAAATAAGACAAATGAAACAGAAAAGTCAAATGAATTAAATGAGACAAATGAGAAAAATAAAGAAATTGAGATTCAGGAAGATACTACAAAAGTCGGTCAAGATAATGAAAATTTAAAAATCACCTTTAATAACAAATATCCGGTCAGAAGGGCTGCCGCAGAAAAAGCTAGAGAAAAGATTAAAATGTGGACTGCTCAATTACATGTTTTAACCCATGAATTATAATAAGTGAAAAATAATTTGTTAATTATTCTTTTCATAATTTTATGTTTATTTTTTTTTATGTTCTTTTCTTATAAGTTTTTATAATTAAATTTTAATTTTTCTATATAGTTTATTCTTTTTGGGCCGGGAGTGTCGCGAAAAGTCGCGAATTATAGAAGGGATACAATAAAATATGAATAAGAAATTAAGTGAATGATTTAATAACATTCAAAATAAGTTAAAAGTTTTTAAAGCTAATATTGTCAAATAAGCAATTTGCTATCGAAGGCACGTGTGAGCAAAACTTGCCTACAACTAGAGATGTTTAAGGGGAAAGGAAAAGGTTCAGGAACACTGGGCGATGGTGTGACAAAATAGCCAGTCAGTCATTAGTTTTTAACAGAAAGAGAAAGTTTTGTGAACTTATTAAAAGTGTTGTTAATGGGTAAGAAATATCTATAAAATGATAGATATGGTTAATTAGTGAGTTCACTTGTTCCTGAATCAGATAAGTACCCTAGATAAGATTATAGTTGAATAAGTTTAATTTAAATATGATGATTTTATAAGTATGAGAAGGAAAGGGGTGGCTATAAGGGGAGGTTGGAGGCCACTAAGTGAACTAAAGGTACTAAAAGGTACCTAATAATAGAATTTGAGTCAATAAGAACTTTTATAAGTATTAAAGTTTAAAGGACTGTGATAAGGGGTAAAGTACCCATTAAATAAGTAAAGGGTAATACATCTGGAAGAATGTATTACACAAAGTTTAAGTAAATGGTAATACATCTGGAAGAATGTATTACACAAAGTTTAAGTAAAAGATAATACGTCTGGAAGAGCGTATTATTATCAAAAAGTAAATATAATGCGTCTGGAAGAGCGCATTATATTAATAAGTAAAAAAATTAAAATTATAATACAACTGGAAGATTGTATTATATATGTTTATAGACAAATATGTTTTGTTAAGACAAATTCGTCAATTTATTTAGAGTATGGCGACAATGTGCTTGGAAAGAAGTTCCCCAATTGACCAAACCCATGAGGTCAAAAATTGCTTGTTTGGAGCCTATAGAGGGGCTATGAAGCATGCTTTTTAACTAGACTGGCCTTTTTCATTTTGAGCATTTTGACATTAGCCGATTGCACATGTTTAATTACATACAACAGCAAAGCACCGTTCTGTTAATGAAATTTTAATTTCTAATATTTTTTATTGATTTATTGGGGTTTAGTTTATTTGTTTTGTTCTCAATTTGTTAGTTTCGTTCTTATGATTGTGTTTTTTTTGTAGGTATGTATATGTTACCGGCCAAACTTAGTTTGGCCTAGGCAGAATGCGGTCTTTTTAATTTATCCTTTTTTTTGCTTAACAGTTCAGGCGATGCAAACAGTTCTAAAAAAATAACCTGCTAACCTAAAGGGCTTTAAAAGAAGACCATTTTTCGAAAATTTTGCAAACTCAAAACTAGTTTGGCTTGAAAACTATAGTTTGGCAAATAACATACATATACATGCTTTACCATGTATATAACCATAACCATACTTTATATGGTTCTGATTACAACTAAATCGAAAAATGGATATTACAAAAAAAAATGACGGTCTCTTGCGGTACTCTATATTCCTAGGGACTTTAAAGACCATATTTGGAACTTCTGGTATAATTCGTTTCCCCACCTATCTATGACCTTCCATTGTTTATTCGGAATGATGGTATTATAGTAAAAGAAACGCAAAATTCTGATAAACTTTGGAGAATTAACGCTTAAGGTGGCAGCTGACTATGTGGCTATGTAGTAATCATAGACAAAAATAATCATGTAATAACAAAATAATCATTGTTGTAGTTGTCACTGATGAAGGCCTAGGCCGAAACTGGTGTGGTATTAACAAAAATAAACTGTAAGGAAAATACATTCCCGTATGAAGTACAGGCATTACGACTAATAATCCTACTCAGGAGGTACCATTGTCTGTCACAATGAATGCCAAAACTAGCCACTCTATATTAGAAATGCATAATCCATGCTTCTTATTCTATAATATAGGGCTCAATTTTCTAATATGTTGACAAATACTAAGAAATATAATTGTCAAATATTGCGAAACTCCAACATGCATAATAACATTGTTAAAATAATATTCTTTCAATATAAACATCGGTTATAAAATTAAAAACAAAACATAATCAATATAAACTAAGTGAGATTGACGTACCCACCATTTATCTCTTATACCTTAAATCTTTTAATGCAAAAAAGTATTCGTAATATTCACTAAATCAAATAGAAACTGAATGTCCCAAACTAGTACTAGTACTTGTACGAAATGCATTTTTAAGTATCTATGCGCACATCGAACTTCAACACTTTTCAAATATCAGCCCTATTGCTGTTCCTAAATCACGTACACAGGACCGGACTGTGTATCTTTACAATTTAGAATAAAATGTCGAATAAACAAAACTGATGCTGTATAAATCCCGGCGCTTAAAATGAATTCTAAACAATCAGTGCCTGCAGATTGAAAATTTAGTTAAAAATTTTGAAAAAAAATTGGTTATAACGTACGTTTACTTTTAATTCTCATACAGATCACTATTTAGTAAATAGGTAGAAATATTTTTTATGTAGAAAAGTCAATAATTATTGCTATTTAAGCTTCGTCTTCATATATTAAAAAATTAATTAATTAAATGGTGACATACATTACTCTTTTATTGTAAAGTTTTTATTGATTTTTGAATGTAAATGAAACCAACGAAGTTTCCAACTAAACTCTAGTGTAATTAACGATTATTAATGTTTATAAATACTTTAAACTGTAAAACATTGTAATACAAGAAACTGTAAACTTTATTATAGCATTGCCTAATTGGTAATTGATGGCTAAATTTTCAGTGAACTCCATCCTTACGGGTTTTAATAAATTTGATAAAAATATTATATAAATTGTTTTGTTCTCTTGATTCCAATTGTACCAAATGAAATTACACATAACGTTCATGTAGAAATTTACAAACTAAAAAAAATTGCGAAAGTAAACTATTAGCACTTAAACTTTTTATTACTTCTTGCTCCAGCATTTCTATTGGTATTAAATAAAAGAAGACTGTCAAATAATAAGCAAGAACAGAGCATATTGATCGCATTTTGCCAAAATGTGCTAAATATGTTGACTAAAAATTAAAAATTTTCAACTAGAAAATTAGATGAATTTAAATTCAAACCCCAACGAAAGAGTATACAACAAAAACAGAAAACAACGTAGCACCTACTGCCATAATAGCAAACACTTTCTTGCTTAAAGATTGTATGCCTCGAACTATTCTAAAAATTTAAAGAAAAATATGTAGGTACAAGCAATTTCATTTCTCTTACTCCAACAACTCCTTATGTTTCTCTATCAGAAAAATCAATCTTTGTTTAATTAAAGAATCATACGTTTCTTGATCACTGATAATGTCTAAATCATTTTCCATAATGTTTTCTATTGTATAACTTGATAATATTTTCAAATTAATTCTTATATATAAAATACCATAGATCATGATGTAACCAAGAGCTATGATGAAATATGTAATGACAAGTGCAATAATATATTTTGATATACTATATAAAAAATAGACAAATTGTGGAAAATATTTATGTGCAATGATTTCGGAGTAATCAATTTTGGCAATGTCTTCTTCTGTAAAATGCACAGAGTGCGTATAAAATACTAAACCCAATAAGATAGTAATAGTTATTTTCCCCCAAATGCTCCATTTTTTGCCAAATTTGACCAATATTTCATCAACTTTTTGACTGTAGTTCAAGCTTAATTGGATATTTCGAAGGGTTGTCATATAAAAAACTCCTTTGTTAAGTAAATAAAGAACTAAAACAGTGTTGGTGAAACCCTAAAAAATAATGTAATCTAGACAAAAATCGCTCAAAATTTAACTGTTCTAAACATAAATGTGAGTGGAGATTACAAGTCCATTATCTAAAATCGATTGGAATTGAAGATTTTCGACAATTGCCCCAATTTGAAAAATGATGTGGAAAAACACCTGAGCAAGTACCACATAAATGAATTTATTAAAATATTTAAATTTATATAAATTTATGGTGATGTCTAACATAAATTGTAACACGTTGGACTCTAAAATTTTATTTAAATTTAGTATCTAGAAAACAGGAATTTTAACCACATTTGGATACCTTTACTCTTCAACATTTTTACTTTTGTATGAGAGTGGAGAAAAATGAAATAAGTTGGTTAATATTGAATAACCACGGCATAAGAAGAAACCATTATTGTAATTAGTTTTTCATTAAAACATCATTATATAGCATTTGGGTCGCAAAAGAACACATAATTAATGAATAAATTGTGTAACTAGAATTTTTCAAGTTGAGTCCAAAAAGTAAAAAATGTCATCAGTGTTCGTTGTTGTAATTAATTCATTTACATAATAAATTTTGATGCAAATCTGAAAATATGTTAATACATTCATTAAAATTTCGCTTAACAAATCTTATTCCTATAGGTAGACCTATTCTTTACACTGCAGATTAAAGCAAAATTAAGAGAAGGCTCCAATCGAGCTAGTTTAATAAACTTGACAACAACATCCAAAATCAAATAAAGGTTAAATTCAAAAAAACTCTCCAACACCAAAAATGAATAGAGAATGTGAAACGTAAACGTACAAGTATGGAAAACGATACGTCTTAAAATGCCATAATATGGCTTGCCAAGGTTTGATTTGATTTAATTTCATTTTAATGTTATTTACTAATCATTTGTACCTACATCTAAAAACAAAAACTCATTTCGAACTTCAACTCTTTTCAAAGTATTGCAGAAAGAACAAAATAAAATTTCTCATTAATGGGAATAATATTTCTGTTTATGTTTAATGGTAATAAACCACGAATAAATCCAGATATTATTGAAACACTATAATAAATAAATAATTTATAAATAAACCGCGTCAATCTTTAATAATTAATTAACCTATTCAATTTTTTAACTTAAAAGTAAATTGGATTATTTGCTTAAAACTTTTCTGATTTTTACATTTATTTTTCAAAATCTGTTATAACAGTTGATAAAGTAATATTCATCATTTTCATTCACAAAAGACAAATTTTTTAATTAATCGTGTCTGATTGTGAATAAAGTAGTATACAAACTGTATACCTGTGGCCAGGCATTTAAGGGAAAATACCAACCGTACCGCGGATAAGCTCAATAGAGAAAAATATTTCTAGGGTTCAAAGTTATATTCAGAATTAAACAAAACGAAAATCAGTTCATCTAATTAACAATATCGAAACAAAATAAAAGAACACTCGTTATGAAAAGGAATATAATAAACTAAAGTAAACTTATATAAAAGAAAGAATAATTACGCGGAGGTTTCGTTAATTAAATTTAAAATAATTATGCGGGATGGACTATGCAGTCAGAATGCAATGCAGAAACAGACAATTCAGAAACACAAAATGTAATCACAAAAATATCAATCCCCGATACCAAAACTAAAACTCAAAACTTAATTCACTTATCGTAGACAGATTTCGTGTTTGGAAATTATTTATCCAAAAATTAATGAATAAGCGGAATTTATATGCGGAAATCAGAGAAGGGATTCTGAGTTCACGCGGAAGATATAATGACGTCAAAAACACCCCATAAAAATATACCTAGAATTTGGCGGTGGGGAAGTATACCAAAGAGCGGGGTAAATCGAATAATTGTTGTAATGAGTCCAACTAATTACTCAGAAGGAAATAAAATAAAATAATCTAATTCACATAGAAAAAAATACAAGAAAAGATTCAGATATAACATGTAAAATAAAATGCAGATGACGACAAATTTGTTACCCCTGCATGTCCGGAGTTGATTCGTGAGAATCCCCGAAAATACTCAAAAATACATCAGAAATTATATGCGGATGAATAATTCAGGAAAACAGGAATGAAATTGGAGCGGAGGGTCTGACCACGTTCAAATGTTCAATACAGAGGAATTACAATTAAATCAGTTACATGTACTTTAATAAATGCCGACACATAGATTTCACAATGCAGTTGCAATTAAATCATAAAACATCTGAACAATTCGATAAAACTGCACTTTAATGAAAAGGCACATGTAAGTACTTTTTATAGCCAAACATTTCCAATAATCATTTTTGGTTCCGGAAGTACTTTTTCCCGTTTTCAAAATTTTAAATGCAGCATTGACTATGGTCAATTGATTAACAATTAATTAAAAATAAAATATTCAGGATTTAAAAATCAAAACAAACCTAAAATAATGCAGGAGGTCAAATGTAAAAAGCGGAATATATGTATTCAGTATAATTTGTAATAAAATCAGTATTAACGAATGCATTTTCAGGAATCAAAATGCAGGTTCGTTGCAAAACCTCGGCGAAAGGACATTATTCCTGTCTCGAGGAACTGAGTCCTATGGCGTCAGCGGGCAAACTTTTCTCTCGACAGTAATGCTGCCCTTTCCGCCTCGGTATGTAATCTACTATTATTGAATGAAGAACAAATGCCTATATGTACCACTGTGGGTAAATACTTAAAACTGAAACTCTGAACACACAGTGTTATCTCTGTTATAAAAACTGAACTTAATGACAAATGCGTTTCATGATGAACTAATAATGCCCATGTCGATCTTCAACTCAAACCCTAATATACACCAGCCCAAATATTTAGCTCATCTGAGAGATCAGATGAGTATTTGTATCTTTACAATATGTAAATCATGTTGGCTTCTGAAAATTGATTGGTTCCGGTATTGAAATTGCGATAATTTTGTATTTAGTATCAGGAGAAATCAGAAGAATTTTTTAGCTACTTTTGGTATTTTAGGACCTTTATAAATCTTCTTCAATTTTAATGTTTATATTCGTGAACGTATTAATTATTTAACATAAAATACAATTGATTTGTATTAGATCGTAATTTAGCTTCTACGATAAATTAATCACTTTTACTTACTTGAATAATTTATATTTAAGTATTTCCATAAAGACAATAAAATGAAAGAGAAATAAAAATAAAAACAAAAACAGACAAAGACGAGAACCAACCAGTAAAAAATATGGAAAGCAAAGTTGAATATTTGATGAATTTTGTTTTTAATTCCAGGGTTTATGATCAGCTTATACATTTTTGAAAACTTCGAAGATCTTAAAACCCTTATGGAAAATATTCCAGAATTACTATTCTTTTTAAACTATGATCATGAAATTGATCTAATGTTGATAAATTATCCTCAAGTTTTGTATGACTTTTCATTCGCAATCAATAAAACTTGTTTCATTTGCAGGCTGAATAAAATGCAAACTCGTCTGATGTGAAACATTACTATATATTTTTGAAGACCAAATCAAAAAACGATCGATCTTTTCTTCATCTCTAAGGGAAATTGAAACTTAGAGGAAATGCTGAGTTCAAATTTATTTCCTGAATCAAAAAAGCTGAAGATGTTGAGCGCAAAATTCTTTAGTTTCAGAGAAGTAGTCATTTGAATCTGACATAAAGAGGATATAAACAAAAAGAATGACTTTTCCCTATACCATCAATGTAAAATAATTGATGCAAATTTCTGCGCGAGTAGGAAGGCTGTAGTTCCGATGTTTTATGAATTAAAAAAGTTCCACTACTTACAATTTGGTGTTTCAGAGCTTCGGTGCATGTCTGCTTTAAACCGACGAAAAATTTTATGGGTTATATGTTTTTTACTTTCGTTAACTATGTCACTGGAAATAGAAAACTTCGGATTTTTTGAGTCGTGAGATATATATTATGACGTACATAATAAAATTGTGAAAGGTATTACATAGGTAATATGAAAACATCCTAAATTCACAATTGAGAAACCATTCGGTTCTTCTTCAGTTTTTACAATTATTTTATATTGTAAATAACCATTACAATTGAAAGAGTCGTTCTAAATATTTTTAATCCTAATGCAAAGTTTAGTGCAAAATTCTGGGAGAAATTAAGTCTCACCGGTTTCAATAAATTACATAAAAAAATGGTGTAAATTGTTTTGTTCTCTTTATTCCAATTATACCAAGAGATATCGCATATTACATGTAGGTAAAAATTCTCAAACTGGAAAAAATCAAAATTATAGATCATGATTTTTTTATATAAATATAATATACTTCTTGTTCAAGCATCTCTCCGGAAATGAAGTACATTATCGTAGTTAATTCAAATCCGAGAAATGAAGAAATTGATCTCACAAATCCAAAATGTATTATATATTCTTCCTAAATCAGTAAATATCACTAACATAGAAATTAATGAAAGAAGAAAATTAAAAAAATTCACCCCAATAAATGAATATACGACAAAAACTGAATAGAAAGTTGATACTAAACCCAATATTGGTAAAACATTTTTGGTTAGTGTTTGCATGTAGTGAGTATACCTAAAAATTGATATAGAATATAACTAAAAAAATGCATTTCAAATGTTACCCTAAAATTTCATTGTGCATTTTTATCAAAAAAACCAATCGATTTTTAATCGACATTTGCATTTCTTCATTTTCTATATTGCTTTCCATATTTCCCGTTTCAAGCATGTAACTGGACAATATTTTCAAAATTATTCTAATGTGCAAAATGTTGCAAACAAAGAAATATGGTGCAGCTACTGTCAGACTATATGCTGTTATAAACATGAGCATAAACTTGATTATACAATAAATTATGTAAATTATATTCGGCAAATATTTTTCAATGTATCCTTCAATATATTCCAGATGAATTATATCATCTTTGTTAAAAATAATTGAAAATGAAGTAAAGAAAGATATTGCATGAAGCACAACGTTGATTCCGAACCAAAATGTCCATTTGTTACCAAAAATTATCAAAGTCTTTTTGGTTTTCTGATTATAGTTTAGAGACAATTGTAAATTTCGCAGTGTTTTTATGTTATTGCTTCCTTTTTCGAGATTAATTAAAATAAAAGTGAAGGATATCATCCCCTAAAATGTTTAATTTTCGCTTGAAGAGTAACAGTAGAATATTTTCTTCGGATTTACGTACGGTCGTTAATGCAGCTATTCCAAATCCATTGTCCAAAATATATTTCAATTTTGGTTCCACGATAATTAACAGAACTTTTGCAAACAAATCTACTGAGAGAATGAATATAGTTAAATGAGGTACTTTTTTCATATACTTTGTACTCCATATCGAAAATGTTGCAAATTCAATGTATTTTAGGACGTTATGGGCTGAAGTAGTTTAAAATTAATTGAATATGTATATAATTCTGAGTTATTTTACATACCTTTGATGCTTTCTGCCATGTTCAATTTTTTGATGTATCTAACGAAATCATATGAATATATGTACATATATCTGTAAGTGATTAACGGTTAATTGTTTTCCAATATGAAGAATGTTAAAAGTATATGCTATATTATAGTTAATGAGTCTATTCAGATCAATTTACATTAACATTTTATTTTTGAATTAATTTTTTTTCTAATAGATTTCGTTCAAGACAATATTTTCTATATTGTTGAAAAATTCAATGTTCTATAAGGAGAATATATTAGTTTTTAATGTTACATGCTTCAATGTTACAAACATTAAACCTAACATTGTTAATAGTTTTAGTTTTCACATCCTTAAAAGCAATAACGTAAGAGGATAATTCCAAATTTTCTTTAACACATCGAGATAGAGTCTTTTTTCCTGTTTTCAAATGCATTTTTTGCATCATACGAAAAAAATGCAAGAGACAAAAAAGTTTTCGTATGAAATTTGGTATCACAATGGCACACAAATGACCAAAAGTGGTAAGCCACCCCTCTGTCAAAAAGTGGTGTTGGGGCGGTCAATTATGTTTAAATTTTGCAGTAAGATAAGTCATTATGAGATAAGTAAGTCTACTAAATGTGGTTTTTCAATTTTTTTTTCTGTACGGAGATATTTTGAAAATTCGTTTTTTTTCAAAAATTTTGATGGCCTCTAACTCCGTTATTATATTCCGGGCATAAGTGTTATAGGTTTTTGGAAACAGGACAGGGAGGAGAATCAACCATTACTTTTTGCCCACTTTAAAACACCCTGTATACAAAAAATTGTTTTTATGATTTTTTTTTGATTATTTTTACATAAAATAAGTTCATCAGTGTAAAACCGTCTTTAAATAAACTTTTCATTTTGAAACCATAAAAGCATACAGCAATAAATTCTGTTAATAAAGCAAGAGTTGCCATCAAAAATTAATAATACATACAAAATAAGTATTTTCGTTGTTTAAGAAATTTACCTATTTGACCGCACATTTTGCAGTAACGTCCGTTTACTCTAAATGCTCATACAGATCACTATTTAATAAATAGGTAGAAATATTTTTTTATGTAGAACAGTCAATAATTATTGCTATTTAAGCTTCGCCTATTTATAATAAAAAATTAATTTATTAAATGTTGACATGTATTATTCTTTTATTGTAAAATTTTTATTGATTTATGAATGTAAATGAAACCATCGGAGTTTCCAACTAACCTCTAGTTTAATTAACGATTATAAATGATTAAAAATACTTTAAACTGTAAAACATAGTAATACAAGAAACTGTGAACTTTATAGTAGCTTTACCCAATTCATAATTGATTGCCAAATTTTCAGTGAATGAAATTTTTACTGGCTTTAATAAATTTGATAAAAATATCATATAAATTGTTTTGTTCTCTTGATTCCAATTGTACCAAATGAAGTTACACATGACGTTCATGTAGAAATTTTCAAACTAAAAAAAATTGTGAATGTAAACTATTAGCACTTAAACTTTTTATTACTTCTTCCTCCATCATTTCTATTGGTATTAAATAAAAACAAACTGCTAAATAATAAGCAAGAACAGAGCATATTGATCGCATTTTGCCAAAATGTGCTAAATATGTTGACTAAAAATAAAAAATTTTCAACTGGAAAATTAGATGGATTTAAATTCAGACCCCAACGAAAGAGTATACAATAAACACTGAAAACAACGCACCACCTACTGCCATAATAGCAAACACTTTCTTGCTTAAAGATTGTATGACTCGAACTATTCTAAAAATCCAAAGAAAATTATGTATAATCTAATCAAGTTTATTTCTCTTACCCCAACAACTCCTTATGTTTCTCTATCAGAAAAACCAATCTTTGTTTAATCAACGAATCATACGTTTGTTGATCACTGATCATGTCTAAATCTTCTTCCAAAATTTTTTCTACTGTATAACTTGATAATATTTTCAAATTAATTCTTATATATAAAATACTATAGTTCATGATGTAAGCAAGAGCTATGATGAAATATGTAATGACAAGTGCAATAATATATTTCGATATACTATATAAAAAATAAACAAATTGTGGAATATATTTATAAGCAATGATATCAGAGTAATCAATTTTGGCAATGTCTTCTTCTGTAAATTGCACAGAATGTGTATAAAATACTAAACCCATGATCATAGT
The DNA here is from genome assembly GCA_963930825.1 of Silvanus unidentatus. NCBI lineage: Eukaryota > Metazoa > Arthropoda > Insecta > Coleoptera > Silvanidae > Silvanus > Silvanus unidentatus. Next base: position 12,750,332 of record OZ005762.1, read on the forward strand.
AATAGTTATTTTCGCCCACATGCTCCATTTTTTGCCAAATTTGATCAATATTTCATCAACTTTTTGATTGTAGTTCAAGCTTAATTGGATATTTCGAAGGGTTGTCATATAAAAAACTCGTCCGTTAAGTAAATATAGGACTAAAACAGTGTTGGTAAAACCCTAAAAAAATTATGTAATCTAGACAAAAATCGCTCAAAATTCATTTGTTCTAAACATAAATGTGAGTGGAAATTACAAGTCCATTATCCAAAATCGATTGAAATTGAAGATTTTCGATAATTGCTCCAATTTGAAAAATGATGTGGGAAAACACTTGAGCAAGTACCACAAAAATTGTTATTTTAAAATATTTAAATTTCCATAAATTTATGGTGATGTCTAACATAAATTGTAACACGTTGGTATCTAAAATTTTGTATAAATCCAGTGATATAGAAAACAGGAATTTGAACTATTTTTGGATACCTTTACTCTTCAACATTTTTACTTTATATGAGAGTGGAGAAAAATGAAATAACCGTTATTATTGAATAACCTCGGCATAAGAAGAAACCATTATTGTAATTAGTTTTTCATTAAAACATCATTATATAGCATTTGGGTCGCCAATGAACAGATAATTAATGAATAAATTGTGTAACTAGAATTTTTCAAGTTGAGACCAAAAAGTAAAAAATGTCATCAGTGTTCGTTGTTGTAATTAATTCATTTACATAATAAATTTTGATGAAAATCTGAAAATATGTTAATACATTTATTAAAATTTCGCTTAACAAATCTTATTCCTGTAGGTATGCCTATTCTTTACACTGTAGAAAAAAGCAAAATTAAGAGAAGGCTTCAATCGAGCAAGTTTAATAAACTTGATAACAACAACCAAAATCACATAAAGGTTAAATTCAAAAAACTCTCCAGCACCAAGCAAGAATAGAAAATGTGAAACGTAAACGTACAAGTATGGAAAACGATACGTCTTAAAATGCCATAATATGGCTTGCCAAGGTTTGATTTGATTTAATTTCATTTTAATGTTATTTACTAAACATTTGTACCTACATCTAAAAACAAAAAGTCATTTCGAACTTCAACTCTTTTCAAAGTATTGCAGAAAGAACAAAATAAAATTTCTCATTAATGTGAAAAATATATTTGTTTATGTTTAATGGTAATAAAGCACGAATAAATCCAGATATTATTAATACACTGATATTGATTAGTTCGTTTTTTGATTAAGATCTTCTCTTTAAAGAAATTAATTGTATTTAACCCAACATTATTTGTTCATTAATACAAATATTAGTACATACATAATTGATTTTGTGTATCGTTAAAAACATTGATTCTTAGTAAGTCATTAATTTTTTTACTGACACATTTAATAGTATATTAAAGAATGAGTTTGATAAGGTGAATTTTATTGCAAGAGCGGATTTCGGTGTAAATTTACGATTTTTGTTTAAAAATAATATGCATGTCAGTCGTTTGACATTTGTTGACTATAATAAGCGGATGACAGTTCCGTGCTAGAATGTGACACTAATGACAATTCCGTGCTAGAATGTGACACTATGACAGTTCCGTTTTATTATCAGCTATTATTAAACGGAACTGACATCAAATGAGTGTCAAAATGTACCTGTTCTAGCACCGAAATAGATAAAATAGTATATTTCACCAAGTTATCACCTATACAAATTTATTTAAAAACTGTTTTTACATAAACTACACTAGTCAATACAAAATATAGATAAAAAAGATTTAAAAAAGTATAAAACATAATGAAATTTTCTTTTTTTAAAAAAGTATGAAAGATTTCTTAACTTTTGAATTCAAATTTCAACAAATGGAATAATTTATCAAATTGAATTTTCTTGGTATGTGCATACCTGCAGCATATATGATAAAGATGAAAAAAATAATTGACTTAATAATCATTTACATATCTTATTTATGAAATATCAATGATATTAATAAGCCATCATATGACTTTATTGGCATTATTTTTTTTCTCATTCTGGCTACTATAAGGAAATAACTATACTAACTAGTTACCTTATTCTTCATTTGAAATAGTTAATTTCGCCAGTAGAAACTTGTAAAAGATTTGAACTAAAAACCAAACCAAAGAAAAATATTTAAAGACATTTTACAAATCGTCTTAAATATGCCATTAAGTTCATGGACAACGAAAAACGCAAAACGTCAATTTTCTTTATTAATACTCATCATTTTTTGCAGCCTTCTTGGACAAATTCTACTTTTCGCTAAAGACCCAACAATTACTTACATTTTGGACAATGGTTTATCTTTCAGCATTCACATATATGTATGTAAAAGGTTCATGTAAACAATCAATAACTTTAATTTATATTATTAGGCTCTCGTTTCCATATGTATAATCTATCAAAATTTAATTGAAGGACATTACTATGCGATGAAATTAAGACAATTCCAAGAGAATTTGTACCACGATCAGAAAACGGATAAAATTTTATTCGATTTTAAGAGAAAGTGGAAATTTTGCGTGGCAGTTCATTTTGCTATTTTATTATTACTTACTGGATATGTGTACTTCCCAAACATTTACACAGAAAACTGGGAACATATGTTTGCAACTTACATTAAAGTTAAACAAATTGTTCCAAATTGGGTTTTTAAATTTTCAAGGTTGTTCCTATTTGCAATGGTTACAATTGTAACATATTTTATGAGTGCAGTTTCTCATTTTATTGTTTATATGACATTGCACATTAGAATGGTTTTAAAAATCTATCTAAGTTACATTAATGAGATATGTAATGAAGAGATATCCACACGGGTTGTTGAAAATTTGGAATTTCAGTTATTGACCAAACGAAGGTTGATTTTTCTTATAAAGAAACACAAAGAACTTCAAGAGTTAGTAATAAAAGAGAACATCGAAAGCAAAAAAGACGTAAATTAATGCTGTTTTAGGTACGTTACGTATCTTCAGTTGTTATCGAAACGAATTTTTCCAATTCTGGGTCTAGCAGGAACAATCTTGTCAGTTTTCATCGCATATTCCTTCGTTGGAGTTATTAGAATTTAAATATTTCTCCAAATTAAACAATTGTAAAATTTTATTGTAGGAAACATATTTGGTTTATTTAGGCATGTCTCGATCGATCATCTGTGCCCTAGTCTTTGAATCTACAGCATTACTTCATTTAATTCAGGGCCAAATGCTAGAAGAAGAGGTAAAAATACCATTATTAACTATGTACCTATTATTAAATAACAAATCTTATTGAACTTTTTTAGTTTGAAAATTATTATATGAACATGTGCAATCTTAAATGGTATAATTGGAACAAAGAAAATAAGTTGCTCTATCAAATATTCATAACATATTTAGGTATGCCTGTCACTCTTGGTTTCTCTAAAGTGTATGCTATTAATTATGATTTTGGATTGAAAATTTTGAGAACTACCATTTCGGTAGCAATGTTCTTCTTTAGTTTTTCTAGAATTTAAACACATGTTAATGTTATAAAAAAATAAAAATAATAAAAGTAATCTAGAAAATAACTGAAAATTATAATTCATAGTTTTGATTGGTTGACTACGTCTAAATAAAAAAGGCAGGATGGGTCAGATTTTTCGCCGTATCAGAAATTTAAAAATTGTGAATAAAATACAAACTCGTCTGATGTGTAGCATTCCCACATATTTTTGAAGACCAAATCAAAAAACGATCCTAGTCTTCATCTCTAATGGAAATTGAAAGGTAGAGGAAATGCTGAGTTCAAATTTGTGTTTTGAATCAAAAAAGTTTTATGAATTAAAAAAAAGTTTCACTACTTTCAATTTGGTATTTCAGTGCTTCGGTACATGTGTGCTTTAAAACGACAAAAACATTTTCTGGGTTATATGTTTTTTTTACTTCCGCCAACTATGTCACTGGTAATAGAAAACTTCGGATTTTTTTAGTCGTGAGATATATATTATGACGTACATAATAAAATTGTGGAACGTATTACATAGGTAATATAAAAACATCCTAAATTCACAATTGAGAAACCATTCGGTTCTTCTTCAGTTTTTACAATTATTTTATATTGTAAATAACCATTACAATTGAAAGAGTCGTTCTGAATATTTTTAATCCTAATGCAAAGTTTAGTGCAAAATTCTGGGAGAAATTAAGTCTCACCGGTTTCAATAAATTACATAGAAAAATTGTGTAAATTGTTTTGTTCTCTTTATTCCAATTATACCAAGAGATATCGCATATTACATGTAGGTAAAAATTTTCAAACTGGAAAAAATCAAAATTATAGATCATGATTTTTTTATATAAATATAATATACTTCTTGTTCAAGCATCTCTCCGGAAATGAAGTACATCATCGTTGTTAATTCAAATACGAGAAATGAAGAAATTGATCTCACAAGTCCAAAATGTAGTACATATTCTTCCTAAAACAGTAAATATCACAAACCTAGAAATTAATGAAAAAAATTATACACCCCAATAAATGAATATACGACAAAAACTGAATAGAAAGTTGCCGCTAAACCCGATAGTGGTAACAAATTTTTGGTTAGTGTTTGCATGTAGTGAGCATTCCTAAAAATTGATATACAGAAAATAAATAAATACCTAAATGCATTTCAAATGTTACCCTAAAAGTTCATTGTGCATTTTTATCAAAAAAACTAATCGATTTTTAATCAACATTTGCCTTTCTTCATTTTTTATTTTGTTTTCCATATTTCCGGTTTCAAGAATGTAACTGGAAAATATTTTCAAAATTATTCTAATGTGCAAAATGTTGCAAACATAGAAATATGGTCCAGTTATTGCTAGACTATACGCTGTTATAAACATGATCATAAACTTTAATATACAAAAAATTAAGTAAATTATGTTCGGCAAATATTTTTCAATGTATCCTTCAATATAATCCAGATGAATTATATCATTTTTGTTAAAAATCATTGAAAATGAAGTAAAGAAAGATATTGCAAGAAGCACAACGTTGATTCCGAACCAAAATGTCCATTTGTTACCAAAAGTTACCAAAATATTTTTGGTTTTCTGATTATAGTTTAGAGACAATTGTAAATTTCGTAGTGTTTCTATGTTATTGCTTCCTTTTTCGAGATTAATTAAAATAAAAGTGAAAGATATCATCCCCTACAAAGTTTAATTTTTGCTTGAAGAGTAACAATAGAATATTTTCTTCGGTTTTACGTACTGTCGTTAATGCAGCTATTCCAAATCCATTGTCCAAAATATATTTCAATTTTGGTTCCAGTATAAATAACAGAACTTTTGCAAACAAATCTACTGAAAGGATAAATATAATAAAATGAGGTACGTTTTTCATATACTTTGTTCTCCATATCGAAAATGTTGCAAATTCAATGTATTTTAGGACGTTATGGGCTGAAGTAAATTAAAATTAATTCAATATGTAAATAATTATGAGATATTTTACATACTTTCTGCCATGTTCTAGTTTTTGATGTATCTAACAAAATCATATGAATATATGTATATCTATAAGTGATTAACGGATAATTGTTTTCCAATATGAAGAATGTTAAAAGTATATGCTATATTATAATTAATGAGTCTATTCAGATCAATTTATATTTGTATTTTATTTTTGAATTAAAAGTCGTTTAAAATACGTTGATGAATGCGATTAATTTTTTTCTAGTACATTTTGTTGAAGACAATATTTTTAATAGTGTTAGTTTATAGCAATGTTTCTCGCTGCGCACGATGGAGTGCATCCCGAAACCACGTTCTGCATTCCATACGCGGACATTTATTCCGCAGGGGCACTCCTTCATTTCGCTGTACAGTGCCTCCCTGATGCGCTTCATCACATCTTCCTTTTCTTCTCTGGACAGGATGTCCCGAAACGATACCTCGATGGTCGTTCCTTTGAAGTTACTTTGGGGTTTCTCTTCCCCATATTCTTCTTGGATTCCAGTTTGTTCTTTGTCACGGTCGCCATGTAAAGGATATGTTTTATGTTGTTCTGATTGTTGTTCGGGATTCATTTCGAAGGGTGATATTTAACTACAGATTATAACTGTGATGTACGGCTTTTATTAATTAAAGATTAACACTGGGTGACTTAGAGTAATACTATCGATAACACTTAATAATACTTAATTAATTGATTCTCTTACAACTAATTATCACAATATATATATAGTATTAAGTAGAACAACTGCGGACATTGCCTTCGACGATGTCAGCGTTGTTACCTCACAATTCGGTGGTGCAGTTTTCCTGCTGATGGCAGTGCAATGGTATGTTAACCCATTGCGCCACTACACACGGATCAAAATATTCAACTCGGGCGCCACCTGATTTACTCCCAAATCAGAAAAGAAATACTCAAACTCAAAATTACTTAATTACTCAATTTTTACAACGAATTCACAACGACGAGACATCTATAAACCACACGGGGTAACTTGGGCTGTTAGCGGGGTAAACGGGTTCAATTCCAGGGGTTTTATTACTGAAAGAGACTCAATGACAAATAATGCTCAATTTTTTCTCAGAAGAATTCAATTTATTAATTGTACTATTTTATGGCATTCAATATTAAATATTCAGTGGTGTGAATGTTGGTATATGTGTAATGCAAGGAAAATGGTTATTATTTCAATATACTCTCAAATATTTATCGGAAATTAATCTGACTTTGACAATTCTCTCAAATACTCTAATAAGTTTCACTCAAAATAAACCACGGGAATGCTAAGACCTCAAACGGGATATTGCCATACGCGGAGCTAACGCGAAATGTACAGAGCTGCAGTATCTTCCTGGAATATTACCTCGAACGCTTTTCTAAGGAGATGTTTCTCCTATCAGAGCTGGAATCAAACTGATGAATTCTGGCGAGTGCATCGCCTTTTATACCCTATAGCTCCTTCCTTTTCCGTGCTTCCAAATATAAGAAATAGTAGATTACATACCGAGGCGGAAAGGGCAGCATTACTGTCGAGAGAAAAATTTCTCGAGACAGGAATGCCCTTTCGCCGAGGTTTGTATACTATTTTATTCACAATCAGACACAATTAATTAAAAAATATGTCTTTTGAATGTGTTTCATTATAAATTTTTTGTATGTCAACATTTGACATATGTCACTAATGACAATTTTTTGTTGTTACTCATCAAATGACAAGTGAGTAATGGCTTGTTATTGGTTGCCCAATATGAACATTATTAAAAATTGTATTAGCCAGGATTATGGAAAGCCAGGAAAGTGACTATTTTCCTCTCTAGAGAGGAAAGTAAATATTACTCGCTTGAATGGGTCACTTTCCACTTTTATAAAACATCGGAAAATAACACATTACATACTGATTGTGAATAAATTAATTTACTAATTTAAACCACTGACTCTCGTTGTCACTGTCACAGATATTCTCACAATGTCACTTCACTAATCACAATTTTCAATAGTTTGACAATAAATTATTTTCTAAAAAAATGCTCCGTTACAAGTTTTCACATCATTAAAAGCAATAACATAAGGTTTCGTTCACGAATGTTTGTGGTTTTGCAACAATTAAAAATATTGTTGAAACAATGATAAGAGGATTTTTCCAAGTTCTCTCTGGCACATCGAGACTGAGTTAATTGAAAACTTCGAATATTATATGTACTACCTACCTAAGTAAATAAGGGAATAAAATCTGAATACAATTTTTTAATTTAACAATTGAGTGACAGATTTGTTTGTCACCAGAATGACAGGAAGACAGAAAATAACAAAACAATTAAGTACTTTCTGTACAACTTTCCACAAAACCGTGTAGAAAAGTACTTGTCTTCACGGTCTGCGAAAAGTAGAGTTTTCAATGTGTTAAAACAGTTTAGAATAATAGTATATTGTTTAACAAGTGTAGAAAAGTGCGTTTTCCGTGCGAGTGATTGAGATTGCGCACGAGGCCAAAGGCCAAAGGCCAAAGGCCGAAAAGTATACTTTTCATAACAGTGATGGTATGAATTTCATTTAGTGTTATGAAAAGTATACTTTTCAAAATACTTTTCTTAACGCACTTTTCTACACTTGTTAAACAATATACTATTCTGTATTTAATTAATTTCGTCAATGTCAAACGACAACATGTAATTAAAAGGTAAATTAAGTAATTTTAGGGTTTTTATTTTTTTTAAATGCTCTTTAATAAGGGAGAATGTGTAATGAATAGATAACAAGTGGCAAAATACAATCCGTTTATGTTTATATAAAAAATATAATTCAGGAATAAATAAATAATGTTTAAATTCAAACTTAAACATTTTATTAATTCAGAAAATTTTTGTTTCTTATATTAAATTGTGCTAAATCAGATCTGGTCTCATGATGAAGCCCTCTGTGAAGCCTTATTTTGACATATACATATACATATGTATTTATTATTAACTTAACAATTTGAACATAACGGCTATCAATGACAATATTTTCATGTAACAATAATTCCTTAAAAATATTCAAACCGTTTATAACATACGAAATTTCAAGACAAATTTCTTCGATTGTACAAAATTTGTTTTTGAAAAATCGACATCTTTTCTCAGAAATTTTACATAAGGCAATTAAATCATCTGATGGTTGTTTAATATCAATTCGGTACTTCAACTTTAAACATTTAAAATCACGGTTTCATCAGAAATACGGTCTGGTTCAACTGATGAACAAATTTCATGTCCCATTATCAATTTTTTATAAGCTAATTCAAATTGTTTAGCATTGGGGTCGAAATCATTTTTAATTCCGCAAGTTTCTCTAATACAGCTAAAAAACGTTTTAATAAAATCGCGAGATAATTTAAATGTCAATAAATATTCGAACTTGTACTCCTCTAGCAATAAAAATAAAGGGAAAATATTTGTTAGGTTAATTAATATACCAATTAAGCCACTTTTTCTTTTACTATTAATGATTTTTGTACCATCTGTAAATTTTAAATTACAAATATAATCCTCAAACATTTGCTTTTTTTTACAATACAAGTCAAAAGTCTCTCTCGAAAGTGGTTTGTGGCAGTCGTTGCTAGTCGTTTTCGAATATCTGCGACAATTCAACATATCAAATATATCGTTAAACATTGAACAAAATTCAGCAGTAGCTGAACACCCATTAAATTGTCGGTAATTATTTCGTTCCATAAATTCCAAACTTTTACTAACGCTTTGACTTAATGTTTGAGCGGCAACTGTAACGTTCGTTCTATGGCCTTGGAAGTGTATGTGTTTTTTTGTCAGTTTGTTCGCACATTTAAGCCCTTCAGTGCCTTGAAGCTTATAGAGTTCTTTAATGTAGCACCAATTCACCGTCTCTTCTTTTTTATTTAAAATCATCTCCATCTCGCCTAGCGCATTCCGCACTCGTTTTAGCATACTGCAAATATCCCAGAACACATAAATTGTGTCATCATTTTCCGGATGTGTGAAATAGGGTTTAAAGTTTTTCGAAACAAAATCAAAATTGGCTCCCATTATAGTGCACATTCCAATATTTTCTGGTTCTGCATCAACAGTCATGGAATGAATTTTAGCTCCAGTGTCATGAAAAAGTTGTAAACATTTTCTTAGCAAATTTGCACGTTCGTCACTGGTTAAAGTGCGAAATAGGAAGTAACCAAGCGGTACCTTCCAGTTTCCATTTAGAGCAACAGCCATAAAAACTAGTGCACTATTTGCTTCTTCTTGGCAATCATTCCCCCCTTTTTTAACGCCCAAATTAACACCACCATAGAAATTATCATTTTCTACATCAAATATTAGTTGTTCATCAATACGAATCTCATCCACCACCAAATTGCAAACGATTTTATTATCTTTGTCACACTGTGCTTTAATTGAAATCGCTTTAAATGCTTCTCTAGTGAAACCCGGTGCGCCATTTACCACCGTGCTCCACTTTTGTAGAGTATTTGGATGTGGTAATAAATTAGGCCAGTTTGACCTCACATAATCATAGGCCTGAGACGAATATAAATTAAGAGTCAAAGCAAATGTTCGAATTTGTGGATCATATTCTGTAGTACATTCGTTTGACAATTGTTGATCTATCAACGCTTGTGTTTCAGGTGATATTTGAGACTGAAAAAGAAATAGAGGCAATTAGGTTTATGTACAGGGTGTTTCAGCTAAAGTGGGCAAAAAAGTAATGATAGATTCTCCTCACTGCCTTGTTTCCGAAAACCTATAACACTTATGCCCGGAAACGCATAATAACAGAGTTAGAGGCCTTCAAAGTTCTTGAAAAAAAAATCGAATTTTCAAAATATCTCCGTACAGAAAAAAAATTAACAAACCCCATTTGGTACACTTACTTATCTCATAATGAATTATCTTACTGCAAAATTTAAACAAAATCGGCCGCCCCCAACTCCACTTTTTGACAAAGGGGTTGGCTTACCACTTTTGGCCATTTGCGTGGGGGATGTCAAATTTTATTTCCGATTTTTTTCGCACGACGCACCGTTTTCGAGAAAAATGCAATTTTATTTGGACTTGTCAAGATTTTTCGAAAATTTCTTAAGTTTAGTAATCCACAACTTTTCAGTTTATGAACCGAAAAATCTAAAAAAATTATTCTAAGATCACCGTAGGCTATATAATATAATTCTTAATAAATCTTTGTTATAGTTTTTTTTTAACATGCCGAAGAAGTTGATGGCCTCTATTTCCTTAAAGAGACATTTCCAAGAAAAATCCAATGAGTTTTCGACTCAGAGTGACCCACCGAATCTACCATTTCTTTTTTGCCCACTTTAGCTGAAACACTCTGTATATAACCGAGTTAACTAAATTCGAACGAAATACATATTAGTTAGAATATGTTATTTTATTTCAATATAGTTTTAGGCAATACTAACCAAAATTGTTTCTTCAGCATATTTACTAAGTAGGTTTTTCTCATTAAGGTGACGCAACAAAGATTCAAAGTTCTTAACCTTCGAAACAGGCCTTTCATTTTGTTGATGGTTCAATTTGGCCTTTTTGTTGTTCTCAAAAATTCCATTTCTTAACATTGTTAAGAGGCGTTTTCGTCGGCGTACTGTTGATAGCAAATTTGCAATTTCAACTCTTTAGAAACTAAAAATGCTGTATAGTATACATTAATAAAAGGCAACTACCATTAACACAACATTATCCTTCTGCATAAACAATGTCAATTCACTAATTTAATTCTTTTATTAATATAAAAATCGAGAATTTACAGTCACTTGAGCTCAATTATTCACGTGTTTGAAAACAAAACAAAACTGATGTAAATATGATGTAAAATTGTCAACCGTCAAAAAATTGTCAACTACTGAAAGCAGAACCAATCAAACAGCAGCATTATCGCGCATACTCTTAAAGGTAAGGGGCCTACGAAGAACAAGGGTATTTTCAACGAATAACCGGTCAACGAAACTATATAGGTAAGTATAGGTTTAAAAGTATAGAAGAATCAAATCACAAGAACGAATTTATATCAAATCGCGAATAAAACAAGTAAACTGAGACAATTTAAATTCAAATTGTCAATAAATAAAACAAGCATCATTTGTCATTTCGAAATAAAAAATTTACAAAGTTTATAGTCGAGTGAGAATCAAGAATCTCGCTCGCAAAAGCGGGCGTGAATGTGGTTGTTATGGCACCGAAATGCAAAAAAAAATTCACTGGTTTCTTGATATACATAAAATATTTTGTTAATAATTTTGGGTATCTTGGGTTGTAGGAGTTGGTATGGTAAAAACTGCACCAGATTTTTAGAATAAGGAAATACGCGTTTCGCCCTATGTTTTGGGCTTCCTCAGCGGCTAATCTTATAATTGCGTTACATACATACATATAAACTCATCACATCGCAACCATAAGAATAGCCACTGAGGAAGCCCAAAACATAGGGCGAAACGCGTATTTCATCATTCTAAAAATCTAGTGCAGCTTTTACCATACCAACTCCTATAACCCAAGATACCCAAAATTTACACAGAACAAGGAGAAGAAATAAACACTAATTTGTTAATACTGTAATGACAAAACTGTATTATACATGTCTTCAATTTACAACTGTACCTTTACATATGTTCAATAAAAGATTGTATTCTTCTTTTGCGTTCATTTAGAAAAATTGAACAGCACATGTAACAAGAGCGTATACGCCTTTAAGAAACTAAAAAAAAACAAACATTTTATAAACTTTTATGCCATTGAACAATAATACAACCCTAATTAAGAACTCATTCGAAATAGTAAAGCCATTAAAACATTTAAATTCGAAACTATATTGTTGATTTATCGACATCATTAATAAAATTTGCACATTAGAATTGTTCAAAGAGTAAACAGGAAATGTGGATATTAATTCGTGCATCTTGTCACTCTGTAATATAGATATAGAAGTGAATATATATAGAGTTAAAGAAGTGAAAAATTTTGTGAAAATAATATTTACTTCTTCAATAAGACCCTGACAGTAATAAGTCATAAGAAAACCCACATACGTAGCAAGAATTAATTCAGAAATTACCAAGAGATTCCATGATAGACTTTCATTCTAAAATTAAATATTTTCCTTCTGTTTAAAACTTTTTTCGTAAAAAAAAAAACTTACTAGGTAAAGGCCAGTTAAACAGGAACAAACAAAGATTACTCCAATAATATGAAAAAGAGGGATTCGATAGTACAAGAATTGCTGAAAGTCAATCTTACATTTATAAATGGTATTATAATGAATTATAAGAGCCCTTAATTTAACAAAAATATTTTTTTGGATATTTTCGTCATGAATTCTCTCAAATTCCAATTCTTTGCAATATTTTGCAAATTCTTCAATATCATTATTCAACACGATCAACTGATACTGTAGCTCTAAAGTAATTAAGACAATCACCCAGCCACTATTCACCATAAGAATCACAAAGTGGATATAAATAACATCAAATAAAATATTCAAAACTTTGTTAATGTGATAAAAGTCAAAATAATAGTTATTCAATGCTATAACAAAGTTAAGACGTTCTTTTTCGGTATCTGGCACTGTTACATTGGAAATTGCACAAGAAAAACTTAAAAAGAATGCAATGTAAATTATGAAAATTGTTGATTTGTCTCTACGATGAATAAATGCTTTTGTATTATTATTTACTTTGTCTAATCGTTTAAATTTGGAGAAATTTCCAAAGATGTGATTAAATAAAGTTTTTTCGCGTAAAGAGTGTAAAATATACATGAGTATTGCCTGTAAATGTAAATTACGTAATTGATAAAATTAATGAAATTCTTGTGTACTTACATAAATTGACTGAGAAACTATGAACAGTTTTTTGATTTCAATAGTTTTAGTAGTCCAAAAATAATATAAGCCAATACCACTATAAACGAATGCATAACAAACAACAAACTTAAATATCGTGTTGGTCAATGTTGTTCCTCGAATTGATCGTACAATTGCAAGAAGTATGTGATTCGATACTGTATGCCCTGAAAAAGAAGTGATTGTGTATTTATGAGGAATACTTACAGAATCAATCAATGAATCAACCTTTTAATGGATATGTAAAAGGTCCTGACAAATGTGAAAGAATTTTCAACAACCACATACTGATAATCAACTTATAACATTAATGTGTAATAGTTAATTATGATTGTTTCTATATTGAATAACGGATCATGTTTTAAGGAGATAGCGTATACTAAAATTAGACTCATTATTAATGTGGTTAATCACTTTTCAATACTATAACATTGATTTTGGGTATCGTAATGTAAGGGTTCTCACCTTACACAACTCACTCTGTATACGGAATAATGCCTTTATACATTAAAGTATCAGTGTCTCAGTATAGGTAACTAATTCAGCATCCATGATAGCTTTTCAACGTAGCAATCCAACATTTTCTCAAGAAAAACCAATAGCTTTGTTATTTTAACCTAGATTAATTGCTAATTATTCGGTACTTCAGTTAAGACCCACGATCTCATTTTTCTCATTTTTAATAAATAAGTTTATATTATAAAGTATATCAATTTAAACTTTGTTAAATTTTTCTTAAAATTAAAGTGGGAAACCAAAATTGTTTTTACCCATTTAATTTCTTTCATTACTGTATACATAGTTCAATAATAGTTTCATGTTTAAATTGAACACAATGTTAAAAAGAAATTATTAAGAAGAGTACCCACATGAAACGCTAATATAATAAATATAGAATATAGCAGTGAAATGAAATGAAGAGTGGTTGGTGACATGCGCAAAGTACCATTTTGCTACTGCATGGAAAAAAAATGAATTATGTATGTATACATATATTTGCTTGGCTATAAAAGTGATTAAAAATATATATTTTCTATGTAGGTAACATATTGTTCAAATAGGAAAGAAAATGTTCCAACAGCTTTTAAGCTTTTACAATTTAAATGAATACATTAAAATAAATCGTTCATTTTATTATAGATAATGGCAACAAATGAAGGAAATCGATTTCAGTTCAAATGTTTCTATCAGCAGAATGTCTTTTCAATTAATTTACTTTATTTATAGCCGATTTCACAAATGTAGATTAATGTAGATTAAATCGCGGATTATATAATCCAGGATCAGCAAAGTATAATGTTATTATTAGTACCTAAAGGCGCTGCATTCAATTACTTTGTTTATCTACGCCCAACACTGAAAATGTACTAATTTCTACATTGTTTTTAAACGTTGAAACCCCCATTTTTTTCTAGTGATGAAATGAAATTCATACCATCACTCACATAAACCTTGAAAAGTTAGACATAAGAAATAGCACATTTTCAATATCAGGCGTAGATAAATTATCGTGTTTAACACTTGTAGAAAAGTGAATTTTTGTGCTCGTGCTTGCTGCTGCACTCGGCCTCGTGCGCAATCTCAGTCACTCGCACGGAAAACGCACTTTTCTACACTTGTTAAACAATATACTATTTCTCGATTTCATTATTGTTATTTTGGTTTTAGTATGGGCATTTCTAAATAAATGTTTTGTGAATTTCTCTTGGTACAATTGGAATAAGCAAAATCAATTTATTTATCCAATATTTTTATCGAATTTATTGAATTCAGTTCGACTTTTCTTTTCTCTCAATTTGGCTGTAAATTTTTCAGTGGAGTTAATATTAACTTCATCAACTGTTTCAACTGTGATGGTGTTTTACAGTTTAAATAATTTATAATTATTCGTAATTGTTAATTAAAGCACAGATTAGCTGAAAATTTCGTTAACTTTATTCACCTTTTTATACTCTAAACGAAATTTTTATGGAAAAAAGTACAGTACCTAAGATGAAAAAAAAAAATTTCTGAGTTTTTCAAAAAACCCATGAAAAAAACAAATAAATTTTATTTTTTAGGGGTTGAAACAATATGGAAACTTTCCATATAGGTTCAAAAATGTTTTTTTTTTAAAGTATTAGTTAAACTTTCATAAATTTATGATTCATAAACTTATGAATCAATTATTAATGAATCAAAAAATGCCTAACTCAAAGTTAATAAACCCGAGGACCTATTTATAAACTCTATAATTAAAATGTACCATATTGTAAGTAGAATATTTATAAACAAACGTATTTATTTCAATTTAATTTAAATATAAAAAGTTTTGCCTACCAATTTTTTGATAACTTGCTTCATAATTTAATTCAAAATCAATGAATAAGTATCGAACGATTGATGATGTTTGAAGATGGACTCGAATAAAAGTTTTACTTATTCCTAAAGAAAATTGCATAAAAGCAAAATTAACTAAATTATGAGTTGAGTAATCTATAAATTTTCGTTGAAGTGTTTTGTTAAAGTAAAAATATAAAATTTGAGAGACAGTCCATGTTGTTTTCCTAATTTTCGAATAAACTTTTTTAATTTGACATAAAAATTTGTCTGAAATTTGTTGACCTTTAAAATCTCTTTTTGCTTTTATTTGTACGTTCGTCATATTTAACTTTTCAATTTGAGTTTCAGTATTGGTTAAAGTAATTTTTGTTGTAATTTGATTTTGTTGTCACAAAATGCTAATGACAACGGGTGGAAAGTGTTTACATTTATTATGTCAATTTTTGATTGACAAGAAATTTTGTCGAAATTTTGCATTTAAAAGGGCACATGGTTCTCTAGTGAAAATGGCGGGAACTAAATTTTCAAAAAAAAAAACAAACAGCAGCGCCCTCTGGAGGAATTTTCCTAAAGCTGTTGCAGTTTTTCAAAATTTTTTTTGCTGTTTTGCGACGTTTTGCGATTTATTTGTCATTATTCATTTGTCAATATTAATTAATGTGTGTTCTGCATATTTGGGCATATATGACAATGATCGTCGTTTGGTTGACCATTTCAGTTTATACTTATCTTTTCACGATGAATTAAAAAAACCCATTTTATATTTAAATTTTGAATTGTTTTCAAAAAAATGCTGAATTTGCACAATTAGACATATGCGCTCTCTGAATTCTGAAGTAGACGCAGGCGCACTCTCTTAAAATGTTGCGCAATGTACAAAAATTCAAGGTTTCTCGCCAGAATGTTTATATAATAAAAAGTGTCAGATTTCACTGATAAAAAAGTGATTTTAAGAACAGCAATTGACCTACATGGCTCATTTTTCACAATAAGGAAGAAAAAACACCGATAAAAAGAATGTTAGATTTGGATTTTTGATTTTTTGTGTTAAAAAAAATTTTACTTGATTGGTAAGTTTATTTCTTTTCTTTCTCCTCTTTAAAAGAAATAATCAAAAAACGGAAGCTAACATTTTTCTTAGAATTTCTTCCTCTATCTCCCTGAATTTATTCATTTCGCTGCAACTAGTATTAACGGAGCAAATTTTTACAGTTTTTTTACCGACTCATGTGCCCTTTTAAAATATACATATTTTTAAGATTTCCGTGTCTGATTGTGAATAAAATAGTATACATACCTCGGCCAAAGGGCATTCCTGTTTCAAGAAATTGCCCACTTCGGCATACGGCCTCAGGGGTTAAACTTTTCTCTCGACAGTAATGCTGCCCTTTCGGTCTCGGTATGTAATCTACTATTACTCGCTACTTAATATACATAATATATTTTATTAATAATATAATGACAAAATTGTATTCTGTGTATGTACCTATATATTTGCAATTGTACATTTGCATATGTGCAGTAAAAAATTGTATTCTTCTTTTACGTTACTTTAGAAAAATTGAAAAGCACATGTAACAAGAGCGTATACTCCTTTAAGAAACTAAAAAAAACAAACACTTTATAAACTTTTATGCCATTGAACAATAATACAACCCTAATTAAAAACTCATTTGAAATAGTGAAGCCATTAAAACATTTAAATTCGAAACTATATTGTTGATTTATCGCCATCATTAATAAAATTTGCACATTAGAATTGTTCAAAGAATAAACAGGAAATGTGGATATCAATTCGTGCATCTTTTCACTCTGTAATATAGATATACGTTAAATTAATGAAAAACTTTGCGAAAATAATATTTACTTCTTCAATAAGATCCTGACCGTAATAAGTCATAAGAAAACCCACATACGTAGCAAGAATTAATTCAGAAATTACCAAGAGATTCCATGATAGACTTTCATTCTAAAATTAAATATTTTCTTTCTATTTGAAATTTTTTTCAAAAAGAAAAAATCTTACTAGGTAAAGACCAGTTAAACAGGAACAAACAAAGACTACTCCAATAATATGAAAAATAGGGATTCGATAGTACAAGAATTGCTGAAAATCAATCTTACATTTATAAATGGTATTATAATGAGTTATAAGAGCCCTTAATTTAACAAAAATATTTTTTTGGATATTTTCGTCATGAATTCTTCCAAATTCCAATTCTTTGCAGTATTTTGCAAATTCTTCAATGTCATTATTCAACACGATCAACTGATACTGTAGCTCTGAAGTAATTAAGACAATCACCCAGCCACTATTAATCATAAGAACCACAATGTGGATATAAATAAAATCAAATAAAATATTCAAAACTTTGTTAATGTGATAAAAGTCAAAATAATAGTTA
Source organism: Silvanus unidentatus (assembly GCA_963930825.1). NCBI lineage: Eukaryota > Metazoa > Arthropoda > Insecta > Coleoptera > Silvanidae > Silvanus > Silvanus unidentatus. The sequence goes on from OZ005762.1 coordinate 12,768,390, forward strand.
TTCAATGTTATAACAAAGTTAAGACGTTCTTTTTCGGTATCTGGCACTGTTACATTGATAACTGCACAAGAAAAACTTAAAAAGAATGCAATGTAAATCTTGCAAATTGTTGATTTGTCTCTACGATGAATAAATGCTTTTGTATTATCATTTACTTTGTCTAATCGTTTAAATTTGAAGAAATTTCCAAAGATGAGATTAAATAAAGTTCTTTCGCGTAAAGAGTGTAAAATATACATAATTATTGCCTGTAAATGTAAATTATTTGATAAAATAAATTAAATTCTAATGTACCTACATAAACTGCCTGAGAAATTATGAACAATTTTTTGATTTCAATAGTTTTAGTAGTCCAAAAATAATATAAGCCAATACCAGAATAAACGAATGCATAACAAACAACAAACTTAAATATCGTGTTGGTCAATGTTGTCCCACGAATTGATCGTATAATTGTAAGAAGTATGTGATTCGATAATGTATGCCCTGAAAATGAAGTAATTGTGAATTTTTGCGGGAAACTTACAGAATCAATCAAAAAATCAACCTTTTAAGGGATATGTAAAAGGTCCTGACAAATGTGAAAGAATTTTCAACAACCACATACTGATAATCAACTTATAACATTAATGTATAATAGTTAATTATGATTGTTTTTATATTGAATAACGGATCATGTTCTAAGGAGATTGCGTATAATACAATTAAACTCATTATTAATGTGGTTAATCATTTTTCAATATTACTATAACATTGAATATAGTAATGTAAGAGACGTGCCTATTATTTCGAAATTAGACCTTTTTTGTTAGATGTTAAAAGTTTAGCCGAGCGATGATCGAGAATATTAAATTTCAATCACCTACGCGGGGTAAACTTCCTTATGTTATTCGGCATTCTGAGTAAATTAGTTTCAGCTTCTGCGCTGCAAGATTTCTGCTTTATTTTAATTTATTTAAAATAAATTAAATTAATTGATTAATTGAATAATTGAATTTAATAAGTTTTGCTAATTCAGCGTCATGATAGCGTTCATAGAAATCCACCTACATCGAAGCATCATTTTCGTGTATTCTGCAAATCAACATTCTCTTAAGACAAACTTAGCTCTTTCCATTCGGGTTGAGAACAAAGGTTTCATTATTAATTATTCATTAGGCCAGTTAAGATCTATAATCTGAATTTTGTCGGATATCCGAATTATACCAAAATTTATTTTTACCAATTTAATTTCTTTCATTATTATAATCAGATATATTGGTGTAATACCTACTAATGTCGTGAATTGTTACCATCATAGTACCATATTTCCTTATTTACAACATTTTATGCATTAGAATGGTTTTAAAAGTCTAATTATTATGGATTTATTTTGGGAACGGAGAATTTGGGAAAGAAAATGAAGAATAAAGAAATGCAAACGTGGATAAAAAATCGGTTAATTTTTTGATAAAAATTCATTATGACCTTTTAGGGTAAAATTTGCATAATTATTGAAACTTAGAAATGACAATTTCTTTTCTAGTTGCGTTCATCACATGCAAACACTGATAAAAAGGGTTTTGTACCATTCGCTGTTTGTGAAACGGTTTCTTCAATTTTTGCTGTATATTCATTTGTTGGAGTAAGTTTTGGGTTAGTTTTAATTATACGATCAAACGAACTTACTTGTGAAATTCGATCGTAATTTTACGAGACGCCTCATCCGAAGGATCAATTTACTTGTAGTAGCGCCAATCGGTGTTAATGGCACAGTATTTAAAGTCAAAATTTAAATTTTCCCGCCAGTCATCACCAACTTCCTGTGACGTAATCCACCTAACTTCATTAGTTTAATTGCAATATTGAAAAAAGGGGAATTCAAATATTATGGAAGGGTATTGGGCGGGAATTGATCCTTCGGAGGAGGCGCCTCGTATAATCCGCTCAAGACATATAATTTGCCTTATGGAACTCATTTTTTAATATACTATTATTTGTACTGTTATTGATTAATGGTATTTAAATTAATTATGATTTGAGATTCAGGAAAAAGGAAAATAAAAGCCTGAGGAGTGGGATATAAGCGGTAGACTCTTTTTTGGTTGATATTCTGATTTTGGGTGTGTTGCATGTTTTTCATTTTTTTTTTGGTATCATTTACATGTTTGAGTTAGAGTTACAATTTGTATTCGTAATGTAGTTTGCATAAAAAAGAAAATTGATTCTTTTACATGTTTCATTGCTCTATAGGGTTGCATACCTGAAATTTGTAAGATGGTGTTTCCTATCCCTAATAGATTATTCGTTATTTCATGTCCTTTGACTTGGTAGTTAAAGAACTTAATGGTTGTTTCGATGATTTTGTACCTTATTAATGGTAATTTTGCTGTGTCGTGGATTTTGGTGGTTTGATGTCTTCTTTTTTTATTGTAGATTATTTTCAATATCTTGTTCTGGTTAGTTTGGAGCTTTTGTGTTAACTCGTGGCTGCAGTTGCTGTATACTGGAGAGTCGTACAATATCATGGGGCGCAAGTAGGCCTTATATAAATATATAGTTTGAGCTCACTATTTATTGGACTATAGTTGTTAATTTGAGGATTAAATGCGGTTAGGAGTCGGCTAGCTTTTCTCACTGTTTCTGCTATGTTTCTCCAACGATGTATAGAACTTTTGTAGCACTTTAAGAACGCGAGGGTTCTTAGGTATGATTTTTATAATACAAGTTATTTGATAAATTTTGGGTCTGGGATATTGATTTAGCCTCATTTGACTGTTGGTGGATTTGGGGGTAATCTTTGTCTGGTATACAGTGGAATTATGGGCAAGCTTTTCTCCAGATAAGAATGCTGCTCTTTCGGCCTCAGTATGTAATCTACCATTGCATAATTCCCTGTCTATACGTTGATACGTAATTTTATAAAAATTTCTTTGTAGTACGTTTGAAATGCTGTTATATTTCTATTACTCTATTTTGATTATCTATTCTTTAATATTTTAATCTAATCTTTTTAATTATATTTCTGTTCAATTGATTTCCAATAAAAAAGTCATTAAAACTATCATTTAGATATGATAAATTATTTATATATGTGTATTAACATGTGTGCATTGTTTAGATATAACTATGGACAAAAAAATTTTATGGTATTTTTACATTAAAAATTAAGTTTTCTTGTGACTATAGATATTCACCGTAAAATTACTTTTCTTTTGTAAACTATACAATTTTGTAAATTTAAATCATTTATAAGGTAAGTATTTGATTACATCATTATTCGTGTGTTTTCACATAATTAATGAAGTAAATTTACAAAATTTTTACATGCATTTTCTTCTGTATGTATACATATTATTTCTAAAGTTTACATTTATAGCTCTATAGAATATATATATGTATACATATATAACATTAAGTGTTATTCGTTTGTTAAATATCCATTAACCCAAAAAAAAAAATATAAATGGTGGTATATTCGTTCTCTTTGCAAAAACCAGACATTCAAATAATAATACTAATAAATAATAAAACAGAACAAATAGGTGCAAGATGGCACTTTTTTTATCAAAAAGAATACCAAACTCAATAATCTAAAAAAATATTGATCAATAAATTTGATGTTGTGCATTTATTATATGGATTTCCTAATATCAGAAATATGAATTTTAAAATTAATATTTAATCTTCCATCTTCCTATTCAAACAGTTCAAGCTGATACATGAAAACAATACAAGACACGGAAAACCTAATTATCTAAAAATCAAATTATTTTAATCTCAACTAAACTGTTTATTATTGTTAATCAGTATTTTTATACCCAAATCGTAATTACAAGCAAACCTTTGTGAAAAAGCAAGACGTACAGGTCTTGTTAAGTTTGTCAGAAAAATTAGATAAATTTTTTGATTCTCAATATTCCAATCGTAAAAATTTGCTTTGCAAATTTCATTATAGAATTCTTCAAACTGAAAATAAAACACATAAATGTATTTGGTTAATAAGTAAAAACATCAATACTTGGTCTTCCAGAAATTGTCCAGAACCTAAAAATAAAACGTAAAGTATAGCAGACATATAATTTTGTGCAAGGGCTCGGAGTAGTCCAAAATATTGTAATCCATCCTAAAAAATTTGTTAAGACTTTCTTACGTTGTTCTTTGTAACTGCCTTACAGATATGTAAATAAATATGTTGGCAATAATAAGAAGAATTGCAATTAGGGAATAAATGACAAAACAACTATTGCTAATACTTCTCATTTCCTGTATGATTCTAAAAATGAAAAAAATCCTCCATTTATATCTAATAGACTATAATTTTCCATTAAAAAACTTACTGATAAATTTGAAGATGCTTTTGAGAAAGAAATATCAAACGTGACTTTGTCAACTGTTGAAAGTTATTTTTTTCGGATTCTTTTTCCAATATAGTCCTTTGAACAAAATTAGTTAAAACTTTCAGGATTATTCGAACATATAGTTGAATGTACAATACAATATAAACATGTACAATACCGGAATAAATTAAAAAAGATGCACAGAAAAACCCGTTTATTTGTAAAAGAAAGAAAATTTCTTTTAAAGTGAGTTTTTCGAGTATTGAAAAAGTGGTGAAGTAATTTAGAACAAAGTGTCGATTAAACAAAACTGATGCTGTATAAATCCCGGCGACCATAAAGAAAATAAAATTAGTTTTTAAAATAAAATTCCACTTTTTGATAAATTTTGTAATTTTGATTTTGATTTTGTCGTCGCAGTTTAGAGAGAAGTAAATTTTACGAAAATCAGCTCGCATTTTTCTTGTTTTTAAAATCACTAAAATATAAACACCTCCGCCAAGTTCCAACTAAAAAACCACATTTATTATACAAAAAACTGTTTTCTACGATGTTTTTTTTGATTATTTTTACATAGAGTAAATTCATCAGTGTGAAAACGTCTTTAAATAAACCCTTCATGTTGAAACCATAAAAGGATAGAGCAATAAATTCTGTTAATATAGCAAGAGTTGCCACCAGAAATGAATAAGACATACAAAATAAGTATTTTCGTTGTTTTAAAAGTTTTTCCGAAATGTTTAAAACGAATTCTAAACAACCAGTGCCTGAAGATTGAAAATTTAGTTAAAAATTTTGAAAAAAAATTGGTTTAAACCATTAGACCCTTTTGATTGTAGGTACATGTTGCAGTAACGTACGTTTACTATAAATGCTCATACAGATCACTATTTAGAAAATAGTGAACAGTCAATAATTATTGCTATTTAGGCTTCGTCTTTATATGTATATTAAAATATTAATTAATTAAATGGTGATATACATTAATCTTTTATTGTAAAATGATTATTGATTTTTAAATGAAAATAAAACCAACAGAGTTTACAACTATAATCTAGTTTAATTAACGATTATAAATGTTTATAAATACTTTAAACTGTAAAACATAGTAATACAAGAAACTGTAAACTTTATTATAGCATTGCCCAATTGGTAGGTAATTCTTAACTTACGCCAACAACTCCTTATGTTTCTCTATCAGAAAAACCAATCTCTGTTTAATCAAAGTATCATACGTTTCTTGATCACTAATTGATCATGTCTAAATCTTCTTCCAACATTTTTTCTTTTCTATAACTTGATAATATTTTCAAACAAATTCTTATATATAAAATACTATTACAAATCATGATGTAAGCAAGAGCTATGATGAAATAGGTATGTAATGACAAGTGCAATACCTCAATATATTTTATTCACAATTATTCACTAAAGTTGCCTTTTTTCACTCCATTTCGAGTTTGAAAGTAGAGCATTATGTGTGCATAAATAAACAATTTCCTTTCCACCCGTTGCCAATAACAACGGGTGGAAAGTGTTTACATTTATTAGGTATGTCAATTTATGATTGACAAGAAATTTTCTCGAAATTATGCATTTAAAATATGCATATTTGTAAGATTTCAGTGTTTGATGTGAATAAAATAATATACATACCTCGGCCTACGGCCTCAGTGGTCAAACTTTTCTCTCGACAGTAATGCTGCCCTTTCGGCCTCGGTATGTAATCTACTATTGATATATACTATATAAAAAGTAAACAAAATGTGAAAAATATTTATGAGCAATGATTTCGGAGTAATCAATTTTGGCAATGTCTTCTTCTGTAAAATGCACAGAATGTGTATAAAATACTAAACCCATTAAGATAGTAATAGTTATTTTCGTCCACATGCTCCATTTTTTGCCAAATTTGGCCAATATTACATCAACTTTTTGATTGTAGTTCAATCTTATTCTTACTTGAATTTTTCGGATAATTTTAAGCACTTCAAAATTGACGGGTTCATTTAAAATAAAAAAAGGATATTCAGCACCAGGGTTATCTCTCAAAACTGTTGTCGTAATATGACATACAGCGCCAAATTTGTCGAGTACATTTATTTTGCCCGAACTACGTTTCGTTGTATATCCTAGTATATGTATATACAGGGTGTTTCAGCTAAGAGCAGCAAAATTTTAATGGCAGATTCTCGAGGCCAAACCAAGTCGAGAACCCTATATTCATTTTGCTCGGAAACGCTTCCTAACGGAGATATGAGCCATCAAAGTTCTTGAAAAAAAATCGAATTTTTTAAATATCTCCTAACTGTAATAAGTTGGAATAACCAAACTTGGCACACTTACTTAGGTCATTGTGGACTATGTTTCTGTAAAATATCAGAAAAATCGGCCACTCCCAATATGGTTTTTTGACAAGGGGGCGGCTTTCCATCTTTGTTTTTTCATATGGGGGTTGTAAATTTATCACTTTTTTTAAGTCTATTTGATGCCAAATTTAATAAGGAAACTTTTTTGTCTCTTGGATTTTTTTCGTACGACGCACCGTTTTCGAGAAAAACGCAATTTTATTTGAACTCGTCAAGATTTTTCGAAAATTTCGTAACTTTAGTGGTCCATAACTTTTTAGTTTATGAACCGAAAAATTTGAAAAAATTACTCCAAGATCACCATAGGCTACATACTATAATTTTTTAAAAATTTTTGTTATAATTTTTTTTAACATGCCGAAGAAGTTGATGGCCTCTATTTCCTCAAAGAGACATTTCCAAGAAAAATCCAATGAGTTTTCGACTAATGGTGACCCACCGAATCTGCCATTAAAATTTTGCTGCTCTTAGCTGAAACACCCTGTATAGGTATCCATAGGCATGACGAATAAAAAATTTTGACTGTTCAAATTATTGTCAACCAATTTTAAACAAAAAACAATCGAAACACACAATTTATAGTTACAAAATAAACCGCTTGGAGTCTCTAGCAAATGTACACTCATGGAATATGCGAGGCCATTTGTTAGTACCCCCTAAGGCTTCTCAGTTTCCCGACCTGTATATAATTAAATTGAACCTTCAAATAAAATATACTTTTTAAAACCGAATTTCCTCGAATAGGAAATTTAAGTTACATCATGAAATCACTTAGAAGAATTCATGATCGATTTCAAGAATTGAAACTGAGGAAATTACAATGTAATTACTAACTCTAGTCCTTAATCTGTTTAATGTCAGTAAATAATAACAATATCTAAAAAAATTTAAATATATAGGTAAGGGATTACAGAGAATTTCGTTTTATTGTTCCAAACGATAAAATATCTTTTGTCTAAATTCGCTCATTTTTCTTTTTCTTGAAAACATTAAACGTTGAAACTTTAAGAATTATCACTCTTTCGTTGTGGGAAAATAAAAACATGCATATACATACTCAATTTATTTGAATTTATTATTTCCATTTACATTTTGTCTATGTAAGAATTTAACAATAATACCTAGTCTTCGATTTGATAGTACACTACACAGTAAAAATTGCTAAAAAGGTTCCGGAAAGTGTCATACTAGGAAAATTCTTCTTGATTAAAATTTTTATTTATTTGGCGAATCTAAAAATGTCGACATTTATTGTTCTTACGAACTTTTGCATCGTCTCACATTAGAAGTTCATTGTGATTTTTGATCATGTAACCAAGTCGACTACACTAATCGTTGATATTTCGAATTTCTTGCTTTGTCTAAAGAATATTCCTCTATTAGACTTTTAAAAATATTATTTAAAAGAATTTGCATGATTATCTGTATGTATAGTGAGACATAGACAAAGAAGTAACCTGCAATAGGCATAAGTAGGTTGCAATCATTGTGAAAGTCACATAAAATTAGAAAAGTGACCAGATAATTTTTGGACGATATTTTTTATTTCCACATACGGATTGAACAAGTGAATAAGACAAATTTTAATTTTCAATCTATGAACTATCTATTTTATTTATAAATTTTATTATGATGAATTGTATTTGTTAATATTTAAATGAATTTTTGCGTTTGCGTTTACATTTCTTAAATTCACAATTGTGATAAACAATGTCGTTCTTCATAACCTTTTACAATTATTTTATATTGTACATCACCATTACAACTGAAAGAGTAGTTCTGAATATTTTTAATCCAAATGCAAAGTTTATTGCAAAATTCTGGGAAAAATTAAGTCTTACAGGTTTCACTAAGTTACTTAAGAAAATTGAGTAAATAATTTTGTTTTCTTTATTCCAATTGTACCAATTGAAATCAGTTATAACATTCAGATAAAAATTCTCAAACTAAAAAAATGAAAAATACTTACAGTATTATTTTATTTATTAAAATTCATTTACCTACTTCTTGTTCAAGGATTTCTCCAGAAATGAAATACATCACCATTGTTATTTCAAAATAGATTGATGCAAAAATTGATCTCACAAGTCCAAAATGTATTACATATTCATCCTAAAACAGTATAAATATCACTAACTTAGAAATTAATGTTAGAAAGATTTAAAAACAAACCCCAATAAATGAATATACGACAAAAACTGAATACAAAGTTGCCAGTAAACCCAATGGTGGTAAATATTTTTTGGCTAATGTTTGAGTTTTGTGAACATTACTAAAAATTGATATAAAATAAAAATAAATAGATGCATTTCAAATGTTACCCTAAAAGTTCATTATGCATTTTTATCAAAAAAACCAGTCGGTTTTTAATCAACATTTGCATTTTTTCATTTTTTACATTGTTTTCTAAATTTTTCGTTTCAACAATGTAATTAGAAAATATTTTCAAAATTATTCTAATGTGTAAAATGTTGCAAATACAGAAATATGGGCCACATATTGTCAGAGCATATGAAGTTATAAAAATGAGCATAAACTTGTTTATAGAATAAATTGTGTAAATTATGTTTGGCAAATGTTTTTGAATGTGTCCTTCAATATATTCCAGATGAATTATATCGTTTTTGTAAAGAATAGTTGAATATGGAACAGCGAAAGCTATTGCTTTAAGCACAACGTTGATTACAAACCAAATTGTCCACTTGTTACCCAATACACTCAATATTTTATCGATTTTTTCATTATAATCTAGAGACAATTGTAAATTTCGTAGTTTTCTTATGTTGTTTGTGTATATTTCGATATTATTCAATATAAAAATGAAAGATAACATCCCCTAAAATTTTTATTTATGTATTAAGAGTAAATATTATTTTCTTTTTTGGTTTTTACGTACGGTCATTGTTCCAGCTACTCCCAATCCATTGTCCAAAATATATTTCAAATTGGGTTCCAGTAGAAATAACACAACTTTTGCAAACAAATTTACAGAAAGGAAAAACATAGTAAAATGAGGTAAGTTTTTCATATACTTTGTTCTCCATATCGAAATTGTCGCAAAGACAATGAATTTTAAGACGTCGTGGTCTAAAGTGTTTTAAGATTAATTCAATATATGTAAAAAAAATTAACATTTAGTTACATACATTTGTTTTCAGCCATGTCTCTAACAAAACCATGTATTTATTTAGGTGATCAACAGACAATCGTGTCCCAATATGAAGAATGTTGAAATATGCTACACAGATAATGAGTCTATTGAAATATTAACTATTAACTTTGTTATTATCATTTTTTCTTTCACTAATCTATTATAAACAATTTCTTATATAAATATCGTCATTATAGATTATATCATTAGGTGAATTATTTTAAAAATGTTTCATTTACTCTTTAGTTAGTAGTTAAGTATGGTTAAGTTTCATCAATTTATTTGTAGATCATGGTCACACAAATACATTTTCTTGTATTACCTGTTTTTCATGATTTACCTATCGCATAAAACTAACCAAAATACTTTTTTATACAGTTTTTCCCTATGGATTTTGAAATTCCGCTTTAATCCAATACTGCCATACAGTTATTACATACATATGTAGGTATACCTGCCAAAAGCATCGGGTCTTCGGACCTTTCTTTCGGAAGTAAAGCAACTAGTCACTGAGAAACTTTATATTAAGTAGTACCATCCAAGGTACTTGTCCACATAGGCCTATTATAGTTCCTATTTTAAGTATTCAGGACTGTAGTATACGTTGTCCATATAACGGAAGTAAATACTGTTTTTCTTTTTGTGTTTAGATTTCGTTAGGTTGATTAGTGAGATATTTAGTTTTATTGATTTTACTTCTAGATCTGAAAGAAGAATAAGTGACTTGTTGAATCTCAGAAGTATCTAGGTGACGAGTTAACTTATCTAAAAGAGCCTTTAAAATTATGTGTAACGGATTAATAATACATGGTGTTTGTGAAATATTAATTTTATGGTATGTCGTGTTGCCTTTTCGTTCTAAAATCCAGTCATATCTATATGTCTTTCAATCTAAGTTTTTTAATAAACGCAAACTGGGGTACTCAACCAGAAGAAGTCTACATTTTACCAGTTGAATAGAAATGTCACCTTTGATATTATTAGCCGTTTTCTTTTTGGCACAATTCTAAGGTAATTCTGAGTTAAATAGCCATTTCCACCAGTCAAATGGCTGTTTAACTCAGAATTAACTTAGAATTGTGGCAAAAAGAAAACGGCTATTGTTCTGTGTAATGCACAGCAGCTAAAGCTTCGCTTTCATAGGGTAATGTATTTCAATGGTAAGAATAGTAAGTAAAATTTATAGTGATAAGGAAAGTAATTCGGTAAGAATTGAGTCGTTCTGAATTGTAGTGTCATTTTAGTACGTACTCGCTAATTTCAAATACCTATTCAACGCGGCTAGATTGAGCCTCTTAAAGGGAAAATAGGGAGGGTCACAGTTCTATACCTAAACCTATACCGACCCAGATCAAAAAATTCAGTATTTTAGAGAAAAGGATTCTTGTAAAATTGTTAGATTTAACTTTTTGATTTTTTTTTCCTTAAAATTAAGAAAAAAAATATTATTATGCACCTTTGCCAAGTAACCAATATTACGTTTTTTCTATATATTTTTTTCTCGGTTCTAAGGAAAATACATCAAAAATTGAAATCTAACAATTTTACAAGAATTCTTTTCTCTATAAGACTGTTTTTTTATCTGGGTCCGTTTAGGTTTAGGTATAGAACTGTGATCCTCCTTATTTTCCCTGTAAGAAAAAAAATATCTTTAACTTTAATCTTTTCAAATAGAACGATACAATTGAAAATAATGCATTTAACATTTACATCACACACTAATTTACACATAATTTGGCTTAATTTATTAGGTGCATCTATATAGCAAATTGGCAAGCCAGCAATTTGATTCAATATAACCTACTCTACTATAATGCGCCTTTAGATTATCTGTTACACTCGCTACTTAATTCAAAACACTTTTCTTTAGTTCACTGTTTGTCCTACTGCTTTAACACCACTCTACTCAATTCCACGAAAGAACGTGATAGGATCCCGCTGATCTGTATTAATAAATGGATGGTCAAAGCTCATGTGCGAGGAAAAAAGTACCCCAATTGAATAAATCCATGAGATCAAAAATTGCTCGTTTCGGACCCATAGAGGGGCTATGAAGCATGCGCTTTAATAAGGTCCGTGATCGGCACATGCATTGCATTTCTTTTGCATATGTCAAAAAAACAAGCGTGGAGCAAAAATAAGTTCACCTGGTGGTGGTGCCTCTGAGGTATGACATCTTTTGTGAAACAACCTTAATAAAGAGCTGGAATTCACATCCCTTTTATTGCTCGCTCTGCACAACAAAATAAATACCAATGTAAAACACATATTGATTGAAAAATTGCATGCCACGGGTATTTTGATTTAAACTACATGAGTCGATAGAGAATGACAATTCATTAGACACATATTTTTTTAATTTTCTTATATCTTAATAGTAAGCGAGAAAACGCGAATTTTCCAGGAGGCTATCTCCACTTTTGCAATTTTGTTAGTAATTCACTAAGCGGCAACGGTTTGACCATATTTTGGACCATTATTTGACTTTCCGTCGTATCAGAAGTCTTTGTGTCACATAATACAATCATATATTCTGTATAAATGTAGAACTTACACATTTCTCATGTGAAACAGCTAATACTCGAGCGAAAAGTAATGAAAGCTTGATTGGCTATGAATTGATTGAAGTTAGCTAATACATTGAATTTTAAATTTAAAAATCTTGCGAAGACATTAGGGTGTAACAGATAAATTGAGCTAAAATGGCAGATTAGGTGAGGGATAGAAACTCGAAAATCCTAAAAGGATTTCCAATCAACCTTCTAAACACATTTTAAATTTAGAATTTATACATATATATGTTTAAGTTACGAGTTAGAGATTTAAGTTTTGAGAACTCTTATCAAACGAATTTACCATATCCCCTAATAGGTTTTGCAGTGTAATTTTTTGCTCCAAGCGCTGTTTTAAATCAAATATCAATTTAAAATCTGTAATGGAAATAGTAATTTCCCCATTTTAACTATAAAGGCGTCAACAGGTATTTAGGAAAAATTTAATAAAATAATTTTTTCATATTTCAATGAATTAAGTATAAAACCATTTTAGCTAGAATAATTATCAGTATCCTATTTTTTGAATGGTCCGTTGGCAAATTTCATTAATTTTTAATATATTTCTTAGATAAATTTGTGTAATAAAGTAAAAACTTGTCAACAATAGATATTAACGTAAGAAAAAACATCATCACATTAATATGAAATCATTAATTTTGATTTATCTATATCCCTACATTATTTATAAAGAAATATTCTTTCTTTTGTTATTACAGAAGAATTTAATACCTAATGGTTAAAAAAGAAAAGGTAATTTTCAATAATTGGACATGATTGAAACAAAAAATGATTTAACTATTGAATTTATGGTTGGTAGCTTTAGACTTGGAAAACAAGTTGACAACATTTAGAAATTGTTAAAATCGCAACCACTGAAATAGTGACTTGTTGTGACGTGAGTAAAATCTTTAATCCCTGCTTGTACAATTAATGGAAAAAGTGCCAATGAAAGAAAATATTATTTGTTTTGGTTTTGCAAAATTTTGTAAAGGGAAATTTTCCAAATAACGGTCAATAATAAAATTTTTGAATTGTGTTCTAAAAAGTGTTGCCTCTGGCTGCAACGAAAAATGGTACCTTATAGTCTTAAAATCTCATTAAAATTTGACAAGGAATCCAAAAAGGCAATAAAAAATGGGGTGTTCCGTTTAAATGGGGGCAGCAGACAATCCCTGGTGGTGGAAATTTTCGGGAACATTCATCTCACTTATTGTACTATTAAAAAATCTGAAAAAATATGTACCAGTATAAAAAATGCTACTCTTTGAATCCCTGCAATTCGATTTTTCATTTTCGATTCCTTTTTTCCAATATTCAATTCATATACAGGGTGTTCCGTTTCAAACCGAGCGGCATAGATATCTCGAAAACGATAATTGGTAGAGACTTGAAATTTTGGCAATGGAAGTTTTCCAGGGGCTGATCGACCTAAAATATTTTCAAAATGGTGGCACTTCTGTATACCAGAAGTCGAAACTACCTTGACTATTTTAAATTAAAATATATTTGTTATACATTATAATAAATATTTAATTTATACATATTTGTTATTAATTTCATATTTTAAAGGACCGCAAGTAGGGTTTTGTATATTTTTACGACAAATATTTTGTCACGTAGTACATATACATATGTGAACAATAGGTCCTTTGTATATGTTTTGGCAATGCAAGTAATATACGCTTATAATGTCTAGATAGAGAGATAGACCGAGATGTGAAAGTTATTTAGTATTTAGTTAACATCTTTAGAAGCGTGAACACGTTAAAAGTGTTGTTAAACAAATTTGGTGGTTTGTTAATAACAATTTGGATTTTGTTCAATTTGGTGAGTACTAATTGTAAATTGCTATACTATGTAATGTACAAATATGTGTTTAGAATCATTTTTAAATAATTTACATTCTTATAAATCATTATAAGTTCATTTTGTATTTTTATAATTATGGAAAGTCAACCTTCAAGGGAGACTTTCATTCTTAATTTCACTAATTTCTATTATTTTAGAAAGGGACTTAGAATCTTATAAATGTTTATCCCTTCGATACAATAGTTACAGTACCTAGTACGTTACATATTAGAAAGAAGTACATTATCAGTTACGCTCGCATCTAAGACATATTTCGATTGTATATTATATTTATTGGTTTCGGTGTTAATAAATTTATATAAATTGAAACTTCAATTCTCGTCGTGTTATTCTGAACACTCCCAATTCCTTAAGTGAATAAAATACGAACCCTCGTGTTCTAACAAGTGCAACGTTTAAGTAGACAACCAGCGATTGTCTTATAAGACCATTTACTATCCAAAAGGCATTGACAACAACCCTTCATCGGTCATCATATACACATATTCGTGTATACATCAGATTGGCAAAGTCTTAGTCAATTCAACACACACTCAAACCTCCCTAACAACATTACAACTATTTCTTATAATTATAATAATAATAAGAAGAAATAATAATGATATTGATATGTATGATTGATTGTAAAATTGTGTTTTTAATCCTTTAAACGTTAACATTTATATTAATTATTTTCTTAAATAAGACATAAAGTCTTATTTTATCAATATATAATAGGTAGCCGTTTTCTTTTTAGCACAATTCTAAGTTAATTATGTGTTAAACAGCCATTTGATTGGTGGAAATGGCTATTTAACTCAGAATTAATTTAGAATTGTGCCAAAAAGAAAACGGCTAATGCTCTTATTGACTTAGATGTGTCGGTGTATTTTTTTAATTTTTTTATAGAAGCCGTTCAAGTACATATTAAATAATTAAATCACTCAGAATTCACAATCGATTTTAAAAATTGAAATTGATGAAATTAAAATGTAACTAACTCTAATCCCTAATCTGTTTCGGGAAATATTAAAAATTTCTAAAAAAAAGTTAATATCCATGTACAAGAGACAAAAGAGGATTTCTTTTTATTGCCCTAAAAATATCCTTGTTTACATGTTGCAGACTCGTTACAGACCAATCATACACGTTTCACAATTAACTACTTTAATGATAAAATAATACAATGAAAACATTGAAAAAGGCAGAACATTTTTTAAAACAAAATGATTCGATAATATTAACCATAGCGGACAAAGGCAATTCCAGTGTATTGATCAACAAATCAGATTACAACGACAAAATGAATGCACTTCTATCTGATGATAAAGTATATAAACTTATTCCAAATGATCCAACATCCAAATTTCAATCCAAAATCTACAAATTTGTTAATTCTTTATACCAAAGACGATGAATATTTTAATAAAAAAAAAGTTTTTAATCTGTACTGTGTTACGTCGACAATTTTAACTTATATGTTTTATTTTATTTTAATTTAACTTATATTCAAAGTGTGTGTTTTTATATATTTTTACATTGATTTTAACGTGTTGTGTCGTCGTAACTTATTACCAATTTTTAATTTTAATTTTAATTTTAACTCTATATATATATACATATACATTTTCACACCAATGACCACCCGGAAAATATTTCGGTTTTCTACAGTGATTTCAAGTAATTTTTGGTTTTGTATTTTATATTTTGTTTTTTCATCATAACAATTTCATGTTAATACTCGAAACGTTGGCCAAAATCTAAATTTTATTTATTGGTCCTCATCGGGAAATCTTCGATCAAACAAACTCAATAATTTAAAAAAATGTAGATCAATAAATTTGTTGTTGTACATTTATTATGTGGATTTCAAAATATCAGGAATATGACTTTTAAAATTAAAATTTAAGCTTCCATCTTCCTATTTAAACAGTTCAAGCTGGTACATAAAAACAATACAAGACACGGAAAACCTAATTATCTAAAAATCAAATTATTTCAATCTCAACTAAACTGTTTAATATCGTTAGTCAGTACTTTTATCCCCAAATCGTAATTACAAGCAAACCTTTGTGGAAAGTTGTCTTGTTAAGTTTGTTAGAAAAATTAAATTTTTTGGTTGCCAATATTCCCAACCTAAAAATAAAACGTAAAGTAAAATATAGCAGAAATCTAATTTTGTGCAAGGGCTCGGAGTGGTCCAAAATATTGTAGTCCATCCTAAAAAAAACTTGTTAAGACTTTCTTACGTTGTTCTTTCTAACTGCCTTACAGATATGTAAATAAATATGTTGGCAATAATAAGAGGAATTGCAATTAGGGAATAAATGACAAAACAACTATTGCTAATACTTCTCATTTCCTGTACGATTCTGAAAATGAAAAAAATCCTCTATTTATATTTAATAGACTATAATTTTCCATTAAAAAACTTACTGATAAATTTGAAGATGCTTTTGAGAAAGAAATATCAAACGTGACTTTGTCAACTGTTGAAAGTTATTTTTTTCGGATTCTTTTTCCAATATAGTCCTCTGAATAAAATTGGTTGAAACTTTCAGGATTATTCGAACATATAGTTGAATGTACAATACAATATAAACATGTACAATACCGGAATAAATTAAAAAAGGAACACAGATAAAACCGATTATTTGAAGAAGAAAGAAAATTTCTTTGGAAGCAAGTGGTGAAGTAATTTAGAACAAATTGTCGATTAAACAAAACTGATGCTGCATAAATTCCCAAAAGTGGCCAGATATTTTTTGGACGATATTTCTTCATTTCCGCATACGGATTGAACAAGTGAATGAGACAAATTTTAATTTTCAACCTATGAACTTTATTTATAAATTTTAATATGATGAATTGTATTTGTTAATATTTAAATGAATTTTTGCGTTTACATTTCTTAAATTCACAATTGTGGTAAACAATTTCGTTCTTCATAAGCTTTTACAATTATTTTATATTGTACATCACCATTACAATTGAAATAGTTGTTTTGAATATTTTTAATCCAAATGCAAAGTTTATTGCAAAATTCTGGGAAAAATTAAGTGTTACAGGTTTCACTAAATTACTTAAGAAAATTGAGTAAATAATTGTGTTTTCTTTATTCCAATTGTACCAATTGAAATCAGTTATAACATGCAGATAAAAATTCTCAAACTAAAAAAATGAAAAATACTTACAGTATTATTTTATTTATTAAAATTCATTTACCTACTTCTTGTTCAAGGATTTCTCCAGAAATGAAATACATCGCCATTGTTATTTCAAAATAGATTGATGCAAAAATTGATCTCACAAGTCCAAAATGTATTACATATTCATCCTAAAACAGTATAAATATCACTAACTTAGAAATTAATGTTAGAAAGATTTAAAAACAAACCCCAATAAATGAATATACGACAAAAACTGAATACAAAGTTGCCAGTAAACCTAATGGTGGTAAATATTTTTTGACTACTCTTTGATTGTCGTGAACATAACTAAAAATTGATTTAAAATAAAAGTAAATAGATGCATTTCAAATGTTACCCTAAAAGTTCATTATGCATTTTTATCAAAAATACCAGTCGGATTTTAATCAACATTTGCATTTTTTCATTTTTTACATTGTTTTCCAAATTTTTCGTTTCAACAATGTAATTAGAAAATATTTTCAAAATTATTCTAATGTGTAAAATGTTGCAAATACAGAAATATGGGCCACATATTGTCAGAGCATATGAAGTTATAAAAATGAGCATAAACTTGTTTATACTATAAATTATGTAAATTATGCCTGGCAAATATTTTTGAATATATCCTTCTATATAATCCAGATGAATTACATCGTTTTTGTAAAGAATAGTGGAATATGGAACAACAAAACATATAGCTTTAATCACAACATTGATTCCAAACCAAATTGTCCATTTGTTACCCAATGTTCTCAATATTTTATCGATTTTTTGATTATAGTCTAGAGAAAATTGTAAATTTCGTAGTTTTCTTATGTTGTTTGTGTTTTTTTCGAGATTATTTAAGATAAAAATGTATGATAAAATCCCCTAAAATTTTTATTTATGTATTAAGAGTAAATATTATTTTCTTTTTTGGTTTTTACGTACGGTCATTGTTCCAGCTACTCCTAATCCATTGTCCAAAATATATTTGAATTTGGGTTCCAGTAGAAATAACACAACTTTTGCCAACAAATTTACAGAAAGGAAAAACATAGTAAAATAAGTTACGTTTTTCATATACTTTGTTCTCCAAATCGAAATTGTCGCAAAGACAATGAATTTTAAGACGTCGTGGTCTAAAGTGTTTTAAGATTAATTCAATATATGTAAAAAAAATTTACATTTAGTTACATACCTTTGTTTTCAGCCATGTCTCTAACAAAACCATGTATTTATTTAGGTGATCAACAGACAATCGTGTCCCAATATGAAGAATGTTGAAATATGCTACACAGATAATGAGTCTATTAAAAGATTAACTATTAACTTGGTTATTATCATTTTTTCTTTTACTAATCTATTATAAACAATTACTTATATAAATATCGTCATTATAGATTATATCATTAGGTAAATTATTTTAAAAAAGTTTCATTTACTCATTAGTTAGTAGTTACGTTTAGTTAAATTTCATCAATTTATTTGTAGATCATGGTCACACAAATACATTTTCTTGTATTACCTATTTTTCATGATTTACCTATTGCATAAAACTAACCGAAATACTTTTTTATACAGTTTTCCCTATGGAGTTTGAAATTCCGCTTTAATCCAATACTGCCATACAGTTATTACATACATATGTAGGTATACCTGCCAAAAGCATCGGGTCTTCGGACCTTTCTTTCGGAAGTAAGGCAACTAGTCACTGAGACACTATATTAAGTAGTACCATCCAAGGTACTTGTCCACATAGGCCTATTATAGTTCCTATTTTAAGTATTCAGGACTGTAGTATACGTTGTCCATATAACGGAAGTAAATACTGTTTTTCTTTTTGTGTTTAGATTTCGTTAGGTTGATTAGTGAGATATTTAGTTTTATTGATTTTACTTCTAGATCTGAAAGAAGAATAAGTGACTTTTTGACTCATCTGAGAAGTATCTAGGTGACGAGTTAACTTATCTAAAAGAGCCTTTAAAATTATGGGTAACGAATTAATAATACATGGTGTTTGTGAAATATTAATTTTATGGTATGTCGTGTTGCCTTTTCGTTCTAAAATCCAGTCATATCTATGTGTCTTTCAATCTAAGTTTTTTAATAAACGCAAACTAGGGTACTCAACCAGAAGAAGTCTACATTTTACCAGTTGAACAGAAACGTCACCTTTGATTGACAGCCATTTGATTGGTGGAAATGGCTATTTAACTCAGAATTACCTTAGAATTGTGCCAAAAAGAAAACGGCTATTGTTCTGTGTAATGCACAGCAGCTAAAGCTTCGCTTTCATAGGGTAATGTATTTCAATGGTAAGAATAGTAAGTAAAATTTATAGTGATAAGGAAAGCAATTCGGTAAGAATTGAGTCGTTCTGAATTGTAGTGTCATTTTAGTACGTACTTCACGTAATTTCAAATACCTATTCAACGCGGCTATATTGAGCCTCTTAAAGGGAAAATAGGGAGGGTCACAGTTCTATACCTAAACCTGTACCGACCCAGATCAAAAAATTCAGTATTTTAGAGAAAAGGATTCTTGTAAAATTGTTAGATTTAAGTTTTTTATTTTTTTTCCCTTAGCATTAAGAAAAAAAATATTATTATGCACCTTTGTCAAGTAACCAATATTACGTTTTTTCTATAAATTTTTTTCTCGGTTCTAAGGAAAATACATCAAAAATTGAAATCTAACAATTTTACAAGAATTCTTTTCTCTATAAGACTGTTTTTTTATCTGGGTCCGTTTAGGTTTAGGTATAGAACTGTGACCCTCCTTATTTTCCTTGTAAGAAAAAAAATATCTTTAACTTTAATCTTTTCAAATAGAACGATACAATTGAAAATAATGCATTTAACATTTACATCACACACTAAGTTTTACCTTACAATTACAGTACATTATGAAAACGAGACTTTACACAGAATTTAGCCTAATTTATTTGGTACATCTATAGCAAATTGGCAACCCAACAATTTGAGACAATTTAGCCTAATCCACTATGATGCGCCTTTAGAGTATCTGTTGCACTCGCTACTTAATTCAAAACACTTTTCTTTAGTTCACTGTTTGTCCTACTGCTTTAACACCACTCTACTCAATTCCACGAAAGAACGTGATAGGATCCCGCTGATCTGTATTAATAAATGGATGGTCAAAGCTCATGTGCGAGGAAAAAGTACCCCAATTGAATAAATCCATGAGATCAAAAATTGCTTGATTTGGGCCCATAGAGGGGCTATGAAGCATGCGCTTTAATAAGGTCCGTGATCGGCACATGCATTGCATTTCTTTTGCATATGTCAAAAAAACAAGCGTGGAGCAAAAATAAGTTCATCTGGTGGTGGTGCCTCTGAAGTATGGCATCTTTTGTGAAAGCTCTCTTTTGGTGTTCTATGGTCTCTTTAGCACAATAGCACAGACAGGACAATTATATGTCATTTCCTGAATATTAATTTAAAGTGTCAAGAATCAACAGCCTTAACAAAGAGCAGGAATTCACATCCCTTTTATTGCTCGCTCTGCACAACAAAATAAAAACAAATGGAAAACACATATTGATGATGGAACTCAACTTGCATGCTACGGGTATTTTGATTTGAACTACAAGAGTCGATAAAAAATGACAATTTATTAGACACATGCTTTAATTTTAAAAGAGGCTATCCCCACTTTTCCAATTTTGTTAGCTAAGTTATTCAGTAAGCGGAAACCTTTTGATCATATTTGAGACTTTTTTGACTTTCTGTTGTATCGGAAGACTTTGTCTCACATTGCAATTCACTATTGCAATCATATCTTCTGTATGAATGTAGGACTGACAAATTTCTCATGTGGAACAACGAATACTCGAGGGAAAAGTAATGGAAGCTTGATTGGCTATAAATTGATTGAAGTTAGCTAACACATTGAATTTTAAATTAAAAAATCTTGCGGAGACATTAGGGTGTAACAGATAAATTGAACTAAAATGGTAGATTAGGTGTATAGAAACTCGAAAATCCTAAAAGGATTTTTAATCAACCTTCTAAACACATTTTAGATTTAGAATTTATACATATGTTTAAGTTAAGAGTTAGAGAGATTTAAATTTTGAGATTTAAAGGTATTTATAAAAAATTTAATAAAACTATTTTTTCATATTTCAATGAATTAAGTATAAAACCATTTTAGCTAGAATAATTATCAGTATCCTATTTTTTGAATAGTCCGTTAGCAAATTTCATTAATTTTTAATGTGTTACTTAGATAAGTTTGTGTAATAAAGTAAAAACTTGTCAACAATAGATATTAACGTAAGAAAAAACATCATCACATTAATATGAAATCATTATTTTGTTTTATCCCTACATTATTTATAAAAAAATATTCTATCTTTTGTTAGTACAGAAGAATTTAATACTTAATGGTTAAAAAAGAAAAGGTAATTTTCAATAATTAGACATGATTAAAACAAAAAATGATTTAACTATTGAATTTATTGTTGGTAGCTTTAGACTTGGAAAACCAGTTAACAACATTTTGAAATTGTTAAAATCGCAACCACTGAAAGAGTGACTTGTAGTGACGTGAGTAAAATCTTTAATCGCTTCTTGCATAATTAATGGAAAAATGAAAGGAAGTGTTATTTGTTTTGGTTTTGCAAAATTTTGTAAAGGGAAATTTTCCAAATAACGGTCAATAATAAAATTTTCAACCATTTTGTAAATATTTTAGGTCGATCAGCCCCTGGATAACTTCCATTGCCAAAATTTTAAGTCTCTACCATTTACCGTTTTCGAGATATCTATGACGCTCGGTTTGAAAGTGAACATCCTGTATATGAATTGAATATTGTAAAAAAGGAATCTAAAATGAAAAATCGAATTGCAGGGATTCAAAAAGTAGCATTTTTTATACTGGTACATATTTTTCTCAGATTTTTTAATAGTACAAGAAGTGAGATGATTGTTTCCGAAAATTTCCACCACCAGGGATTGTCTGCTGCCCCCTTAATTAAAATATATTTGTTATGCATTATAATAATTATTTAATTTATACATATTTGTTATTAATTACATATTTTAAAGGACCGCAAGTAGGGTTTTGTATATTTTTACGACAAATATTTTGTCACGTAGTACATATACATATGTTAACAATAGGTCCTTTGTATATGTTTTGGCAATGCAAATACGCTTACAATGTCTAGATAGAGAGGTAGACCGAGATGTGAAAGTTATTTAGAAGCGTGAACACGTTAAAAGTGTTGTTAAACAAATTTGGTGGTTTGTTAATAACAATTTGGATTTTGTTCAATTTTGTGAGTACTAATTGCAAATTGCTATACTATTTCTTATAATTATAATAATAATAATAAGAAATAATAATGATATTGATATGTATGATTGATTGTAAAATTGTGTTTTTAATCCTTTAAACGTTGACATTTATATTAATTATTTTCTTAAATAAGACATAAAGTCTTATTTTATCAATATATAATTTCCACCAATCAAATGGCTGTTTAACTCAGAATTCACAATCGATTTTAAAAATTGAAATTGATGAAATTAAAATGTAATTAACTCTAATCCCTAATCTGTTTCGGGAAATATTAACAATTTCTGAAAAAAAAAGTAAATATCCATAAAAAATTGATAAAATAAATAAAAATAGTATTAATTAAATTTAAAATAATATATTCAGAGAATTTTCTATTCACTAAGACAGATTTATAATTCATATTCTAGAATGTTTCTATTCTTCATTATTCCATCACTGCATAATGCAAAAGTAGCTAATTCAAATCCTTCGGACCGATGTTCAGTGGAAATTTGTGAGCATGAAATTAAAGAATCCTCTCGTCCAGTTCGGTTGACTTGTTTAGCAGGCGATGTGCTTTTTATACTCGTTTTATTATCAGATGAAGAGTTACTTAAAGCTCGATGAAATCCCCAACGGAATTGAGCTAGAAAGAAAATGTTTGTATTAACTACATAATAAGTTAATTATGAATACCTAGTCTAATGTTAGTTTATTGTAACAAAAAAAAAAAATAAAATAAGAATTTCTATTTTAAAATAAGTAGGCGTCCCATTATAAATAAATAGGGAAATTCTTTGAACTTTTCTAAATAAAAGAGAAATTTGATGTAGACTGTAATAATTTCCTTATATGTACGTAGGTATTTAAGTTAAATACAGCCGTATTTTTAACTTTGACATTTTGCTTTATAAATAGGACTTGAACTAACAGTGGATTATTCTTAAATATTATTATATTTCTGCATACAAATAAATTTTAGTCTTTTCGTTCTACATTTTCTCTCCTAAATTGTAAAGCAGCAATAAAGAAATTTTGTCTACTGAGAGTAGGTGGACTCTCCACAAACTTAATTTTTCCAATAATTTACCTTGAAAACATCAAACTTACCATTCATATAGTTGTAGATAAACGGCTTGATCGCTTTATTTAAATGACAAAAAAAATGTGACATCAAAGTAAATATTTGGTTATATTCACTTAATTTTTCGTTTGTCAGCGTTAATCTATAAAAAAGTGTAATGAAGTCTATAATTATTTTTAACTGAGTAGGTACAATAATTATTATTTTGTTAATGCAAAAAAATACAAATAAAAAACGTAAATTACCTGAGTATGGAAATCAGATGAATGGGAAAATAACAAACAGCAAACAAGGTAACCATCACCAATAGAATTTTAACGTTTTGCATTCTTTTTTTAATAACAATATTCACTTCCATTGGTAATTCGTGTATCGAAGGATTGAAAACATCAACAGGATCTAAAGAAGTTGATTTGTTTTTATAAATGTGCGTGAAAATTGAAAAATCAAAAACAAATGTTTTTATGCATTCGATGAATTACAACATAATAACAAAATTGATTTAATAAAATAGATTAATCTTTTAATGAACAACTTGCATAAACTTAAAGAGTGACGTTCTAGAACCTAGATAAACCTACGCAAAGATATGCCAATTAGTATTATGAAAATACCAAAAACTGTGAAAAACAGACAACAAATATGGTAAATTGTTGTCAGTTAGTTGACTTTTTCAAATAGTGGCTTCAAATAGTAAATAATTTTATTATAAAAACGCGACATTTTAATTAAGAATTAAGTAACACTAAAATAGTATATTAATGAATGAGTTGCATAAGGCATTTTTTGCATTTCGGTCCATTTTTAAAGATTTTATATGAAAAATGGACAATTTATTTAATTTTAGTAACTTTTTGTATTTTACGATTGCATAAAACATGCATCTAATAAATGAAAACAAGCACTTGTCATTTGAAATTTATGTCAATTATGTCATAGGGTTAGAAAATTACAACCTCAAAATAAAAAAAATCACTAAGTTTACAGCCGGTCGTGAATTCGATTCACGCTCGCATATGCGGGCGTGAATGTGGTTGTTATGGTACCGAAATGCAAAAATTTGTTTAAGGTCGCAGCAGACGCCTTCAGTTGCTTCGTGTCGAAATTGCAAACTAACTTGAATTATTTATTAACATGAAGACAAAATATATAAATTATATTTAGAAGTTTTTTTACCAATTTTTTGTTTGACTTCATGGTCAAGTCTCTTGACAGTTTTTCTAATGAGCACATAGCAAATCAACATAACAAGTAGTGGTATTAAATAAAAGAACAACCCTTTAGTTAGTGTAAATATAAGATTAGTTTGAAAGTCATTCGAATACCATGCCATAGCACATTGCTGAGAAAAATTCTGTACAAAGTCGAGCATTTGCGAAGACTGACTAAACAAGATAGATTTTGAGATTTCTGGAAAAAAGATCAATAAGATAAATATTATTTAATTTTATCCAAGCACTATGCTGAAAGCTGTGGTTCGTTGGAATTTTATTTATCATAAAAGAAAATAGGTTACCCAACAGAAGAGCTAATATCCAAATGAGCACAATAGCTATTAATGCATGGTCAGTTGTCAAATTATACTCTTCAGGGTGGCAAACTGCATACCAACGATCCAGTGAAATGAATAGGTGTGTGAATACTGAAAGTGTCATTGATATTTCCTGAAACAGAAGAATTCAAGGTTTACGATATTTTCACAATTTTCACAATCCAGTATACATACAAAAAGCTTTGTCCTAATTTAATTCAACTTAGGTCGATTATATAATTTACCAAACATGAAAAAAAAGCATCGAAAAAGTAACGTCATAGGTAGTCTTAATGTCCATTTTAGAAATATATTAATTAATAACTAAACGGTCTTTCTACTCGTACAGTGAAAGTAAAAGTGATTTGAACTAGGCCCTTGCAATAATACTTTCTGGTTGTGTTATCCACAGGATTTTTTGGCCAGGCGTTTAAAATTTATTCATTTTCAAACATAAATTTAAATTGACATTTTACATCACAGGGAATTTTTTGGGTTGGTAGTAAAACAATTGAAATTATTTACCATGTGTATGTGTATGCAACTGGAGGTGCAACAAGCTATCACCTATACTTCATTTTTCCTGCATGTAGCAAAAATTCCTGCTGACAACTGTGTCACTGGCCAATCAAAATCTGAATTTTCAAATCTGAAACATTTGATTGGCCAATGACACAGTTTTCAGCAGGATTTTTTACTACAGTGCGAGCATTAATGACTGTGGAAATGGAGAAATTTTCTGTTTATTCGATTGGCAACATTATGTTTCAAAACTTTGACATGACAAATAATTTTCAAGATTTGAGAGGTCAATGGCGAACGATGTCACTATTTATTTCATACTATTTTCTCAGTTATTGGTCCGCTACTGAACTTCAAAATTTGTAAGTTTACTGTCTTGTCAAATTTTTGAAGTTTGGAACTGCCAACCAAATGGACCTAATTCAACAAAATAAAACTAATATTTTCCACAGTCATTAATGCTCGCTCTGTACATGTAGGAAAAATGAAGTATAGTGTAAATTCGTTGGCTATCACTGACAGTGTCCGCCTGACAGCTGTCATTTGATATTATAATTTACTAATTTTAACTGCCAACATTAGAATCAGAAATGCAGTAAAAATCGTGACTTTTAGTTCGGCATAAGTGATTTTTCAGCCGCCAGGGGCAAAAAATATTTGTTTTGTTGTATTTAAAGAGACAGTAATTATTTGAGAACTTTATAAAGGGAAGAAGTCTTTACTTAGGCTCTGTAAGCCTATAACGTTAATGTTTCATAAGTATACAATTCCTGGACCAACTAAATTTCACAATGAAAGTGACAAACTGACAGGTTAAGCGAACAGTTCTAAAAAAATAACCTACTAACCTAAAGGGTATTAAAAAAAGACAGACTTTTTTTTAAAAATCTTGCCAACTCGAAGCTACTTTGGCCTGAAATCTAGTTTGGCCGGTAACATATATACATATATGTACAAATCTTTAGAGAGGAATTAATATTTCAAGTGTAGAAAGCATTTGCGATGTAACAACCAACAGAAGCGGCAACAAATTTGATGCTAGCGACAACAATTCAATTCACGTGTACGCCGAAAAAAAGTAAACAATTTTAGGGCAGTAGGTTAGTCTATGCTTCTACTACAGAAATTTTGTATCAACTGAAGTCCTGAAACTACAAGATATACCTATTTCTCTTAATTAAGTCCCCGTAAAGATAGATAACATGGCATTTACAGTCAACGGCATCAAAATGTACATACCTGTAAAGAGTGAATGATTTTACAGAAAAATGAACCCAAAAACCATATACGAGTTACGTCCCAAAGAAATGATGCTGGTAAACAGATTGTAAGAACGACCATATCACTTATAGCAAGATTAAAAATAAAATAATTCGTAATATTTTTCATTGAGCTGTTTTTGTAGATAACTAGGCATATCAAACAATTTCCAACATTTCCAATAACAAAAACCAGCGAATAGAATATAATCATGGTCCATGTAAGCAGATTTGAATAAACATACACTTTGTAACCAGAGTGTGTATATGTATTATTACCATAAATAGTCATTGGAAAATCATTGTTGCTAATTGTAATTGGGTTTAATAAGCTCCCAAATGTGCTCAATTCTTGATTCATTTAATTTTTGAAACTTGTTCGCACCAAATGGTCAATAAAGCGATTTTTCTTGAGTGGGTTACCTTACAAGGGTAGAAAGAACATGCGATGTAATAGCAGACAAAAGCGGCAATAAGCACGTTAATTATTTAGCGCAACAAATTCATTCTGTCCAGCAACAATTATTAGATTGTAAATTCACATGCGTGTCAGGAGTGTACTCAAAACTGTCCCAATGAAATTCGCTTATTTTAAGCTTGTCCTTGGATTGGGGTATTGATTGGCTATTTTAATCTCGGTTTTGCAGCAATAAGGGGCAATATGAAGTGTTATTGTGTTATTGCTCCAAAGCCGAGATTAGATCAGCCAAACAATACCTTATACCACAGATGGGACGCTCCGCCCATTCCTTTTGACTGCTAATAAGATTTTTGTGTTGACCTTGAGCCTATTAATTCCTTTAACTTGGTGTATTGAAATATACATATAAATATATTTCAACACACCGTGTGGTAAATGTGTGAAATGCATATTGGATTGGATGTACAAATACATTGAAAAATAGTGGTGGAGCATGCTAGCACAGTTACCCAAGCAATATATGAGATCATTCATAGTTAAAGTTATGAGAAATATTCATTTGACTAACCGATTTATTTATGAATATGGATTTTTAACTTGGAATCTAGCTCTATCCTTTTTTTACTTTCTAACATTTGATTATTATCTCACGCGCACTGTCTACCTCTTGCCTATACACCATTTCACGAGAAAACTCATCATCCCCTCTCCCCATTTTTTGCTCCAGCCAACCATATTGCCTGAAATTAAAACCCAAATCACACAGCTAAAATTTGTTTTAAATTAACGTATTCAAATTTCTTCAAAAACTGCCAACGGACTAATTGTTAATTGAAATATAGAGACGAAATTCATCAAAAACCGTATTGCTATAGAAACCTATTATGTTAATTTTCAAATTTAAAATTGTTCAAATATCATCGATTTTTATATTGTCGCGCAAAAAAATGTTGGCTGGTCTAAAACACCTGCAAAATGGGAGGGACCGTAATTCATTCTCTTGTGAAATTTATTATTCTCTATGGGCCGTTTTACACGACCGAGAATTCTCGCCAGAATTATTGTCATACGCCTGCGTTGTGTAGGTAGTACTATCATTTAGGGCACGATTGGTGGTAACAAATTATCTCGGAAATTATATTGATTATACACTACGCTGGCGTATGACTATAATTCTGGTGAGAATTCTCGGTCGTGTAAAACCACTCACTGTAGTTCACTCGTTTTAAAAATTCTTTCGGAACAATAAAACTTAAAACTAATTTTTGCATTTCGGTGCCATAATAACCACATTCACGACCGGCTGTAAACTTAGTGATTTTTTTTATTTTGAGGTTGTAATTCTCTAACTCTGTGACATAATTGACATAAATTTCAAATGACAAGTGCTTGTTTTGATTTATTGGTTGCATGTTTTATGCAATCGTAAAATACAAAAAGTTCCTAAAATAAAATAAATTTTCCATTTATCCTAAAAAATTTTTAAAAATGGACCGAAATGCAAAAAATAGCATGAAGAATTCGTTGCATAAGGCTTTTTATGGCATAATAACGCCACTTCTGCCATAAAATTTGCCTTATGCAGTTATGAAACTCATTCATTAATATACTATTAAAGCCCGTATCTGCTTAAGATTCAATGCATTTTTATTGATGTAGAGAAGTAGTTAAGGGTAGGTAGTAGGTATAACAATAAGTTTACAACGTTAGTATTGAATGAACAAATTTTAAACATTTTATTGTGAACATCGTTTCTTGAAGCAATAAATGTCAGTGTAAATCTTTTTCTGTGCAGTACATCAATCAGTTAGGTGGGTGGTGTTGCAGAAATTCTGTTAATAATAAGTTATTGCTTATTATTAAAACTCTGACTATTATTATGTTGTAAGTTCGGTATAGTCTATTCACCGAAACCGTGAACATAAGCCATAAAACGATTAAATGAGGTTCAATATTATCGATAGAAATGAACAATGGAAAATCATAAATGGGTGATGGGTAAAAGAATCATGATAGAAGTTTCAAAAATCTTTTCTGCCACTTGTTAAATACTTGTAAAATAAATTTAGTGGCGTAATTTTTAAAGTGTTTCCTAATAATATTTGGACCTTTGACTAAGAATGTTAAAGTCTACCGTCTGACAGCATCAGGCGGCCGAATGCTTTTTCCTAAACTAATCACGACGATTTGCGATTGATTACATTTAACTGAAATGGTTTCAGTTAAATGGTCTCTGTGTAGAGACATCAAGTCCCATTGAACTCCTACGGATTCGTATAGTTAATAACTTTTGTTTTGGGTTAGAAGGAGCCATCACTTAGTTTTATTGCATTATGGACTGAATTAAACTGGACAGTATGGAGGAGAACTTTTGAATTTGAAAGGGCAAAATCATATTAATTTTAGTTATGTAGGCGGTACACGATTTAATTTTGCATAATTTCAATAATTTTATATGTATATAAACTCTAACATTGACCAAAGAAGCAAATATTTTATAGGAGAGTATTAAAAATCCATTTAGCTTTGTTTTACAACATATCTTTTTGTATAGGTACCACCTACATATTTACGATTTTTATTCGTTATTTGATGATTTTCGGAAAATGAACATATAACACATTTTCTCACAAAATAAATTGTTTACTACAAACATATAACAGCAGAAATTTGAATAATTTAAATTAATGTAAAACAAATATTTCCATTTAAAAAGATCATGGGGACACTTACTTTTGAAACTTGCGAGGAAATTGTTTTTATTATGATATGAACTTGCGTCTTTTAAGTATTAATAGAAATTGTTTTTCAATTACATTTGTCTAGTTGGATGTTGCAGTAGGATATACGTTATTCACATAATGAATGATAGATCTATACTGCCGATTTATAATGAAATTCGTATACACTGAACTACTGTGAAGTCAGCCCACGCTTTTTCCAAGCGCGATATCGAAACGAAACTATCTCACTTATAATAGAAAAGTCAGATTGCGAAGGTTGGTGCCATAAAAGGGGGTTCCAATTAGTTATTATTCTTATTATTGTCTTTTAAGTGGACTAGTCTTGTTTCAAGCAACAGAATATTTTTTTAATACTCCGAGGTATTAGCCTCTTAAGAGAAGAGTTTTTCCCTTCTTTTTGAAGATGGTAAAACTTAATTGACCTAATGCTATGGTTTGGTTTTAGATATTGTTATACCTTGTTTATAACATAAAAACTTTTACCTGACAAAAATTTATTTACGATAGGATTTATCATTAAACAGAATAGATGGGTGAATTGCCCGCAGCATTTCATCAGTTATGTTTCTGACAATCGGCGCGTTTGCAGAACATTCGCCGTTTAAATACAAAGTTTTCCCATCCAAACCCTCAAACACAATTACGCGTTTGCCCTTTGATGTTTTCTGAAAAACCGACAACCGTTGGGGATGCAAAGTGTACAAAGTTTCTATTTTAAATTAATGTTAACTTAACAATGTTTCTTCACGTTTCATGTAAAAATACCTTTTACAAGGGATTTTCAAAAACTATTCTTATTTTTGCAAAACTTACTTTTTGAAAGTTTCTACAACAGATTTCATTTCTTCAATTAAACAAATTATTTGAAATAAAATTCAAATTGTACCCACATGATTACATATAGGTAATTGTGTAATATAAGTACACTTTGCACAAAACCGTGTAGAAAAGTTCTTGTCTACACGTTCTGCGAAAAGTACAGTTTTCAATGTGTAAAAACAGTTTAGAATGAAACAGTTTCCATGTCAGCTGTAGATAAAAAACTATTTTCGCGCGCGCCTATCATTTTTAATTTAGCTTTAGTAGCTCCTAATTAAACCACTATTGAATCCTCAAAAATATATCAAATTGTTTGTCATTTCTTCTACTTTAAAATAATATAAATTGTATGGTACAAATTTATTGAAATATATACGTAATTTGATTAATAAGGTAGTAAATGCGCGAGCGTTACACATTTAATTTTTGGCCATCTTTCGCCGTGCTCCTTCAAAGGCTTCTGATTAAATAGCAACTGAATGTACTAAAATACATGGGTGTTGTACGAATTCTTTAGATTATTTAGAAATGCTTTATATCAAAATGTGATTTATTTCATGTACCCTTATCTCTTATTCCTTTGATTTGTATAATTCATTCACTTACTATCATAAATTTCATTTTAAAAACAATGATGCTGCGCTCTGAAGGGTGTTAATCGACAGTTGTTGTCGACATGCCACCTCGCATGCTACCCAATGGTACGAGAAGTAACACGTATTCACTTTAAAAGTATATAATAAAGTTTCCAATATCTATTAATAAAATAAGTATGCATAGGTATATATATATATATATATAAATATATAAATATATAAATATTTGAGACTCCATATACATATATATTTTTCTTAATTGGCATATATATTGAAAATTGTGTGCCAAATATATATTTTTTCCTACAAATATATACATAAAATGTATAGCATGGAATCACCATTAAAAATGTAGATAAGAAACCTAAAGTGAGGCCAATATAAATTTTTTACAATAATGTATTTGCCTCTTTGGTAAATCTTGACTCTGAGGAACTCATTTATCGAATCGAAATTTTTCATCAATTTTGAACCTGAATTCAAATATAATTCACATTCCAATTACAGAACTGCGCTTAAATATAGCAGTGGATACACATGCACATGAATAATTATTTATTAGATACATATTTTTAGAAAAAAGGTCTATATGTCCAAAACCTCTTTGTAACAGAGATACAGGGTGCTTAAATTTCGAAAAATATATTTTTTTAAAATATTTCAAAAACTAAAATTGCCTAATTAATAAAAGTTGGCGGGCATTTTTAAATCTTCCTATGCTTTTGTAACAACAATGTCTGTTTTCGAAAAGAGCGAAGGGGGGCGGCGGAGATGAGGTGGTTCCGAGCTTTTTGAATAAAAGTTCGTTGATGGGGTAATTTTTAATATCTAAAGAGTTCTCTAACAATTTGGTCTCTTGTGTTTTTCTTGTTAATGCAATGGTTTTCAAGAAAAACGCATTTCATTGCGGAATTACACAATCCGAATAACATTTTGTCTATTTGAAGCATCATACATTAAGGCTAATATTTGCCATTTCTAGAATTTTTTTCTTTACTATTAAAGGATATTATAAAATAACGAATAGATAATGAATAATTTAAACGGTTAAATCCTATTAAAAGTGAGATGATAGAAGGTAAATCTTGTTTTAAAATTTTAAAATTAGGTAGGTTCCTCTGTAACGAAGAAGTTTTTCACACATGTTCATAAAGTCTTTTTCTCTTTAAATACTTTAAATTTCTCTGGTGGAACACCCTGTATATGTATAATTTTAAGATGATAGGTAATAGGTTTTAGATACGTAATTAATGTTTTAAATGCATGCAACTATAACTGTTTAGTAGATGTTTGATTTTAGATTATTAGTTTGTTTAGATTGACGTTCTTGAGATTTACCTACACGCTGGGCTAATTCATTGTAAAACAGATTTTTCATTTAGGTATAATTTAATATTCCCTCCTCAAGTCGTAGTGCTGCAGTTGAAGATTTTGTAATAGAAGTCGATGAAACTGACTGGATAATAACGAAAAAAAGGAACAGACAGAATTGATAATGGAAGAAATTTTTAAATCCTGTATAGAACTCGCAAGTTGTGCTGAAATTCCTAAGAAATAGTTGCGCTTGTGTTTAATTGTTGAAAGTTTAAAAAAGACGATAAGAAAACGAAGTTCTCTACTGGTTTAGAAAATTATAAAATAGTTACCTAATCTTCTAATTTCAACATTATCTCCATCTGTGCATGTCATGGAAACGCCATTCCTGGAGCGGAGCAAATTTTACTAACCTTAGATTAAACTTCGGCTAAACCTAAAGCTTCCCGGAGTTAGCGTATCTTTTCGGAATTAGTCCATTTGTTTGTTCAACATACTTTGAAAATATCATTAGAATAATGTACTTACGACTAAAGAAGTTTGTATTTTGGCCATCCAGAGAAATTTTGGAGAAAACTATGCCACAATGCTTCACAGAATGTTTCGGAGACAAGATGACAGTTACAATAGACTGTTTTGAACTGTTTTCAGAAATTCCTGCAAATCTACTTGCAAAAGCACAAAGTTGGTCTTCGTATAAACACCAAAGCACATTTAAATATTTATTATGTACCTTTCCTTGTTTATAAGTAATAGGGTAATATTAATATGTCTGTTTATTTTAAGTAGGAATCACTACACAAGGAACTGTGTGCTATATCAGCGAAGGATGCGAAGGTAGAGTGTTTGATAAGTGTATAATCCAGAAATCTTCGTTCTTTAATAATCTACAACCAAATGATGTCATTTTGGCCGAACGTGGGTTTTTCATTAAAGAATTCGTAGAAGTTTTCCATTCGTGTGTGTTTACGCCGGCTTTCACAATCACAAGAGCATATGTATCCAGTTGATTTGGAGGAGACACGTTCCATCGCACACGTACGTATTTTTATTGAGTGTGTAATAGGAGTAATACTTCGAAAATTTTATTAATTTCTTTGACAAAGCACCTATTCCTCTATTAAATACAGGAGAAGTTGCAATATTAGACGAAATCTTATTTGTTTGTTGTGCTTTATTTAATATGTGTCCTTCATTATTAAGAAGTAAAATAATTAAAATTTGTTAATCACCGTTTTATTTTAAAATGATATATACCTATTACACATTCACTAAACAAAACTTAAGGACGCTCATCAGCAAAACGCCCGAAAAAATGAATTGCATAGTCAGAAAGAGCAAAATGAGCTCTATAACACAGCGTTATTCACAATATACAAACCCGGGCGAAATTTTTAGAAAAACGTGGTTGAATATTATTCGTTTTAACATTACACTTATGGGGAAATCAACGGAAGTTGACGGAAAAAGTTATATTTGACATTCAAAACGCAACGCCCAATAACCAAAATTAAATATAATGTTGTTTGAATGGTCTTTAATATCATGGTACATAGTGAACAGCGGGTAGCCGGGCAAAATTTGGTTTTATTTCATTTTAAAAAATTTTTGTTTGGCTATATCCACTTCAAAAAAAGCAGAAACGTGTGAAATCGAGCGTATTTTCGATTTGAAATGTGAGAATCCTAGATAGCGTTAATTACTACGGAAATCAAATAAACAACTTCAATTATTGAAAAGGAAAAAAAAATAAAAAATGGGAGATTCAATAACAGAATTCATCATGTAAATTCATTTTAATATTTTTACAATTCATTCAAGTGAAAAAAAAACATATTTTATAGAAGAAAAATTTAGAGCGTCAATGACTCATTATGTACACTGATGAGCGTCCTTAAGCAGCACCGCCATCCGATTCCCCACTCAAAGGTCACAGTTTCCAAACCTGGTATAAAATAATCCTGTACCTACCATGTATATGTATATGTATATGTATATGTATTCTTATCCAGTCGTCCAGTGAAACAGTCGGAATCAGTGACCGCCGCTCGTTTAAATGTTACGCCCCTTATTAAAAGACAATTAATTTTCGAGGTGTATCACATCTTATAGATGTCTAATCTTTGCCAAAACCTTATACTGATTACCAATAACAAAGTAATCGCTTTCTTTCCAACCTTCAAATGTCACCGAAAGGGAAGTACCCGATCTTATATAAAGGTCGGGAAACTTACGCTCTATAACGGGCAATAAAGAGACGTCGTACGGAAAAAATTTAAACTAATGATGAGTTGCCCTTTTCTAATTTATCAAAAGTTATTAATCTAATTCAAATTGAATGAATTCATGTCATTTGTTAAAATACATTGTTAAAATCGTTGCCTACGATGATTAATGTCGCCGCCGTTCCATGTGGCCGTTGCACTCGCCCTGTTTGAGTGATTCCGACTAACCTCGAAAAATCGTCGGGTAACTGGCTCCCCCTAAGTAAAAAATATAAACTAAAATGATTCAGTTTTGTACGAATCTGTAATCAGCGTTCAAATCATTTATGTTTTTTGATTTTTCAGTTTAATGACCGACAGATAGAGGGGGTCCGTGGCGTTAGCGGACAGACCGAAAATCGTGGCGTTAGCGGACACTGAATTTTAGATCGTGGCGTTAGCGGACAGGGTAGCAGGTAAAGGGATTATATGCTGGTAGAAAGGTTTCATCGGACAAATCTTAAGATTTTTCCAACATCATTAAAGAAAAATACTGATAAGAACTACGTACACGTGTCCGTGGAACAAAATGATTTTTAATACATACATATATGTACCTAATATTTATATGTATTTTACGCGTTATAAAAAAATGGTTTATGTTCAATGTTCAATTATTCCATGTACTCGAGATCCGTTTTCACTGCTCCTTTGCATTTGCCTTTTTTGTCTTTTACACAGACCCAATTAATACTTTCTGCTGTTTTTCGATGAAGTCGGTATCTATAACCAGCCAATGTCAATGAAGGGTTACCGCGTTTCGTTGTGATTAATTCGCATTGGTTTTCCATTTTAAACTTATTCATATACACAAGATTGCACAAATGTCAAAATGATAATGAACAAGATATTTCTTAAAACAATACAAATAGCCAACGAAATGCTTTAATCACCCCCACGACATTCCCTTTCCTCAATTCTATGAAATTTTCACCCCAAATTAGCCCTCTCTGTTGATTTTGTTCCACGGACACGAGTACGTAGTTCTTATCAGTATTTTTCTTTAATGATGTTGGAAAAATCTTAAGATTTGTCCGATGAAACCTTTCTACCAGCATATAATCCCTTTACCTGCTACCCTGTCCGCTAACGCCACGATTTTCGGTCTGTCCGCTAACGCCACGTCCGCTAACGCCACGGATCCGATAGAGGTACTTTCAGGACGAAATTTTTTGGTCATTATGTATCAATCGTTCATTTTTGAGTTGTTTTTCAATTTTTCAACCGCTAGGGATCGCTAGTTACCAAACGAAATTTTAGGGTTATTCGGAATCATTTTCAATAATGAAATTTGGTCGAGTGCAACGGCCATATGGAGCGGTAGTGACATTAATCCTCGTAAGCCATGGTTAAAATATATAATGGCGCCATCTGGCGTATCATATTGAAGCCCATAAATTTGTTTATTGTAAATTAGGCTTCAATATTTGACCACATTGTGTCTCCACTAGACACGGGCACTGGCACATGGCGCTAGATATACATTTCAATAAATATTACAACAATAGTCTTCGATTTATTACGCATTATTAACTTCTGTAGCTGAAATCACAAATCTGGGTATCATTAACTTAAGATGATAAAAATAATTTGTATCTAACTTTGGTATTATCATTTGTTCTGGAATTACATTAAGTTACATTATTAGTGTTTAATTAGTGTTTAAAACTATAAAATATAATAACAGTTGACACAGTAACTCTAATCACTTTTAATCCAAATTTAAAATTAAGAACAAAATTGTCCGAGAACGAAATTGTAACAGGCTTTAACAAATTCGATAGTATTATTAAATAGATTTGTTTGTTTTCCCGATTCCAATTATACCAAGGGAATCCACAAATGCTGATATAGAAGTTTTCGAACTAAAAGAAGAAAATCTATATATAAAGATTCAAATTTATGGTTAATTTCTAAACTTCTTGTTCAAGCATCTCAGCAGGAAGTAAATACAGGAACACCGTTACTTCGAAACCAACAGCAGCGATTACTGATCTTGATAGTCCAAAATTCATCAAATACGTTTCCTAAAAATAGGAAATGATTGACAAAAATTTAATGAAATGTAAAAAGTTTTTTGATTTACGGAAACAAATGAATACACAATGAAAATTGATAAAATTGTTCCGGAAAGTGCCATACTAGGAAAAACCTTTTTAATTAAACTCTGTATATATTTGATGATTCTAAAAATGTCGAAATTTATTGTCGTTCCAAACTTCCTAATCGTCTTACATTAGAAGTTCATTGTGATTTTTGATCATATAAACAAGACGACGCTTCACTAATCGTTGATATTCCAAATTTCCTGCTTTGTCTAAAGAATTTTCCCCTATAAGGCTTTTAAAAATATTATTTGAAAGAATTTTCATGATTATCTTCATATATAGTGAGATATAGATGAAGAAGTAACTTGCAATAATCATAAGTAATGTAATTGCAATCATAGTTAAAGTAACATAGAACTCCCAAAGTGGAAAGATAATTTTTGGACAATATTTCTTAATTTCCACATACGGATTGTACAGGTGAAAAAAGCGGTCTGCATAAAACATTACCGAAAAAACGTAAACAGAAAAAGAGATTATAAAAATAAAATGAATTTTGATCCAGAACATCCACTTTTTTCCAAATCTCACTAAAAGGTCATCAGTTTTTTTATCGTAATCCAAATTTAATTGAATTTCTCGCAATTTGTCCAAATAATTCCTTGAGTTGACTACATATTTGAATGTGAAAATTGAACCTAATAATCCCTAGAAAACAAATTAACATTTGAAATTTTTAAATTAGTGTTGATTTACATAAACACAGGCGCTAAAGAAAAGTCCATTGTCCATAATGTAATCCACTGACGGTTTAAAACAGAACAAAATAATCTGCAGAGAACAACTACATGTAGTACTGAAGATGACAGAAAGAAAGAGTGGTTTTAAATATTTTAATTTCCATAGTTCTAAGGTTATGTTCAATAAAAATTGCAAAACGTTCTTCTCTGAAAATGATAATTTTTTCCAAAATAATTTATATGTGGACTTCAAAAAGAAACTGGATTTACCTTTGCTCTTAAGCTTCATTCCTGCGGATCAGTGGAATAGTTCTTTATTTTTTTAATTCTGCAAGTAAAATAAGCGAAGAATTGAGCGTATATGTGGGTGGACAACGCAAGAGCGAAAATTAAAATAAAATATACACGCCTTATTACGAATAACCAAAAAAAAAGGAACAAAAAATACAATTAGCAGGATAAAGCAGGTTAAAATTACGCAATGCTCATGTTGCATGGGGATTTTCTGTATCAGAAGCTTCTTGGTGTCATTCTAGATGGGAGAACTGATCCACTAACTCTACTTGCCGAAATGTCCACCATAAGCACCAAACAAAGTTGATGAAATATAAAGCTTGTGCACAAAGAATGGTATGAAGAAAATTACTAATAAACACGGTAGCTAGTGTTTCAAAAACGTGTATGTAATTAGCAAGAAAGGAGTATAGAAAATAAAAAAAGCAAATTTATTCACAGAGGCACAAAGAAAGTTGTGACTTTATTAATAAACCAATTTTCATATTTTTTATATCAAGATAAAAATTGCTACTTTGCGCTATGCGACTCATTTTTGTGATTTCACAAAATTTCATACCAAAATTGAAACATGAATATCACAAGTGGTCGTTTTTATAAACTGTTTTAGATAGCGCAAAGTAGTCTACTATGTTTATTAAAAAATATTTTAAAATTGATCCATTAATAAGGTCACAATTTTTAAAACTCCAAACTTCCGCAATATATCCAATATTGCGATGTCTACACGTACTCTACACGGTCCCCTTTTATTTACCACTTTATGCGTCTCACTCCAAACTTTATTGACTCTCTCTTTATGTGCTAAAAATTTTGAGGGTTTCGCCTTAAGGAAAAAAGGTAAGATTTTGATCACTTACACTACGTGGAAACGTTACTTGTAAGAAACGAAATCGACAAAAACAAGAACAACGATTACCAAACAGTAGGTCTGTTATGTTAATGAGGGATATTTTTTAAATTATTAATTTCTGAAGACTAATGACTATACCGCTAATTTACATAGTGTAATGAATATACCTACCTACTATTAGGTAGAAAAAATCAACCCTTAAACAATTTCCTGTTTCCTAATGTATTTTCCAGATAATTACAAAATCTAGACATCATTATAGGAACGCATTATATTATATTAACATTTTGAGATGAGATTTGAACAAATCAAAAAGATCAAAAGGTTTTTTCTCTTAAAATGCCCTCGGGAATAAGCCTCTGAAATTGGCACACGTTGGCCAAATTCATTGTAAAACAGATTTTTAACATATTTTTCATTTAAGTAAAATCAGAAAATCATTTAAGTAAAATCTTGCAATCTCGGAATGCAAGACAATGAAGCTGACATGGATGATAACGAAAAAAAGGAACAGATAGAATTGACTATGGAAGAAATTTCTGAAAACCGTATAGAACTCGCAAGTTGTGCTAAAATTGCTAAGAAATAGTTGCGTTTGGGTTTAACAGTTAAAAGTTTAAACACGACCATAAAAATTCAAAATTCTATACTGGTTTAGAAAACTATGTCTAAAATAGTTAATCTTTTAATTTCAACATTATCTCCATTTGTGAAAGTCCATGGAAACATCATACTTCCTGCACCGGAGCAAATTTTACTAATCTTATTAGTTAAACTTCGGCTAAACTTAAGCTTTCCGGATTTAGCGTATCGTTTTGGAATTAGTCCATTTGTTTGTTCAATTTATGTACTTTAAAAATATCATTAGAATATTGTATTTACGACTAAAGAACTGTGTGTAATTTGGCCATCCAGCGAAATTTTGGAGAAAACTATGCCACAGTGCTTCACAGAATGTTTCGGAGACAAGATAACAGTAATAATAGACTGTATTGAATTGTTTTCAGAAATCCCAGAAATCTGCAGCAAATCTACTTGCAGAAGCACAAAGTTGGTCTTCTTATAAACACCACAACACAATTAATTATTTATTATGGGGAGGTAGAGTGCCTGATAAGTGTATTATCCAGAATTCTTCGTTCCATAATAATCTACAACCAAATGATATCATTTTTTACGATCGTGGGTTCTTAATTAAAGAATTCATAGAAGTCTTTCATTTAAAAGTGATTACGCCAGCTTTTACAAGAAGTAAAGAGCAAAAGAATCATGTTGATTTGGAGAAGACACGTTCCATCGCACACGTACGTATCCATATTGAGAGTGTAATAGGTGTAATACGTCAAAAATTTCAACATTTCACTGACAAAGCAGCTTTATTCATACAGGAGAAGTTGAAATTTTAGACGACATCTTATTTGTTTGTTGTGCTTTATTTAATATGTGTCCCCAATTATTAAGATGTAAAATAATTAAAATTTGCTAATATTCGTTTTATATTAAAATAGAAAAAATAGATACATTTACACATACACTAAACAAAACTTAAACAGCACCGTCAACCTTTTAAATTACACACCCAAAACATCACACACTATTATTGGCGTCCATCACACAAACACCAATGATCCGGTAAATCTTCCAAACCAATGCACTCTAGTAGAAACCAGTCAATTTCACCTAATCGTTTTCACATTTATTCATTGTTCTTCCATCATCCGTTCCTTTGGAAAAACACTAAGTATCCGAACAATTTTTTTTTCTGTGAAATATCTTCCCAACAACTCTGGCAAAATGACTGATTTATGAAAAATTCGTCCCTTAATCCTTTCGAGCAATAAATAAATTGTCGATTTTTATTTGGTACATATAAGGTATAACTAACCAAATACATTGTCAAATTTCAAAAGGATCGGACGAAAACTCCGGATTAGTACCCGGTGAATTTAAGATCGAGCCTTTAAACAAACGGATTTTCACATTTAACTTTGCCATTTTTGCTGAATTTTTAATATCACTTGCCCAAGTTTCCAAAATCCACTTATTCCAGCCGTACATGTGCATTGTCCAGTTTGTATGCTTCCATCTTCTTGCACAAAAATCCACACTTTCAAGGACAGATCATTCATGCGTTGTGAATTCTTTACCTAAAAACAAATATTATTGAAGCCGCTTTAACTATACAGATGTTATTTATGGTGCAACAGGAACAGTTAACAGTTCGATACAAAACCAGCATCAAAACATTTAAAAGCCTCTAAACTCTTAAAGGCTTTCATTTGTTGTTTGGTGTAAAAACTGTTAGTTAACACCAAATAACTAACAATATCCATGCTGGTAACATCCGGGAAGTCCGTTGATTTAAAGGAATACCTTTTGTCGGCTAAAGTGTCTTCATTAATGAATTCCCATTTATCTTAGTACTTCCTTGCAACCTCGAGGTATTGTTTTTGTAGTTTGGCTAACGTATCCATAATTTGCATATTAATGCCGATATACACGTAGGTATTGGTATAAGTAACAATTTTAAATTCATTTGAAAGTTCCTGAAAAGGTCAATTTAGAACGGTAAGTTACATTAAAATCTCTTATCAATTAATTAATTAATTAAATTGTTTTCCAGGTTAATAATACATATAGCGAAAATATTGATAAAACATGTATCCGTTTAATCCCCCTTGTGTAATGTCTATTATTGTGCATAAGTAAATCCTAACTATTATTTTTTCAATACCAAATAATTTCTTCTTTCTTCTAGTTATATAATGGATAAAAATCAGTACATTACAAACTTTCACCATCAGTCTGTATTTAAAAAGTTGTATTAACTCATGAGACACAATTAAATGAAACAAAACTCAACCAATCAGTTCTTGAATTTAGAATTATATGAAAAAAGAATTGAAATGTAAGAAAATTATGTTACTGTCTCTGTTAAACGTGTGATTACAACTGATGAATATATATAATTTCTTTACTAGCCTATAAATTTAATTTGAAGGCTTAATTACCTTAAATATGTCTTAATGTTTTTTTTCTCTAATAGATGATTCTTCATGATTGTTATTTCCTAATATTATGCCAAAAATATTAAATTTAATGATTAACATTATATGTGAGGAAAAATATTTGTAATTTAGAAAATCAAATGAAATATTATGAGGCGCCGTTTGTGGCAAAATTATTAAATGAAGTATACTAGAATTTACGAATGTTTGCGTTTACGCAATAATCGAAATTCATTGTTCTAACAATATTTTTGAATATGACGTAAACGCAAAGATTCGAAAATCCAAGTATATCTATATTAATAAAATTAATAACGTCAATAATAAATATAACATAAAATAATTTATTCATTTTATAAAAGTACATGAAACGCAACGCATCTCACTCTTTAAATTACCGAGTACGTCAATAGGCCTTATATGATACGAGTCGCTTATACTATTTTTTATATTTGATTCTAAAAATAGGGGTTTATTTTTTTGGTTCGGTATCATTGTTTTGCATTTTGTTGTCATGGTCGCACTTAAATCCTATTATCGCACTGGTGACGAGTGCGGTAGTAGCTCTATTACAGCACTTAAATAGAAAAGTACCCGAAAAGAAGTAAAAAACAGTTTTCAGTATAAATCGTAGCCAAATACTACACCCAAATTTAATAGTATTTGAATACACATCGAATATTCCTAGAAGACGTCAACCCTGGCCGTAAGTAGTCCGATTGAAAACAAGTAAAAACTTTCATGACCGCACCTGGGCCGTATTCATTTACCTAATGATATGAACAATTTGTCATAAAGTTGATAGGTAAATTTAAATTAAATTTAATAAACTTATCAAACAATTAATTTTCATGCTGATTAACATTTGACAAGTTGATTTATAACAAAATTCTTCTGTTTTTTAGAAACATTTTAGAATTAGAATTATTTGAATGGAGACAAATTTTTAATATTATCATCTTTATTAGAACTTTTCTCAAGACTACACTATCGTTATTAAGTGATCAAGTATTGGCAACTATACCTATGTAAACTTATAGCTTAAAAAGTATTTGCAATATATGATCCAAAAACTGTGTTTAATTAGATATGTCATAATTCATAAATGTTCATGATTATAAGATGGAACAGATTTACATCAGTCCAACTTGATAAATAAACAACAGGAAAGAGACAGAAACTCTGAAAATCTAAAATCACAATGACTTAATAATATGAACCGATCTCAGTCAATAACATATTTTCCTACTCTTAGCCCTAAAATGTAATTAACTGATAATTCTTCAGAAAAATCAAGGCGAGCAGGATTCACTAAGCTCAATAAGAAAACTAGATAAATTTTTTGATTATCAATATTCCAATCGTAGAAATTCGCTTCGCAAACTTTACTATAAAATTCTTCATTCTAAAACAAAAAACGTTGATACATTTTTTAATTAAAAAAAATAAACAATAGCTAGGGTACTTGATCTTCTACAAATTGTCCTAATATGAAAAACATTGCAAAAACTACAAATGAAACATAATTGCCAGCAAAAGTTCGAGACATTCCCACATAATTGGCTTGATTCTGAAAACA
The DNA here is from genome assembly GCA_963930825.1 of Silvanus unidentatus. Lineage (NCBI taxonomy): Eukaryota > Metazoa > Arthropoda > Insecta > Coleoptera > Silvanidae > Silvanus > Silvanus unidentatus. The sequence continues at coordinate 12,812,188 of OZ005762.1, forward strand.
TTAGTTAAGGATGAATTTTGTGAAAAGTTAAAAAAATATTTACCATAAAATAAACGTAAAAATTTATAACAACAGCTGCAAAGTTTACTAACGTGTAAGGCACAAACACGTACCTAATATAAATTCTTAAACTACGGACGATTCTAAAAAGAAAGCATCTTTAGTTAGCGTCTTTACTTTTTCAAATTTGAATTTTTTGATAAAAAAATCTTAATTTTTTTAATTTAGGCCCAAACTTACTTATGAAGTTCAAGATGTCTTTGGATAAGAAAAATTAAACGACTTCTTGTATTTCTCTGATACTTCACATCAAGTTGACCTAAATTGTTCTCGGAAAAAATATGATGAAGAGAATGCGAATGAATTTTATAAATAACATTAAGATATAGAACAATATACATCACAATATACACATGTGAAATTGCTAAATGAAAACAAACTGAATTTGCAACCCAGCCTAAAGTTTGTATGACCAGGAACGTTTTTTTGTTGCTCAATTTTCTTATGACTTGATAAGCTATAAAACCTTTCTCAAAATCTTCACTTTTATAACAAGTTGTTGTAGCGTACACTGCAAGAATGTGACATAAAAAATAATTGGCTTTCATCAAAAAATTCCATTTTTTGGTAAAGATCAAAATATCTTGGCGAGTTTCTTCTTTGTATTTCAAGGAGAAAAAAATGTCTCGCACTTGTTTTCTCAACTTAGCGGTCTTTGAGTTCATTAATATGTAACAAGACGCACAAAATGTTACCTATAAATAAAATATATCTATGATTATGAATATTTCCATTTTTCGTTATTTTACAGTGAGTAAAATAAAGATACTCAAACTGTCTCTTAATAATAAGTTGAACTCTAGGTTATAGAAAAATAAACAAGTCAATTCTAGAACAAAAGCACAAATCATAACAATAAATGCCACTTCTACCATCAATCTGTATTTGAAAAGTTGCATTAACTCATCCGACACAAATGTAACAAAACCCAACCAATCAGTTCCTGAAAGTAGAATTATATGAAAATAGAGTTGAAGAGTAAGAAAATGACGTTACTTACCCTCTCTGTTAGACATTTTATAAAATCTGATGCCTGTATTTAGCTACTTCGCTAGCGACTAGCCTATAAATTTAATTTGAGGGCATAATTGCGTCAATTATGTCTTAATGTTTTTTTTTTGTGTAATAGATAATTCTTAATACATAATTATTATTTCCTAATATTGACCTAAAAATATTCAATTCAATGATTGGCATTATGTAAGGAAAAATATTTGTAATTTGGAAGAATCAAATGAAACATTATGATGCGCCGTTTGTGGTAAATTTAATAACGAAATACCTATACTAATAATATTTATAACATCAATAATACATTTATCTATTTCGGTGCTAGAACAGGTACATTTTGACACTCATTTGATGTCAGTTCCGTTTAATAATAGCTGATAATAAAACGGAACTGTCATTAGTGTCACATTCTAGCACGGAACTGTCATCCGCAAATGTCAAACGACTGACATGCATATTATTTTTAAACAAAAATCGTAAATTTACACCGAAATAGATAAAATAGTATAAAGAATTCGTTTGATAAGGCATTTTATTGCAAGAGCGGATTTTTCGCGAATTCGCTTGCGATTCACCTTATCAAACTCATTCTTCAATATACTATTATTGCTAGAGCTGTCAAGGAGATAAACCGCTTTACGCAACGATTTCATTATGCTATTTTTTATTTTGGTACAAATTTGCCTTTTTATAATTAAACAATTTTCTAGTATTTCCCAAGAATTTTTTTATCTTGGCTATTACAATAAAATCACATAGAAGAATTCATTATCGATTTCAAGAATTGAAATTGGGGAAATTAAAATGTAATTACTAACTCTAGTCCTTAATCTGTTTAAGGTAATTGAATAATAACGATAAAATTTGTTTTGTCTGAAGGCGCTCATTTTGCTTTTTCTTGAGAACATTAAACATCGAAAATTTAAGAATTATCACTCTTTCTTTGTTTGAAAATAAAACCATCATATACATACCTTTAATATGCATATGTATACATATATTCAATTTATTTAAACTTAATATATCCATTTATATTTTGTCTTTTGATTATTAACTCTGGAGCTGAAAACACTAATATAGGTATCATGAACTTTTAGGTGATAAAAAAATTGTATCAAACTTGTGTATTATAATTTGTTCTGAAATTACATTAAGTTAGAATATGAATGCCTAATTAGTGTTTAAAACTATAAAATATAATAACAGTTGACACAGTAACTCTAATCACTTTTAATCCAAATTTAAAATTAAGAACAAAATTGTCTGAAAACGAAATTGTAACAGGTTTTAACAAATTCGATAGTATTATTAAATAGATTTGTTTGTTTTCCCGATTCCAATTATACCAAGGGAATCCACAAATGCTGATATAGAAGTTTTCGAACTAAAAGAAGAAAATCTAAATATAATGATTCAAATTTATGGTTAATTTCTAAACTTCTCGTTCAAGCATCTCAGCAGGAAGTAAATACAGGATCACCGTTACTTGGAAACCAAGAACAGTGATTATTGATCTTGATAGTCCAAAATGCATCAAATACGTTTCCTAAAAATAAGAATTGGCTTACTGGAATTTAGAGAAATGCAAAAAGTTTTTTGAGTTACGGAAACGAATGAATACACAGTGAAAATTGATAAAATTGTTCCGAAAAGTGCCATACTAGGAAAAAACTTTTTAATTAAACCTTGCATGTATTTGATGAATCTAAAAATGTCGAAATTTATTGTCGTTATGAACTTCTTCATCGTCTTACATTAAAATTTCATTGTGATTTTTGATTATATAAACTAGTTGACGCTTCACTAATCGTTGATATTCCAAATTTCCTGCTGGGTCTAAAGAATTTTCCTCTCTAAGATTCTTAAAAAGATTATTTAAAAGAATTTTCATGATGATCTTTATGTATAGTGAGATATAGATAAGGAAGTAACTTGCAATAGGCATAAGTATTGTATTTGCCATCATCGTAAGAGTCACATAGAAGTTCAAAAGGCGAGTGATAATTTTTGGACAATATTTCTTCATTTCCACATACGGACTGTACAAATAAATAAAGCTGTCTTCGGAAAACATAATTGAAAAAACGTAAACAGACAAAGAGATTACAAAAGCAAAATGAATTTTCATCCAGAACATCCACTTTTTCCCAAGTTTCACTAAAATGTCATCAGTTTTTTGATTGTAGTCCAAATTTAATTGAAGTTCTCGCAATTTGTCCAAATAATTTCTTGAGTTGACTATAGTATTGAATGTGAAAATTGAATATAATAATCCCTAGAAAATCAATTAGCATCTTGAAATTTTTAAATTAGTATTAATTTACACAAACACAGGCGCTAAAGAAAAATCCATTGTCCATAATATAATCCACTGACGGTTTAAGAAAGAATACAATAATCTGCAGAGAAAAAAAGGATATAGTACTGAAGATGATTGGAAGAATAAGTGGTTTTAAATATTTTGAGACCCATAATCGTAACGTTATGTTCAATAAAAATTGCAACACGTTCTTCTCTGCAAATAACAATTTTATCCAAAATAAATTACATCAGAACTTACCAAAAGGACCTGGAACTTACCTTTGCTCTTAAGCTTCATTCCTACGGATCAATCGAATAATTGTTTATATTTTAAATTCTGCAAGTAAAATAAGCGAAGTTCTGAAATGAGTATATGTAAGAGGACGACGCAAGAGTCGCAGTTTTCTGGTGTCCTCGTAGATGGGAGAATGGATCGGATAACGCTACTTGCCCAAATTTCCATCATAAGCACCAAACGAAGTTGATGTCATAAAAAGCACATGAACAAAAAATTCAATGAAGGAAATTTTAAATAAACAAGGTGGACAGGATTCCAAAAACGTGTATGTAATTTGCAAGAAAAGAGTATTGAAAATAAAAGAAAAGCAAAATTAGGCATAAAAGCTCAAGGAAAATTGTGACTTTATTAATAAAACAATTTTCATTTTTTTTATATCAAGATAAGGAAATGCTATTCTGTGCTAAGCGATTCACTTTCGTGATTTCACAAATGGTCGTTCTGTTAAACGTTTTTTGATAGAATTTTTCAATTGGAAATTCTACGAAATCACAGGAGTAAATCGTTTAGAGCAAAGTATCATTCTTCTATGGTTATAAAAAAAAATATGGAAATTGATCTATTAATAAGGTCACAATGTATAAAACCCCAAACTCCCACAATATATCCATTAATTCGATTTCTACACGTACTCCACACGTTCCCTTTACTTACCACTTTATGCGTCTCACTCGGAAATTTATTGACCTTCTCAATATGTGCTAAAGAAAACTTGAGGGTTTCGCCTTAAGCAAGAAAGGTAAAATTATGTTAATAATACTATAACGGGTAAATTAAAAATATTCTTGATAGTAGAGTTGCTTACAGCTATTGACACATATGGCTTGTCATCAATCCGTTTCACTCAAACTAAGTAGAAACGTTACTTGTATGATACGGAAACGACAAAAACAAGAACAACGATTACCCAACAGGATAGGTCTGTCATGTTAATGAGTGTTATTTTTTAAATTATTAATTCCTGAAAACTAATGACTATACCGCTAATTTGCATACTGTAATGAATATGCCCACCTACTATTAGATAGAAAAAATCAATCCTTTAACAATTTCCTGTTTCCTAATGTATTTTCCAAATAATTACAAAATCTAGGTACACATCATTAAGAACGTAAAGTTGGATTGACGAATTATGACGGTTACGCAATAATGAAATTCAGTTTTGAAACAATTAATTTGACTCGGAATTTGATTATTGCGATACCATCTTAATTCGTGAATCCAACTCTGCTGTATTATGTTAATATTTTGAGAAAAGATTTGATCAGATCTGAGACAGTTTCTTTAACGGGCTATAATTCTAACAATCTTATAGTTTCCACTGCGGGACGCAAACTCCTCGTTCCTTACATCATCTCTTAATCTGACGCACATTATTAAAGAGAGAACCATAAAAAGCATCTTAAAATTAAGACCAAAAAAAACAATGGCGTTACAGAGCCCAAATTTTGATATTTAATACAGTTAGTGAGAAATTACACTAGAAATTACACTTAGAAAGAAACAAATTCTCAGTAAAAATTTAAATTATCGAAATTATTGGGGATGAGGGCATTATAGTAAGTCATCTTTTATCTTTACTTTAAAACATGTTTCACCAAAATATAAGTATGCCCAAATGGCTTCATGGGACGGCGATTTCTTCGAATCCCTTGCAACTCATTTTCGAAGTAAAAAGAGCCAAGCATGGCGAATATAGTATGGGTTATTGCGGCGATACGTTCATATATGGTTCTCTCTTTGATAATGTGCATAAGACAAAGGTAGCCAATTCTCATATATGTTTGTTTTATAATTTATGAAGCTGCGCGGATGAAGTGAAGACGTAAGGGACGAGGAGTTTGTGTCCCTCACCGTTGCATCGCAGGAGAAACTCTGTGACTGTTCGAATAGCCCCTTAATTACAATATACAATCGTATGATGTAATTTATTTTTGTTTAAATTTGCATATGTACTCCCTTAGTTAGTTTGACCAACTCTCACTTTTATTCTCCTTCAGTTGGTCTACTTTACCTCAGACTTTGGTCAACGACAACTCTCGGTTATTAATTCTTTTCGTTAATATAAATTTAAGTAATAACCCGGGTTTCCACAATGGGGCAAAACAATAATATATGATTTTTGACTCAGACAGACCCCCAGAATCCGTTTTTTAATTTTGGCGCACTTTAAATAAACACCCTGTATAAATAATACACATAGGCATTATTATAGAACGTTTTAATTTATGTAAGAATATTAGTATTAACTTTATTTATATATTTAGTATTTGGTGTTAAATTTTTTTTGCAAAGTGAACTACTTATACTTCCTATAGAAAATGACCAAAGGTGATAAATGCAATATTATTCACAAAAATTATTTTATAAATGTTTCAAACTGTAAAACATCATCACCGAAGAAATCATGAATTTGAATATTCTTATACCCAATTCATAATTCATAGCAAATTTATCGGTAAACGAAAGTTTCACTGGTTTTACCAAATTAGCCAAAAATATTAAATAAATCATCCGATTTTCCTTATTCCAATTGTACCAAGGGAAATTGCACATGACGTTCATATAAACATTTTCAAACTGAAAAAAAACTTTATTAAATCTGTAAGTTATATGGTATCGATTTTTCTAACTTCTTTTTCCATCATTTCTCCAGGGATCAAATATAGGCTCACGGTGAGTTCAAAAAGAAACAGTTCACTACTTGACCTATAAACGCCATAATGGTTTAAATATGTTTGCTATGGAAAAGAAGAAAATTATTTAGAGAAAAAAACAAAGTCTTTAACAAACCCCTAGAAAAGAATAAACGATAAAGACGGAATAGAACGTTCCTCCTAAAGCCAAAACTGCAAAATATTTTTTGGCTAATAACTGTAAATACTGAACGAATCTAAAAAAATTTAGCAATAAAAATACCTATTGAATTTACAAATTGATAACTCTTACCTCAATATTTCTTTGTGTTTTTCAATCAAGAAAACCAGCTGTTTTTTGATTATTAATTGATATTTTTCGTTGTAAATCGTGGTTTCTAAATCATCTCCATCAGGCGTCTCCAAAGTGTAACTTAAAAATATTTGCAAATTTATCCTTATATACAAAATACTGTATACAAAGACATAAGCAATTCCTGTCATGAAATAACTAATTACAAGTGTTGTTAGATATTTTTCTATAACGTATAAGTTGTAAAGTATTTTTGGCAAATAATTTTGTACAACAATTTCTGAGTAATCAATTTTTGAAATATCACTTTTGATAAAATAAACGGATTTCTGAAAAGAAATTAAACCAAAAAATAGAATGAAATGAATTTTCATCAAAAAACTCCATTTTCTTCCAAGTCTTACTAAAAGTTTATCAATTTCTTTTCCGTAATGTAAATTTAGTTGGAAAGTTCGCAGGTCTTTCATGTTTCTACTTCCTTCTTTAAAATTTAAGTACGTTAAAATTGTACAAAGTAATCCCTAAAATTTAAACATAAAATATGTTGTGCAAAACTTTTTTGTAAATTACATAAATATAATTTGACATTAGTAATCCATTGTTTAAAATTGACTCAAATTGAAGATTTTGCAAAATCATTCCAGATTGAAAAAAAATATGAAAAAAACGTTGTAAAGTTATTAAAGAAATAATAACTTTAAATACTCTTAAAGACCATAAGTTTATGGTTATTGTTAATAGGAATTGTAAGACGTTCCTATCTAAAATGTAGAGTACCGTTAGGCGAAATGAACAAAAATTCTAACTGTTATTTTTACCTCTACTTTCAAGCATTTTGTCAAAACTTACTGAATAAAGGTAATATTGGTGTTTATATAGCTCGGTATATCGAATAGGTATGGGGATATACTCTATGAAATTCTTTAGTTAATTATATGCACTTATGGATAAATATAAAATATATTGAATCTTATTATAATAATTTTAAAATATCGGCTTAAAAATAAAGAACTGGTCATAGAAAGCTGCTCTAAGTACATATTTGTAATAAATAAAATGAAGGATTTAATGGATATGGGTATTAAGCTCATTGACTTTAAAATTGCTAGACTTTTCAATTAAATTATTTCGATATTTGAATATTAGATATGAATTAGATAAAATTATGGCATAAGAAACTCGCTGCGTAAGGCATTTTATTGCATATGTGAATTTAATGCGTGTGCCACGAATTGCCCAAGAAAATTTGTTTTACGGTTTACGATACTCATTTTTCAATATATTGTTAACTAATCTTAGTTATTTTCAATCTGATATATGCGCAAAATAAAATTGATTGAAGTAAAATTGATAGTGTATATCTTTTATTTAAAACTTTCTGAAATTATAAGACCTCAATACCAATGAAAAAGTAACCGTCAGCATTTTTAATCCCATTTTATGATTAATTGAAAAATTATTGGTGGTCATTATCAGATGGTTACGATCATTGGTAACGTTAGGGCTGACGTTAGCAAATTTTGGATGTTGAAGGTCGACGTGCGCATAAGGGACTGATTATAGAGCTTACTAGACTTGGATTTATGAATGTTTGCGTTTACATTATTAAAAATATTGATAGCACAGTTGAGTTAGTACTTGTAAATTGATCAGTTCAAGTGAAAGTTAAAGAAACTAATTGTTTAAGAAAGTATTTGACTGAGTACGTTTTTCTTACTTGGTTTATATTGTTGTTAGCAATGATTTAAAGAATTCCTAAATGATAAAGATTGAAGGAATATTCTTTTATATAATTTGAAGTGAATTTTAAGATCCTATAATATTTAATTTATATTTTATTAATGATTGTCAACATATCTGACAATAGAGCCCTATATTGGAATTGATGTTTTCAATATAGAGTGGCTAGACTGTGCAGGCATTGTGATAAAAACAGTGGTACCTCCTTAGAAGGACTGCTTAATTATATGCCCGTGCTTCCAAACTGTGTTGCCTGTGCATTGTTGGCACTAGCTGACAAGATATGCTAAGACGTTAGGATATCCAGAAAGAAAGTTCCTCATATGTCATAAGGGAAACTTGGCAAGGTTCTTTTGCTAATCTTTAGCAGTTAATACCAGCGCTTTTCAAAATTGTTAAAGGATTAAATTTAGTGGTAGATAGGTGTGTGACTATTCAACACACAATAAGCAAATGATTAAATGAATAAATATTTTATAGAAAGTCCACCTAATAATTTACATCTCAATCAATAGGTTTTAGTTTGGGATCTTAAAATGTTGGGTTTATATTTGATTTTAACAAAATATAGACTAACGTACTTTTATTTTATTAATTTACCGATTGAGGTCTACTGCATTTAAAAGTTTTTAGACTGAAATATAAACATAAATTTAATGATTTTTTTGAGAGGACCAAATTTACTTGATATACGTGATATACATGATTTACGTGATATACAAACACTGATTTAGCAATTATAATAGGGAATCGGGTGTGTTCTGTAAGGCACGGCTATTTTTAACGAACTGGTTAAATTTTTTGTCCTTGTCAGTTTCGCTTCAAAATGAATAAGAGTGAACCGTGAAACCGATAATCCGAAAAACAATTTAATTACAATATACAATCGTATGACGTAATTTAATTTAATTTATATTTACATATGTACTCACTTACTCTCCATTCACGTTAAGAACAGATCGCTACATAACCTCAATTTGTAGTCGATTTTACACAGGTCGAAAAATTGAATTAAAAAAAACGCTTATTTTTCTCTACTTCTTACAAATATTTCGTTCATATTTTATAAACTTTTGCATATATTTCATAAATTAATAAGAAAAATAATTTTTTTTAATATCCGGCAATACCTTTGGCTGTTGCGGGGACTTGCGCCTAGGGCGATCTGTTCTTAACGTGAATGGAGTATAGTCATTTTAACCAACTCTCACTTATATTCTCCTTCAGTTGGTCTACTTTACCTCAAAATTTGGTCAACGACAACTCTCGGTTTTTAATTCTTTTCGTTAATATAAATTAAGGTAATAACCCGGGTTTCCGCAATGGGGCATTTCCGAGAAAAACAATAATATATGATTTTTGACTCAGGGAGTCCCCCAGAATCCGTATTTTAATTTTGGCGCACTTTAAATAAACACCCTGTATAAATAATACACATATAGGCATTATTATAGAACGTTTTAATTTATATAAGAATATTAGAATTAACTTTATTTATATATTTAGCATTTAGTGTTAAATTTTTTTGCAAAGTGAACTACTTATACTTCCTATAGAAAATAACCAAAGGTGATAAATGCAATATTATTGACAAAAATTATTTTATAAATGTTTTAAACTGTAAAACATCGTCACCGAAGAAATCATGAATTTGAATATTCTTATACCCAATTCATAATTCATAGCAAATTTTTCGGTAAACGAAAGTTTCACTGGTTTTACCAAATTAGCCAAAAATATTAGATAAATCATCCGATTTTCCTTATTCCAATTGTACCAAGGGAAATTGCACATGACGTTCATATATACATTTTCAAACTGAAAAAAACTTTATTAAATCTGTAAGTTAAAAGTTATATGGACTTTTCTTATTTCTTCTTCCATCATTTCTCCGGGGATCAAATATAGAGTCACAGTGAGTTGAAAAAGAAACAGTTCACTACTTGATCTATAAATGCCATAATGGTTTAAATATGTTTGCTATAAAAAAGAAGAAAATCATTTAGAGAAAAATATATAAAGTCTTTAACAAACCCCTAGAAAAGAATAAACGATAAAGACGGAATATAATGTTCCTCCTAAAGCCAAAACTGTAAAACGTTTTTTGGTTAATAACTGTAAATACTGAACGAATCTAAAAATTTTTCTCAATAAAAATTCCTATTGAATTTGCACATCGATAACTTTTACCTTAATATCTCTTTGTGTTTTTCAATCAAAAAAACCAGCCGATTTTTGATCATTAATTGATATTCTGCGTTGTAAATCGTGGTTTCTAAATCATCTCCATCAGGAGTCTCCAAAGTGTAACTTGTAAATATTTGCAAATTTATCCTTATATACAAAATACTGTATACAAAAACATAAGCAACTCCTGCCATGAAATAAACAATTACAAATAGTGTCAGACATTTTTCTATAACATAAAAGTTGTATAGTATTTTTGGTAAATAATTTTGGACAATAATTTCTGAGTAATCAATTTTTGAAATATCACTTTTGGTAAAATAAACCGATTTCTGATAAGAAATTACACAAACAAATAAAGTGAAATGAACTTCCATCAAAAAACTCCATTTTCTACCAAATCTTACTAAAATTTTATCAATCTCTTTCCCATAATGTAAATTTAATTGGAAAGTTCGCAGGTCTCTCATGTTTCGACTTCCATCATATAAATTTAAGTATGTTAAAATTGTACAAAGTATTCCCTAGAATATAAACATAAAACATGTTGTGCAAAAATTTTTTGTACATTACATAAATATAATTTGACATTAGTAATCCATTGTTTAAAATCGATTCAAATTTAGGATTTTGCAAAATTACTCCAATTTCGAAGAAAACATGAAGAAAACGTTGTAAAGTTATTACAGAAATAAAAGTTTTAAATATTCTTAAAGACCATAAGTTTATGGTTATTGTTAATAGGAATTGTAAGACGTTCGTATCTAAAATGCAGAGTACCTAATTAGACGAAATCAACAATAATTTGAACTGCTCAAATACATGTTTACCTTTACTTTCGAGCATTTCATCAAAACTAACTGAATAAAGTATTAATAGGTGGGTATATAAAATATAGGGAAGTACTCTATGAAATTCTTTAGTTGATTATATGTACTTATGGAAAAATATAAAATATATTGAATGTTATTATAATAATTTCAAGATATAGGCTTAAAAATAAAGAACTGGTCAAAGAATGCTATTCTAGATACATATTTGTGATAAATAAAATGAAGGAGTTAATAGATATAGATATTAAGCATATAAGTATTATCTTTAAAATTTTTTCAATTGCCTTAATCAAATTCTTTGGATATTTGAATAAGCTTTTAAAAAGAACAAAAATTACCAAGAATAACCATTAACTTTTTTAATTAAAAAAAGAGCACATTTGTATTATTAAATTAGATAAACGTACAGTATAAAATACTCGCTGCGAAAGCATTTTATGGCATACCTATGTGAAATTGTGTGCAATATATGAATAACTAATCTTATAGTTCTTGCAAATTTGACATATATGCGCAAAACACCATTGATTGAAACTAAATTAAACAAGAAGTGAACATCTTTTCTTTACAACTTTTTGAAATTATAAAACATCATCACCACCGAAAAAGTAACTTTCAGCATTTTCAATCCTATTTTATAATTAATTGAAAAATTATTAGTGAATGAAAGTGTTACTGGTTTTGCCAAATTTGCCAAAAATATTAAGTAAATCATACGATTTTCTTTATTCCAATTGTACCAAGTCAAATCACACATCACATTCATATAAAAATTTTCAAACTGAAACATAAACATAAGTTTTAAGTTCTTTTTAGAGACACAAAATTTACTTCTTGTTCAAGCATCTCTCCAGGAATTAAATATAGCATTATTGTCAATTGCAGACCCAGAACTGTATAAATCGATCTCCCTAAGCCGAAATGTTTCAAGTAAATTTCCTAAAATAAGAAATATTAAAGTAATGGAACGTAAAAATTGTTTTTCAAACCGAGAGAAATGAATAAGTAACAAATACTGATAATAAAGTTCCTCCTAATGCCAAAATTGGGAAATAATTTTTTGTTAATGATTGCATATAGCGAACCATTCTAAAAATATTCGCATATTAAACAGTTTTCTTAAAGTTTAATTTGTACCTACCCCAAAAGTTCTCTATGACTCTTTATCAAATAAATCAATCGACATTTTGTTAATTTCTGATAACTTTCATCCTCTATTACTTTTTCTAAATCTTCTTCTGCAATTACATTCTTAATGTAATTAGAATATATTTTTAAAATCATTCTTATATACAAAACGTTGTACACTAAAAAGTAGCAGATTGTTGCCATAAAATAATATAAAAAAAGCATGACAATAGACGTAATGATTTTTAAAAATATTTGTATTATTTTTGGTGAATATTTTTGATTATACATTTCCAGATAATCAATAAAAATTATACTTGAATCAGTATAAAATGCTGTAGAGATGTAATAAGCCAAAGTAGCAAGAAAACCAAAATGAATTTTTAACCAGAATATCCACCTTTTTGCAAAATTAGCCAAAACTAAATCAGTTGATTGATCAGAATTCAAAGATACTTGCAAATCTCGAATGTTTTTCATGGAGTAAAATGCCGATTTGCTATTTTTCAAAACCGTACAACCCGATAAAAAACCCTAAAATTATTTACACATAAAGATTTTCGTATAATTATTTTTGTTAATAATCGTACATATATTTGTATTGCCATTATTAATCCATTATCCAAAATGTATTGCAAATGAGGCTGTTGCACAAAAAGAATTGTTTGTCCGAGAAGATGAAGAAATGTTATTAATAATACCAAAGAAATCCCTCGTTTTCCATATTGTTGGATCCATATTGAGATTGTTAATATCTTTAGGACTTTCAGAAAATCTCTGTCTAAAATAGGTTTTAATAATTAGTGATTTTTTTTGAAAACTGTGGATATTTGTTTACTTTGAACCATGTTAACAATTTTAGATACCGTTTAAAAATCAACTAATATTTTTTTTCTGTACATATTCTTTTCTGTATACTGCTTGAAGGAACCATCCAAATAAAATTTATTCCGTATGTTCTCCGGAAATTAATTTAATATATCTGGTGATATTAATAATTAATTTGTTCGGGCATTACTTAAAAATGTTTTTCAATGTATAAAAGTGAAGATAATTAAATAAATCTTGTAAGGTAATAAAAGGACAATTTATTGCAAAATGTGCTGATATTAACTTCAATTACTTATTTTACTATTTATTTTTCGTGCTTTATTGACATTTAAATATTGTTACAATTTTATAAAAAGGATTTTGTTGAAATAAGTTGGTTATTATTAGTTACAGTTAAAGTGCAGACATTTTTTCATAATAAAAACATATCTAAAAGTTATTAAAAAAATTTATCAAATGTCCCTGAAAAAATTTCTTTCTCATGTTCATTTTAGAATAGCGTTGATTTTTATTGTATTGCTATGGTCTTGCCAGAAAAACGTAAAATGAGTATTGACGCAAGACATGACAGTCACATGCAAATTTAAATAATATTAAATTAAATAAAATTGCGTCATACGACTGTAATATTCTAAATAAATTGCTTTATCGGATTAAGATCCTCTGATTGACTTTTGCCAATATCGCTCAATGCGTTCAAAACGTTTTAAACGATTGAAGATTCCGATTAGCGCTGATGGATGTGAGGCCTCCCCAACAAGGTAACAATAAGCAATCCGTTTGTACGAATCTTATTACAAATATATACTGTAATACTTATAAAATAAAATGGAATACCGACATAAATTTGTTAGGTGCATCTTATAATAAAATTCACATTAAAATGCTAATTTTTTTTTATCTACGACCACATTAGAAAACGCTTGATTATGAATGCGATTTTTGTTTGCAAAATTTTACTTTGCGCACTTGTATCATAATGGTATATTATGCTACACCTCGTGTCACTATCTACAGTCTCAACCTAACGTCAAACACGTTAATTGAAATCACCTCAATTTGAATAATTTATTAGGCAGAAAATATAAAAAATACACTTACAATTATCGGTAAATTGACATATTATTTAACATTTATAATATATTTGTCAATATAATTCCTATTGTACCCAAAAAAAAATTGAATTTTACATTTGAGAAATATGTACGCCATATATTATTCTACTTTTGAATCACAAAAATATCTCTGTAATTATTCATCTGTCATTCAGTTCGCAAATGAAAAAGTAATGTCAAACTTTGTATATGGATAATCAAGCGTTGTTAGTGATTTTGTGAGGTCGAAGATAAAGTATAGTGTATTACCTCGTGCAGAAACTGTTCTTTATGTGCAAACTCAAACGCAAACTCAAACTCAAACACTCGCACATAAAGAACTGTCTTCTGCACTTGTAATACAATATACTATTTTTAAACATGATAAATAATAACGAAGACATTTTATCTAATTTAATATCGAAGGTAGTACAAATAGTACCGAATATAGTACAAAGAGAAGTAAAAAAAACATTACGTTTTCAAAAACTACAAACATTAAAATTGCATGCACACACAAGCAATTTTCTACAGGAGGGAATTAAATAAAGAAAAAGGAAAAATACATAATACTTTTACGTATATAATTAGGTATTCAAAATGATTAATTTACCAAAAAGCATTAATTTATATTTATTTTTATTTGCTACTGTGCTCAGCTGTAAAAAATAATACAATCATATATTTACTTGCGTGATAAACTTTGTTTTACAGTATGAATTATTATATTGTATATTTTTAGGTATTATTTAAATTGTGAATTCATTTGCTTAAAGTTGTAAAACATCATAGCAGCTGAAACAGTGAACTTTAAGATCCTTAAACCCAATCTATAATTTACAGCGAAATTCTCAGAAAAAGCCAACGTTACAGGTTTTAACAAACTTGACAGAAATATTGTATAAATTCGCTTGTTCTCTTGATTCCAATTATACCAAGTGAAATTCGACGAGACGATCAAATAAAAATTTTCAAACTAAAAATTATGAATAATAAATTTTCACGTCAAGTTATTTAACATTGTTTTTTTATTACTTCTTGTTCCATCATTTCTCCTGGAATTAAATAAAGCATTAATGTTGCTTCAAAAGTAAATACTGATACTATTGATCTCCCAATTCCGAAATGTTTTACATAAGTTTCCTAAAATAAAAATATTTTCGGTTACATTGATTTAAAAATAATTTTACAATAAATAATTATGAACAGAGCAAATTTGTAATTTACCCCCACAAAAGAGTAAACTATAAATACAGAGAATAAAGTTCCTCCTATTGCCATAATTGCAAAATATTTCTTTGACAAATCTTGAAAATATCGAACGAATCTAAGAAAAAATTGAAGTACAAATTTTTATTCTAAAAACAGAAAACTTAAACACACCCCAATAACTGTTTATGATTTTCAATTAATAATATCAACTTCTGTTTAATTTTTGATTGGTAATTTTTGTTGTAAATCGTTGTTTTCAAGTCCTCTTCAACAATGGTCTGCAGAATATAACTTGAATATATTTTCAAAATCATTCTTATGTACAAAATATTGTATACAAAATAATATCCAATAGTTATCATAAAATACGTTAAGATATTAGCCACCAAAAAACATGAAAGAACATAAACATTGTACAATACTTGAGGGAGGTAATTTTGAACCAATTGAAAAGAATACATGAAATGGTATGCGTTTTTACTAAACGTCACAGAAGTGACATACAGAATTGAAGTCATAGTTAAAAAGAAATGGATTTTCAAACAGAACATCCACCTTTTTGCTAGTTTCACTAAAATTTGGTCAACATATTGTTCGTAATACAATTTCAATTGCAAATTTCGAAAATTATTAATATTCTCAATGCCTTCATCAAAATTATAAAAAACCAAAAAAGTGCTTGTTGTTCCCTAAAAAAGTAAATATTTCAAATATTAGAGTGAGGTATAAAAGAAAATTACGAATATCTGAGCAGATATTCCCAGTCCATTATCCAAAATCAGTTGAATTTCGAATTTTCTGATAAGTGCTACTATTTGCAACCAACTATGAACCATTACAAATATCAAAATCGTATATATTACATGCTTAGTATATTTTAATGTTGACAAATTTATTGTAAGGTAAATACAAATTGCAAAACGTCCTTATCTGAAAATTTCACATTATTATCAATCAAAGACCTATAGGTGCACTTAAAAGTAGAAACCTTTACTCTCGAACATTTTCATACGTAATGAATAATGGTGTTTGTGTTTGAATTTTATGTAAGAGAACAAAACAGTTGTTTGAAAGAAAAACAAATTTTATTATTTATTTTATTAATATCTACGTATCGTATTTTCTGTTAATCTAGGAATATGTATAGTCTTTTTAAAAATTTGTAATCAAGTTGCAAAGGAAAAATTAAATTTTATAAATTTATCGAACAATTAATTTTCATAGGTAATGAAATTCAAGGGATAAAAAATATAATATTTTACCAGAAACATTGTATATTTTAATTTCGAAATATAAACCTTAAATATGCTTTAAATCGAAATCAAATGAATCCCACTTATTAAAAGCTATTTAATGATTCCATGTTGGAATCATTAAATAGCTACGGTATTTATTTCTATGACTAAAGCGCTCACTAAAAAAGCTTTGGATTGAGGAAATTATCCATTAATCCAAATCCTGCATTGACTTGCTACATGTCGGCTTGCAAAATTAGTCGACCTTTGCAATAATACCATATACATTCATACATTCCAACCTAAGTTATCCAAATAACTACATATTATAAAAAATCATATTTTCGATAAATCGGCTGAAATCTTCCGGCCATTGTCTATAATGTTATCTATAATGAGTATAAAAATCATCCAATTCTGTTCCGGAATACTTCAATATGAAATATGTATTACGAAATAATTTGTAGCTTATTTATTCAACTAAATACACTTTCTAGTTTATTTAAAGATGTGACTTTAAATGCTTCAGAAAACTTGTGTAATTTTGTGTTTACTTATTTACATTATACATACATTATTCTTTTTTGATCCTTGATGACCGTTACGGCACTACACACGATAAACTAAAATTCATATAGAAGAATTTCAACTGACGGAGTCTGTGCCGTTTATGTGTGCCAATAAACTTAATTTTTTCACGCAGTAGCAAAATGTAAGTTGGCGCATATGTCAGATTCGAAAAATTCTGGCTTCTCATTGATTAATTCAAACTTTTTTTCAAATCAACAAATGATACGCCAGAGTTTTTCAAATTTGCTCGCGAACTTTTGCTACACGGAAAAAAATTAAGTATAGACCTTAAACCTTGAAACTTATATAAGGTGTATAACCACAGGATATCAGACACAGAAGTACAACTCCTCCTCTTTTCCATTGTTCTTTTATCTGTAAGTTTCTTCTGCGCAGCGCTCCAGGCGCATGTAAAGGAAGCAATATACGAGTTTTAAAAACTTAAAGCCTGGTACCCACATCCCAAATATAAGAATTGTAAAAACTTAAAATTAAAATAAAAAGTAAAAATAACTTCATCAGATGGTTGTAATATGTATAATGGCCATAGTGCTTCTTTTCAATTTAATCTTTAAGACGTCTGTAAACATATTGTCTTCAAAATGCAAATTACAAATGCGTCTATTCTCTAATTAGCTAAATAGGGAGCCGTTCTCTGGCAAATCCATCCGAAAAGCACTACCAAATTAAAAAACAATTTTAAATTCAAAGTTATATATTCACAATTTAAAAGATTGTAATGTTAGTTCGTACTACACTACTTCACCCTGGAAGAAGTCGCACTTCTTTGGCTGGTATTCTGTGGTTTAACCCAACGCTTATACAATCACTTTTTTTGCTTTTTTTACATACCGAGGAGGAATGAGCAACATTTGTCAAAAGCAAAGATTGCTCTCTGAAGCCGAATGTCCGAGCAATTCCTCGAGACAAAAATGCAATATCACCAAGGTGCGAATATTAATAAACATTAATATACATATGTACCTACTATTCTAAAACCAGTGGAACTGCATTAAATTAGTGAATTGCGGGTGAACTTCACAAATGCAATAAAATGTCTAGTAAAAAAAACTTGTTGCCTAATTTTGTATGAATAGAGATATTGATAGAGTTATTTTGACACCGAAATTGAAAAATGTAATTATTCAGAGATTTATGCAGTAATTTGCTTAAAATTGTAAAACATCAAAGCAGCTGAAATACTAAACTTCAATATCTTTAAACCCATATTGTAATTTATCGAAAAATTATCCGAAAAGGAAAGCGTTACCGGCTTCAACAAATTCGCCAAAAATATTAGATAAATTCGTTTATTCTCTTTATTCCAATTATACCAAATGACATTTGATGCCACGTTGATGTAAAAATTTTCAAACTGAAAAGCAACATTTTTGGTTTTGGTAAAAAAGTACTTACTGTTGAAGTTTTTTACCCCTTGTGTCAGCAATTCTCCAGAAATCAAATAAGTTAAGGCTACTGCTTCGTACACCAATAGTGAACATATTGATCTGAATCTTCCAAAATGATTCAAATATGTTTCCTAAAATTAAAAATGATATTTCTAGAAAATAGACAAACTTGCTAACCAACCCCCACAAAAGAGTATAAAATGAAGACGGAAAATAAAGTGGACGCCAATGCCAAAATTGCAAAACGTTGTTTGGAGAAGGATTGCAAATACCGAACCGATCTAAAAAATATTTGACACTTTTTATGGTTATAATCAAAACTTTCACACCTCAGTAAATCCTTGTGCTTTACAATTAGTGAAATTAACCTCCGTTTAATTATAACTTGATATTCTTGTTTATAAATAGTGGATTTTAAATCTTCTTCAGTAAGTGTTTGTATTATGTAGCTTGTATATATCTTTAAAATCATCCTTATGTACAAAGTACTTGCAAGAAGATAATAGCCGATAGTCAACATGAAGTAAAAACTTGCATTTATAACCAAACAACATAATAATCTGTAAAGTGCAAATAATATTTTTGGAAAATACGTTTGAAAAACTTTAATGGAATAATCAATATTGATGTAATTATCATTCATGATCAAAGAATTTGCGTAAAAAACTGATATGATAAAATAAAAAAAATGTATTTTGATAAATAGCGTCCATTTTCTTCCAAAGTCCACCAAGAGTTTATCAACATTTTCCTCATAAAATAAACTCTGCTGCAAATTTCGAAGATTTCTGATCTTGATAGTTCGTTCGTCTAAATTGTAAATTGTTATAAAAGTGCAAGTTAGTCCCTGAAAAGGGAAATAGACAGTCACCAGAAAAAGTTTGGCTATTGAAAATTACGAATATCTGAGAAGAAATTACAAGTCCATTGTCCAAAATCTGTTGAATGTTAAATTCTTCAAGAAGTAGTTTACATTGATATAGCAGATGAATAATTAAACAAATCATTGTAAAATGAATGACACGTTTAGCATATTTCCATGTAAATATATTTGATGACAAGTTGAAGACGAATTGTAAAACATCGGTATCTAAAATACTATTATCATTATTACCTTATCAAAAATATCTGGCAATACAACCTTTACTCTTCAACATTTTAATGGAAAATGCATGTTCCTTGCTTTAATTTTTTTATTGAACTCAGTATACCTATTTAATGGTTTGAAGAGCTATTAAAAATTCCTCCATCAAAATTTATTAAAGGAAATGCGAACCGCAACCATTATCTTTTTTTTAAATGACTTTCGATTCAAAAAAAACTAAAACTTGTAAATTGAGTATAGTGAATTTTTTATTATTAAAAAACCCATGAATTAAATGAAATTCATTTATGATTCTTCATATTGGAAAGCGATTGAAAATTATTCATCAATGTAAGTAGATATATATGTATAATTTCCCCTTCGGTTACTAATAACGATTCTATCCAAACAGCTGTGATATAGGTATGGTATATTGTCTCTATCACATTATAGAGGGAACTCTTGCTAGAGGTGGAGAAACATCGATAGTGGTTCCCATCGATAATTATCGATATTTGAGTGGTTGACTATCGATAAACATCGATAGTGACCGATAGTTTTAAAAATACACAAAAATGTTATAATTTCAGTTTTTATTTAATTTTTGAGTCAAATTTTATTCCGTATATTCTAGTAGTCAATGGTTTTTTGTTTATTGTTTGTTAATTGCTATTGTCAATATTAAGTACGTTGGTCAATATAAACTCACGTACTCTTTTTAATATTTATTTACAGATTATGGTCTTCTTCACTCAGAACCGGGTCGTGCATTCTTCTGTTTTACAATTTCATGTGAGACAGAGACAGGGGTTTGTATATTACAATGTAGTGCACAATACATATTTTAATTACATTATATACATATATTACAATTTTAAATGGTAATGAGACAAGTAAAATTATATAAATTTATTAATTTAATTGTTTAAGATAAACAATTTTATTTTTTTACATCTATTGATTTTATATTTTTCGGAGATAATTTTTGGTAATTGATCATTTAAATTAATGGTATATTTTTCATTTAAAATTTCCTGATGTGTTTTACTAATTGTATATAAACAAATTAAAAAACTTCAATAAAAATATTATCTTGACATCATGTGTTGTGCATGTATTTGTACAAATTGTTGTGGTGTCGGATTGTTATTGGAAACACCATGTCCCCTTATTGAATTAAAAATTTGTCAAGATGATCCTGGTTGAAGTTTCGCAAACGAAATTATAATCTCCTTTTAACTCATTTTAGTTCTTTTATCTCTTATACATTTCATACTGTTTAAAAGAGCAATCGTGCTATCCAAAAACGACAGGTATGGAAAATTTTATGTTAAAGCTTGTCGCAGTTCTTTTCCAGTCTTGTAATTAATTTGAGAACTATTGACACAATCAAACAGTTTATCAAAAATAATATGAACGCTGTTCTTGGTCAACTTTCAGGGTTTCCTTAGTCACTAAAAAAATATCAATTATCAGACGGTAAGTAAATTAAAATTATTTCTAAATACCAAATTTAACTATCCTATTCAAAGTGGATGCTACCCCGAGGGAAAACACTTGTGCAGCATGTTTCAACTTCATCTTCTTTATTGATTCTGGATAAATATGTTGGTTTGAGAGTTTAAATCACATTATACTGATAAAATCATTTCCAATATCCAATTTATATATGTAACTTGATTATATATTGCTCCAATGCTATCATCAAGGCCTCATCACTTATTGTACTCATAAATTGCACATTAGAATTCACGAGATGATTCCTGAATTGTTTCAACAGAAGAGGGGAATCAACGAATATACATTAGGATCGTATAGTAGAACAGCTTCACATCCATTATCCTTGTTTCCGGTTTTTTGGACCAATGCGCCAGTCGTGTGCCTCGGTATCTTTTATTAATAAATTTACAGCAGTTCTATTGGCCCACATTTGATTGCACACTGTTGCATCTTTCAACCCTTTTTAGCCCAATGTTGTTTTTACTTTTGGGCAATGCCTTTCCACATAAAGACATCAACAAATCAACTATATTTTGTACAAAATAAACGACTAAAACAAATAAATGTAAACTGTAAATTTTAAAATGACTGTAAATGACTTGTTAGTTTTACAATCTAAAAGAAGTTTTTCTTCTAATACGCGCTTTATAATACATACCTAATACATATAGGGTGTTCCATTTCAAACTTCCCGCCGCAGAAATCTAAAAAACTGGTGGTCAGAAAATTTTGAAATTTTGGCTGTAAGGGTAAGACATAGAGGCTGATCGACTAAAAATATTCTCAAAATAGTGGCACATCTGGTTATACCGGAAGTCGGAACTAACTTTGTTATTTTAAATAGAACACCCCATTTTTTATTTCATTTTTGGATTCCTTATCAAATTTTAGTATGACTTTATGTAGGATACCATATCTCTAAAATTTAAGGTTTTTGAGATATTAATTATTTTATGTCAAATTTTTGCTTTTGCAGTGTTTTACCAAAAAATTTGTAACATGAGTCAGAATAGAGATATTAAGCTGAAAGTTGGACTGAAAGTAGTCAGAAAGCTCAGCTACAATACTGTCTAATTGCTTTTGGATT
Source organism: Silvanus unidentatus (assembly GCA_963930825.1). Lineage (NCBI taxonomy): Eukaryota > Metazoa > Arthropoda > Insecta > Coleoptera > Silvanidae > Silvanus > Silvanus unidentatus. Next base: position 12,834,717 of record OZ005762.1, read on the forward strand.
TCTGATTATACAGGGTGTTGTTATAACCAGTTACATTTGCAGCATTTTTAAAGTAGAATAACTTTCTTATTTCAAATGGAACACCCTGTATTTTTTTGTTTTGTACGATAGAAAATTTAATTCTGAATCGAATCTATCGAAACTATGTTCCAAGAATATAGTTAAATAACTCGATGTTGATGGTTGATTTTTCAAAATTTTCTTTTTGCCCATTGTAATCCCAATATCCTATCTACAATGTATATTGATTTTCTCTCCATAAAATATTTAAGTATTCTCTTTACGTAAGAACTTCAAATCTATTTTCCGTAAAAGCTCTAAAGTCGTAAGATGTTAGCTGTAACAAATAATAATTAAAATGCTTTCAACTATTAAAAAAAAGTTGGCTACCTACTTACCCTCACTGTGGAAATTGCAGCATGCAGTAGCGACAAGCGTGTGAAAATCGTCATGTAAAATCGAGCAGACGACAATGATATTGGACTAATTGCACTTCTTGGTGCAATGGGAAGACGGAAGATATCTGAGCACCCTGACAAAGAGATTGTTAAAAATTTGTAATTGGTTTACCAAAGGCACAAAGTAACAAAACTTCAAATTAGAGTGTTTTTTGTAGCTGCACTTGTACCTATTCATTTCTACAGTTTACAACAAGGGATCGCAATTTTTTTACACAATCTTTCGTTTTTATACTCGACGATATAGTTATGAAATGGTAATTTGACAATTTTAAAAAATTTGAGAAGTTATAGAGTACATTTTGCACAGTTGGTGATCATCATATGGACGGATTTACCGTTTTTACATTCTCTTACTTTAGCAAATAAGTAAATAAGAGACAAATAACTTTCTTGATAATTTCGTTTTTGTAGTGGAACATGACAAATTCAGCTGTTTTATTTATGTACCTAGGTTAAATAGATTTTATTAAGAAGAAAAAATTAGTTGTTGATTAATTTTATTATATTACAGTTTTTAATTATCAATTAATAGCAAATATTCGTTAAGGTGGATTTTAATTAAACCTACGTAATGTGGTTCATCTTTTTTATGAAATTTATTATAAATTTGAGTTTAATAAGTTCTTTAGAGACAAATCTATAATGTATTTATTGATTTTATCAAAATTGCCTTATGAAAAAATCAAAATTTTATTTATAAAAAAACCGTTTTGTATAGCAGTGAAAATACCCACCTGATGCCCACTTATTCAGCTTCGGTGGATAAGCTTCCAGAATGCGGTTGCCAGCAGTTAAATGGATGAAAACATTTTACCATTAGGGTTAGACAAATTTTGATTTTTCAAACATATATTGTATGCCATTCATTCATCATATTGTATAGTACATATTTTTTCTTCCAAGTACAAAGTATAGGTATTAGAAACGAGTTTACCTATAATGTTTAATTGCTTAATAAATTTTAAAATCAATATAGGTGATTACAGATTATGTGTGTATTGTTGATTAAAAATAAAATTACTTATAATTACAATAACTTCTTTGGGCGAAACTAATCATGGCTTAAACATAACAATTTACAATTTCATAAAACACAATTTATAAACAAAATTATAAATCGACAAAAATCTTGGCTAGAGAAAAATAACAAAATAGGTACACATATAGCTGTTATCTAAACTGTAACTATTACTCACTATTATAAACATTAAATTTGTGTAATTGTTTAATTATATGCATACTTATACAAATTATGCAAATAATTGAATCGGCCTTTTCAATAAACATTTAATTAACGATATAAAAACTTTTTCATTTTTTTTACTGCATATGCAGTAAGATAACCATGCAAACAGCAAATTAATTTGTTTTAGTGTCAAGAAAATTTTTACAATTTCACCAACATATTTTGAATTAATTTTATTCAAAATTTGTGGAAGTTCATCGAGATATTCGATTGAAACTACAATCGATATAGAAGTGTATTCTTAATTCACCTCACGACAAATTACAAAGTCGTAGACAAACATAATAACATATGTAGGTAGACAACAATTGAACAGGGTACCCAATTATTAAATTTCAAATGATGGATTCAGTAAGTTTTCCACTATATTCTCACAAAGCCAGACTTAGGATTCAGTCTCTTGAATGTTTCTATCCCTCATTATTCCTGTACGGCATAATGTAAAAGTAGGTATTTCCAATTCCTCGAATTCATTTTCAGCGAAAATTTGTGACCATGAAATTAAAGAATCCCTTCGGCCAGTGCTATTGACTTGTGTGTCAGACGACGTCGTTTTTATATTTGTTTTTTGATCAGATGATGAAGTATTAAAAGCACGATGAAATTCCAAACGGAATTCAACTAAAAGAAAATGTAATTATTTCTACATATGTAATTCCCATGTTAATTTGTATGTTAATAAAACGAAGAATGCTTAAGAGCGCATAATTCAAAATATTGTCAATTTCATTTTAATGTAAGTATTAATGTAACATACATGTACATATACATTATGGTGTAACATTGTGAAGCAACATATACCTACTTAAATCTTTTAGAGAATAACAAAGAATTGAAGCTTAGAAATTTTCCTATGAGTATCTAATTAAAATAGAGCAGTATTTTTAAGATATTGAACTTTGCCTCAACAAGGGGTTGTTACTTAGCATCGAACTATTCCTACGCAATTTTTATACCCTTTTATGTATATATGTATAATGTGTAAGAAAAGTGAGTATATTACAAAAAACAACTTACCACTCAAAAAGTTGTAGATAAACGGCTTCATCGCTTTATTTAAATGACAAAAAAAATGTGACATCAACGTAAATATTTGATTGTATTCTTGTAATTCATCGTTCGACAACGTTAATCTACAAAAAAAATTAAATATAGTAAAAACTGTAATTGATTTTATTATTTTTTAAGTACAACAATTATTTTGTAGGTAAATGCAAAGAAAATAGAAATAAACAATGTAAATTACCTTATTATGGCAATTAGATGAATGGGAAAATAACAAACAGCAAACAAACTAACCATCACCAATAGGATGTTAACGTCTTGCATTTTCTTTTTAGTGAAAGCATTCTCTTTCGTTGGCGATGCATGTGTTAAATGACTGCAACCAGCGACAGGATCTGAAACAGGTTGATTTGGTAGTCGATGAAATGTGCGTGGAAATTAATAGCAAAGGATTTGGTGCGTTTGATGAATAATACCATTACAAAATTGCTGTATATTATTGATATACCAAGACTCAAAAAAATATATGAAACTTTTAATGAATAATAGAAATTCAATTAGAATTTCGTAAGGTAGACAAGCTGTTACACATTTGCGTGATTGCGTCATAATATACCTATTTCAGGGGGTTATTCCTGAGGGAATTTTAAAAGAAAAAGTTTTTATGAACGTATGTGCAAATTCTCAGAGATACAAGATGTTAAAATTTTAAAAGAAGGTTTTCCTTCTATACACCTTTATTTTAATAGTGCCAACTTAACCATTTAAATTGTCTATTATCTCTTGGTTATTTTATAATATCCTTTAATCATGAAGAATACATTTCCAGAAATGGCAAATATTTCCTTTATGTAATGCTGTAAATAAACATAATATTAAGCAGATCATGTACCTAATTATTCCAAATAGAAAGGCGTTTTTCTCGAAAATCATCCAAGTTACATATGTACCTACAAGAAAAACACAAGAGACTAAATTTTTAGAAAACTCTTTAGAGATCAGTAATTTTTACTTGTGGACCCAAAATAATTATCATTTTCGTAAAATTTTGACAAAAAAGCTCGGTTCCACCTCATTTTCGCCACCCCCCTATAGGCTTTCTTCGAAAAGAAATATTATTGTGACAAACCATAAAAAGATGCAAAAACCCACACTGAATTTTATTATTAAGGTTTTTTAATTTTTGAGATAATTAATAAAAATGATTATTTTTCTGGCACGCTGTGTCTCTGTAGTGAAGAGGTTTTTGACAGAGATTCATAAAGCGAACGCGTCCTTATGCCCTATTCGCGGAGCGATAGAGCCTCCTAGTTCAACTTAAATAATATAAGTGAAATGTCAAAAGAAAAGCTCTTTTTTTCATTTAAAACACCCTCAGGAATCACCCCTGATATATTATGATAGATTTACGTAACCGTAACACCCTATGCAGTAATTAATAACTCAGAAATTTAGAGCTGTAACTAATAGGAATCCAATTTTCTCCAATCCAACCAATTTCACGCTAATAACTGTAGGTAAATTTACAAATATATGATACATTTATTACGAAGCAGGGATTACAAGAAAACTTTGTCAATTAGTTGACTGATGTTTAATGGGTATCACATTGTTTGCCTGTTAAATATGCATACGGTTTAAATACAAAATCCACCCATTATATCCAAGTTTTCCAATTTAATAATTTCATATATTTGAGTCTTTAGGATTAACGAATTAAAGGAAAAGTTGACACAGCTAATATAAACTTAGAAACATCAAAAAATGATATAAACTATTTTTACCAACTCTAAGTTGGACTACATTGTCTAATAGTCTTCTGGCAGCTTTTCTAATCAGCGTGAAACAAATCAACATAACAAGTAGAGGAATTAAATAAAAGAACAACACTTTAGTAAGTGTAAAGATGATGTTCGTTTTGAGATCATTTGAATACCATGCCATGGTACAATGTTTAGAAAAATTCTGTACAACATCGTCCATTTGTGTAGTAGTCTGAGTAAACAAGACAGATTTTGTAATTTCTGGAAAAAAGATCAAGACAAATATTATTTATTTATATCGAAACACTATGGTGAAAGCTTGTGCCCATTTGAATTTTATTATTTTTATTTATCACAAGACCAATTACAAATATATTACCTAATAGAAGAGCTAAAATCCAAATGGACACAATAGCTATTAATGCGTGATCAGTTGTCAATTTATACTCTTGGGGATGGCAAACTGCATACCAACGATCGAGTGAAATGAATATGTGTGTGAATACTGAAATTGTCATTGATATTTCCTGAAACACAAATATTCAAGAAGGTTTACGATATTATCACTACTTTTAGATACAAAATACATACAAAAAGCTTTATCCTAATTTATTTATGCACCTTTAGTTGGTTTAAAGAATTTTTCAATAGGAAGGAGAAAACTTTGAAAAAGCACTGTCTTATAGGTACTTAAAGGACTCATTCTATAAGCACAGTTTAACTGAATTTATTAGTATTTAAAAAAAATAATTCTTTGAGAATCTTGTAAAAGAAGAAAAGTCTTCAGATATGCTTTATATATAAGTTTTATGCTTAATAAGCTTTTTATTATGATTTTTAACAATATATTTCAAGTGTTCCTATTATCGTGTGTAATTCTATTGTTAGAAACTAAAATTCCTCGAAGACTTGAGTTACATATGTAAATATTCTAAGAATCTGTGATTCTTTATGTATAAACAAGCAATTTATTTCAAATAAAAGAGCCTTTAATCTATAAATATAAAAATAAAAACGCGCATTTTCTAATCTTTATTCTTATAATAATTCAATCAATATTGTAAAGGATCGCAAGTCGGGTTTTCGCGTTTAAAAATGCCGCTTTATATAATTTACCCCACATACCTAAGCAATTTCTGCATGACAGAAAACCGAGGAAAAAAATTAAATGTCCCAGCACTAGAGCGAACACGTTAAAAGTGTTGTTAGACGAATTTAGACATTTGTTAGTAACAATTTGGAATTTATTCATCTTGGTGAGTACTGCATTTGTTAAATTTTATTTCATTGCCAATTGATTTGTTTAATATCATGCCCGATATTTTATTGTATACCTACTCGAGATTAATTTGTACTTTCTTTGTACTATTATAATCGGTACTATTTGAACTTCCTTCGATATTAAAGGAGGCAGAATGTCTTTGTCATTGTTTATCAAGTTTTAATCAGAATGTTTAACATTTTACTGTAAATTTTATTATAAGATGCTCCTGACAAATTTGTGTTGGTATCGCTTTTTATTTTATATGTATTACAGGTTAGTAGTACATTTTATTTCTTTTCATTAAATTGCAATAAGTCTCTTGCGAGAGGATTGCTTGTTACCTTGTTGATGGGGACGCCTAACACTCATCAGGACGCTGATGGGATTTTTTAAATGTTTTCAACGCATTGAGCGATTTTAACAAAACTAAAGTCCATTAGAGGATCTTAATCCGATAATAGTATATTGTATTACAAGTGCAGAAAACAGTTCTTTATGTGCGAGTGTTTGAGTTTGCGACATTCGCTTCGCTCATGTCGCAACAAACACGAGCACATAAAGAACAGTTTCTGCACGAGATAATACACTATACTTTATCCTTGACCACACAAAATCACTAAAAAACGCTTGATTATCCATATACAAAGTTTGACATTAATTTTTCATTTGCGAACTGAATCACAGATGAATAATTACAGAGATATTTTTGTGATTCAAAAGTAGAATAATATATGGCATAATATTTCTCAAATGTAAAATTCTATTTTTTTGGTTACAATAGGAATTATATTGACAAATATATTATAAATGTTAAATAATATGTCAATTTATCGATAATTGTAAGTTTATTTTTTATATTTTCTGCTTAATAAATTATTCAAATTGAAGTGATTTTAATTAACGTGTTTGACGTTAAATTGCGACTGTAGATAGTGACACGAGGTGTAGCATAATATACCATTATGATACAAGTGCGCAAAGTAAAATTTTGCAAACAAAAATCGCATTCATAATCAAGCATTTTCTAGTGTGGTCGTAGATAAAACTATTTAATTACAATATACAGTATATCACGCAATTTTACTAATTTAATTTTTTTAAATTTGCATTGGTACTCACTTAATTATTTTGACTAACTCTCACTTTTATTCTCTTTCAATTGGTCTACTTTACCTTGGAACCTGGTCAACGATAACTCTTGTTTTTTAATTCTTTTCGTTAATATAATTTCAGTAATAATCCGGGTTTGTATCGTTACAATATTTATTACTAAATATCACTACTAGTACAAGGTAATTAATTTTGATATCAAAACGTACAAGTTCCTGTCACATTTAGGAATTAATTTTTGAAACAAAAAATTTTACAAAATATAGTATATTCTCGAGTATATTATTGTTTAGCTATTAGTGTAGAAAGAAAAGAGTAGATACTTTTGTGCGAGTGCTATAAGAGAATGCGTGGCATGAGCGACTATACTTTAATTACATATCTAGGTATTTCTTTATACGTATACGCCCGAAATGCACAGTTGTGACATTATTCAACCCAGAAATATAATCCATTCAAAGTATTTCTTTACTGTTCAACATTGAATTTGTTTTCGTTTCTAATTAGGTATAATATACATACATACCTATATGTTTGTATTAGATATAATATATATGATATAATATGTCTTTATCTATTTTGATGTCATAAAGTGTTCATTATTGTTCTCAACTGGCCGCCATTACTCGACGATAATAAAATTTATAATGCGATAAAATGAAGTGCATTTTTTAAATTTGGTGTTGGTTGATCTGACGTTTAACATTTTAAAATTCAAAAATTTGGCAATAAAATAACCTAACTCTTACATCATTTTAGGAAAACCAACATAAAATTTTTTTTATTAAAATAACTAAATAATTTATTTAATTAAAAAGCACTATTTTCACCAAAATAGATCAAATTGCGTAAAAAACTCATCGCGTAAGGCATTTTACTGCAATCGTGGATGGTTCCCGCTTCGCCGGACATAATGACATCCACTCATGCAGTAAAATTTGCCTTACGCAACTCGTTTTTTAATATACTATTAACAGTTTGGTTATATACCTTAGGTATATAGGTGTTTCTTTTTTTAAATTAAAATCAAATTTATATTCTAGGACAAAATTGTCGTTTGAACATTTAAATAAATTAAAAATAATGTAAAATAAAAAAATCTGAAATAGTATCAAATTTCATACACTTCTGTACAGTTTAGAAAAGTGTAGAAACCTTTGTTGCAAATTGAGAATATTATTATAGGAATACATATGATTGTTTGATGATTGTAGATAGGTATACAATGTGCTTTCAATAATAAATAAGTTTTCACAACATTTCGATATGGAAAATATCGAGGAAAGGTTACAACGAAACCCTCTGATTTCTTAACATAAAATGTAGCAAATGCAAAGCGACAAATAAACCGTACCTTAAATAGGGTAGTTTTGCAAGGGAGAAAGCACATTCGATGTAAAACCCAATAGAAGCCGCAACAAATTTAATCCCAGCTACAACGATTCAATCCACGTGTACGCCGACAAAGAATCCAAGTAAAGTACTTTGTGGTAGCGGCCTACATTCCTACGACAGAAATTTTGTACTGAAGTCCTGAAACTACAAGATTTATGCATCTTAATCAAGTTCCAAAAATAGATAACATTGCATTAACAATCTACGGTATAAATTGCACTTACCTGTAAAGAGTGAATGATTTTACAGAAAATTTTGCCCATATACCATATATGTGTGATATCCCAAAGAATTGATGCTGGCAAACAGACTGTGAGGACCACCATATCACTTATAGAAAGATTAAAAGTAAAATAATTCCTAACGTTTTTCATTGAGTGGTTTTTGTAGATAACTAGGCATATCAAACAATTACCAACATTTCCAATAACAAAAACCAGCGCATAGAATATAATTATGGTCCATGTAAGCAGATTCGTATAAACATACACTTTATATCCATTCGAATTTGTAATTGTATTGTTAACAAATTTACTCATATGTGAATCATTGTTGTTAATTGGGTTTAATAAATTTCCAAATGTGTTCAATTCTTGATTCATGTCAAATTCTTCTGTTCACTGTCCTTATATTCAAATTAATAACTAAGTTGGCACATGAATTCGGATACGATAATTAAACTTGATTTTATGGAGTTTTGTGTCGCAATTTACGGTCTTTTGTTAGTTAAAATATACTTTTCAATATACGAAAAGTGGTTTGCTTGATCCTATGAGGCATGATCAAATTGCCAACAAAATTACAAATTTGATATTATGCTTATGACGTGGAAAGCTAGACAACAAATTGTTACCTTAAACTAATAGCGATTTAATGAGTTTTCTGAACAAAAGTTAAATTTGAATTAGTGAAAAATAGGATGTTGAAGTATTTGATGTAACATGAAATTTTCTTTTCTGGAAAGAACAATTTTAATAACAATATTATTTAGATATGTGAGTAAGGTGAATAATAGCTATATATTTATTGGAAATTTATTAAAATAAAACATTCTACATGTAACATGCGAACTGAAATTAGTTATTGTTGTGGTAACTTTGTAAAATTAATTAGAATAAAATTGTATCTGTAATACTTGTAATTTCTTTTAATTTTATTATTTCTAGTCTATCATTAAATCCTCATAAAATTGCAAAACTTTTTTTTATTGTATCGGCAATATACTGGATTAAATTTACTGCATAGAACAAAATGATGTCATGATGGTGTCCATGAACAAGTCACAAGGTGTACATGTAAAATGTATAGAATTTAAAATGTGCTATATAAGTGGGTGGTGCTGAAAGACTGCCCAAAAGTTCCCAAAAACTCTGTATATGTATGTATGACTAACATATTGGTAGTATTATTAAATTGGAGAGCTAAATAGTATGTGTAAAACGATGAATGAATTTAAAAGGACGAAATATGTTTTCATGTAAATTTGGTTTCGTAGCCGGAATATATATTTAAACATTGTAATTTTAATTAAACAAACTTTTTTCCAATAAATTGTTTATTACATACATACTTAAAAACAAAAATATGCATCTTTTAGATTTATGTAAACAAAGATTTAAATTCCAAAAATGAAACGATTAAAGGCTAACTTACTTTTCAAACTTAAGAAAGAGGGTTCGTTTTTATTGTTACTTTAACTATTAATAAAAATTCTTTTTCAACACATTTGTCTATTTGAAATATATTAGGATAAACGTTACGCACATAATAAACGTTAGATTTGTACTGACGATTTATGATGAATTTCGTACACTGAACCAGAGTAATGAGCCCACGCTTTTTTGCAATCAGGATATCGGAAACAAATTACCCACCTCTATAGAGTAGAAACGTCTGACTGAAGAGATTGTTGATAGTTATTAGGTATGTTTTCAATACCCCACCCTTGTCCTAAGAAGCAACAACATTTTTTAGGTTTGAGAAAGTCTAAAAATAAGAATAAAGGTCTGTAATTGCTATTTGCATAAGAATTTACCTACAAAGGCAGACTTTATTTACACAATGAATAATTAAGTTGCACTTTGTAGTTCAACATGATATTGTATCTATGACTAATTGGGCCTCTTACTATATTTATAGAAAAGAGCCGTGATGTCATATTGTCATTTGTGTCATTTGAAGAGAAAAGACTATACATATGTATATTAATATAATGAATGGCAGATTTTTGCTATTTAAATAGTATATCACTAAAAGTCTAAATTATAAAGATATTCTTGCACAGTAATTAGGTAAGTATCAGTACATTGTTTTCCAAAAATTGAATAACTACACTTAAACTTTTCCTAAAATTAGCAACTTCTCGCTTTAAAAAGGACGCCGATTTGGATTTTTTTTAATTAATTTGGACCATATTTGACTTATATCTCATAAAGAGCAACACATTTTGTATAACTTTAACATATATGTATGTATATTTTTGAGTGTTATTTCAAAACATTGTGTTTGATGAGGAATAAGGAGACATTAGTGGTTTACTTCCTAAATCTATTTGCAATTATTTATAGGGCTCGCTCTGTGTACACCGAACATCCAACCCTAAGATCCAACCAGGCCTAAGATTTGTCTATTCTCTCTCGCGCCCTGTCTATACTACCTGTACAGACTAAAAAGATATACATATTTGCTGCGGTCAATGTGCGAAATGTTTTGTTTCGCGTTTGTGACGTTTTATATTTAGGTCGACGGCAACGTTTGGGTCAATGATGCGCTTCTGACCCACTTTTTAAAATCTAGAAGAAAAAATAAAGCAAAGTAATTTCATTAAGTAATTATTAAAAAAATAATATATGATGATAATAGTAAACATATTTAAATCTATATTTTATTAAATATTACTTATTTGGTAGGTTATGTATTATTTCCTATAAATGATTTATTGTTATTAAAGAAGGCACTTATAATTTATATATTTTTTCACAGTTGCTTGAGAACTACTTAGAATAATTCAATCTTTATCCGATCAATATCTGACGTAATAACTCCAGAATTTCCAAGATTTTCGGTCACAATTTTGAACTTAGAAGTTGAAAAATCGACAGAAATCAAATGAAAGTTCCATTTGTAAATAGAAACGGAATAGAGGATTACATAAAGAGACAAATGTACCATTTCGCCAAAGTTTGTGTACAATTTTATTCACAAATAGAAATAATGGGCCCATAACATGACACCCTTAAGTGTGTTTTTTTAATTAATCAAAAAATTGATTTTGAATCAATTTTGAGAAATTGGAAATCGGGAATCAGGTCAAAATTTCCGAGATATAACATCGAAAGTAAGAAGTTTTAAGTCGGAAATCGGATCTTCCCAAAAGTGATGTCACAAGTGTGAGTCTCTGAGATGTGACGTGGAAAGTTAGATATCGACAATGGAAATTTCCATGGTCAGACGTAATTAATTACTCAGAATTTCCGAGATGTGACTTTATAATTAAGAATTCGGAAATCAGAAGTTCCACCCGGGCTTCCGTACGTTTGTCTTAAAAATTAGATCGTGAAAATTGTCAATTTTTGAACAAAATGTCTATAAGAAAAAAAAATAAAACAATACAAATCCGACCTGTTGTAGAAAACTAGCCACTTCATGCTTTGTATGAGCCATCCATGTAAGATTGCTTTGAGTGTCTTTAAATAATTCAACAAAATAAAATTTTCATCTGATTTCTGTTTGTCAATAAGCCATAATATTTCAAACTTCCCCAATTGTATGTATATTACCCAAATGCGATTACTTATTTATTACATAAAAACAATTTGAATTCAAACAAGCGTAAGCCCTATGCCTAAGCATAAAAACCTATAATTTTTGGCGAGCCTTTGTTGAAATTTTATAAAAGTTGTTAAAAAATTTCAAAAGCAAATGAACCAGTTTTACTATTACATATAAAATGTTCTAGAATTCAGTAGGATATTCTATTCAAATATTCGCTAGTGCATATTTTTGACTCATCCTATACAACAAATTTCAAAAACGCTGACAAAATTACAATGCGCTAGACCAAATTAACGCGATACGATAAACAAGTCATTATTAAATTTAAAATGATATATTCAGTGAGTTTTCCACTTATTAAAAACATAGATTTATAATTCCGACTCTAACATCTAAAAGTCTATATTTCTCATTATTTCATTACGACTTAATGCAACAGAAATTAAAGAATCCATTCGCTAAGTTCTCTTGACTTGTGTGTCACGCAATCTTCTTTTTATACTCGTTTTATTATCAGGTAATAAATTATTAAAAGCACGATGACATTCTCCACGTAATTGAGCTGAAACAAAATGTTATTATTTCTATGTACCTACCTATAAGTAGACACATGTTAATAGGTATTCTAAGATATTAAAAAATAATTGCTTATTCAGAGGAGATATTGAAATTATCTAGATGTATAGTCAATTTCAATTTAATATAAATAGATATCCCATATCAAATGAGGGAAATTCTTGGAACCTATAATATTATTTTATAATACCTGATGTAACTCATTCTATAGGTATACGTCCAATACAGGCGTATTTTTAACTTTGATCTTTGGCTTTATGAAAAGTTAGGGGTTGTAATTAGCACCAGATTTTTTCAATCCTGTAAGGTATAATACGCTTTCTGTAGGTATTTGCCCATAGTCTGTAAAATGACAATAAAAGTGATTGATGATTTAGGTATTAATAAAACTTACCATTTACATGTTTGTAGAAAAACGGGTTCGTCGCTTTATTTATATAGTTTGGTTTAATGTCTGGTATAATTCATTTAATTTTTCGTAAGACAGAGTTAATCTACAAAATGCAAATGTAAAACAAGATAAAAATTATTAAAACCATTACTTATTGAGTAGTACGGAAATTAAATGAATTGGAAACTAACAAACAGCAAACAAAGTAGGTAACCGAAATCAATAGAGTTTCAACGACTTTCCTTTTTATTTTGAGTGACAACATTCACTTCCATTGTACGACTGCAACCATATACATCTGGATCTGTAGCAAGTTTAATTGGGTGATTGACAAATATGCGTAAAAAAATTATAAACAAAACGTTTGGGAATTTAGTGCCTTCGATGAATAACAATGGAATCACAAGGGCCAATTGCACCACAAAAATATTCTATACGCCTATCAACTCAAATGCATACCTACCTATGTAATTTAAATTTCCTTTTCGCGGAAATTTGTGTTTAAAAAATTTATTTTATTTGGAGGATTAATTTAATAGAATTCTCAATATAAAAATGAATATAATTAGTTTATTAATACAATTACAATAAGTTTAGCAACGAATAATAATTACTGCTCGATGCAGTATTAAGAACGATAATGAATTGTTCTTCCTGTTGAGTAAATTAAATGCCGGGTCTTCGTGGCGAAAACTGCAATTTTGCAGATCAGTGTTCCAAATATGGCAAATATGTTTATTTTATTAAAATTCGCGTACATTCTTCGAATGTAACTTGTATAGAAATATGATAATCACATGTAAGTATTATCAAGATAAACCAATATGTTAGAAAACACAGAAGCGTTCTCAATTAGTTGACTTATAGTCTTTTGAAATCCATTTAACTGATGAAATAAACACTCGCATTTACTAATCTCTACTCTTATCGAAATAATTAACACTTTTAATTATAGTTATAAGGTTATAAAAGGTAGGTATACTATGGAATGTTAGTATAGCTAATAAAATTGTATTCAAACTCGTAATATAAATTTAAAATTTCAAATGTATAATTTATATTACGAGTTATATAAAATTTTAATAGTATAAATCAATTAATTCAAAATTCAAACTTAAGAATCCGAAATACATTGAATAATGACACTTTTTGTCAAACAAATAATTCTGTCGCATGCATGTAAGAAGTAAACAACCAATTTTCAAAGTGAAAGAAACCAAAAAATTACACATTAATTTTGTTAACAAAAAACGTAGATTTAGTTACATCACATTCTATTGCATGTGGGATTTGATTTAACTTGTTTGAAATTAAATAGAATATCAATTATGTATAGCTATATTTAATTAGGTTGTGGCGTGGTATTGAAATTCAAGGAAATTTCTCTATAAATCGATAAATTACTTTAAATAAATAAATAATTCGTATTGAGAGCAAAAACAAACACTTTTGTCGCTTATTTTATGAAAAAAAATATTAAAAAGTGCTAAAATATTTAAAAATATTCACGTGACCTAAAGTAAACAATTTTATATGAACCCGAAATGACGTTACAAGCTCTGATTGGTCGCCAGCTTATATTTCAAATTCGAGTTGATTAGTGATGCCTGTGATTGGTCAAACTTTATACGATTCGTTCGTTTGACAGCTATTTAGATAATTTGGTTACGTTAAGGTAAATTGAAAATAAAAATTTTTATTGTTAAGAGTTTCTTAGAAAGATAATGAATATATGAATAAAAATTTGTCCAAATGATCTTCAAATTATCTTGCGAAAATAATGTCTACGAACTTTCTTAAAGGATTTTGATTCCGTTTCACAATAGTCCTATTAAAATTGATCGAATCAAAAAGCTCTTATTCTTTTAAAACTGAAAATTCGATTATTTGACAAAAATCGAGATATACTAGTGTTTTATAATTCCTCAATCACTCAAAAGTTACCATTATACATTCCGAATATTTGAACATTTTGAAAGAATTTTTCAAGATGAATTTTAATTTGTTTTTTCTAAATCAATTGAAAAGGTATAGATAGGTATTTGATAAAATTCATCACCATGTAAAATCGTTATTTTGTTAAAACTCAAACCAATGCAGGTAAGTTGTAGAATTAATAAATGCATATTTTTTAATCACTCGAATATTCTTTTAACAATGTTATTATACATGTTGGATTTATGCAATATTTGACAATTATATTTCTTAGTTATTGTCGATTATCAGACAATTTGAGCACTATATTAGAATAAGAAGTATGGATTATGCATTTCTAATATAGAGTGGCTAGTTTTAGCATTCATCGTGATAGACACTGGTACCTATTTTTTTATAATTACCAAGAGAGTTCCTCATATAGCCATAAAGGAAACTTGGCGAGCGGGAAACTGTAAACACGTGTTAAATATATATGTCAGGTATGCACCCAACAATACCTGATATTCAATCAAAGGTCAATCTAAATAGTAACGGCCACAAGTGTGTTACTTCCGTCTTGTCTGTCAAGTACGTTAAATGACCACTTTGTGTAGTGTTAATAAATACTCAATCAATTGTTATTAAGTGTTTTAAGACCGGGGGCAAAATGGGCTACTTAAGAAAAACTACGTTATATAACCAAAATGAAACGGTTTATTCCAATAATTCAAACTCAGAGATTAACATTTGTTATTAACTTTATATAATCAACTTAATTCAGATACAGAATTGCTAAATTACTTAATGATTATTAAAAATAGTGACTAACTTTAAATTCCCATTATGTCCCGTGTCCGGGGCAGTTTTACCTCGTTTTCTAGTCTTCCTTTCTTGATTTCGAACTTTTTTGGAATTGCTACGATGTTTTCTGGACTGACTAGAAACGAAGAATTTTAAATTTCTTTTTCCGGAGTCTTCGGACATTCAGTATCTGATATAGCTGAAGTTGATGAGAGAATGTACCATCAAGCTGATTAAAAATAAGAAAAGCATATCAAGAAACATGTATGCTGTTCATACATGTTTACGTATAGTACACTTCACGGGACTCAATTGACATTGCAGTAAAATGTGCCTTACGCAATTCGTTTTTTAATATACTATTACAGAAACAAGTAATAAATATAAATTCTAATTAAAAAATTTTAATTTGTTGTAAATATCCTTATAAAAAACATTACTGATGATTTACAGATGCATGGGTTTCGAATTTTCGAATTTATTATTCATCAACACTACATTTACACTATACGAAATTATTTTATATTTGATGTAGGTACAATTGTACAAACATAAAATACATTGGATACTTAGACATAAAATGTTTACAAGAAACCAACATTCATCAACAATTAATTTATAAAAATGGATTTTCTCAATTTTAAATGTAAACTGGTTTTGGTAGTATCTAATAATGACTCATTTTACTGCTTAGTAGTTAAGAAGTTATTACCCGATAAAAATAGATATGATCATACAAAATCATTTGACATACATTCACAAATATTATTTTCTTTAACGAACAGTATAAAGATGTTTAGGAGCAAAGGTATGTATTATAATTTTTATTCTTTCATACTTCAAATTTGGATTCGATATATTGGAATTTTAGAAACAAATATATTAGAAGTTTTATTTGAATTAACTATAAACCTTTGGACACAGACACATACTAGACTTGTAGTTTATTTGGTGTTTGGTGGAATCCTTTTGCATCTGCTGCTTCAAATTGGATCTATCTTACAAGATCTTAAAATACAATCCATCTTGGACAATGGCGTTATAATATCTTCTTATATTTATGTAACACTAGAATACCTAATAATTTTAACGGATCTTAAGTTTTTTTTTTAAATTTAAGTCAATCACTTGCACTGCTTTAGTTTTTAACTACACTAAAGAAGTCTCTTTGCAAATGAAGAAACTTCGAAATATTCAATTGAACTCAGACTACGACAAAAACATTGACCAGATGTTGGTGAACTTAGGAAATAAATGTTTTTTCTGGTTAAAAATCCATATGACTTTATTCATTACAATAATTCTTTATACACGATTAGTCTATTTTAGCCGGAATGATATCATCTACCTGGATTACTCGGAAATCATTGTTCAGAAGTATTTGCCAAAAATTTTATACTTTTTATATGTTATATTAAAATATGTTATTTCAATTCTAATTACATTTGGAATGCCAATAATTGCTTATTTTTACACATACAACATTTTATACATAAGAATGAATTTGAAAATTTATGTAAGTTACACACTGCAGACATTTGTTAAAGATAAATGGATAAGTACGATGCCCGAAAATGAAAGATATCAACGGTTGATTAAACAACAATTGATTTTTTTGATAAAAAAGCACCATGAGTTGTTGGGGTACGAATATTTTAATTTTAATATTACAGGTTTATACGAGAAGCAACTGTACATATGTATAAAAAATTATTTTTTAGATTTGTTCAATATTTACAATCACTAAGTAAGAAATTTTTCGCACCTATGGCTTTAGGTGGAACTTTAATTTCCGTGTCTATTGTTTACTCTTTCGTGGGGGTTTGTTTAAGACGCTTCATATTTTTCGTTGTAAATACAACTTTTTTTTTAGGAAACATATTTAATTCATTTTGGGATATTCAATTCAATATGCGAACTGCTTATTTTTGAACTAACTATAATGTTGTATTTAATTCCCGGTGAAATGATGGAACAAGAAGTAAAACAAATTTGTTTAAAATATTTTTTTTAACTTTTATTTGCAGTTTGAAAGTTTTTTCATAAATATGATGTGCAATTTCACTTGGTACAATTGGAATATGGAGAACAAAAGGATTTATATGATATTTTTATCAAACTTGTTGAAACCTGTTACACTTTCGTTCACAAAAAATTTCGCTATGAATTATAAATTGGGTATAATGATATTGAAATTTACAATTTCTTCTGTGACGATGTTTTATAGCTTAAAGCATTTGTAAGAAAAGAAATGAAAGACGTAGGCTGGTAAAAGTTAGAGTCAAAATTTAGATCTCTAAAAACAGTGCATACTTGTTTGTATTGTAGATATAAATATCCAAAAGGTCAATAAAGAAAAATGTATTTAATTGATTTTAACTTAATATAACGACATAACTTTAATCATATCTTTGTACACATATTTGACAACATCTTTTGCGAATAGGAAGTCACCATGGTTCCATCCGTCGTCGTCGATGATTTTAAAATTCACAACATTTGGTAAAATGTCTTTCAAACTCTCTGCATCCTAAAAATAGTACATTTATAAAAATGACAATATTTATTGATTTATGAGATATACTGACTTCTAAGCCAATGTTTTGATCTTGCATTGCTACAAATATTGAGACAGGAGCTGTAATTTTGCTCATATTGTAAATTGGTGGTAATGCCGAACCGTAAATCGCCAAATTTTTTAATGTGCCATGGTCATATTGCTGGAACTTTTCTAAAAAATGAAACATTTATCTCATTATTAAAAAACGAAATTGTTTGAAGAATAAGAAGAATAATCTGCTTCAAAATGTTCAAGTGATTGATTCTTCATTTCGATCAAATGTTTACCTGCTTTAATACATTGTAAGTAATGAATCCCTTGCTTTATTGCCGCATTTGCTGGCAATGTGCTATAAACTGAGTTAAACAATTCCTAAAAGAAAAATTTCAATTGAATATAGGTAATATTTCCTTGATTTACTTGATCCAATTGTTCATGATGCGCATATCCGCCAGATATATCATAAAACACTCTGCACACTATGTAAAAATATCCACTTCTGCACATGGTTTGCAAAATTGCCCGTTCAACAGCTGCCAATGGATTATCATAAATTCCAAGCATATCAGTAAATCTCTACAATAAAACATGAATCAGATAAACTTATTTAAATAATAATGTCTCTGTCACCTTCACTAGATTTGCATATGGAGCAATAAATTTCATTACAGGATGAGTATTTCTGCCCTTATATGTAGCTCCAAGAATAGTTGCTAATTGAATTTTGGCATTATACTCTGGTCGAGTGGCTCCAAGAACTAAAAATGTAGTTCCACCTTGAGAATGTCCAAAATAATGCAAT
The DNA here is from genome assembly GCA_963930825.1 of Silvanus unidentatus. Classification (NCBI taxonomy): domain Eukaryota; kingdom Metazoa; phylum Arthropoda; class Insecta; order Coleoptera; family Silvanidae; genus Silvanus; species Silvanus unidentatus. The sequence goes on from OZ005762.1 coordinate 12,853,782, forward strand.
TTCGTTTTTTTCGTTTTTGCTAAAATAAAATCAATATTGGCTGGTATATCATAAAATCCGACTTCATGAAAACTAAAATCATAAAATCTTCTTTTATTCGATTCACTAAAGTCACTATGACGATTTGAATATGTGCTGCCTCTAGAATTCATCAGCCACACATCATATCCATTGTCTGCTAATATATAGCCAATACTTCTTTTACTACTTAAAGATATAAAACAGCCACAACATGCAGTAAGGCCATGATTTAGCAAAATTGGTCTTGGATTGATTGTGGTTCCGTTTCTTCCATGAGGAATGCGATACAAACGTAAAAGATAACCGTCTGCTGTTTTTACAGTGTACTTCTCTGAAGGATAACCACGTTCTGCAATCATCTTCATCTAAAAAAATATTCAATCATTGAATTTTGTTTTGTTAAGCTTACATCATACCGGATCAAGGGTTAATTCAAATAGAAAACACTTGCCATTCTCTAACAATTGTAAAACTAAGAGGAAATTAAAGAACTTCATTATAAAACTTTTTCTTTATTCTGAATTTGGTTTATACAATTACAAATATAAATTGAGAAATGCACAAATGAAATTAAATGTTGGTGACAATGACCATTGATCTTGTCATTGATGAAATGCTGTAATTCACTTATTGGCAGGTACAAATGATTATTACCGCTAACATTGACAAATTTAGTGATTACTTGAGAATAAACATCTTTTATCAATTACATCGCAATTATTACAAATCAAGTGCAATTAACTTCAAATAAACATGTAAACCATTTGTATAATTGTTAAAAAAATCCCTTTTGTAGGTATAAGGAAAAAAAAGTTTGATTTTTTTATATGTAAATATCCTTATAAATTGTTTATTATCTTTAGATCGGTTTCGATTTATTAAGAAATCCTCTTGGGTATAAACTACAAGAAAATTAATTATTATTTGATCTTATTACTGTATGTTACATTTACTTATTTGTCAATATTATAAGCTAATTTGTTGCTTTGTCATCATATTAAAATTTGTTTGAAAAATAAATAAATGTAAATAACGTTTAACTGTGTCAACGACTAACGACAAACTGTGATTTGTTTAACGGTATATATTTCCAGTATTGAATTTAATACAACGACATCACATTAATCATATTTTTGTACACATATTTTATGACATCTCTTGCAAATAGGAAGTCAGCATGATTCCATCCGTCTTCTTCAACAATTTGGAAATTGACCACATTTGGTAAGTTTTTTCTTAACGTTTCTGCATCCTGAAAAGATTTATTTATAGAAATTTAAAGAATTGTATATTTTGTAAGATTTACGAACTTCTAAGCCCATAAGTTGATCCTGCATTCCAACAATTATCGAGATTGGAGCTGTAATTTTGGACATGTTGTACTTGGGTGGTTTTGGGGAACCATAAATAACAATATTTTTAGTTTCACCATAGTCATATTGCTGAAAGCTTTCTAATTGAAAAACCAGTGATTATTTTACTAAATGAAAAACGGTTTTTTGACAATTATTTATCTACCTACCTGAGTTAACACATTGTAAATAATGAATACCCTGCTTTATTGCCACATTTGATGGCAGCGTGCGAAAAATGTTATTAAATATTTCCTGAAAAATCCAATTTACAGTTCAAGCATTTCATTATTCTCTTAATTTACTTGATCTATCTGTTCATGATGCGCATAACCACCTGATACGTCAAAGAATGTTCTACACAGTGTAAAAAAATATCCACTTTTACACACAATATGCAAAAGACTTCGTTCAATATCTGCAAGTGGATTATCATAAACTCCAATTGTATCTGCAAAGATCTAAAATTCAAATTTATCATTCTTTATCTTTTGATCATGGAAATGAGAAAAAATCTAATCCTTACTTTCATCAAATTTGCAAATGGTGCAATAAACTTCACTAAGGCATGCGTATTTCGGCCTTCATATGTCGGTCCAATTATTGTTGCTAAATTAATTTTTGCATTATACTCCGGTCTAGTTGCTCCAAGGATCAGCAATACTGTTCCTCCTTGAGAATGTCCAAAATATTGTAATTTCGTTTGATTAGTTTTGTTTAAAATGAAATCAATGTTAGCAGGCACATCGTAATATCCGACTTCATGGAAACTAAAATCGTAAAATAATTTTTTATTCCATTTAGGAATTTTGGTATGACGATTTGCGTATGTGTTCCCTCTGGAGTTCATCAGCCATACATCAAATCCATTGTCTGCTAAAACGAAACCAAGACTTCGATTTAACGTTATGAAACATCCGCATGTTGCTGTAAGGCCATGATTTAGAAGAATTGGTTTTGGATTCGGTTTTGTTCCCGTTCTCCCATGTGGAATTCGGTACAGACTTAAAAGGTAACCATCCAAGGTAGTTACAGTGTAGTTTTCAGCTGGATAACCTCGTTCTTTGATCATGTTTGCCTAAAAAGGATGTTGACTTTATCATTGAATTTATTAACTTGGCTTATACCGGATCAAAAGTAAATGGAAGCTGAAGACCTCTTGTCTCTTCCATAACAAGTTGTAAAATTAAGAAAAAACTAAAAACTTTCATGGCGTAACTATGAATATTACATTAAAAATGTAAATATTTGCCAGTTGAATAACTCTTTATTGATTTGAATAACCCTTATTAATCATAAATATAAAGGATCATAAACACCATTAACAGAAAAGACTTGCACTACCTATGCCTATTTTCATTTGTACACTTTTATATGTATCATAATAAAGAAACAGTTTTGAAGAATTGGACTTATTAGTCAACAATAAATGTGATGTTCAAGTTGTTGTTTTGTAAATGTTAAGTACTTCTATTTTTAGATAATTGCAAGTGTCATATAAATTTTATAAAAAATAGTAGTTTAATTTAATAGTGTAATCTTAGTAATTTTTATGAAAGTGGTTGAAGTTGTGGTATGAGACCGAAGGTTAAGCGTTTTTTAAACTTCTTTTCTAACATTTGTGATAGGCTTAAAGGAAGAATAGTATTTATCAAATCTAAATGCGATTTATTTGGAATATCAATAGAATGACAATGTTTTAATTAAATCCTTGTATACATATTTATAAACTTCTCTAGCATTGATGAAGTCTCCATGGTTCCAGCCATCGTCTTCCACAATTTTAAAATGTACCACATTTGGTAACACGTTTGCCAAAGATTGTGCATCCTAAAGTATGAAATTCGTTATAAGAAAGACGATGATTTCATGCAATATTTACGTACTTCTAAGGGAAGAATGGAATCTTGTAAACCGATTACCATGGTAATTGGTGCTGTGACTGCACTTATATTATATAATGGTGCTTTTTCGGAACCATACACTAAAAGGTTTTTAGTTTTGCCATAATCGTACTCTTGGAGCCTTTCTACAATTACCTTTTTTTAGTAAAATACAAAGTAATTTTAAATTCATTAGTGATTGTTTAATGACGGAAACTAAAAAAGAAACGTTAACCTTGCTTGGATTATAATTACCTGCACTGACACATTGTAAAAAGTGAGCCACTTGTTTAATTGCTGTATTCGAAGGTAAAGTTCGAAATATGTTATTAAACAATTGCTGAAAACAGAGGCCAAAATTGTTTATGTTTCAATGTTCTATGGTTATACCAAACGCAAAGTGCATATAATTATTCAAGAAAAAAAATTACTAATTTTGTTACCTGATCAAGTTGATTATGATTTGCATATCCAGCCACAATATCAACTAATGCTCGACAAATCAAATAAAAATATCCACTTTTGCACAAATGATGTAAAACATATCGCGTTGGGGCAGAGAAAGGAATGTCATACAATCCAAATAAATCACTCGCAGTCTGGGAAAGAAAGTCAACATTGTTTTAAAAAAGATCTTTACAATTTTTTGAGAATAACCTTTAGATTACTACCAAAAGAAGCTAAAACCTTATACAAAGCATTAATATTTCTGGCGTTATACGTGACTCCAATAAGAATTGCCAATCGAATTTTTGAGTTATATTCTGGTCTAGTGGCACCAGTAATAAGATACGTGGTTCCTCCTTGGGAATATCCAAAATAAAACAACTTCGTTTGATTTGTAGCTTTTAAAACAAAGTCAATACATGCTGGAATATCAAAATAACCAACTTCGTGAAGAGAAAAGTTGTAAAATTTTGGTTTAATTGATTCGTCAATATTGACATGTTTATTTGAGTATGGGGTTCCTCTGCAACTCATTAGCCACACGTCGTATCCATTATCAGCAAAAATAAAGCCAACACTCCTTCTTGGACTAATATGCACAAAAGAAGAAGGATTTGAACCTAGCCCATGGTTCAGGAGAATAGGCATAGAATTGGTTTTTGTACCGTTTCGTCCATGGGGGATGCGATAAAGGCTTAGAAGGTATCCGTCTTCAGTTTGGACCGTGTACTTTTCTGATTTATAACCATGTTCAGCTATAATATCCATCTAAAAATTGCTTTTCTCTTTTAAATGTGATTATATAGTAATTTCAAACTTATACTGGATCTTTAACCATTTTGGACCAAGCTGACATTTCATTTATCAAAACCAGCTGATAAACAAGTATAAAATGTAGACATTTCATTATATATTTTAGTTTGGTGTTAACTATTTATTGATCTTTCTTAATGTGGTAGATAAGTACTTGCAAAGCTAAATAACTTGTGAAGCTTGCGTTATTTAGTTGGTGGTAGGGATTTTACAACAGTAATCACTGGGTAATCAAATAGGTACATCTACCTAAAGGTAATAAAAATTAACAAAAAACAATGACTTTACATAACTATAGAACGGTGTCTAATTTTCTTGTTACAACAAGGCTTGGTGCTTTTGCAAAATTTGGAGCCTTTTTTAAACTTTCTGTTGAATTTTTGTCAGTATTGAAAACAAAATCTCTCTTAAAAAATTATCAAAGATATTTAATAAAATGACATTTCTTTAAGTAAATGTTTGTACACATAAATATAAGTTTCCCTGGCATATATAAAATCTCCATGGTTCCAATTATCGTTCTCCACAATTTTAAATTTTACTACATTTGGTAATTTGTTTGCTAGAATTTCGGCATCCTTAAATATAAAGTTCTTATAAGAAATTTGATATTTTTATGAAACATTTACGAACTTCTAATGGAAGTAAAGAGTCTTGTAAACCAACCATCATGTGAATTGGGGATGTTATTGCACTAATATTGTATAGTGGGGGTTCTAATGAACCATAAACTAACAAGTTTTTCCTTTTTCCATAATCGTATTCTTGAAACCTTTCTAAAATTACATTTTTTTTAGAATTAATCAAACAGTAGTACCTACTATATTAATAAAATGTTATATATCTAATTATTTTTCATTGGTCAAAAAATTGACTTTTTTGACAAGAAAATCTAATTTTGCCATTAATTTATATTTACCTGCGCTAACACATTGCAAATAATGAATTAATTGCTTAAGTGCTGCGTTTGATGGTAAAGTCCGAAATATGTTGTTAAACACTAGCTAAAACATGTTCAAGAGTTTTTATAGTAGTTAGGAAAAAGCAGCTTTTTTAAAATAAACAAACATTAACTAAAATTTGATATACATATACCTGGTCCAATTGATCATGATCAGCATATCCTGCCACAAAGTCAAATATCGATTCACATACGAAAAAGAAATATCCACTACTACAGACTGTATGTAGAAAGTATCGTAATTGTCCAGGAATTGGATTGTCATGAAAGCCAAATATATTAGCAGCAGTCTAAAACCAAAAATAAAAAAACAAAACAAAAAGAATGAAATTTTTATCACCTTGAAAAAATTGGCAAAAGGAGCAACAAACTTAATCAAAGCATGTGTATTACGACCATTGTATGTGGCTCCAACAAGGGTTGCTAAACGAATTTTTGAGTTATATTCAGGTCTAGTGGCACCAGTAACAAGATACGTTGTTCCTCCTTGGGAATGTCCAAAATAAAATAACTTCGTTTGATTTGTAGCTTTTAAAACAAAATCAATACATGCTGGAATATCAAAATAACCAACTTCGTGAAAACTAAAGTTGTAAAATCTCCCTTTGATCGATTCATTAATGGTGACGTGTCGATTTGAGTATGTGGATCCTCTGCAACTCATCAGCCACACATCGTATCCATTATCGGCCAAAATATACCCTAAGCTCCTTTTTGGACTTAAATTTACAAAATATGCAGGAGTTGCACTAAGACCATGGTTCAAGAGAATTGGAATTGAATTTGGTTTGGATCCATTTATTCCATGTGGGATGCGATAAAGGCTTAGAAGATATCCATCGTCAGTTTGAACTGTGTATTTTTCCGATTTGTAACCATGATCAGCAATAATATCCATCTAAAAAGTGTTATCCATTAAAAGAAAGAGTTTAGATTATATCAAAATTTACTGGATCTACAACTAAATTGAACCACGCCGAAATTTCTTTAAAGAAAAACAGTTGATATATAAGAAAAGAATTTAAAAAATTCATTATATTTTCACTATTAACTATAGGTTGCTTATTGTTTTTCGAATGAGATAAGTTAGTGAATACAAAAATCGATAAGTGATTATAACGGAGGTCAGGATTGTTGAACCATGAAACTTAATTAATTCTAACCGGAATTGTTGGTTGTAGGTAGTTATTATTAAATTACGTAAACAATTGATGAATATGGATGAATTAGCAATCTGTAATTTCTATTACAAGTATTTATTTTTATAAATTTGTCAATGGACACAACAAAGCTTTTATTAGATTACCTATTCATTATAAAATTGTTAAATTGACGGTCATTGAATGTGTTGGTCTTGTCTAAAATCAGCATTGTCTAGTTTTTTATTAGGTCAAATTAATTACATATTTAATTTCCGACCATTAAAAACTGATATTTTTTTTTATTGTCTCTTTTATTGTCTAAGTAAGTAGATAATAAAAAATCCAAGTATACTAGTATAGACTATTTGAACATTTTAGAGTTATGTGCTACTTTATTGAATTTTTGTTCCTCCAAGTTAGTTTCAATACGTATCGAAAGGCGCTTTTCCATATGTTTGATACAACTCATTCCAAAAATTGACTGCCTCTTCTTCCGGATTAGATTGAACATATAAATTATCGCTAATATTCAAAAACAACAAATGGTCACTGCCATTATTCGCTAAAGGCCATCGTATCCCTTCAAACAATTTGTCATCGTATGGTGTTGGATTCCTACGATATTAAAAAAGAATAATATTTTATTACAGCGAATTTTCAAAATATTCACATATATTTTATAAAATTCGTCCATAGTTTAACAAGTCGTTGTTTAACTAGTAAATCTTTTTTTGATTTTGGTAATGGATTAAAGGAACGAAACAAATAAGACAATTCTTCGGTGTGTCCAACTCCTTGCAACGATCTTAGTCTGCCTCCCAATTGTCCTTCGTGTGAAAATTCGTAGAAGAAGACAGGGGCGTATTTTGATTGTTGAAAGCCGGTCTCTCGAATCGGTCGCACAAATTGGTCTTCGCTTATGTACTACAACATTTAAAATTAATGTAAATAGTAATAATAAATTTAGTAAATTTACTTTGTAAATTTGTGCCTGATTCAAAGAAAGTAATGGGGTGTCTTTGAAATACTTTTTACGTATTTTCTTGCCCACCAAATAAGCGTCCTTTATGTTATCAATATTCATATCCATTGGAACAAAATTCGTGGAATTTGTATCAAAAGCGGTGACGAAAATGTGAGGCATTACTGTAAAAACATCCAAAAAAGAAAAAAGTATTTACGATTTTTCTTTCACGAGAGTTACATGAAAAAGGTATAAAATTAGCAGCTTCCGCAGCTTCATGAGAATTAAATCCGATAATTGATGGAATCCTCAGAAATTCCCCTTTCGATAATTTCTCATGGCTTTTCCCTGTGATTATTGCTTCATCATGTGGAGGTTCAATTACTGGTCCATTCACCAATCCGTTCAAAGGATTGATTTGAAATGAAAACTTGAAAAAATCTAATTGAGAACATTTAACAATAGAATTTTCGTAATTTTTACTGCTATTCCTTGAATCACAGCTGTAGTCTGTAATCTTCTATACTCCACTCTCTGTAAACTTTCAATTAAACTCTTCGACGAATTGTAATTTAAACTTAAAGCTTGTGCTAGCCTTCTTAAAGTTTTATCCCCATGTCGAATTAACGCCCAAGGATTTAAAGAAGTGCCACTCTCCATAATAGCAGCACGAAATAATCCTTTAATATTTATGCATTTAAAGTTTATCCAATAAACATTTATTAAGTCTAATACCTTTCACTCTACTACATTGCATTAAATACGAGACACAAGACGCACCAGCACTCTGTCCAGCCAACGTAACCGCATTTCGATTGCCATTGAACTTTTCTATATTTTTTTGTATCCATTGCAAGGCCAGAATTTGATCACGTAATCCATTATTACCGGGCACTTCTGCATCGCCTGTACTTAAAAACCCGAAAATTCCTAAACGATAATTAAACGAAACAAAAATAACATTTTCTTCCAAAAAATAATCGGGGCCCATGAAGTAATAATTTGCGTTTCCGCCAGAAAATCCTCCACCATGTAAATAAACTACAACGGGCAGTTGCGAAATGTTCACCTAAATAAATTATTGTATGTTTTTTAAGCTTAAGTTGGTTTTTTAATTAATTTACCTTCGGTACATAGACATTAATGTAAAGACAATCTTCAGTGCCAGTTACGAATAAAAATCCTTGAACACATTCTCTTGAATCGTTTGTTGCGTTTAAAGTGCCGTTCCAACTTTGATTTTTTCGTGGAGGCTTAATAATCCAGAAAATTTAAAAAAAATTAAAGGATTAATAAAATTTACCTTAAATCGCAATTTTCCTATTGGGGGTTCAGCATATGGAATTCCTTGGAAAACGTAATACGGTTTCTTTTTTTCAACAGTATACCGCAATCCACCTCGAACTCTCCCATCTTCCAGCTCCACTAATGGTTCTTCATACTAAAAAAAAAACAATTAAAAAATACACATTTAAACAGCATTAAAAACTTGCAATATCACTTCTAATAGCATAAATAATTGCAGTTAATCTCAACAGAAGTAATAGAATAATGCAACACATTTTGCTTTGATATAACAAAGATAAATGGTGTTTACTTTCAAGGGGAATTCACTTTATGCAGATTTTATGATGAAAGGAGAGAAAGAAATCAACATAATTACTTTTAACATTCATTTATGATTATGCAGAAACTCAAGCAAATCAACAAGCTTCTAAATTTCGATCTAAATGAATTTTCGCTTATTTTGTCTAAATTTTTTTATGCAAAAGAAATAAACAATTTCACATAAAAACGTTACAAAAGCCGCGCCAAAACCAATTAACACTAGCAAAAATATCGGAAACAATTCAGTAAACGAAATAAATTTTCTTTCTTCACTTTCTTCATATTCCTGTTTTTGCATAACAACTTTTGTATCGCTTTTCCATTTATCAATAAAACCGCCTTCGACTAGTAATTGAATAACCTGCTTAAATTCATTATAAAATGGGAATCCTTTGCGTGTTGCCATACTGACAATGTATGGATAGACTGGCGTCTCGTCATAGCAAGTCATCAAACATTCACCATCCGAGTTCACATACAAATTCTTCTCATAATGAAGTCTAAGTGCTGGCAGACAAACAACGGAATCATGCTTATAAGCCACATCCTCAAATACGCCATAAGGATTCACTAAGTTTAACCAATTTGTGTAAGGAATGTCCGGTTGGTTCCGAATATTCTCACTAATTGGTGCTGGCATGAAAACTTTCAGATCACTTTTGTACACATCTTCAATGGTTTTATATTTTTCTTCGACTGTTGGCAGTGATAGAATGCTGGTTAAGAATGTGGTGTACATAGAAACTAGGACAAAGTTTCCAAAAAGGATTAAAGCTACAATACACCGCACTTTTCCAGTAGATGGAGAGATGTTAAAGGAAGTTGTGCTGATTAAAATTGCGAAAACGAAGAGAAAAACGTTTTGTGATCTTCTAAAAAAATCGACTTCTTTCATTAATTTTCTACTAAAGTACCAAATTATAAAAGATGCGAGAAGAAATACGATTCCGATGAGTATCCAAATTGCCACAGAAAATATCGTAAGAAGTGCATGGCTTTGATTACGTTTAAGTTTTATGTGCGGTGCACAGCAAATGATGGAATCAAATGCATAGGGTATCATATCTAAGGAAGCAAATCTTCTTGGTGTTGTCGCATAACCTGACAAAGCAATATCCATATTGCCGTTCATTAAATGTTGAAGTTGACCAACGGCGCTACCATTAGCCAAAATATCGCCAAAATTTGGATTTTCATGATACAAAATCGTTAAATTTAGAACGATGCTAATGATTGTCAGTATATTGAATTCAACGCCGTGTTTTTCGAAGTATGTCTTTTGAAGATCTTTTGTATTGTTAACTGGACTTAGAGTGCCTGGTGGTGCATGGAAATACGTGACTTTCACCGTACAATTGTTGAAGTTTTTGGTTTTTGGTGATGGTGTTGTGCAGGATTGAAGTTTTTGGATGGTTATATAATTTTCACATGTTTCATTTGGATACCAAGTCATTACAGCAGGTTCTTCAGAATCCATCAATACAATAAAAATGTTGAACATTCTGGCACTTCGGAAAAATTCTATTAGCTTTGTTGCAATTTCTGTTGTATTTGGAAACAGGTTTAAACTTGTTATTATGAATTTCGCTTGAAGATTTGTACGGAAATTTTCTGTACAATATTTTATTGAGAAATACACATCTTCAATATAATCGAATTCTATAATATGAACATGTGATTCCAGAATTGTCGAACTTTTGTATGTGGATTTTATGTTGCGAAGTACAAACAACCAGTTTTCACTGCTGGTTATTTTTTGTAGAAGAAAATTTGCTAAATTTTGGTTATTGTTGTTGTAATACAGAATTACACGATGTTGACTTGAATAATTTGATAATAATTTGTGTATGCAATTTGACAGTAATACTTCGTTTTTGATTGAATCCATTTGTATTCCAGATGAATTTATATCATGGACTAAGAAAATTATTATCAGAATGAAATTGAACATGTCGAAATTTTGTTTAAACCACTCTCTTCTGGTTCAACTGTGTCTTTAATTTTATTTTCAGGAATTGCACTTATATAAGCAAGGTCTATAGGAAAATTTATTTAGATTATTTGTTTTAAATTTGTTTCAACACGAATACCTTTGCTTGAGAAAGAAAATATGTCTTTGATGTGAACATTTTAATAATCGTCTTATTTATTTTAGCTCTTTTACAAAGTACATAAACAACCAACGAATAAGAAATAATTTAAAGAAATATTTAAATATCTTCATGAAACAACTGATATCGATTTTTATTTTATTTATACATCATTATCGAACTGTGACTATATTGGTCCATATAAAAAGTGTTGACCAACATCAAAGAGTTATTGAATTCTTTTTTACATTGGACAAATTCGCCTTTGTCCAATTTTGTTTTTATTGTTCTGCAGACATGCGCTATTTTGGCCCCCCTTTTCTACTTCCACGCGGAAGAGAATTGACCTTTTACGGACAATTAAGGCTAACAATTTTGATTCTGCAGAAATCGATCACGCGATCTTTTTCTTGGTCAATTGATTACTTGCTTTCGACAATAATAAAATTTCGGTCACGCAATCGTACGTTTTATTATCCGTTTTTCTTTTTGCCTTTCTGTGTTTTACACACGTTAACTTTTTTTTCTTCAACACCTAATTACACTTAGTGCACGTACTAATTATTTGTGGGCTTTGCCAATTTTAATTATTGCTTTTTTTCTTTCTTGGTGCATTGTGCACGCTTATTTTCGGCATTTTGCCTTCTTTGCTTGCTGATTCCGCAAAAGAGGCGCCAACAGTCGTTGAAGACATCATTCCAGAGGACTCCAAGTTCAGTTCAACTTCAGCTCCAGGAACTACAATCAACGTAAATGCCTTTTGTCCCTTTTTCTATTTGCTTATTTGCTTTGTATGCACCTTTTTGCTTTCTACTGGGCTATTAAAGTTATTTTTTTGGCCTATCGCGGCTGGGTAATTGAATTTTACTAATATTTACCCCCGCGTTGTCTGTACATAAACCACTTTTATTCAGATACATTCACAATTAATACATTGACATTATTTTTAGCATATCCACATATACAATTTTCATAGCATCAATTCCAAATATAAAATCTCCATGGTTCCAACATTCATCTTTTATTATCTTGAAGCTTACTATATTTTTAAGGTTGTTAACAAGGTAATGGCTGTCCTGAAATTGAAATTTCAATAAAAACTTTTTTTCGTGATATCTTTCTTCTACAAACTTTGAGACTAGCCAAGTGATCATTTTGCGCATAGATTATTGAAATAGGAGCAAATATTTTCGATATATTGTAATCCGGAGGGACATTTGATCCATAATGTACTAAATTCGCTTCTTTTCCATAATCAAAAAGCCGAAACGTTCCTAGAATATGTTAAAAATTGATCAGTTAATCTTTTATTCAAATAATACTGAGTTACAAGAATATTCTTACCAAATCTGACACATTGGAGATAATGAATCATTTGTTTAAGCGCAAAATTCGAAGGCAAAGTTTTAAACATATTATGAAATACTTCCTATCAAAGGAAACAATCTATATAAAAATTGATGAGAAATTGTTTTTGTCTGCTAACTTACCGCATCCAATTGCGAATGATGCGGATATCCACCAACTAAATCAAAAAGAGCTGCACATCCATCTCGATATCTATCATTAATGCAAATCCTTTGTAAAATAACTCTTATAAAATGAATATTAGGTATATCATAAATTCCTAGAGTATCTGGGAGACTCTAAAACATTTTAATTTCAATGTACGTTACAGTGTTAATGTTTCTTCACATAGTTACAATAAAAAAGTCATAAAATAAAGACATTAGTTTAATGCCAAGATTCACATTATTTATAATAGAAGTTGCACCCATAAGTGTTGCCAAACTAATTTTTGAATTATATTCCGGCCTGATAGCGCCCATAACCAAAAATGCCGTTCCACCTTGAGAATGTCCAAGGTATTGTATTTGTTTTTGGCCAGTTTTTTGCAAAATGAAATCAATACATGCCGGAACATCGTAAACACCGATTTCATGCCAAGAGAAATTGTAAAATCTTCTTTTATCACTTTCATCAATAGAAATGTGACGATCTGAAAAAGATGCTCCTCTGGCAGTCATTAACCAAACATCGTATCCATGGTCTGCTAAAACGTATCCAGGACTTCTTTTTAAAGTTAAAAAATCACCAGCACTTGCAGAAAGACCATGATTTAGCAAAATTGGTCTTGTGTTTGGTTTTGAGCTTTTTAATCCATGTGGGATTCGATATAAACTTATCAAATAACCATCTTCCGTTTGGACAGTGTATTTTTCGCTTGGATAACCTTTTTCTTTAATTATGTTTACCTAAAAGATTTCTATATTTTAATTCAAATAAACTAACAAATTTTTCTATTTTTCTTCTTACGGGGTTCACAAAAAACTCAAAACGAGTGGAGCTTGTTAGAAAAACTGTGCTAAAAAAACACGTTATAAAGAATAAACAAGAACACATGACGAATTTAGCAACATTTAGGTACTCACTACATTTGACAAGTGTTTCCGATCATCTCAAGCCATACTTTTTTAATTTATTACTCAGCGACCTTTAAGATTTTATACTTACGTTAATAATGACAATTATAATTTGATCAATTCAAAACTGATATGAATAAAATGTAAATAAAAATGTTATGTTACATGAATATTAATGGCATTGAATGAGAAAGTTTAATTGTGTGTATATTTTAAGTAACATTAATTCCATCTTTTTTTTAATCAGTCTAGAGAAGCCGACCTTGAATAAATAATTAACTTTTAATTGTTAATAATTAGTCGTTTTGTTTAAATATTTATTTATTGTGTTATTTTAGGATATTTTACACATTTCTTTTAACATATAGGCGTTATGTATTACTAAGTAACGGTTATTCGCGAGTCTGCTCAATTATAGTTTTTAAATTTGAATGTCTCTTCAATAACAATAATTATCCAAACATATAGTCCATGTATTAATTTACTAATTAACATAATAAAAATTGATTGCATAATATACCTTACACACATACCTATATGCAATTAAAGATTAGGTACTAATGTATACACATATAGGGTGTTCCACAAATATTTTAGGGGATTTTTCTAAGGATATTTTAAGAGAAAAGTGTAGTTGCCTATATGACTATATGTACAAAACCTCTTTGTTGCTGAGATACAGGGTGTTAAAATTTTTAAGAAAATGTATTTTTTAAACTAAAAAAGCATTAGATAAAATTTGGTGTACGTTCTTGCATTCTCTTATAATGACATGCTTTATAATGACAATATTTGTTTTCGAAAAAAGTGAGGGAGAGGGGAAATGATGAGGTGGAGCCGGACTTTTTAGACAAAATTTTATGGAAATATATGACATTTTCTCTTAAAATATACTTAGCAATAACCCTTTGAAATATCCACAAACCCAATTGTGGAATACCCTGTATACAAATAACAAATAATAATCTTGGCTGTTCGAAACACTATTTATTTTGAATAACGATAATTCTCTTGGTTCATAATTTTTCCTGTGAATTATTTTATGAACCAGGTATATTTTATGAATAGGTATATAATTTTCTTTATTTTTATATTGTCGCGGTTTTGTTCAAATATTTTACATGAGAAGAATGTTCAAAGTTTAAATGTTGAGCAGTAGAACCAATTTTTTAAGGAGATATATATTGCGGTGTTATGATGGATTTTTGTTTGTCCAAATAAAAGGCAAGACGTTCAAGGTATTTAGACAAGTCCGAGTTTTATTGCGACGCACAGTTTATTTTGTTATACAAATTATTTTATACATATAAAAGTGCATTATACATAATAATAATATTAAATTTCGCCTCGATTTTTCTTTACTGTACATTTTCATACGTGAGATAATTCTGTGCGAATCAAATCTGGTTGATAAGAACAAAATTGTAGAATTCAGCATATGTATATGATTATATTAAAAGAAAAACATTAAAAAGATTTCCATGTGTCGCCTTGAAACAAAAACTAATTTAATACATTGAACATAGAAAAATGAGGGGAACATAACAGCGGATGTTCAAATTTAAGGGCAAAACACTTGAAATATAAAATCTGTCGCCTGAAATCGCAAAATTCATTGGTATAAAATTAAACAAAGTCAAACATAAATTAGAAATTTGGATGCTTGCCTAAAAATAGGAATTGTCGATAAAAATCAACTAAAAAAGTATATTTTTGAAAATGTTATTTTAATAACATTTATTTGATTCCATTAACAATTAGTACATTGACATTACTTTAAGCATATCCGTAAACACAAAATGCATAGCATCAATTCCAAATATCATATCTCCATGATTCCAACAAGCATCTTTTACGATCTTGTAGCTTACTATATTTGGAAGGTTCTTAACAAGGTAACGGCTGTCCTAAAATAAAAATTTTGATTAAAACATTTTATTTTTCGTGGTGTTTTTCTCAGTGCAAACCGCGATATGAGCCAAATGATCGTTACGTGCAAAAATCATAGAGACTGGAACAGATATCATCGATAAATTATAATCAGGAGGATCAACTGTCCCATAACGTACAAAATTCGCTTCTTTTCCATAATCAAAAGGTCGAAATCTGCCTAAATAACAAGAAATAATATTACAGATGAATTTTTACAAGATTGAAACATACCACTTTGAATACTCTGAATATAATGAAAATATTGCCTAATAGCAAAATTTGATGGAAGAGTTCTGAAAACATTATTAAATATTTCCTAAAAGCAAAGTCAGATTTTGTTATATCCAATAAGAAAACAATTTTGTAGGATATCTAACATACCACATCTAATTGCGCATGATGTGGATATCCACCGATCAAATCATAAAGTGCTGCACATCCATCTAAATATTTATTACTAGTGCATATTGTATGCAATTGATATCTTATGAAATGAGTGAAAGGTATATCATGAATATTCAGTAGATCGAGGGCTGCCTAAAATATTTTACCCCTATAATTCATGCCTTCTCCTGCACTAATACAAAGTTCTTACTATGACCAAGTCCAGTACCAACGCAAAAGTGCGCATGCCAGGATTACAGTGATCCATAAGTGCTGGCGTTGCAATAAGAGTTGCCAAACTAATTTTCGAGTTATATTCCGGTCTGAGAGCTCCCATAACCAAAAATGCTGTTCCACCTTGTGAATGGCCAAGATATTGTATTTGTGTTTGGCCAGTTTTTTCCAAAATGAAATCAATACATGCTGGTATATCATATAAACCGATTTCATGCCAAGTAAAATCATAAAATCTTCTTTTATCACTTTCTTTAATAGAAATGTGACGATCTGAAAACATTGCTCCCCTTACGGTTACTAACCAAACATCGTATCCATGGTCTGCTAAAATGTATCCAATACTTCTTTTTGGGTTCAAAGCTATAAAACCACCAGCACTTGCAGAAAGACCATGGTTAAGCAGAATTGGTCTTGTGTTTGCTTTCGAGCTTTGTATTCCATGTGAAATTCGATACAGACTTAACAGGTATCCGTCCTCTGTTTGGACAGTGTATTTTTCGCTTGTGTAACCATTTTCTCTAATTATCCTCATCTAAAAAGATAATTCCTGTGATTTAACTGGAACTCAATAACGAGGTTTGTGTCAAATTCTTACGGGGTCCTCGAAAAATTCATTTTGAACGGAACTTGTTAAGAAAACGGTGCTAAGAAAACACGTTACAAAAAATAAACAGGAATACATGACGCATTCATTCACTACATTTGACGAGTGATTGTCGTGACTTCAGGTTAGACCTTTTACGTTTTTTTATTTGATTTTAAATGCAGCGTACATTAAAATCATGTACCTACACTTTTCCAGTGACAATGATCTATGGTCGATCGAGTATCGGAATTAGCTGGCAAAATGCAAATGAAAATTATATGAACAATAGTGGCGAATAAAAGGCTTTTTAAATGTGCATTTTAAATGTTACTTCATTATATTTTTCATTCGGGTTAATTTAGAAAAGCCGACCCTGAATATATACCTATAACTTTAATTGTCGGTAATTAATGTTTTGTTAAAATTTCCAAGTATTATGTTATTAAAGCAATACACACTTTTTGTTAACAAATCGATGTACCTATTGTTTGCTTTCTAAGTAATGTTTGTCTAATCACAATTAGCTTGATTAAAATTATAGTTACAAAGGTCCACAATGAAATAAAAATATTTATAAAATATTTCGTATAAGTTAGAGTGAATTAAACAAATTTCAGAGAAATAATTTTTATTCGATTACATAAACATCTAATACATCGACATTATTCTTAGCATATCCGCATACACAAATTTCATAGCATCAATCCCAAAAAGAAAATCACCGTGGTTCCAACATCCATCTTTTATGACTTTGAAGCTTACTATATTTGGAAGGTACTTAACAAGGTGATGACTGTCCTAAAATTAAAATTTGCATAAAAAAGTTGTTTATTTTCCTCGATTATTTCTAAATACAAACTTCGAGCCTAGCCAAATGATCATTTCGAGCATAAATTAATGAAATAGGTGTAGATATTTTGGATATATTGTAATCAGGAGGAATACTTGATCCGTAACGAGCTAAATTCGATTCTTCTCCATAATCAAACGGTCGAAACCTTCCTGAATATAACAAATAATTGTTTAACGACTAATGTTACAAAAGGATTTATAAAAGGCTGGATCATACCACTTTTGATACACTGGACATAATGCAGTAACTGTCGTGTAGCAAAATTCGATGGCAGGGTTCTGAAAAGATTATGAAATAATTCCTAAAAACATAATTCTTCTAAAATTGAATGTCAAAATTGATTTTTGATTAGGAACTTACCAGATCCAATTGCGAATGATGTGGATATCCTCCGACCATATCAAAAACGGCTGCACATCCATCTGGATATTTATCAGTAATGCATATCGAATGCAAAAGTGCTCTAACGTGATTAATATAAGGCACGTCATGGAGATTCAATCGATCTGGAACTTTCTAAAATATTTAACTAAGAATTTTGGCCTCAAGAATATCGCATTCGAACCATAAGAAAGTCCGCTATTAACCCATTAAGTCGCATGACCGGATTTGCATGATCCATTATAGAAGTTGTTCCCATAAGTGTTGCCAAACTGATTTTGGAATTATATTCCGGTCTGGTAGCGCCCATAACCAAAAATGCTGTTCCACCTTGTGAATGTCCAAGATATTGCATTTGTTTTTGGCCAGTTTTTTGCAAAATGAAATCAATACATGCCGGAATATCATAAACTCCGATTTCATGCCAAGTAAAATTGTAAAATCTTCTTTTATCACTTTCATCAATAGAAATGTGACGATCTGAAAAAGATGCTCCTCTGGCAGTCACTAACCAAACATCGTATCCATGATCTGCTAAAACGTATCCAGGGCTTCTTTTTAAAGTTAAAAAATCACCAGCACTTGCAGAAAGACCATGATTTAGCAAAATTGGTCTTGTGTTTGGTTTTGTGCCTTTTAATCCATGTGGGATTCGATATAAACTTATCAAATATCCATCTTCCGTTTGGAGAGTGTATTTTTCACTTGTATAACCTTTTTCTTTAATTAAATCTACCTAAAAAGTTGTAAGTCGGCATTATTTACCATTCAACTTACAATAAAAAAATAATTATGTTTCTCACAGGGTCTGTAAGTAAGTCAACCATAGCAGAATGTGTTGATAAAATCAAACTTGTTATTATCATAAATAAACATGAATACAAGACGTATGTATACAACATTATAAAAAAAAAGTTATTTGTTTTCAATCACTGGAGGAACATTTATCAATGGTTTATTCTAATCTGATCCGCATGGATCTGAATAATTTTGTTTTTATTTCAAACACTGACAATGATCTCTGATCAATAATACAGGGACGGCGTCAAGTTTGAAAAATGCGAATGGAAATATCATGTAGATGTAAAAATTACTAAAAAGGATGTATGATAAATGGGCTTATTGTCATTCTTTTTCTGTTTTTGTTTTCTTTAAACTCCGTCCCTGCAACTAATTCTTAATTAGTAATGTTTAGCAGTTAAATATCCACTTACCTAAATGTTATGTTAATTAAACAATTAACGTACTCCTGGTTATTAAAATTCATTTTATTAGCATAATAGCCAATGTGTTGTTGTATTTAAAAATTAAAATAATTTTAAATGCGTCTATTATATGAATTCAGTTGTATTTTACCCGTAAATAAAGTAATAACTTAACAACAATGTGATAATCTATTGTAAACTATTAATAAAAATTTTTTCATTCGCAATCAGTATGTAATTGTAGTAACGATCAAACTTTTCTCTCGAAAAATGCACTTCTTTTTTCGCTTCGGTGTGCAATCTAAATAGGTACTATATTAATTGTTCAAATATTAAATATTTTTGAAGTACAAAGTTATACATCTTATTTAAAGTTATTATCGGTTATCAATAAATATATATTCAAAAACAAATTTCAGTTTTATAAAGTCTTTATGCAACTAAAAAATCCTAATTGACATTATCTACAGTTTCCTTACACTTTTTATAATTTCTTTTCTCCGTCGTAACATCTTAGGATATGGAGGAATTTGGTTTCATCTAGAAATACTTACTCCACTCCATATGTTTTTTGAGACGAAAATATTTGCCCCTAAAATAGATTTGTACATGTGCACATGTGAAAGCATTTCATTAAAATCAGTCGACTTGTTTATATTGTCAATTTGTGTGGCTTAGACTTTTCTCAATGTTTACCTGTTTGTTAGTTTTGAAATACTAATTTTTTACTATGTTTAAAATTAAAATTGGAGTTTTCACGGTTTTATTTATGGTTTTTATCGACTTTTGTGGCGGAGAAACACTTAAAATCGGTATGTAAACAAATTTACTGCTGCTTGTAATTGTTGCAATTTTGTATGTTGGACTTTGATAAAGAAATTTTAGAAGAATAATTTCTATAATTTTGTGTAATTCAAGCACTGATCAATTTATCAATACATAAAAGATATGAAAAGTAACCAAATTGTCCACTTTGTTGTTTATGTTCATTCATAATTTTTTTTGAAATTCGTGGGCGGAAGGAGGACTTAATGACGTCAGGACTACATATACATTTTTCTCATCTATGAACTATGTCAAATCTTGATCACAAACATATGTGTCAATTTTGTAAACACATATGTATCCAAAATAAATTAACGATCTACATCACAGAGTTCTATCCACAGAATTGAACAACTTAATTTATATTTAAACTCCGATACAGAGATTAACCAAATAAATCTGGTTTTTTGTTTACAACTCTATAAGAATTTAGAATAATTTCGGTTATCCTATTAACGGTATCATAAAACTCTAATTCTGATTCACCAAAAAATTTGTTTATGTTCTTAAATTATCCAACAAAA
The DNA here is from genome assembly GCA_963930825.1 of Silvanus unidentatus. NCBI lineage: Eukaryota > Metazoa > Arthropoda > Insecta > Coleoptera > Silvanidae > Silvanus > Silvanus unidentatus. The sequence continues at coordinate 12,874,413 of OZ005762.1, forward strand.
ATTTTCCAGGTGCAATTTTCGATCGAAACATCGCAGAAAATGAAAGATCATTTAATTTAGCCATTCGTCATTTCAATGCCAGAAAAACAAATTACCAATTCGAAGGAATTGTTGAATACATCCAATACGATAATCCATTCCAGGCATTATCAGCAATATGTCGTTTGTTAGAAAAAGGTATTGTTGGAGTTCTTGGACCGTTCTCTGAAGAAAATTCAAATGTCGTTCAATCCATCTGCGATTCCAAAGAGATTCCTCATATAGAAGCACGTTGGGACGATGTTCCTGTTAATGGAACAATTGTAAATGTGTATCCATATCCAGATATCCTCACCAAAACTTACATTGACATATTACAAGCTTCTAAATGGGATGATTTCGTTATTTTATATGAGAATAATGAAAGCTTGTTCCGAATTTTTGGTTTATTAGAGAAATACGATAATAGAGGCTACCAAATCATCGTACGCCAATTGGATAAATACAATTCCGGAAATTACAGGTAGGTACTAATGTTTTCATAAAGAAGAAGTCGATTTTATTTTTTTTATGAAGACCAGTGTTAAAAGAAGTTTGGAAATCCGGCGCAACTCATTTCCTTCTCGACTGCACTACAGAAATTTTGGATGAAGTTCTTCGACAAGCTCAACAAATTGGGTTAATGACTAATGAATATCATTATATTATTACAAATTTAGATTTACATACAATCGATTTAACACCATATCAATACAGTGAAACAAATATCACTGGGATGAGATTTATTGACCCAGAGAATAAAATCTTACAAAAAGTGGCCATGCATATTTTCCATAATAATCCAGCTTTTGAATATATTGCTGGATGGAAACTGAGACTTGAAGTCGCTTTGATATACGACGCTATTTCTATGCTAGCAGAAGCTATAAATGGTGCACCACTGTTGCCTCCTGTTAGTTTGACTTGTAGTGGGAATAACACTGTTGGATGGAAATCAGGACAAACTGTTGTAAATATAATGAAAAGTGTAAGATATTTAAATATATACTACTTCCATTAATAATGCTAATTAAAATTTTAGTTGACATCCTCAGGCTTAACTGGTAAAATTAAATTTGATACTAAAGGTTTGCGTACAGAATTCGGTTTGGAGATCATTGAATTAAGAGAAGGAGGAGTCACTAAAGTCGGTAATTGGAATTCAACTGAAGGATTAAACATTACCAGATCTTTTAACTCTATATATGTCGAAGATGAAGCCAGTTTAAGAAACAAAACATTCACTGTCATAATATGTTTGGTAAGTTGTTCAAAAAACTTGGTCAAGAAATGCAGTTTTTGGAGTTTTGCAGACTGAACCTTATGGTATGCTGAAAGAATCATCAAATCAATTGTATGGAAATGATCGTTTCGAGGGTTTTGCTATCGATTTAATTAATGAACTGTCAATAATGGAAGGATTTAACTACACGTTCAAAGTGCGAGAGGATAAAAAGAACGGCGCTTATGATCCTGAAACGAAACGTTGGACGGGAATGATTGGAGATGTCATTGACAAGGTTGCTAGTAACAGTTTATCAAAACTTCGCAAATTGACAAAAAAAATATTTTAGAAAGCGGATTTAGCAATTACGGACTTAACAATAACATCCGAAAGAGCAGAAGCTGTAGACTTCACTGAACCATTCATGAATTTAGGAATCAGCATTTTATATCAAAAACCAAAAAAAGCACCGCCAAGTTTCTTCTCATTTGCCGATCCATTTGCATTTGAAGTATGGAAATTATTAGGAGCTGGTTACTTTGGTGTTTCAATCTCATTATTTATTCTTGGACGAATTTGTCCTAACGAATGGACAAACCCTTACCCTTGTGTGGAAGAACCAGAATTTTTAGTAAATCAATTAAGTCTAAGAAACTGTTTTTGGTTTACAATTGGAAGTCTTGCACAGCAAGGAACTGAAATTGCACCACTGTAAATTTTGCAACAGCAAAGAATTTCTTTTACTGTTTTCCTTTTAGGGCTGTTTCCACTCGAATGGTTGCGGGAATGTGGTGGTTCTTCACTCTTATAATGGTCTCTTCTTACACTGCAAATCTTGCTGCGTTTTTAACTACAGAAACTCCCGACACACCATTTAGTAATGTCGAAGAATTAGTCAAATATGCTGATGAGAAAGGAATAACTTATGGAGCCAAAAGCAATGGGGCTACTGCGAATTTTTTTAGAGTAAGCACAAAATTTCTTCTACTAATTTTCCATTAATAAAAAACTTTAGGATTCCAAACAAAATAAATTGTACCAACAAATTTGGGAGTACATGGAGAAGAATAAAGACACTGTTATGGTTGCCGAGAATAAAGATGGTGTTAATAAAGCGGATCGTGAGAATTATGCCTTCTTCATGGAGTCAACATCGATTAAATATGAGACTGAACGTCATTGTAATTTACATCAAGTTGGAAATTTGCTGGATGACAAAGGTTATGGAATTGCTATGAGGAAAAGTATTTATAATTAGTATATTTATTGTTCAAAAATAACTTTGATCAACTGAAATTTGTAGATACATCTTATAGACATGCTTTAAGTACTGCCGTTCTTAAGTTAAAAGAATCAGGAAAAATGGAAGAAATCAGAAGAAGATGGTGGGAAGAAAGAAGAGGTGGCGGACAATGTGGGGTAAATAAAATTTCTTTATAAAAATAAAGATTTATTCTACTATTATTTTTTTAAGGACGATGAAGACAGCTCATCCGCTACTGCTTTAAATTTAAAAAATGTTGGTGGTGTTTTTTGGGTCACTTTAGGAGGAGCAATAATATCAATTTTCCTTGTTTTCATTGAGATGCTTTTACATGTTGCAGGAAGAGTACAAAAATACGAGAATCTATATTTTAAAGATGCTTTAAAAGAAGAGTTAATGTTTTATTTCCAATTTTCTGGGATGACAAAGCCGGTTATAAATGACAGTGCGGATAATAGTGAGAGTAACAAATCGATAGATAAAGAAGTTCCTTATGGATGGATTGGAAAGCGAGATGTTAATACAGAAACGGAGAATTGAAGAAATTACTGTAGTGAATTGTAAATAGGAATTTGTGTTGATTAAGAAAAGGAGGACCTGCTGGAACAAAAAAGGCAGTTATTAGAAAAGAATAATTTCTCTGAAGTAAATTTCGTAAGATTACAGATACTGTACTGATTATAAATATTTCTTTTTAACTATACATACATATAGGTACAATGTAGGTATACATGATTGATATAATATACAATTGATACAATATAATTCTTTTTTTGTGTTAACGGGCTATTCATACAATCATTGAGTTTCTCCAGCGGGCCAGCGGTGAAGGTAGCAAACTCCTCGTCTCTTACGTCTTCACTTCGTATAGTACGTAATAGTTTCCGCCAGAGGAAAATTATACAATTGCGACATTTGCTGCAAAATAGTATTAAACCGGAATCATTTCTTAAAAGTCCTGAAACAATTACATTTATCGTAATATTCAACAAAAAAGCAGCCGGTCCTAGTAATTTTTTGATTGTATTCAGCTCTCAATGAGGTCGTAATAGGTATTCTTTAATATAAATATATCAATATATATATATATATATAATATTAAAACTTATTTATTGAAGACATGACTAGGTAATGAAAGCATCAATATGTAAACCATTTACTTCATTAAAAATACAAATTAAGTCGTAAAATGGCAATAAATCGATTAATTTTTTTATTGAACATAATTTAAAAAAGTATATATTAGATATTCGCTATTATTACAAAATAAATAATATAATTATATAATAATTATATTTTGAAACGTTTGCAAACAGAATTCAGTTTCAATTGGACAAAGATTAAAGATCATCAGTCTGATCATCGGTTTGATCAATTTTTACTTAGGTATATCTATTAGGATCTAACTAAAACTTTTGCTGTGACTTTTGTTTAATATACACCTAGAGATTGTCACAGTCAAAGTTTTGATTAGTTATCAAGAACTTATCGGAAGGTGAAAAAACCAGCCCTTAATGGCAAAATTTATCTTCAAGTCGAAACTACGAAAGCATAATCAGAACAGCGCATAATATTATTGAACAAACAAAACATTGTACAGGATATGATTGGAGATTGGAGTTATGATTGACAAGAATCTTTTCAGTAAATCAACAAAATTCTGATATTTTTCTAATTTTAATCCAATTTAATACAACGCCATAGTTTTCAGCAAATCTTCATATAAAAGCGGAATAACATCAATGGCGTAAATGAAATCTGCATGGTTAAATAACTTATAAGGTACTACTTTAAGCGTACCACTCTTTATATCTCTCATGGTCCGTTTACAAGCCTGTAGAAAAACATCTTAAATATTTTCTCTATCAAAATTTCAAATTTCCTATTACATCAATTGAAACAAATTGATCATTTTCTGCTACATAACTTGTAACAGGAGCATCGATATTCTTTAAGTTGTAGTCTGGCGGCGTTTTTTGAGAGTACTGTTTTAAGTTTCCTTCTGGACCGTAATCGAACATTTGGAATTTCCCAGTAGAGATGCTTTGGCAAAAATGCACTATTTGTTTTATGGAACCGTCTGATGGAGTTACTTTTGTAGCTTCGGCGTAATATCTCTAACGAATAAAAAAAAATTAAGGCCGTTGCATACAAAATTAATGTTAATTGAGTCAAAAGGTTTTTCAAAACAATTTGATTTTCTCTATTTCTTTAACCAAAAGTTTTGATCTAGGTTTCTGACTCAATTAATCCTTAATACTACCAAATCTGCTTGCGGATAATCAATGTACCCCGCATAGAGATCAACTAAGCCAAAACAAACAGCCGACAATCTTGGGTTGCTACAAATCCAATGTACAGAAGTACGTATAGTTCCAACAAAGGGAATATTGTATAGTTCCATAAATTGTCGTATATTCTACAAAGAATACTTCTAACAAACATTCTTAAAGTAAAAAAAGGCAATTACATCTATTGTCTGTCCAATCGATCCCAAAAACGCATAAAAAGGTCTAACATTCCATAAAAATGCCGCCGGTGCCAGTAAAGAAGCATGACGAATTTTTCGATTGTATTCAGGCCTCGTTGAGGTCATTATCAAAAAAGTTGCACCACCCTGCGAATGTCCAATATAATGCAATTTACTTTGATTTGTTACTTTTAAAATATAATCAACATTCGCTGGTATATCGTACATTCCAATTTCGTGGTAACTAAAATTGTAAAATGATTTTCTGTTACTTTCTTTGATCGAAATGTGACGTTTTGAATAAGTATTTCCACGGCAATTCATCAACCAAACATCGTAACCATTATCGGCCAAAATATAACCAAGACTTTTCTCAGGACTGAGAATTATGAAATCGCCAGCTGTTGTCAATAGTCCATGGGTAATGAGAACTGGTCTTCGAATTGGATTTTTGTTATCAACTCCATAAGGAATTCGATATGTTGTTAAGATGTAACCGTCTTCCGTTTGAATGTGATGCGTTTCCACTGGGTAACCAAATTGCGTTATCACTTTAGCCTGTTACAAATTGTTCGTTTGAGGTTTTAAAAAGGAAAATTAAAAGGTTCTTACTAAGTCGGTGTATATTGACTTTACTTGGTTAATACGAGAAAACTCAAAGAAAATAAACACAAAAAGGCGAACCTTATTCATATTTTTTAGATTACAAACTAACATTATTCTGAAGGAAGTAGAAATAAATCTTAAATTAAATTGTATGCAATTTATTTTATTTATTATTGCTAGTTACTAAACCGATAGTAAAAAACAACATAATTATTATGGATAATAAAAACTATTGATAAATAAAAACGATGATAAAAAAATATATTAAAGATTGCAATCAGATTTTTTATGAGGTTGACAACTTTTTTAATTTTCTATGTTTTTAAGCCTATTAAAATGTTACAATTTAATATGTTTATTATCAGACTCATTTTGAAGACACATGGAAGTATAATAAAACCGTCAATAAATTGGTGTTAGGTGATTAAAATAGAAACATCTAATATTTACTGTTATTAAAAAATTAATAACATAAATAAGAACCTCAATTAAAGTTCACTTCACTACATTTTTTATATGTATGTACATATTCATGACCATGACCACAAACCGTTAAAGAGCACATAACTTTTTTATCATTTATAAATGCAGACGTTTTCGTTGTACACGCGATGCTTACACACCAATTACAAATAAATTATGCACCCATTTGAGCATCAAAACTCAATTAAACACCCACACACGTGGAAGTTTTCGGCTATTTTCAAGTACTAGAATTTTACTTTTATGAACCGTTCAAGAGAAACTCAAATTAGGGTTAAAACTCTTTAGTCAAACGACTGTGAATGTCATAATGTCAATTTCAAATAGCAATAAAGACAAATTAAAATATCCAATTAAAGTATTGCATTTTTTGGGCTTTCTTCTAAATGAGAAAAACGTTTTACAGAAATTTTTTTTATATGTTTTTGAAATTGCACTTTTAATTACAACTCTTCAAGTCATCATACTAGCAAAAATTTTGGAGGGTAGTTTTGAGAATTTTGTCGCAATTCTCGATTCAACAGTCGCCATTCTTGCGGTAAATATTAATATTTTTTTTAAATCTCTTTCAATTTTTTTCTATTTAGTTCATAGGCAATTTTTATCCTCTTTTATTCTACAAAGACACAATAAATGGCATATTAAGAAAACGTCAACTTTTCTGGTCATATTCAGATATGGAGGAAAAAGTATGTAAGAGAAACGACAAACTGCTCGACTTTATTGACTTCCAAATTAAAGCATTATCATACTCGAATTGGATTTTAGTAGTACAATTAGTCGTGAACATGTTTCTGACTGGAAAACCTCAATATAGTGCCTTTACCTTCAATAATGCTTCACTTTATTTTACGTTTTGTCAACAGACATTTTTGTTTGTTTATTTAGCACCCATAATGTACAGCATGCGGTATATTTACGGTATTTTATTCACCGAACTTACAATTCAATATAGATTGTTAAATGAAAGTTTCCAAAATATGAGAAATTTGGCAGATATAAGAAAAAATGTTGAACATAATGTTCTACTTTTAAGGTGAGTTTAAAGCAAATCGATTTTTTGGTGTTTTACTCGAAATTTTTTCAGTGTAATTGCAGACATGAACAAAGTCTTTTCGTTTTTGGTTATGCAGTCGTATGTTTGTACAGTCTTACCAGCAACTAGTCAAGTTATAATCGCACTTTCAACAGATTCGTAAGAAAACAAAATATTTAAGTACTTTTAAATAAAAAAACTTTTGCAGTTTAAATACGCAATTAAATTGCCTTGGTTATTGCGTGGCTGTGATTGGTCAATTTGGTTTTCTGTGTTTTCCACCGTCTTGGTTAAAAGAAGAAGTAGGTAGATTTTTATTTAAAAATAAATGTATTTTCTTTGATATTACTTTATTTTTGAAGAGTATGAAAACGTCATCTGCAATTTTCGAATCCAATTGGTATGATGGAGAGAAGAACGATCTAAGGGGAAATATACCCTTTCTAATAATAAATTGCCAAAAAATTGTGACGTTAAGTGGTGGAGGAATGTTTGTTGCAGACAGAACGACATTCGTTCAAGTAAGTAACTTATAATAATTTTTATTTTATTTTTTTGTAATTACAATAGTTGGTTTTTTGTAATGAATATGTTGTAGGTGTTAAGATTAACTTATCAAACGATTACTCTGCTTCTGCAAACAATGAATAAATAAAAAAAAACTTGTAGAAATATTTCAATTTTATTGTAGACTAAAACACTAATTAATTAGAATAAGTGTTATTTTTTTGGAATAAAAACCCACTTTACTCAAGTATGTACTTTTTATCACATAATCAATTATTAACTACTATTCTATAAACAAACTTTTTTATTTATTTGTTTTGCGCTGTTAATTCAATATTGAGTGTTAAAATAAAGTTGCCAAAAAACGCGAACAAATTATTTTCGTTTTTGGTTATGAAGTCGTATGTTTGTACAGTTTTGCCAGCAACTAGTGAAAATTATGTTGAAAAATTTAAAAACAATCTGTCTTGATTAAATATGCAACTGAATTGTCTTGGTTGTGATTTTACAATTTGATTTCCTCCGTTTTCCACGGTTTGGGTCAAAGAAAAAGTAGGATTTTTAGGAAAATAAATTTCTGGTTTCAGTGGTTTCTGTATAACATTTTTCTTGTACAGTATAAAAATCGCGACTGTAATTTACGAAGCCAATTGGTGCGAAGGAGAGAAGACCGCACTAAGAGGAAACACGCCCATTTTGATATTGAATTGTCAAAAAATTGTGACTTTAAGTGATGAAGAATTGTTTATTGAAGACTGAGAGACATTCGTACAAATAACAATTTATAATTACAGTTATAGGTGAATAATTATCACCTATAATTATAGTTGTAGGTGTTAAAATAAACAATTAAATTTTGTTTCTACCAACCATTGCTAAATAATTGAAAAATTGTTTTAATAACGGGAAATATTTTATAATTGCAATTGCAATTTTCCCATTCTACTCAAATTGGTATTTATTTATCATAAAATTTTATTATTAACAACTTAACTACCTAGATATTCTAAACCAAATAGCCAATTATTAGATATTCCCTTTATACTTTTAAAAGATACAATAGAAAACCTTTACATTCTATGATTAAAGTGATTTAAATATTGTTTAAATATTCTCATTGTGTATCTACATGAACCGCTAATAATTATTCATGAATTTATTCCTATACTGAAATTTGGATTTGGTTTTTCAAAAAGTGATCATTTATAGTCGCTTAGTTAAGAAGTACAGTGCACTTTTTAGATTTAAACATGAATCCGGAATTTCTCGATCCGAATAAAAACTCCGACATGGAAGAAGCCATAAAAATTCCAAAAACCTATCTAAAGATGGCAGGCTACTGGAGTACAGAAGAAACCATTTTTTTACCTCAACTTCGTCGAATTACCATCTTCACCATGTCTCTCCTGATGACGGCATTTGGTATAATCGACACCATAAAATTCATTGACGATTTCGAGCAAATTTCCGAACATCTCACCTTAACATCAACCATGGCTTCATTCTTAATGAAATTATTCGTGTTTCGCAGACACATTAAACCCTTCACCGCTTTACTAAATCACATGAAATTACCAATACTTCATTCATATCCAAACAAATTTGACCATCACTTACAATCAGCAATTCAAACATGCACCAAACTTGGACGATTCTATCAATTCCTTTGTTTAATGGTCATCATTTTGTACGCTTTATTACCACAATTCTCAAGTTTTGATCTACCATTCTATTTTCCAATGAAAGTTACTGGAATTAGCAGAATGATCGTTTATGCATTTCATTCGATCACACTTGGTTTGTCGGCATGTTTGAATTGTTCCTTGGATATTTTGGCGAGTTTTCTTATGTGCACCGTTGCTGCACAAATTCGAATTTGTAATGATATGATAGAAAGTTGCAATCACGGTCAGGATGAGAGAAGCGCTTTTTTGCGATTGAAAGAGTGCATTTTCCACCACAATACAATAATTCAGTGAGTTCTGCCATACTTTTGATATCAAAAGATCAAAGGCTTGATCAAAAGATTTTTTTAGATTTGCAAAACACGTCGAAGAAGTTTTTACCTATATATTTTTAATTCAGTATCTATCGAGTATTATAGCCATTTGTAACAGTGGATTTCAAATGGTGCATGTACGCGATCAAAATGATCAATTTTAGATAATTTCGACTTTGTGAATTCTTTGATTCTAGGTTGAACCAACCAGTATTGAATTTGCTCTAATGATAGTTTATTTTATGACAATGAGTTGCCAATTATCAATGTACTGTTGGTTTGGAAATGAAGTTCTAGTTTTCGTAAGTAAAAATATAAAAACAAAAAACTAAACGGATGAGCAAAAATTTTTGATAGAGTACAGAAACTGGAAAGGCTTGTTACAATGCTGACTGGGTTAATTGCAGCAAAAACATTAAACAAATTCTTTTAGTGATTGTTGAGCGATCTAAAAAGCCGATTTTTTTAACAGCTGGCAAATTTTCAATTTTGTCCTTGGCAACTTTAACTTCGGTAAGTGGATCAAAAAATGGACCTTTTTGCTGTAAAAAATTTTTTTTGTAGGTTATTAACGCTTCGTATTCATATTTTGCTTTATTACAACGCTTATATTCAAAAACAGAAAAAAAACAATAATTTGCACTATAATCTGCCGTTAAATATTTCACAAAGCAAAATTAGTTGAATAAAGATTTGTGTTGCATTTCAATAATTTTTTCAACAATTTCATTACAAAATGTATACCTGGCATATTTGCTAATCATCACATACATTAGACAGAATATAGTTGTCAATCATAATCAAAACTTGCAGTTTTTAGCGGTTAATATCAATAGACTATAGTAAAAAAAATTGACTTCTGACATGTCATGTTGGTAATGATCCCAACATTCGCCGAACCATTTTTAGGACAAATTAAAATTTGGAAATCAAAATCCAAGTGAACACAAACAAAATAAAAATCAACAATGATCGACTAGTGAAAATAGGCCCTACTATGTGATTATTTTTTGTTCTTAATTAAATAATAATCAGGTTCTAGACACAGAATTGATTGTGACGTCTAGGCGAAACTGTTCAGGGAATCACAAATAAAACATACCTATATAAAAGTTTAACCTTTATATTGAAGAATTAAAATAAAAGAAAACAAAGTAGCCAAGAGAAATAAAGTAATAAAAACGACAAATATAAATTAACAGAAAGACAAAACTTTAAACCTTGTTGATTCTCGAACTTTCACGACTATTTTCAAAAACAAAGTGTGCACTTCGTAAATGCAAATAGAATACAAAAAGAATTATAAATTCACAGTAGTAAATAAACGTCACTATAGCAATTTAATGTTGCAATCTTTGAAACGTTTTGGATCGAGTGATCAATTAAAAACCCATAAAATATGCAATTATCAGGAAAAAACATTTTATAACAATATGAGAAAAACAACCAAAAAAATGTTCAAAACAAATATACAAAAAAGTCACAAGAAAGAATCAGCACGCGCAAATATAAAGATCACCAACAGCTAAAAATCTATAATTTGTACATAAATCATCAAGAATTCAATTTGTCTCGAAAATCTCTGGTCGATATCTATAATAATCTTCATTGTTTGTGTAGCCTTTCACGTTTACTACACGTCTTTATTTTTATGCGACATTTTTTATCTGATTTTTAATGCCATCGCAGTTAAACTAAATTATCTATATTTTCCGGTTATTAATTATTACTGGATCTATTGCTAATTTGAATACAGATATCAAAAAAATTTTCATAAATAAAATAATTATGGATTTGAATGGATCCAAAAAAGTTTTCTAACAAACTGTGATTTTGATCAAAGTCACAATGAGATTAGACAGTTTTCCAACATTGACTGCATTCTAAATAAAACTGTACAACATTACAGAAGAATGTTTGGATGTGATTTGTTTATGATATACATTTTGACATTGGTGTCAATTTTATTTTTTACCAATAAATGTTCTTTGAGTTATTCTATCAGAGATTATGTTGGTATTACGGACTCTTTTTCTTAACTAGAATTGTTAGTAAATTTAAGAAGTTTTTTTTAGATTGTGTTTTTTTTGTGATTTTAGGCAGTAACAAAGTACTAATAGCAGACGTCTGGAAATCATCTTCAAACCAATCTCAAGCAATTCTCAAAAAAGATTCACAAATTTACAAATTGATGTCCACTCAGAAATTATGAGTCATTTCAAATTAGACTTTTATGTCGAAAGATGTTTCATATTAATCTTTACAACATTGTGCAAATTATTGATATTTCTGCAATTTATCTCATTGTTTTAATACAGCTGGATTAAGCATTGCAAAATATATGTATTGATCAAAGGAAGAATAAACACCTTTATTTAAATATTATCCATTTGTATGGCCACTATAAAATACGTAGCAACATTTCCAAGAAGTGAGCACAAAATACTTCTGTCAATGTTGAAAAAGTCACAAGCTGTAAATTCAGGCAACTGACTTTTAATGTAATTGCAAGTAATGAAAAGATCTTTTTGGAAATCAGCACTGATATTAATATTTTCCAGAACTTGATAGCAAACCTTAAGAATTTTCTGAGCATTTATTGTAATGGAATGACAAGCAAGTGCCAATTTCGCTGAATTGATCTGTTAAAAAACAATTAAAGAGCAGTCTTTTCCAAAAATTTTTCTCACCATTTCTGACATTGCATAAAGCAACAAAATCGCTTTGTCCAACAATTGATCCTTGTCTTCCGTGATTGCTGTACTGTCTTTCTTGATCAAAAGTGCATAAACTGCCTTCAACATAAAACCAGCTGACGAAAAGGTACAAATTAAAATCGGAGCACCAAATAATTCATTAATCTTATCAACTGTTTTGACAACGTTTTTGTATTCATTAAAAATCTCTTGGCTTTCTTTCAGATCGTTATGTTTGTAATTCTGATTGAAATAAACGTGATTTTTGTGCAATAAATGTCGTCTTCTTATATGCTGTACCAAATCTGTGATTTTCTCATTGATAAACCAAAGGAAAATCTGCATAATGCTAACTGATATGAAATTGTGGTAAATACAAATTGGAATGTAGATGTAAAGTATGAAATATTTGGTCATTTCTTCATATTTGAATCGCAAATATGTATCTATAATAAATACAATCAAAATTAACAAATTACCAGCAACAAATTGGATTAGTAATGATTTGTTGTGTTTTATGTTAACGAATTCTCTGGATGTGTTTAGATAGTCGAAAACTTCGATGATTAATTCCGACCAAACGTTATTCCACTTGTTGTAGACTGAGACAGAAGTCATTAATAATATTAATCCATTAGAGGCAAATAATAACAGCATGTCCATGTCTTCGCTTGAACCATATTGGATGAAATATAAAATGTAAGATGTAAATCCGAGGATTAGAAAAACACAAACAATTACTGAATGGATTTTCCATAATAATGATGTATTTTTTGAATTCGTTTCGTTGTTCCAACTAGGCGTTATGCCTAAATATGCTGCAAATGTGTATAAAGATAGAAAGTATTGTTCAGCAGTGAACATTTTTTTGGGAATAAATAAAGTTAGATTTTCAACAAGTCGATTCATTCAATTTTCGATTTTTGTGTAAATTAATGTGTTGTGTGTTGCTATGTGTTTTGTAATTACAGTTTTTCAACAACGTGTTCGAATGAAATTATGAGCATTATATCCGTGATGAAATGATAAAATGCTATTATTTACCAGACATATAAATTATTGTCTAAAATGGTATATTAAAGAATGAGTTTTATAAGGCAAATTTTGCTACACGCAGGAAAAATGAAGGATAGTATACTTCATTGTTCCTGTATATAGCAAAAAATCCTGCTGACAATTGTGTCACTGGCCAATCAAAATCTGAATTTCCAAATTTGAAACATTTAATTGACCAATGACACAGTTGATAGCAGGATTTTTTGCTACATGCAGGAAAAATGAAGTATAGTAAAGTTTTCCCCTTAAAGTACAGAAATGGTTGTCGAACTCTTCAGACACTTTAAAATCGCAATTTGGCAAAAAAAATTACCAAAAATTTCCAACTAATTCATAATAATATGTGTTCCTAACACTTAACTCTGTATTGTTAAAAAACTAACGATGAAAATAGAATTTGATCTTCATTAGGAAACCAAAGAAAATGTGACTAATTATGATCAAAACAATTAAAAATGTTTTACCCCATCTACACTTTAATAACGATTTATATGTATGTAAACAGATCAAAGATAAAATAATGACAAAAAAATTACTTTGTTTACACATCCATCAGAAATTAACATTTAATTTCCCCCAAAGCGTCAGTATTCCTCGTCCATCTTAAGATGAATCCACGTCAAAAAATCGCATATAATTGCATCATCTGCTTTCTAAAACCACAATTTTCTTGGTGGCGTTCGTTAAGTTTGATGGCAACCCACAAATGTCCACATCAAAATAAGGATATCGAAAAACCGATTTTATTCCGAACCAAATATTCTGAAGTTCCGGGATACATCAACGTTCTGCTCTTAGTGATGTCATGTTTAATTTACATGCAGCAAATAATTTACGCTAATTTGGATTTGAAAAGTGAATTTAAATTAAACGTTGAAATTGTCACAACTGGGTTTGGGTTGGTTCTTGTCTTATCTTATTGCTTAAAAAACAAACAGCATATAAGATCCTATCAAGGCATGGTGGAATTAATCAATAATAGTCCAAATTACGGCGTAAAGACAGTCTTAACAAAGGAATCACACACTTTTATGTTAAGGTGTGGTACTGTGGTGAAGTTTTTGACATGTGGAGTTGTGCTTAGTTTTATTTTGGGTGTTGCCCAAAAACCGACATTTGAAAATGTTCTTTTTATTATCGGTTCAACTGTGGGACTTTTCCAAATTTTTATGGTTGGTTATCAATTGTTTACTATAGCGTTTATCTACAACATCTTATTCCATTCTTGTTATGATGCAATGGAGAAAGCGATGGAAGAAAGAATGAATAATAATGACTTTCTAAAAGAATTACAATCTTTACAGAAATTTTATATGGCCATTGTTCAAAATTATAAAAAGCAGATGTTTTCTGGGGTTTCTCCAATCCTTGGCATTCTTTGTGTGCTTTTTGTTGTCTTTGCTGATGTTTATTTTTATGTGATTGTGATTGATATGCAATTATATAAGGTACATTTGTTGCCATGTATGGAGTATTTTGGACGACTCTGTTGTGGGAATAGCACTGCTTTTTTGGTCGCCTTGGGAGCAGAAATTATCGCGAATTCGGTAATTTTTTATCAAGTTTTCTAATGTCTTATAGGTAATTTGAAAAACATTTTTTAAGAGCCAACATATATTCTCTCGTTTGATGCAATTTAAAATGAATGACTTATCGAAAAAGGAAGCTGATCAAGTTGAGGCGTTCATAAGAACGTTAGTACTAAATAAACCAATTATACGTTTGGGAAATTTATTTGAAGTAAATATGAACATTTTTCGTACTGTGAGGTTTACATATTTGTATATGAACTTATTCATTATTGTTGCTTTTTCTTAGGCACTTTCCAATGTTATTACATATATTTTGGTGGAGTTGCAAATGGAGGATTTATTTTCCAAATACAAAATTTAATAGAAATCAAAAATCAAACAATCAAAATTTTTATCTATAGTTTTAATTTTACCTTTTTGAATGTTCAACTCAATTCAAAATGTACTCACAATGTTAATTAAAATTATTACAGTTTCTTAAATACATCTTAACAAAATACCCAAAAAACATATTGATATTAAAAATTTATTCATTTTGGTTTCAGTGATTGTAGACTCTGAAACACAATAAATTCAATACTGGTTTATTTGAGTGTTTTAGGCTCACGTCGTCATTCATCAAACCATAAATTCGAATTATTAAAGGAAACGATGATAGATATTCATCTATTTTAATGAAAAAGTTTTAACATTATAATTGATATCTTCTGCTTTAGCAATTCTCTCTCGAAATTAATAATTCATTAGAAAAATCCGAGTACTTAAAAATGCAACAAGCACAAAAATGCGTAAAGAAAAATGTGTGTTTTTCATAATTTCTCTCATCCGATAACCAATTATTCTTCTAATTAGAACGTGAATATAAGTGATAAAGTGTGCAAAGAAAAGATTCTTTAAAAAACGTTTAATATTCTCAATTGTTTGGGGATTTTTGTTCGATTCCCAATATTGATAAGAAAATTTTGATCAAAGGACATCCTCTGCTTACATTTTGCGTTAGTTTCAAAAACAAAACATATGACGACATAAAAATGTATTTTTTTTAAAGAAACTGTGTTTCTTTTAGATCTTTTTTCGTAAATTTTTATTGTTGGAATTCGGAAAATCACAAATTGTTTCTGAATTTTTTTGGTTATAACTCAATACGGCCAATACGATTGGAGATTTGTACCAATAAACCTTTTTCTTTAAAAAAGACACAAATGCATACATGTGCAAGAGTTGTGCGCATATTGGGCGCACGACAGAGAACCTTGTGCTTAAAGAACAAGGTCATTCAATCCTAATGCATGGTGCATTCAACTAAGAATACATACGAGGAAAACTGGGATTTTTTTTGAATAGGATTGAAAATGATGTTTTAGATCTTCAGATTTGCATTATTATTTATTGCTTTTGCTTATCAACTACAACCAAATATAAAAAACCTAAACAATTTTTTTTAATCTGATTCTGTAAAGTTCTCTTCATTGTTTCCAGTTACTCTTTTATGATTCCTCATTGTAGCCCATCTTTTAATACTCGACATTGCTGGTAAAGGAATTTGCAATGTTTTCGTTAAATATAAATAAAATCGTTTATTACTTAAGTGTCGTATTGTGTAAGCGACTGCCATGTCATTGTCACTCCAATAAATCTTCTTCTTACCGATAAGAATTTTTATTTGAGGAATAGAGAAGATTTTTTCAAGAATCTTCCACTGTTCATTTGCACTTACATGAAAGTATTGTTGAGCTTTTAACACAAAATACTGATCTTTATGATGTTTGAAGATACGCTGTAATTTTTTGTAGGAAATTCGTTCTTTTTCGACTTTACACCGTAATAATTCAAGTGCTTCTTCTAAATCTTCTACTTTCTTACGCAACTTTATATTACTTTCGTTTAGACTTGTTAATGTCTCGTATTTAAGTTGATCGTCATTTTCAGTAAATTTGATACTGATTGGCAAATATAATGTTGGGATTGCAGTCTCTAATAATTTACGACATTTTGTGTCATTTAAGGGTGCATTTACAACGTTAGCAAACGCCGATTCGTCAAAATGTAGACAACAAACCTTAGCTGAAATAAGCAAATTTTTGAAAAAAATTAATTCTCTGAATATTTTTCAGATGTACCATTGTCTAAATCCGTTTCTTGTACGTTAATTTCTAACGCTTGGATCCATTCTCGTTGCACATTTAATTCGCATGGAAAAGAAAAGTATTCAATCTCTTGATTATCACAGTTATTTAGACTAGGACAATTTTTCACAATGCAAACCATATCTGAAACGATTTCAATTTATGTTTAAAATTCCCGCCAAATATAGAGGACTCGGGCAAATCAAGCCATAAAAATAAAGGAAGATAACTCACCTAACCTACAGGATAATGTTTTGATCTAATTAGCTGATGGATAAAATAAAGACAACACAAATGAAGTAAAACACAAAATTACTCAATTTTGTTTAGAAATTTACTTTCAACTATTCTCGTTTTTTCGTTCTTTTAACGAAGATAAAAACAGAGATATCACGTGACAGCCAACACTGAACACAGATCTAACTTACGATTAGTAAGGCAACTCTCAGGTCAAATTCAAACCTGATTGGAGCGCTCTCTGGGATCACAACAAAGAACAAAAAAACAATATTGTTAAAAATGCAGAAAAAGTGTTCTTGTTTGAAATTTAATTCAAAAAAATGTACAGGTAAAAATGGATTGTAAAAGAAATAAAAAAAAACTGCTTTAATACGAGATTCAAAATAGGAAAATTCCAGACTTAATAACATAACAATATCAATTAAACTGCTGTTCTACTTCGTGAAATTAATTTAATACAATAAATGTCCAATAATATCCAGTCTTTACTTACTATAAATGAAATGATTACTGTACAACATCCATAACCACATACAATCAATAATAATAAAATGTTTCCATTAATAATTGTTCTAAATTTATCTGTGTGCATGCACAATGTTTGAAATTAGCAAACTTTTTGGTGTTTCACTGTAATCAGTGTTGATAGTTTGAGGTGCTATCTATCCATTTAACAAAAGTAAGCATTACTTATATTTTTTTGACATAATTGCTAAAATTTTAATTAGGCAAGCTAAAAATAATAAAAATATTCATGGTTTTTGATTTTTTTCTGATAAAAATTTTAAATGGGTATCTGAAATTTTAAAATGTAAAACATAAGTTACATTGTAAAATTAGCAATAAATTTTTATTCCTTAACTAGCAGCATGTTTTAAAGCTAAGAATTCACAAATCAAAATCATAGTTGCATATTTATAGAAAAAAAAGCGGTGCCAAAGCGTCTAAAAATTCATTTTAAAAATAGGTAAACTTAACATCATATGACCGACATTTGAAGTAAAAACAATAAACGCAATCCAAGTAATGTAAGTATCTGTAACCAGAATAAAAAATATGTTTATTTTCATTTTTGTTAAAATTTTAGACTGAATTCATGCATTTGAAGTGATGGAGCCTCAAATCAGGCAAGAAACGTTTTTAATTAAACTATTTATTAACAATAAAACAATTTAATGCAATAATAATTGGCTGTTATTAAAATTGTCCTTGTGTACACTTGTTTATTTGGCACAGTTAATTGATGAAATTTCTCTTATTGTCCAAATAGCACTGATGGAAATGCAAATGAAGATTTATTGGAAAAACCTGAAGAAAGTCTGGCTGAGATTATTGTTAGTTGTAAATCGTTAAGTGGCTATGAAGAGAAAAATTTTAAAACTTTATTACCACAAGTAACACGAAATATCAAATATCCAATTTAAAGTTTTGTTTAATTTCCATTTAGATTTTAGCTACAAGTATTTCCACATCATTCCATATAGTTGTAGGAATTGCTTTTGCTTATTCGGCAATTTTATTGCCACAATTGACGGAATCACCGGAGATTAAAATGACGAAAAGCGAAAGTTCTTGGATAGGTAAGGAATGAGATAAACTTGAATGTTCATGACAGTGAAATTTCGCTTATTTACGTATATAAATACTTTTTCATTGGACATTTCTGATTTATTTATATCTCGAATCAAATATAAAACTGAAATGGCAGAATAATTGAAAAAATCAGTTTTTTTTCAATTATTTTGATTTCTTCGTTAAAAAACTATGGACGAGATTTTTCGACCAACTTTTGATTGTGCAAAAAACTGCCAAAGTCAAAAAAATTTCCACATTTACCATCAAATAAATTTAAAGAACACAAAATTTCACCAGTCCAAAAACATTGCAGAAAGTGGAAATTCATCCTATGTCAAAAATCATCTTAGAGGTGGTTGATTTTTTTAATATTACACAAAATCATTGTCCATATTGTTCTTAATCTGTGTTCCAAATTTGGTGTTTATAACTTCACATACTCAAAAATTATTAAAAATCCAGAATTTTGAAAAATATTGACCAAAAATTCCGATAAGTATTTCAGTTTCATTCATTTGCTCAAAATAAATCCCTCTTTTAGCAAGCGTATTTGTGCTTATCATCCCCGTGGGCGTAATGCTCTCCGGTTTCCTAATGGACCACATTGGCCGTCTAAATACCGTCAAACTAGCAGCCATTCCCGGCTTAATCGGCTGGATAATGATTGCAACATCAAACAGTATTACACTTTTGATTATCGGTAGACTCTTTACCGGTCTAGCATCAGCAATAGGATCAAGTCCTGTAGTTGTTTACATCACAGAAATTGCAAGACGTGACATGAGAGGCTCATTGATCTCATTCGCGCCCACTTACGTCTCTGTAGGTAAAAAACCACGCAAAATCCAGTCAAAAATTCAGATTAATCAAGTTTTATTCTAGGTTTGATGTTGGCTTATTTGAAAGGCTGGTTCCTCCATTGGCGCACCGTCGCTTGGACTTGCACCATTTACACCATCCTCCCTTGCATTCTCATCCTTTTCGTTCCTGAAAGTCCTGTTTGGCTTGTGTCCAAAGGCCGAATAAATCAAGCCCGTAAATCATTAGCTTGGATCAACAAATACCAACCGCAAAATTTGGACAAACATGAATCTTTAACGGAAATGCAATTAGAACAACTCCAATCGGAGCATTTGAAAAAAATGGAACAGATGAAGAACAAGGAAAATTTCTGGACAAGACTGAAACATTTTGGAAAGCCGACGTTCTACAAACCGACATTTATTTTGGCGGGAATTTTTTTGTTTCAGCAATATTCCGGAATTTACATAACGTTGTTTTACAGTGTAAACTTTTTTCAGGTTTTTAGTCGATTTTCTTTTCTGTTCGACAAACTGAATTTTTTTGAGTTTTAGGATGTCGGAAGCAGTATTAATCCTTATTTAGCGTCAGTGATAATTGGATCCATAAGACTAGTAATGTCGATTTTGAACACTTATTTATTAGGAACGTTCCATAGACGTACTCTAATTGTAATCAGTGCTTTAGGGATGACTTTGTGCATTTGCCTGTCGGGGATGTTCAGTTTATGGATACAAGAAGGTAAAAAAAGCGCAATTTTAAAACAGTTTTACATTTTCTTACAATTTTTTCAGGATCTTTTACGAAAGAATGGGTTCCAGTCTTCCTAATAATGATGTATATGATGTCATCAATGATCGGACTTCTCCCAATCCCTTGGACCATGACTGCTGAACTATTTCCAATTGAAATCCGTGGAATCGCTCACAGCATCGCTTACAGTATCGCTTATTTATTTTTATTTGCTGCTGTACAGAGTTATTGGACACTAGTTGAAATATTTCATGGCTCAGCGGGTGTTCACTTTTTCTTCGGTGTGATGGCACTGTGTGCAGCGATTTACACGATTATTTTCCTACCGGAAACGCACGGCAAGAAACTGTCGGAGATTACAGAGTATTTTAATAAGAATACGTTCTATATTTTGTATGTGATGAGAAAAGCGAACAAAAATGGGAAGAAATAAAGAGAAATAACAAAATCCAAAGCAAGAATGTTTTATGGCGCATTTTTCCGTCTAAAATACGGTTTTTTTCTATTTCGATTTGAGAATTAAATCATTTAAGCATCCATTTGAGTTTCATTTATTGATTGTTGTATTATACCACGACTAGTGTTATAATTTAATAATGGGATGGCGCTTGAGACATTGGTAAATTTATGGTTTCCAATGTTTCTGAAACTGAAATTTGAAATTGTCACATGCCCAAATTTTCGTAGACAGACATCAAAAGACTTGATGTAAACGCTCGATTGAGCTATAGGAAAATCACAGATTCTAGGGGTCATTCTGAGCCAAAATCTTAGTTGAATTTTTCTCGGAAAGCCTTCCTAACGAAGATATATTCCCTCAAACTTCTTAAAAAATATCGAATTTTTCAAATATCTTTTAACTTAAATAAGTTGGAATAACCAAATTTGGTACACTTATTTAGGAAATCAGGAGCAATGTTTCTGCAAAATATTAGAAAAATCGACCACACCGAACATGATCTTTTGGCAGAGAGGTGGCTTAACACTTTTGTTATTTATTTTGGGGGTGGTGGAATTTCAATTTTGTTGAATCCATTGGAAGGCAAAATTAATATGGAAACTTTTTGTCTCTTGCATTTTTTCGGACGGAGCCCCGTTTTCGAGAAAAATGCAATTATATTTCAAGTTGTCAAGATTTTTCGAAAATTTCATAAATTTAGTTTTCCATAACTTTTTACTTAATGAACCGAAAAATCTGAAAAAATAATTTAAGAACCCTGTAGGTTATTTAACTTAATTCTGAATAAATTTTTGTTTTAAATTTGTTTAACATTGCCGAAAAAGTTGATGGCCTTTATTTCCTCAAAGAGGCATTTCTATGAAAAATCCAATAAGTTTTGAACTCAGGGTAACCCCCCCAAATCTGCCATTTCGTTTTAGCTCAATCGAGCGTTTACACCCTGTATAGTTGATATAGTAAATTTCTTGCCACTTATGAGTGTGTCATTTCATCTTCTTTTGAAAGTTTGAAATATTTTTATTGAATAAAAATTATAAATCGACCGAAATAGAAAAAATCGTGTATACAACTTGTATCATAACATAAGGCATATTGTCGCATTCGTAAATAGAGCTGTAAACTAATTTTTGAAATGTACCTCTATCCAAAGTCTGGGGACTACAAGACATAATGGTAAATTTGAGAGGGGCTGAATGTTTATAATTTTCGCGTAATTAATTATTAAAAATTAAAATTTCGACATGCTATCGGCAACACTCGAGCCTCGAGCCGATTTGTTCGTGACGTCACGCTCGATCCTCTCAAAATGAAACAACTCAGTCACTTGTAAACAGTGGATCGCTTTTTTCCCGGGTTTTGGTATAATTTAAACTTTGTTCATTAATAACTAATTAAATATATCCAAATCCGATTAAATTTTAATGACAAGTCATTTCTTTTAATACAATCTATTCGTTTAATCGGTTAACATTGGGATTTTTGAACTTAGTTTACAGCTCTATTTAAAGAGTGAGGCGTTATTTCGATGTTTTTCAAATATTCGTAACGAAAATCTTCGCTTAAATGTAAACATCCACCAATACAAAAATTCTCTATTTAATTTCTTTTATTCTCTTTGACAAAATCAAGTTAAAACCTAAAATAAACACATTGAAATTCTTATTTTTAACGATGTGCACTCTTCGCAATTTGCTCCTTCAACACCAAAATACTGTTCCGTTGCTCTGGCGGTAACATTGCAATTTGGTCATCACTCAATTGCAACACTTGCATAATCAACGCTGCTTTCTCTTGATCCGAAGCTCCAGTAGCGCCAGCAATATTCGGACTGGCTGAATTCTGAACAGCTTGACGAACCGATTGATTTGGAGTCGGTTGTTGTGGTCTGATCGGATTACTTTGAGGCTCTAAAAAATCAGAAACAAAATTAAAAAGCGTTTAAAATTGATTTAAAAACGATTGTAACTTACGAGCCTTTTGTCTTGGATCCGAACGCTGCTGTTGTCTTGGATCATTCTGGAACGAATTCGTTGTTGAACGTGGATCTCGATTAAAACTAAAAAAACAAAGTTAAAAATGTCAAATGTGGAATTTGTGTCGTTTTACCCTTCCCCAACGGGTGGCAAAGGATTCGGTAATACACTGCCGCTTATTTGTCTCATATCCAGATCCGACATACGAGATAAACGTGGATCAGTGCTCGAACGCGGATCCAACGACCTCAAATCGATATCTTGGCCTAAAGTGTAAGAAAAAATCAATTCAAAACAGAAAAAAAACTGAAATTTTTCTTGTACCACTGAAAACTGGTGTTTGGTTGTTTTGATGTAAAATTGGTGCGGGCACAGGCTGGAATTCCTGTCTTGGAGGCTGCACTGGTGTTGGATTCTGTATGAAATTACTGTTAATCGGAATTTGTGCCGCTAATCCCTTTTCATTCGGCATTAGAGTGGATGGAACTTGATTTTGAGGGTGCAACAAAGTCTAAAAAAATTATTTAAAGACTGTAAAAATGTTCAGAGTGTTGGAACTTAAGAAATTCGTACTGCAGCTGTGTGAGGGTCGATGATTTTCATCACAACTTGCGCTTGTAGCAAAGCGTACGCCAATTGTGGATTTTGGAGGAGCATTTGTCGCGCTTCTGTTGGATTGTTCTGAAGATAAATAGAAAATTCGTCATTCTAACTGTCTAAATACATTGTAAAAGCATTACTTGAATCGTGGATTTCATTTGTTTCATTAATTCGAACATCTGTTCAGGTGGAAGTGAAGCGACGGCTTTACTGATCGCTTCTGGTGCTTTTTCCGCTTGAATTGGTTCCCCGTACGGATTTTCAACCGGTGGTTGATTTAACAAGTTCTGCATTTCCATCCGGGACTTTTCTGTACACGCATTGTCGACACGCAAGTTACGGCCGCCGATTTCATAACCGTTTAAGTTCCGCATGGCACTGAGAGCGGTTTCTTGGTCGCGATATTCACAGAAACCATAACCTTTTGGTTTGCCGGTTTCACGATCGAATACAAGCCTGGAAAAATTTGAAGAGATTAGAAAATTTGAGGGTTGTTTGTTGGAATTGTTTACTTAAAGGATAAAACTTGTCCTACTTCACCGAAAATGTCTTTGAGTTTCTCTTCGGTGGCTTCGTATGGGATGTTTCCCACTGGAGTGTAAAAAAGAGATTAATTTTGGGAGAAATCAAACGAAATTTAGTTGAATGCTTACCGAAGACAGAACGCATGGATTTGTCCATAATATTTGCTTCTAAGTTATCCATTATTGTTAATTTGCTATGGAGACAACAACAAACACCGAATTTTACAACAAATAAGAAAGTGAGGTTATGGTAAACAAGTTTGACGTTTGCGCGAAAAGGGGAAGTGGACTGAGACTCGGTACAATGAAGCGGAATACTATTTGAATTCAAGTTTAAATTTACGTTTTGTATTTTCAATAATTTCTTTTATTATCACAACAGAATGCATAATTTTGGATAAATGCAGAATTGTACAAGATTATTTTGAAAATTCTGTAAACACAAGTTATCGTTCTTTCATTTCAGCTGATGACGGAGTGCCTTTTGGGGCAGCTTCTCGTCCAACTCTCTTTGTTTTTAAAACTGATACGAAATTTCTTTGCAATATTAAACAATTTCTCAGAGAAAAAAACATAAAGTGGTATAGCTTTTATAATTAATTTATTTTTTGCATAGGTAATTAGAGCAACCAACTCGTTTGGTTAAAAATTTATAATCGGCTCATTTAATCGACTTAAAGAGATACCTAGGTACCTACAATAATTAGCGTTTTATTATATAGGTAACGAAGTTTAATTTAATGGCATTTTAATGAAAAAACTCAACCGTAATCCAGTGGCGGATCTTAATAGGTATTACGGCCAGGAGTTGAACAGGAAATCCTGAGACTATAGGAGAGGATTTCGAAAATTTGCGCACAAATTCGCCTTTTATATGATTTCTGATATGTTTTATTGTTATACCTAATTTTTTCACGCAGTAGCAAAGAGGACTTTGCGCATATGTTAAATTTAAAAAATTTTGACTTCTCATTGGATGATTTGAATTATTTTTTTAAATCAACCAATGAAAAGCCAGAATTTTTCAAATTTACGCGCGAGACATTCCTACAAGCAGAATAAAAACGGGATATATTTAAAGTTCTTGTAGGGACAACCTGACTGGGCCTTCGGCCTTTTGTCCCAGATCCGCCACTGCCATAACTAATTATGTTTTTAAACTTTTTATTGTAATTAGGTTTGTTGTTAATGAATTTTTTATGACGTGGTTATTCAATATAAGTATCTAGGTAACTTTCTTGAAAACCTAGTCACAATAAACGCATCAAATCGTTTTTGCTCATATATAAGCCGAAATTTTTGGTAAATGATTCAAGTAGGTATTGGTCAAAATAAAGAATTTTATAATTGCAATAAGAATATTGCGTTAATTTCTTGATTAAAACTAAGAAACACTTTTACAATTTTCTTTTATTCATCACAGCAGCAAAAATTCAAACATAATAAAAATGCTGAAAAGTAAAGGTATATTTTAAATCAGAATCTTCAAATCACTTGAATTTATTTCTTCTCGAATTTTAGAAACAAACGTATTAAAATTCATATTAGATATAACAATAAATTTATGGCAATCTAAACACTTTAAAATAGCAATTTATTTGGTGCTTGCTCAACTTCTTTTCCACATTTTCTTTCAAATGGCCACCATTCTGCAAGATCTTCAATTACAAGCCATTTTGGACAATGGTCTTGTAATCTCCGTTCACATTTATGTACCTACCCACCTAATTATTAAAACGATAGATTTTTAAGATATTTTTCTTTTAGGGTTTCACTTGTACTGTCTTAACTATCTTCTATGTAAACCAAAGACGTTTGTTTATGACAAAACTTCAAAATATGCAGTTAGGTTTGAATTATGATCAAGAAGTTGATGAAATGTTGGTGAAGTTTGGCAAGAAGTGGAAAATGTGGTTGAAAATTCATGTTATTTTTTCTACGAGTTTAATTTTGTATACTCACACTGTGCGTTTTACAAAAAAACATCTTGCCAAAATTGACTACTCTGAAACGATTGTGCAGAAATATTTGCCAGAAATTGCTTATATCTTTTATGCCATATCAAAGTACATGATTGGACTTGTAACAACCTATTTCATCACGGCCTTCTCTTACTTGATCGTGTATAATACTTTATATGTACGGATAAATTTGAAGATATTATCAAGTTATACAATCGAGAAAATTACGGAAAAAGATTTAAAAACGATCAAAGATCAAGAAGAATATCATCGGTTTATTAAAGAAAGATTAGTTTTGATTATAAAGAAGCACAATGAACTATTGAGGTTTTATGATCAACGAATTTTCCTATACAAAAAAAAATTTTAATATTCGTTTTAATTTCTAGAATAGTTCGAGGAATCCGAACGTCTATCAAGAAATTGTTTGCAATTTTGGCATTGGGCGGTGCAATGTTTTCGGTATTTGTTGTCTACTCTTTCTTTGGAGTGAGAATTGAAATCTCATATTTTTTTTTTGGTTTATTTTTTGAACTTGTAGGCAACTTATGCAGCACATTTTGGAAAAATACGATCAATCTGCTCAGTTCTTGCTTATATTCTAACAATTATGCTTTATTTGATACCGGGAGAAATGATGGAAGAACAAGTAAAAAAAATAACTTACATTGATTCTCAAATTAAATTTTATTTTTTTAGTTTGAAACTTTCTTTATGAATGCGGCATTTAATTTCAATTGGTACAATTGGAATAAGGAAAACAAAAAAATTTACTTAATTTTATTATCAAATTTATTAAGACCAGTAAAACTTTCGTTCTCAGAAAACTTTGCAATGAATTATAAATTGGGCGAAATGATATTAAAGTTTACGATTTCTTCTATAACAACGTTTTACAGTTTAAAGCATTTATAACTTTTTTTATAAATCAGGACAAACTTTAACAAACATTTAGTAAAAATTGATTTTAAAATAATAAAATGTTTGAATTTCAATGGTTTAAACTAGTTTTACGACAGTATTAGAAAATATTCTGAGACAGAAAGCTTAAGAAAGCAATTCTTAAAAAAATTAGTTTGTCTGATAAGAACAACCAACACTTTTCTTATCTAAATTTTTTATTCTGCTGGTTTAAAGTTTCAAAAGATTTATTTTGTTGTTAGTATTTATAATTGTATTAACAAAGTCGGTTTTATTGTAGTAACTCACATCCATGTTTTCCGAATGTTAAAATGTGTTGTTGTTTAAATGTTTGTATATTCTTAAAATTGGTGTACCTATAAACAAAAAAACCCAAAATACACCTGCCTCGTATAGCCGTTTAAAACAAATGAGATTTTATTATTAAATGTCCTGAACAAACTCTGGAAAAAACTACAATTAAATTATAATCATGGTTTTGTTCTATTGACGTGGTTATTAATTAATTATGTTCTTCTATTATTTATAATTTCATATTGTTTTCGTGAAACAGCACAAAGTCAATATTATTTCTCTTTGATCTAATTCGTTTTTGTGCCCAAAATTCAGAAAGCAAAATAAATATTACAGTCATTGTTATAAAGTATTGCGTTAAAGTGTAAAATATGCTGTTTAATTTTTCGCCAAATTAATGATCAAATCAATGTTGATTGGTATAGTTATAAAATATCAGAATAGGTTCTGTTTGGATAGGTAGATGGTTTAATAAAACCGAAACTTAGTGGCAGAATTTGGGAAAAAAGTTCAAAACCACAAAATCAATTTGTAAATGTTTATTGTTTATTACACAGTGTTTTACACATTGCACTGATAAAAGTCCATGGAAATTTACATGTGAGTTATGTAAATTTACATGATTTTTACACTTAAAATCATGTGACTATTACATTCATTTAGATGCAATTTAATTTTTACAAAATAAAGTATAGAAAAATTTACGCAATTAAGTATTTTTCATATTTGCATGTAATTTTACTACATGTTCATGAATTTGTCGTTGCGAACTGAACTATTACAATATATTTCCTTATGATCAGACTATTTACAATACGAAATGTTGAAACACATTATACAAATAAACTTTACATGTGAGTTTTGTAAATTCACATTTTGAATGTAAAATTTAACCAATCAGATCAGATTATTCTGATCACATGATGCATGTGATATATTTGAAAACAAATTTAAAATATGTAAAATTACATCTAGCTTGGAAAAAATTATTTACATGTAATGTTACAAGAAAAATCAATGGTCACCAGTAACCATTGATTTTTATTGTAAAAATACATGATTACTTCTATCAGTGTGTGATATTCTTTACCTTTCCATTCTCTAAAACAATTTGCTGAAATTAGTTGAGTAGTCCTATCCAACCTATGAAATATAAATTTGATCTTTTTTCAATACAGCGTCAACGAAAATCAAGAAAATGTTGAAGAGCAAAGGTATTTCAAATCAGTACTTAATTTTAATTAAATATATTCGTCTTTAATTTTAGAAACTGACGTGTTACAATTCATGTTAGACGTAACGGCAAATTTATGGAGATTTAAATATTTTAAAACCATCATGTATATAGTGCTTGTTCAAGTCGTTTTCCATATCCTTTTTCAAACTGGAGCAATTGTAAAACATCTTCAATTAGAATCTGTGTTGGACAATGGTCTTGTAATCTCCGTTCACATTTATGTATTCTTTAAACAATATCAATTGTAATAATATTTTATTGATTTTCCTTAGGGATTCACGTGCACAGTCTTAACTTTCTTGATATTCAACGAATTATTTTCCGATATGACAAAACTTCGAAATATGCAACTGAATTTGAATTATGATCAAGAAGTTGATGAAATGGTAATGGAGTTCGGCAAAAAGTGTAGCATTTGGATGAAAATTCATATTTCTTTTTTTATGAGTTTAATTTGTTTTACTCACTCTGTGCATTTCACAGAAAAAGATATAGCCAAAATTGACTACTCTGAAATGATTGTCAGGAAATATTTGCCGGAAATTGCTTACTTCTTTTATAGCATATCAAAGTTCATTATTGTACTTGTAATCACATATTTCATCACAGCTCTCTCCTACTTAGTCGTGTATACCACTTTATATGTAAGGATAAATTTGAAGATATTATCAAGTTATACAATAGAGAAAGTTTTGGAAAAAGAATTTAAAACGATCAAAAATCAAGAAAAATACCATCAGATAATCAAACAACGAATGATTTTGATGATAAAGAGGCACAATGAGTTATTGAGGTATAAATAATAAACTTTCTGGAAAAATAAAATATTTCTCATGAACATTTTTAGAATCGTTCGTTCTATGCAGACGTTGATCAAAAGATCGTTTGCTATTATGGCATTGGGGGGTGCATCATTTTCGGTCTTTATTGTGTACTCTTTTATCGGGGTTGGGAATAAGATACTCGTAAGCTGCTCTTTTGCTTTCTAATTGGTTTTCTTGCTTTTTTAGGAAACTTATGCAGCTCATTATGGAAAAATCCGATCAATCTGTTCAATGCTTGCCTATATTCTAACAGTGATGCTTTATTTGATTCCAGGAGAAATGATGGAAGAACAAGTAAAATTAATTCTTTTTGAAGGGACACTTTATTGCGATTGTTTTTAGTTTGAAAATTTCTACATGAGTGTCATGTGCAATTTCACTTGGTACAATTGGAATCCAGAGAACAAAAAAATTTACTTAATACTTCTATCAAATTTGTTGAAACCAGTAAGACTTTCGTTTACCGAAAACTTTGCTATGAATTATAAACTGGGTGGAATTATATTGAGGTTTACAATTTCTTCGGTTACAATGTTTTACAGTTTAAAGCATTTATAAAAAGTTACAAATAAAAAGTTATGATACCTATTTATAATAAAAATAGTAGGTACCTAGTAAAGAGTAAATTTTTCGCCTTACTCTACTCATGATCTATAGATAGCTACTATTTTTTGTATTTTTTTTGGTAAGGTTTGATTGTTTTTCACTTTGTTGTCATTGAAGCCCTCAAATCATATTACTGCTCTGGGGAGCGAGTGCGGTAATAGCTCTAATATCGCACTCAAATAGAAAAATATTGTTTTCTGTAACATTAACAAATTCTCAACAAGATTTCACCAACGTCTTGATGGGAAGTCGGTATCCCGTCGATGCACACAGGCACAGGCACGCTCGTAGGATGCACGGGCTTTGATTAGTACCTACTCCTTCTCTTAAGGATCTACTAATTTGTCAGTTTCACGATGTTTACAGATCTAAAGTAGCTCTATATTAGGATGACTCTTTTCGAGTTTTTTTAAACCTAAGATATAATGTTCAAATATGTAAAAATATGTAATTTGAATTTAATCAATTATTTTAATTAAAATAGCAAACCAAATAACTAAACGACTTTAGCGGTCAATCACCTGCAAAGAATGTCCATTTATAGTATTCAATACGATAACCGGTATTCCGTATTGTAAGAGCCGGTATTCGGCTTTAGTTAACCAGATCCGAGTTATCCGTATAGGCTGGTAGCCGCACACCTCGCCGCACACGGTATGTAGGTAAGTGTTAGTGGGCCCGAAGCGGTTTGCTGCGTAAATCGTCGAAAAAAAAATTTTTTGAGAGTAATATAATAGGCTATGTACGTACTTCTTATCTCTAAAACGTGTTTGAAATCAATACTTTACTGACTGATCGTGAATTAAAAAATTTACTCAATACTGAAAACTTTGCCATGAATTAAAAATTGGGCCAAATTATATTAAAGTTTTCAATTTCTTCAATAACAATGTATTAATTTAAATAATTAATAGGTTTTTTTTATAATTCAACTTTAATAAATATTCCGTAAGAATTGATTTTAAAATATATAGTTGGTTTGTATTTCAGTGTTAGCTTTAAAGTATCAGAGAAAGTTCTGAAGCGGAAAGCTCAAAACAAGTCCTTGACAATTAAATGTGTATGTGTTGAATAATGGGAACAACCAACCCTTTTCTGATCTAAAGTTTTTATTCTGCTAGTTTATCCTTTCAGAAAAAAATTTTCCCAAAAAAATATTTTAACATTTATTATACAACATTAATCATTGCTTTTTCTATTGACAGTGTTCTTCTATTATTAACATACATATGCATAATTTTATATTGTTTGTCTTACTCAAATCAGCGTCAATATTTGCCTCTGATGTAAGTCTTTTGTGCCCAGGAAAACCTAAATTTTCATCAATTTATTTTTGGAATGTACAAGACTAAATTAACCTCTCGACCAGACTAATTAAATATTGCATTAAAGGGTAAAATATGCTTTGTAATTGTTCAACTAATGCATGATCAAAGATCAAATAAGGTTATAGGTACTTCAAAGATAGAAGAAAAGGATCTTGTTGGATAACTTTAATTCATGCAAGAAATTGCAAAGCCAGAAAAATAATTTGGAATATTTTTTTTTCACACATTGTTATATCCTGTATTCTCCAAAACAATTTGCTAAAATTAGTTCAATAGCCAAAGAAAATACATAAAAATTAAAATTTGATATTTCTTTTTATCTACGGTATAAACGAAATTCAAGAGACTGTTAAAAAGCAAAGGTATTTCAAATTTTAGAAATATTAAATAGGTACATATACGAGTAGATATCTTAAATTTTAGAAACCAACGTGTTACAATTTATGTTAGATGTGACCACAAATTTATGAGTTTAAAATATTTTAAAACCATCATGTATGTAGTGCTTGTTCAAGGCGTTTTCTATATCTCTTTCCAAATTGGAGCAGTTGCCATAAATATTCGATTTGAATCTTTTTTAGCCAATGGTCTTATAATGTCCACACACATTTATGTATAATCTATAAACATTAAGATTACATACTAATATTAATTTATTGATTTTTCTTTTAGGGATTCACGTGCACTGGGTTTATTTTCTTGCTTTTTAAAGAAGCACTTTCCAATATGACAAAACTTCGAAATATGCAACTGAGTTTGGAGTATGGTAAAAAGTTTGGCAAAAACTGGAGCATATGGATGAAAATTCATATTACCGTCTTTACGTGCTTGATTATTTATACGCACTCTGTGCATTTAAAAGAAAAAGATATTGCCAAAATAGATTATTCTGAAAAGATTATCCAGAAAAATTTACCTAAAATCGCTTATTTTTTATCTTGTATAGCCAAATACTTCATGGCAGTTGTAATCACGTATTTCATCTCCTCAATTGCCTATGTAGTCGTGTAGAGTACTTTATACGTCAGAATGAATTTGAAGATATTATCAAGTTATACAATAGAGAAGATTTTGGAAACAGATTTGAAAATGATTAGGGATCAAAAAAATATCAGCAGATAATCAAGCAAAGAATGATTTTCTTGATAAGGAGGCACAATGAGTTATTAAGGTACAAATAATAAATTGTCTGGTAAATTAAGAGATTTCTCAAGAACTTTTTCTTTTTTAGAATTGTTCGATTTTCGCAGTCAATGATCAAAAAGTTTTTTGCTCTTATGGCATTGGGTGGTGCATCATTTTCGATTTTTATTGTGTACTCTTTTGTCGGGGTTTGGGATAAAATCAGCTTTTCTTTGCTTTATAGTTGAATGTTTTGATTTTTTTAGGAAACCTATACAGCACATTATGGAAAAATTCGATCAACCTGCTCAATGCTTGCTTATATTCTAACAGTTATGCTCTATTTGATTCCAGGAGAAATGATGGAAAAACAAGTAAACTTATTAAATAAAATATTTTAGGAGAGACACCCAATTTAGATCAATTTTTTTAGTTTGAAAATTTCTACATGAACGTCATGTGCAATTACACTTGGTACAATTGGAACAAAGAGAACAAAACAATTTACTTAATATTTTTAACAAATTTATTAAAACCAGTAAGCCTTTCGTTTACCGAAAATTTTGCCATGAATTATAAATTGGGCGGAATTATATTGAGGTCTAACAATTTCTTCGGTTACAATGTTTTACAGTTTAAAGCATTTGTAAAAAATTTATTTAATCATTTTGTTATACCTACTTCACTTTTGATAAAAAATTATTAGTTTTCCTAAGTGTTATTGATAATGCGAAAAATAAACTGGAAAATTTAATTTTTCTTTTAGTGACAAATTGCTAAATATCGAATTCTGTTAAGGAACTAAAAGATCCTTCAAATATCGTCTAATTTCACAAAAACATAAATATTTTCTTCCTAATGAAGTCAACATTAAATGAATCTATATGCCTTAGTCATTTATTTAATTGTACACATAAAGAATAAATATTTACATACTTATGCTGACAACGTTTACTTTTATTTTCTATTCTCAGTTAATATTTGTACCTATAAACGAAATGACCATTTTGAAGACTAAAGGTATTTTGGAATATCAAATTGAAGGTCTTTTCTTGTAGAAATAAATTTAAATTTTAGAAATAAATGTGTTAAAATTCATATTAGACATTACCATAAATTTATGGAATATTAAATTATTTAGAACCATAAATTACGTGGTGCTTGTACTGACCTTTTTCCACATTATTTTTCAATTTGGAGCAGTTCTTACGAATCTTCAATTAGAATCAATTTTGGACAATGGTCTCATTATCACCAATATAACTTCTGTAATATTCAAATAATTAAATTTCTAATGATTTTTCACAAATTTTTCCTTAAGGCATTCACTTGCACCGTCTTAATGTTGTTGTTTAAGAACAAAGGATTTGTCTATATTTCACAATTTCGAAATATTCAACAAAGTATGAATTATGACAAAGATGTTGATGAAATGTTGGTGAAGTTTGGCAAAAAATGGATCAAGTGGATAAAAATTCATTTTGCTCTGTCTATAAGTTTTATTTTTTGTTACCAGTCTGTGGTTTTAACAAAAACAGATATTGCCAGAATTGATTACTTTGAGTTGACCGTCCAAAAATATTTATCTCCAACTGTTTACTTCTTTTATAGCATAATAAAATACATTTTTCTCTCTGAAATCTCCTATTTCTTGACAGCCGTTGCTTATTTAATCGTTTACAATATTTTATGGATAAGGATAATTTTGAAGATATTTTCAAGTTATACAATAAAGACAATTTTGGCAAGAGATTTAGAAACATTCAGGGATGAAGAAGAATATCATCACTTGATTAAACAAAAATTGATTTTGATTATAAAGAAGCACAATGAGTTATTGAGGTTTTATGAGTAACGAATTTTCCCATACACAACGAAAATTTTCAAAATCTATTTTATTTTTAGAATAGTTCGATCAATGCAAAAGTTGGTCAAAAAATTGTTTGCAATTTTGGCATTGGGTAGTGCAATATATGCGGTGTTTGTTGGCTACTCTTTCTTTGGAGTTTGAATTAAAATCTCCTAATTTTGTTTTATTTTAATTTTTTTTGATTTTTAGGCAACTTATGCAACACATTTTGGAAAAATCAGATCAGTCAGCTTACTGATGGCTTATATTCTAACAGCAATACTTTATTTGATTCCAGGAGAAATGATGGAAGAACAAGTAAAATTAAATCACCTTACGGTGACACTAAAACCTAATATATTTTTTAGTGTGAAAATTTCTACATGGACGTAATGGGCAATTTCCATTGGTACAATTGGAATCAAGAGAACAAAAAAATTTACCTAATACTTCTATCAAATTTATTAAAGCCAATACGGTTTTCGTTAACAGATAATTTTGCCATGAATTATGAGTTGGGCAAAATGATCATAAAGTTTACAATTTCTTCTATAACAATGTTTTATAGTTTAAAGAATTTATAAAAATAATTTACTCAATCTTTTGTTACTTACTATTGACAAAAAAATTTAGTAACAAATTGTTAAAGAATAAAGGTCGAATGTTATTTAATGAGCTAGAAAAAATCCTTCAATTATCGCCTAATTTGACATTAAAACATTTTCTTGATGTACTGTCATGAAGCCAAAGTGAACGAATTTATATGATTATGGTAATCTCTATTTTATTTAACTAATTCTTCTAAAAACTATAATAAATTCAAATAGGTTTAAATACTCTATGGCCTTAGCATTTTATTCAATCTTACTCATAGAAAAAGCTAATTATTTAAATATTCATACCGAAAACGTTGTCTATTTTTCTAATGAAAATTTATTCATTTTGAAAACTAAAGGTAATTTTTAATTAGCGTTTTCTTTTTGAAATATCAAATTTAAATGTTAGAGCCATACGTGTTACCAATTGATGTTGAATATTTTCATAAATTTATGGAATATTAAATATTTTAAAACAATAAATTACGTGGAACTTGCATATGTCCTCTTTACATTTTTTGTCAAATTAGATCAGTTCTTACAAATCTTCAATTACAAGCAATTTTGGACGATGGTCTAATAATCCCCAAACTTATTTATGTAATATTCAATTAATTAAATTCCTAAATTTTTTTAAAACATTTTGTTACAAATTTTCTGTTTTACAAGGCATTCTGATGGACACTACGAATATGTTCGGGTACCATGTGGATTAGAGAATAATCAAGTAGTGTTTCAGGGGGCGATTAATAGAATGCTGGGTAAATTGCGTGGAGACAAAATCCTGGCATATATGAATGATTTACTGATCCCAACCAGTATAGGTTCAGTGCAAGAGAGACTCGCAGTGTTGAAGACTGTTTTCAAACAAATTAAGGCGACTGGCTTTTGATTGACACAAAATGTATAGTCAAACTAAATTCTCAATGAAAATACACTTTGGCTATAACTGGACAGTTCCAAAAAAAATCGGTTGAGGGCTATTGACCATGATGAGCAAATTTATATAAATGAATTTGGTTTCCGAACGGTTGTTGCACAAAACGAACAAAACTCACAAACATATATTTGCGTTCAGCTAAAACCCTAAAACTAACCAAAAAATTCTTCTGATTTCTCCTGAAACTATAAATACAAAATTATCGAAATTTCAATACCAATTTACTGAACCAATCAATTTTCAGAAGCCAAAATGATTTACATATTATTTCGCACATTATAAAGACTCACATACGCATCTGATCCTTTAGATGGGAAAAATAGTTGGTCTAGTGTAGGCATATTCAGGCTTGTGTTGAAGATCGACGTCTCACTTCTTCATGAAACTCATTTGTCATAGTAATAAAAAAATATTCAAGCAAACCTTTAATAGATTTTTTACCAAATTTTCAGATATTCAGCGAAATTTATTATATTAATCAATTAATTTCAACAACGAACACTGATGATATTTTTACTTTTTGGACTCAACTTGAAAAATTCTAGTTACACAATTTATTAATTAATTAGCTGTTCATTGGTGACCCAAATGTTATATAATGATGTTTTAATGAAAAACTAATTACAATAATGGTTTCTTCTTATGCCGTGCTTATTCAATATTAACCAACTTATTTCATTTTCCACTTTCTTACAAGTTAAAAATGTTGAAGAGTAAAGGTATCAAAAAGTTGCTCAATTTCCTGTTTTCTATATCACTGTAGCATCCAAAATTTTAGAGACCAACGTGTTACAATTTATGATAGACATCACCATAAATTTATTCAACTATAAATATTTTAAAAAATTCATTTTTGTGGTACTTGCTCAAGTGTTTTTCCACATCATTTTTCAAATTGGAGCAATTATCGAAAATCTTCAATTTCAATCGATTTTGGATAATGGACTTGTAATCTCCACTCACATTTATGTTTAGAACAATTGAATTTTGATTGATTTTTGTCTAGACTACATAATTTTTTAGGGATTCACCGACACTGTTTTAGTTCTTTATTTTTTCAACAAAGGACTTTTCTATATGACAGTTCTCCGAAATCTTCAACTAAGCTTGAACTACGATCAAAGAGTTGATGAAATGTTGGTAAAGTTTGGCAAAAAATGGACCATTTGGACGAAAATTTCTATTACTATCTTCATGGGTTTAATATTTTATACTCACTCTGTGCATTTTACAGAAGAAGATATTGCCAAAATTGATTACTCTGAAATCATTGCTCATAAATATTTTCCACAATTTTTTTATTTTTTATATAGTATATCAAAATATGTAATTGCACTCGTAATTACTTACGCGATCGTAGGTCTTGCTTATTTCATGGTCTATAATATTTTATATATAAGAATAAATTTAAAAATATTATCAAGTTATACAGTAGAAAAAATTGTGGGAAATGATTTAACCTTGAACAGTGATCGAGAAAGTTATGATTTTTTGATTAAACAAAGATTGATTTTTCTGATAGAGAAACATAACGAGTTGTTGGGGTGAGAAAAATAAGCCTGCATGATTTTGAATGATTTTCTTTTTGAAATTTTAGAATAGTTCAAAGCATACAATCTTTAAACAAAAAAGTATTTGCAATTATGGCATTAGGTGGTGCATTGTTTTCGGTTTTTGTTGTATACTCTTTCGTTGGGGTATGACTTGAATACATTTAATATTCCAGTAAAAATTTCTTACTTTTTAGTCAACATATTTAGCCCATTTTGGCAAAATGCGATCAATATGCTCAGTGATTGTTTATTATATAACAGCCTCTTTTTATTTTATACCAATGGAAATGATGGAAGAAGAAGTAATAAAA
The DNA here is from genome assembly GCA_963930825.1 of Silvanus unidentatus. Taxonomy (NCBI): domain Eukaryota; kingdom Metazoa; phylum Arthropoda; class Insecta; order Coleoptera; family Silvanidae; genus Silvanus; species Silvanus unidentatus. Next base: position 12,911,899 of record OZ005762.1, read on the forward strand.
AGTTTTACTGATTTCCTATTTAACATTCACATTTTTTTAGTTTGAAAATTTCTACATGAACGTCATGTGTAACTTCATCTGGTATAATTGGAATCAAGAGAACAAAACAATTTATATGATATTTTTATCAAATTTATTAAAGCCAGTAAAAATTTCATTCACTGAAAATTTGGCAGTCAATTATGAATTGGGTAAAGCTATCATAAAGTTCACAGTTTCTTGTATTACTATGTTTTACAGTTTAAAGTATTTATAATTATGTAACTAATTGTAATCGTTAATTAAAATTGAGGTTAGTTGAATGAAAACTCCGTTGAACTCATTTGCATCCATAAATCGATAAAAATTTTATGATAAAAGAATGTATGTCCGTTTAAAGAAATAAATATTTTAATGTAAAGACAAAGTTTAAGTAGCAGTAATTATTGACTTTTCTGCATTAAAAAATAATCTATTTATTAAATAGTAAGCTATATGAGCATTTAGAGTAAACGTATGTTACTGCAAAATGTGCAATAAAAAAGGTCTAAAAATATTTTTTTCAAAATTTGTTACTAAATTTTCAATCTTCAGGCACTGATAGTTTGGAATTCATTTTGTACATTTCGGAAAAACTTCTAATACAACAAAAATACATATATTTCCTGTATTTTTCATATGTGATGGCAGTTCTTGGTTTATTAACGGAATTTTTTGCTATATCCTTTTATGGTTTCGACATGAAAAATTTGTTTAAAGATACTTTCTCAGTCTTATATGTGTTTTGTGTAAAAATAAACAAAAAACCTTAATTTTTTTTAATAATAAATGTCGCTTTTTTAGTTCGAACTGAATGGAGGCCTTTATATTCTGGTGACTTTAAAAACAAGAAAAATGCGAGCCGATTTACGTGAAATTTTCTTCTCTTTAAAATACGACGGCAAAACAAAAAACGAAATTACGAGATTTATTAAGAAATGGATATTTATTTTAAAAATTAATTTTGTTATTCTTAATATCGCCGCGGTTTATGTAACATCAATTATGTTTAATCGACATTTTATTGTAAATCATTTCACCACTTTTGCCGTACTAGAAAAACTTGCTTACAACAAAATTATTTGTTTTTTTCAATTGTACGGCTTTTTCTTTACTTTCTTTTTAACTTATTCCGGTATTGTACATGTTTATATTGTATTGTATATTCAGCTTTATATTCGAATAATTTTGAAGATTTTAACCAGTTTTGTTCAACGGACAATTTTGAAAAACGAATGCGGAGAAATTAACTTTCAACAGATGACAAAGTTACGACTGATTTTTCTTTCTCGAAATCATCTTGATCTTTATCGGTGAGTTTTTTAATTAAAAACTCTCCAAAAAGCAAATTAAAAATGTTTTTTTTTTCGTTTCAGAATTGTACAGGGATTCGTAAGAAGTATTGGCAAAAGTTGTTTTGTCATTTATTCCCTAATCGCATTTCTTCTCATTATTAGCAACATATTTATTTACGCATCTGTAAGACAGTTACAAAGAAAAATCTAAATAATACCTTAAAAATTTTTTAGGGGGAATTACCAAATTTTGGACTTTTCCGAGCTCTTGCCCAAAATTATATTTTTATTACATTATTCGTCTTGTTTTTAAGTTCTGGACAATTTCTGGAGGACCAAGTACTGATTTTTGACTTATTGACAGATTTTTACTATTTATTTCGTTTCAGTTTGAAGAATTCTACAATGAAATTTGCAAAGCCAATTTTTATGATTGGAACATTGAGAATCAAAAAATTTATTTAATTTTTCTGTCGAATTTAACAAGACCTGTACGTCTTGCTTTTTCACAAAGATTTGCCATAAATTACGATATGGGAGTAAAAGTAATGATTAACCACATTAAACAGTTTATTTGATATTTAAATAATTAATTTTTAGGTAATTAGGTTTTCTGTGTCTTGTATTGTTTTTATGTATCAACTTGAACTGTTTTAAAAGCCAGATGAAGCTTAAATTTTGATTTAAACAGTCATATTCTTGATATTGCTACATCAACTTAAATATTTAACAAAGAAATTGTTAATAAATATTCTATTAAGTTGTTTAGTTATGTTTATTTTATCCCCTGTTTTAACAGGGGAGGATTTCTCGAGTGCCATGAATTTTGTGGCAAGAAATACCAACCAGTACCGCGAGTTTCTCTCAGTGGAGAGAGTTTCTGACCAGGGGACAATTAAAAGAGGAATTCCCATTTTTATAAACTTATTTATTAATAACAAATTAAATCGTTTAATTTGAGAGGAACACAATGTGAAATACAACTTCTAAATACAAAACACAGTTATACAACTGTCGAAATTAATTAACAGATTAATTACAAAAGAAAATAACCGAACTGAGTCAATAAAATTCTAGCTGAATTTTGGCTTTCGAAAATTATTTCAAAAATATCTAGCAAACACTTTACAAAATCAAATAAACTGAGCCAATAAAATCACTCGTGGATTTTGGCTTTAGAACAATTACAAAAATTAAATGAGAATAAAATCTCAAGAAACAAAACTTAATTAATAACTAGTATTTTTAAGAGGACGAGAATTCTCCCCTTCGAAGGGCTGTGCAAGAGTTTATATACGAGGAAATATTAGGAGGGATTTTGCGTACGCGCAAAGAGGAAAAATTGTTACTTGTTACTTACTTTTGGATCCGGTACTTTCGCAAAATCCTTCCTAGAGGAGGACAAAGGTGGTTGATTATTGTCAACTACCGTTCATTAATTAGGAAGTGGCATGATTTTTTTTATTGCATTTTCGTAATTTACATTCAAAAGATTTAATTTGGCTATACACATGTGGCCTTTTTTTCACTCGTTTCGCCAAAAAAAATTGTTGAAAATTTCATAATTTTAAACCCCTCGAAATCGCGACTCCATATGCAAACGGTATCGTTTCGTTTCGCGCGAACGTTAGTAGATGGCGTAACTAGTAATTTTAAATTATTTTAGGGTGATTAAAGCATTAAAATGTGATTATAAATAGGTAAGAAACAAATGGACACTTCCGTCTATGTGTGAAAACACAGTGGACGCCTATACGCCCATCGGCGCCGATATTCAGTCATAAATGCCTAAAAATCGTAGGCTTTGGTGAATTTTTGAATGAAAATCGGCGCCGATGGGCGTATAGGCGTCCACTGTGTTTTCACACTATGACATTTTTGATTAGAGTAATCCTGAATAGTTTTAAAACCTGTGCTGTACCTCTGTGTAACAACAATAATAATAGAGCTTAGCTCAAACATTATTTTCTTGTCCGTTGTTCCCAAAGAAATTATTAATCGGAATAACTAAAAGTTTAAAATACCATTTTTAAAAAATTAAAAACGGTGCCTTTTGCACCTTTCATTTCCACATTAATATATTTTTATTTGAATTAGACGTTATGTATGTAGCTAACATACCTAAACGAGTCTATTTCAGATAAATTATCGTTTTGTCCAATTTTAAAACCACAATCCAAATTCATTTTAAGAAAGATATTTAAACAAATAGACTTTCAAAAAAGACCAACACAAATGAATGCAGGAAGATGGCAATCATTTATACTTATATTAAGTTTTGTGGGTAGTAAATCGCTTATATTTTAGGTAAAAGTGAGGCTGACCAATCAGAGGCCAGCATTGGAAAAGGGTTCATAAAAAACTGTGCAATTTTGTGACGTCACAATTTTAAATGAATTTCTCACTTTTCAATTTCAATTTTCTCTTAAGTTAGGCGTTCAAATGGACTGTTTTTTGGCTCAGTATTCATTATTTGCTCTTTTCTAACGATTTATATGGAAATTATCACGAATTTCGATACCATGCCACTTCCTAATTGTTGTTTACAAAATGTAAACAAACAACCTGTAAATAGGAAAGTGTCATAGAGGTCCAAGAGACTGAAAAATAACTTCGTTACAAGATATCTCACATTATCTCTTTTTCATAATCTTCTTTCTCAATAAAAATTTGTGAATTACTGCATAAATTATGCACACATGTTAAAATATAGATCATTTCATATAGACGAATGGAAGCCCACTAGTAAATGGCAAGTGAGAAATGCTATCTTGGTGTAGCTTTGTATATTTGCATTGTGAGAAAACCAGTTTTCGAATGATTTTTATATTTCTAGATAAAAAATTGTTGTTTTCACATTTTCTTCGTAAGTATATATAAATAAATGATTAATTGGCACAAATAAGCCCCTGACTTGACAGAACAAAAAATATAAGTTGTATTTTTTATTAATATTCTGCAGCAGATGCACATTGCAATATGGACAAGGACATGGACTAAATGGGGAGGACCCCTTGCCTCTTCACGCCAAAATCTTATACATATATTTTTGTAGGAAAACATATATATTTGGTACACATATATTTCCCTGTGTTTTATATAATTTTGTGTAAGACAGAGGTTTATACTGTTACAATATTGAGTCTATGGAGACCTATATACTAGGAGACGAATCGACGTATTTATAAATGGGACAGAAAATTGAATGTTCGGCTTGTTACAAAAACAGTCGCATAGCGTGCATTGATGACTGAAGCAGTTCAGTTATAATTTAGCAGAATTTCATTGAAAAATAATAAATGCAAACAATTAACCAAAATTAAAAATTTCAAATAAAATCAAATCAATCAAGACAAAGGAAACGATCAAATAGAGAAAAGTTTCAAAAAGTTTAATCGCTAAATGAACCGAAGTGGTGATGACAGCGATTTAAGTGGACAAAAGCGACATTTGTGTGATGTTGATCCACTTTTCAGTGGGAAAAGCACTGTCGATTCGTCTCCTAGAATAAAGATCTCAATAACTGAGTCTAGTATATAGGTATAGAATTATTTTTTATTGAAATATATTGGACAATTTATTATATATTATTTAATTTATTCATATATTCCTATGAACTTTATATATATTTTCATAAATAATTACGTGGTAATAGGCGCCTCATAACTTTCACATCTAAAGAGGAAATATTACTTACCTGAATATAACAATGGGTCAATTTCCATTTTTATTAAAAATTGCATACTGATTATGAATGAAAGTATACTACTTAGCAAAAGATTGAATCCCGATCGTGAATTTATGTCAAGTGACTTTAACAGTCAAAATTTATGTAATTTAGTCACAAAGCGATTGATGGCGTCTGCTGCGACCTTAATTTAAACATAATACTAAGATTTTGACTCAGAATGACCCCTAGAATCTGTGATTTTCCTATAGATCAATCCATAATTAAAAGTAAACTACTTGTGAAGAGAAAAAACGAATACAAAAGTTCTAAGAAAAGATTTATGGATTTCCAATCTATTTCCATGTTATCCATTCATTTTATTATAGTAAAAAAATTATTTGTTGATTAGATCCAGTTTAACAAGGTTTCATTAATTTTTGTAGGAATGTAAATTAAATTGAATTGTACTTCCTTGTTGTAGTATTTATTATTAGAGCGGTTTCAACCTTTCAGTCATCTTCAGTAATAATTCTCACCTATGTTAACCTAAAAATTGACAATTATTACTGAAGATGACTGAAAGGTTGAAACCGCTCTAATAATAAATACTACAACAAGGAAGTACAATTCAATTTAATTTACATTCCTACAAAAATAAAAAAAATATTTCTTTGCATTTTTCATCTGTCTATTTCAATAACTTATGAGACTTTTTATGTGTATACAAGGCACCTGAATACGCTGTCCTAAAATCACATAATTTACATTTGTACGGTTTCTCACCCTTATGTGCCCTCATATGAGCTTTAAGTGAATTTGAGTCCCGAAATGTTTTTGCACAAATCTCACAAACATATTTCCGTTCACCTAAAAACCCAAAACTTACCAAAAAAATCTTTAAACACCATTTTGCTTACCTGTATGACTGAGATGGTGATGTTTAAGTCCACCTGGAGTCTTATAAACTTTTTCACATGATGGAAATTCACATTTGAACGGTTTCTCTTCAGAGTGTGTCCGCATATGAACATTTAAATCGCTTATGGCGAATGCTCCTTTGCCACAAATATTACAAATTAACGGCCGCTCATTTGTATGAATTCTTTCATGTGCAATTAGTGCTCCTTCCCGCGGAAATGGCTAAAAATCAACAAAAGATCAATTAATTTATCTCACAATTTTTAACAATTTTTTTTTACTTTAGAACAAAATTTGCAAGTAAAAGTTGTCTCTGGATTATGAATTCTTTTGTGTTCGGTTAATTTAGATTTTAGTGTGTATGATTTCCCACATGTTTCACAAACAAACGCAGGATTCTTTTTATGATATTCAGCGTGGCTTTCTAATCCTTTTATCGTTAGGAATGAGAGATTGCAAACTTCACACAGGAATGTCTCTATCAAAAAATTTGTGAATAATTCAAATTGGAATAATTTAAAGAACGTTTTGTACCTGAATGTTGACGTTTTTCATGTGCTCGAAGATCAATTGGATTTCTAAAGAATTTCTTACATACCGGACAGATAGATGGACAGGAATCTGAATGTGTATATACATGTCTCTTTAAACTATGAGCGGTAATAAAGTACTCCGGACACTGTTTACAGAAATACAGTCGTCGGGCATCTGGATGATGTTGTTGTCGGTGACTTCTGATAAGAAGTTCGTTCGGAAAACTAACACTAAGATTACAATCTGGACAGGTGTATGTATGATTTTCTGTGACGGTTTCGACTTCTGGCGTTTTTGTTGGTGGTGATGGAACGATTTTAGGAACGGATTGTAATCCAGGGATAAGAATTACATTCAAAACATTCTCTTTTTTTATTTCCGTAACTGGATTCTCGCTTGTTTCTGATTCAATTTCGTTTGGTTCAGTTTTGACAGTCTTTTGGTTTCGAAAGAATTGATCGGAATCTTCTACTTGTTTTCTGAAAGAATATGCTTCTTTCAGTTTATTTATGCACTCTAAACAAATCTCCGATGGTAAATCGTTCTCTTCTATCTAGAATTAAAGGTTTTTTAATGGTTTTTAATAAATAACACATACTTACAATTAATTCAGTGCACTTGGTTAACATTCGATGGATTTCATCTTCAAATATTGAATTAAAAGTTGTTTCTGTTATGGTTTTTGTGCAAGTGCGACAAAAGTAATTTGTATTCATAATTAAAACACTTTTTTTAAACTTTTAAACTGATTTTAAAGCAAAGAATGACAACAGTTGAATGTTAGGTTAAGTTTAATAATTTGTTGACATTTTCAAATGTTGTGCTAGCCGATAGAATGCGCTACGTTCTAATCGCAGCGTGGCCTACGAAGATTAATGTCACTGACGCTCCATATAAAAAAATAAAATATCCTGTTAAATACATAATAACTTTAAAATGAAAGACTTGGGTATAGTAAAAAATTTCCTCGGAATAAGTATAGAGCAAGATTTAAAAAACAACATTGTTACTTTAAACCAAAAGGATTATTTGATAAAAATTGAACAAAATTTCAAATTTGAAATATGTTAAATTTGACAAATCCTGAAAATACTGAATAACGAAAATAAGGACAGTAACAAACGTCTTAAACATGTCTAAAAACTAAAAGTCTAAAACTTTTCGCTTAAATGCCTTATGGAATCAACTTGCCCATCAATTTCTTCGACATGTTATAAAGTTTGAAAAATAAAAATTTATCAAGAATTATGTTAAATAACATAGCGATTAAAATATGTATTTAAAATTTTTCGGTTAATTAACTAAAAAGTTATTGGCCCCCTAAAGATGAGAAATTCTCGAAAAATTTTGACAAGTTCTAATAAAATTGTATTTTTCTCGAAAAATGTGTGTCGTACGGAAAAAATACAAGCGAAAAGTTTCCCTATTTGGCATCGAATGTACCCAACAAAAGCGAAAAAAGTACCACCTTTATATGAAAAAACAAGGAGGAAAGTAAGTAGGTAAGTGTGCCAAATTTTGTTATTCTGATTTAATAAATTTAGAAGGTATTTCAAAATTTAGATTCTTTTTTTCAAGAACTTTGATGGTCGATATCTTTGTTAGGAACCGTTTCCGAGCAAAGTGTATATTGATTTTTCGACTTGGTTTGACCTCAAAAATCTGTCATTAAAATTTTGCTCATCTTAACTCTAACACTTTGTATATTTTGACAAAACTGTATGCCTACACTGTACAGAGTACAATAATGCTTATAACTATGTATACTTGCAACGGTGTACCTAATCATATGTACAGTATAGAAGATTGTATTCTTCTTTTGTGTTCCTTTAGAGAAATTGAATAGCACATGTAATAAGAGCGTATACGCCTTTAACAAACTAAAAAGAAAAACATTTTATAAACTTGCCACTAAACGATGCCATTAAATAGTGATACAACCCTAATTAAGAACTCATACGAAATAGTAAAACCATTAAAACATTTAAATTCGAAACTTTTTTGTTGGTTTATTGACATCATTAGTAGAATTTGAACATTAGAATTATTCAAAGTGTAGACAGGAAATGTGGATATCAATTCGTACATCTTTTCACTCTGTAATATAGATAAATACGTTAAAATTTTGAGAAACTTTGTGAGAAAAAATACTTCGTCAATAAGATCCTGACAGTAATTGGTTATGAGACAACCCACACACGCACTAAGAAAGAATTCAGATATAATCGAGATATTCCATGATAGACTTTCATTCTAAAATAATTTTTTTTTGTTCAAAACTATTCTTCACAAAAAAAAAACTTACTAAATGTAGACCAGTTAAAGTGACACACACAAAGAGTACTGAAATGATATGAAAAAGTGGAATTCGATAGTACAAGAATTGCTGAAAATCAATCTTGCATTTATAAACAGTATTATAGTGAGTTATAAGGGCCTTCAGTTTATCAAAAATATTCTTTTGGACAATTTTGTCATGAATCTTTTCAAATTTTAATTCTTGGCAATATTTTGATAATTCTTCAATGTCATTATTCAACACAATCAACTGATATTGTAGCTCTGAAGTTATTAGGACAATTACCCATGCACTATTCACCATAAGAATGGCAACGTGGATATAAATAAAATCAAATAAAATATTCAAAACCTTGTTGAAGTGATAAAAGTTGAAATAATAGTTATTCAATGAGATAACAATGTTGAGGCGTTCTTTTTCATCATCCGACAGTCCTGCATTGGAAATTACACACAAAAATATCAATACGAAGGCAATGTAAATTTTCCAAATCTCTGATTTGTCTCTGCGTTGAATAATTGCTTTTGTAGTGTCATTTACATTGTCTAATCGTTTAAATTTGGAGAAATTTCCAAATATGTGATTAAATAAAGTTTTTTCTCGTAAAGCGTGTAAAATATACATGATTACTGCCTGTAAATGTAAATAATTTTATAAAATTAATGAAATCCTTCTGTACCTACATAAACTGCTTGAAAAACTACGAATAATTTTTTGATTTCAAAAGTTTTTGTAGACCAAAAATAATATATGAAAATAGCACAATAAATGAAAGCATAACAAACAACAACCTTAAATATCGTGTTGGTCAATGTTGTTCCACGAATTGATCGTATAATTGTAAGAAGTATGTGATTTGATACTGTATGTCCTAAAAAATAATTATTGTGATTTAAATAAACTTACAGAATCAAACAACCTTTTATTGGGTATGTAAATGGTCCAGACAAATAAGAAAAAAATTTTAACAACCACATACTAATAATCTATCACTTTAGTGTCTAGTTTTTTATGCTTACAATGAATGAATAACAGATCTTGGCCTAAAGAGTCGGTTATATAGACAATGAAATTAAACTCATCAAGTTCATATGCATAAAAATTTCATAAAAAATATATATACTCATCATTAATATTTAATTTCAATGTTCCATATCATATAACATTAGGTCTTCGATTAAAGAATCGATTTATGGTGATTAATCATTTCTTATAACATTTCTTATAACATTTACTATATGTATGTTGTTCAATTAGGGATTAACTGTCTTAGGTACTTGAGTTTCAAGCTACTTGAAATGTTTATCTATTATTTTCAAAAAATTTCATCGTTGAGAAAATTTTAATAATATTGCATTAAATGAAACAAGTTTTTAGTTAAAAGTGATTTTTTAATAATTAATATCTTCTTTCGATATTTATGAGTGCTCTTGTCAGTTTTGCGCATGCCTCTACCTACTTCATATGAAATATGTGGGAACTCCAGGTAATTACTACTACGCACATGCGTATAATTGAGAAGTAAATCACTTCCCCATTCCCTCAAAAATCAAATAGGTAGTTTGAAAAGTCTTTATAACACTTCAATTATTAATCAATCAATTTCAAGACAAGTCAAATAGGTCCTGAAAATTTTAAACTAATTGACTTGATAAATCCCTAATTGTTCAATGACAATTAGGCTTCTCCATGTGACGTCACACAGCTCTATAAGCTAACTTCAGTTCTCTGCCTCTGTCAAGAACAGATGACAATTTGGCAATTGATTTTTCCGAATTTATTATTTTTAATAAATATTCGTTATATTTTTCATTCAGGGTGATTAAAAGGGCACATGGTTCTCTAGTGAAAATGGCGGGAACTAAATTTTCAAAAAAACAAGCAGTAGCTCCCTCTGGAGGAATTTTCCTAAAGCTGTTGCAGTTTTTCAAAATTTTTTTTGCTGTTTTGCGACGTTTTGCGATTTATTTGTCATTATTCATTTGTCAATATTAATTAATGTGTGTTCTGCATATTTGGGCATATATGACAATGATCGTCGTTTGGTTGACCATTTCAGTTTATACTTATCTTTTCACGATGAATTAAAAAAACCCATTTTATATTTAAATTTTGAATTGTTTTCAAAAAAATGCTGAATTTGCACAATTAGACATATGCGCTCTCTGAATTCTGAAGTAGACGCAGGCGCACTCTCTTAAAATGTTGCGCAATGTACAAAAATTCAAGGTTTCTCGCCAGAATGTTCATATAATAAAAAGTGTCAGATTTCACTGAAAAAAAAGTGATTTTAAGAACAGCAATTGACCTACATGGCTCATTTTTCACAATAAGGAAGAAAAAACACCGATAAAAAGAATGTTAGATTTGGATTTTTGATTTTTTGTGTTAAAAAAAATTTTACTTGATTGGTAAGTTTATTTCTTTTCTTTCTCCTCTTTAAAAGAAATAATCAAAAAACGGAAGCTAACATTTTTCTTAGAATTTCTTCCTCTATCTCCCTGAATTTATTCATTTCGCTGCAACTAGTATTAACGGAGGAAATTTTTACAGTTTTTTTACCGACTCATGTGCCCTTTTAACTGAATATATTTGAACTGTTTTCATTTAAAATTGTTTAGATTCCAGCGATTTTTTAAATAAAAACTGTCACCTGATTGTGACAGAGGCAGACAACTGAAGTTAGGTACGAAGCTTTGATGACGTACTTAGAGAACTCTAATTCGATGTTTAAGTTAGAGAGACCAATGTTCATAAAAACTCGATTTATAGTTGTAAGCATTATAGTTAAGCTTCCGCTTCGAATAATTTTTAGATTTCAAAGGCATATGTATAGTTTAAATCTAGTCACATGCTCCTAACAATATTCATTATTAAAAAAACTTTAAAACAAAGAGATCATGAAAATGGTTTTAAAAACTCTTTGTCACTGGGTTTATTACAGCAACTGTTGCTTAATGTCTATTGCATTTATATCAAATACATTTGATCTCTATACGCGTAACGTAGGGAATTTGCTTGAAGCTGACTTTTAAGACAGATATAGGAAGTCTGTTTCTTTCTCTAAGAAGGTTCCCTTATGAGCATTCGCGATAATCCGAGTGTTTGTTTGGTTCCCTTTCACGACTTGACAATTTTTTGATAAGTGTAAATTTTAAAATTTCAAACGTCACGGTGCTGACAGTTGTGCACATGTGCATAAAGTTTATTCTGAGAGAGTTGAGAGAGACAGCCTCATCGTCTATCCTATTCAACTCGGCTTCAAAATTGTGACGTAAACAGTGCTTGTTACTATACTGCTTTTCCCAGAACCTTACAAATTTTTACAAACAATGCTCCGCCTACTTTTACACTAGCGAAATTTTTATGCGCGGGAAATTTAAAAACGTATTTATTTTCCAAACATTTTTACATATGTTTTGAGTTGTAGCTTAAAACTACGGGTTTAGATAAATTATTAATATTGCAAAATATAATGTAGAAGGCTTAATTTCGTTTTATTTATTACTTATGCAAATTTAAATTTTTAAATCTATACGAAATTATTTTAGCTATGTGTTTCGACTTCTATTTCCGAGCATCTAATTGGCTGTTGCTAAAAGTGAACATAACCTCATTTGTAAGGTTCTGGGAAAAGCAGTATAGTATACACATACCTACAATGTATTTGATTTCACACCGGTAATTTTTTTTCTAAGCATTTAATTGCTTCCTTAATTGTATTCTTTTTTTGTTTTCAATACTGTTTTTTCCCATTGCAAATAAAGAAAAGCTGCTTAATTGGAAGAAAACCGGTCAGTTTTCAGACACAGAAGTCAGAAATTGGAAATCAGAAGAAGTTGGAAGCGAGGTTGAAAGTCGGAAATCGGAATTTCTGACGCAATAACTCAGAATTTCCAAAGTGTGACGTCACAATTAAGAACTCGGAAATCAGAAATCCCCAACCGAGCTACGTAATTTGCATAATTTTAAAGGTGAAAAAAATTTATTACTATTATTTAATTTAAATGAATCCATCATAGAAAAAATTTGAATTTAATTATAAAGGCAACAAATGTTTTATTTCACAGAAATTCTTTTCAATGAATTACCTTCATTTATATATCAGAAAAAGATTATGTTATATCGTTAGTGAAGACGCTGCATTCAATTTAAATTTTTTACGATAGGTATAAATGTATCGTAAATCTATAGGTATAAATTATGCAATCATTAGTTATACAATCAGTTGTTACCTATATCCAAGGTAACAACTTTACATAGGTAATTAAGTCTTGTATAAGAATTGTCTACTTATGAAATTACGACATATTGAAAATGAATCTCTCAAGAATTCTGAAGTATCTGCCTTTTAATGATATTTATGGTTTATGGAAGGAAAATAACAAAAACAATTTTTTATTTAATACTTAGGCACATATTTGGTAACAGTATCTTGATTATATTTTATGCCGTCACTGTTAGAGACATCAATATATCTGATTCAGTATTAATTTTGTTCGGAATATATGTATGTAATTCTTTGAAAAGCAAATAGCTAGAAAATTTTTATAAGAATGTTTAGGCTGGTTTTGGGTACGATGTTATAATCAAACATCTGGAAAAATTGAAGAAATTAAACACAGTGAACGAAGATGTGAAAAGGGAAATTAAACGAAGAGACGATAATCTGATACCGATCATTTATTCTACACTTATATTACTTATGCTGTGCGATATTTTAAATGCGATTCCATTTAGTGATAAGGAAAATGTGAATTTTTTTCTAACTATTATTCCAAAAATTTTCCTTGGCACATAAACGAAATTTTTATTTATTTTTTGATTACTTTTCTTTTGTTCATGGTAGTTTGATATTGATGAATTCTTGTTGATTTGTCCAGCTGGCTTCGTATGTATTACAATACCAGTTGATAGTCTTGAGTGATGATATAAAAAGTCTTATGGCTTATTGCGAAACGCTTGACCTTTTAAAGGTCCATGACAAGAATACTCAAAAACACATTTTTGACCAACTTAAATCGATTGTCAAACATTACAATGTTTTGAACAATTGTAAAAACGATTGTCAAGCTTTGGTTTATTATGAAGTTTTTTTCAATTTTGCTGGTTCAGTAACTGTCTGCGTTTCTTTAACTAATTTGTATCTGGTAAGTAAATGTTGTATATGAATTTTGATAAATTGCATTTTTCATTATTTTAGAATTTTAATTCGCCAATCAATTTTCAATTTTGTGCACAGATATTTTTATTATTATATTGTGTTCTTTCGATTTTAACTGCTGGAGAAGAACTTTTAAGACTAGTATGTAATTGGTAAAATTGATTTTTGTATTTAGAGTCTTAGGAAAAAAATTGTTGCAGTGTGATGAAATGTTCCTTCTGCTAGCAACATTTCCTTCGTATGTTTTGAACAAGTCCAACATACAAATTTTGAATATAATAACAGTAAATCAGAAGAAAAGTTTTTATTTTCAATGTTTTGCTGGTTTTTCAATTTCTTAAAAATTTTCTCGTTATGCTTAAAAAATACGAGTATGTTTAAGTTGTAGTTTTTTAAAAAGTCTTGCGAGAACTTATTTTAAAATTTAGCGCGTCATTTTGCAAGATTGGAAAAAAATGGCAGAATCTCTTAAGACAAGACAAGATTTTTCTATTACTTACAAGATTTCTTGTCTCGGTCAACACCTCACCAACACAGGATTTATTTAGGAATCACCTTATATATTCAACCTTTTTTTATTTGAAACATGTGTTCCTAAATAGACAATTTTAGTTAAGATGTTACATTAAATAATACAATAAAAGTAGTTGCCGCCTTAAACATTGAGTGTTTTCTTCTTGTGTGGCTTTTTTAAATCACAATTTTACTTCCATTTCTCATTTTCTCACAAATTGACAGAAAAGAGATGCGAGAGTGTAAAGTGCATTAAAAAACTACAACAGTTATTTTTGGCCAGGCGCCTGAGAAGCTTTTGCCGGACGATTTTTACAGCATTTCTGATTCTAATGTTGGCAGTTAAAATTACTAAATTATTGTATTAAATGACAGCTGTCAGGCTGACACTGTCAATGATGGGTTGTTGCACCTACAGTTTCCTATATATACAAGATAAATTTTTAAATAATTTCAATTGTTTTGTAATTGGCAACCCAAAAAATTCCCCTGTGTCGTAAAATGTCAATTTAAATTGAAGTATGAAAATGAATAAATTTTAAACGCCTGACCAAAAAATCCCGTGGATAACACGACCGAAAAGTATTATTACAAGAGCCGAGCTAATTTGCTGGCCGTTTTATTCGCGATTCATATGGGGACAATGGTAAAAATGTGGGACCACCGGCCAGAGCATGTCAGGTACTCCAAACCGAGCGTTGGGGTAGAGACCTCTGCTGCGATGAGTAGGCTCCCTGACAAGAAGTCAGGGTGGGTACAACTGCTGTACTTTAACAATGGTTGTTTCGATTTCCTGAATTATTGTAGTTACTTTTCCTGCTCGCGTTACCATTGCCTCTAAAGCTACTGTTTTCCGATTGCTCGTATCATTGTTGGGAGCCGTTATCTCTACCCCGATAGTTATTACCGTACGATTTATGTCGATTTTGACCTCTATAATTATGTCTACTATCCAAACGAAATGCCTGTGCTCGTGTTCCAGGACTATCCTCGTCTCTCGCGATTCTAAGCGCTTCCGCAAGCGTATTGCAATTTCGTGACTTTATAATTGTTTTTATTTCGACGATATTTAGTCCGTTTGCAAGCGCATCAATTGCTAGTTTTGCGATTATATCTTGGAGTATTTGAATTCTTTCCTGATTTCCGTTTGTTTTGGCTACAGTTAAATCAACTAAAAGTTGTTCCACATATTTACCATAATCCTCAATGGATCTGTCGCCTTGACCCGCATTACTCAGTTTTACCGACAGTGTAACAATTGATTTAGCCCGCAGAAAATTTTGTTTTATATCATTAATTAATAATTCATTTGTCGCGTATGTAGTTTTTAATCTTAATTTCCCACCTTCCGTTATGCAACGCTTTAAGAACGCTTTAAGAACAATTCAAACGCTCCTACTACTTCTTTTACGTTTCTTTCCGTGCCGTTCATTACTCGAATTAAGGCAGCTGGTTCAATCTTTCCTGGTTACTTCTGCACCATTTCTGTCTTTTTCTAATTTAACTTCAATAGATTCTGCTTCTTCAGCTTCTAATATTGTATAATCATTACTTTCATTATCACTATTCTTATCATCTTCATCCTCTGACTTCCCTGAGCCTATATTTTCTAATCTACCTGAAATAATTTGTTCTATTTCTTGCAAATACTCGCTTATTTTATCAGCATTCGCAGATGCTCTTCCTACTATTAAATTATCATATCCCTTACTATTAAATCTATTTTTTAAAACATTAAATTTTTGTTTATACAATTCTTAATCTCTTAACTTAAGTTGACAACCGCTTTGACTACTCCTCACCTCAAGTCTTCCTTTCTTTAGATTTTTCGTCTTCTTCTCTAACTCGTCTCGGAGGCGGCTGAATTCTTCCAGTATTGTCTCTGGCATTGGCTTTCCTTCTTACGCGATTGGCACTTTTTCCACATTGTACTGACTACACCATATTTTCTTCTTTGTCTGGACACTTTCTTCCTCTCTTGTTTCTCAAACTCGTTCGAGCGGTTGTGAGATTTCCCGTCGGATTTTACGTTCGAAGCAGGCTTTGAATTTTTTGTAGATACAGTGTACTATCACCGTCAATATTACTACTACTACGACAAATTCTAAAATTTCCCTGGATGTTGTGTTCTTCATTTATACCTTTATTTACTTCAACATTTCCTGCTTGCTATTACTACTTCATCTTTTCTTTCTTCCCTATGCTGCTCTTTGGACTGGTTTTTCTCCATTTTGTAACTGTTATTTTCTCTCACTGGCACTTAATTTTTTATTTTAATAAAGGACAGACAGAATCAAAATGTGATGTTCATTACTAGGCCTGAAATTGTTGAGGGTTAATAATACGATGTTTCGAGCTTAGGTTCTTTATTTCAACTGTATTATCAAAAAGGAAAATATAAATTTGGTAAACAATGACCGGTTGACTCAGCTGCTGATTAATCTGCTAGTCTTTGCGTTATCACAAAATACTTATTTAACTAATTAGCAAATTTAATGGGTTGCTGATAATCCAGTATTTTAATATTGTACTGCAGAAACAAGAATTTCTAAAGAAATGAAAAGTAAGTTATGGGATACAGATTGTGTAAGCCTACAGTGACCACTCCAGAGAGTAAAAATGATCCTGAAGGAACCACCGCCGTGGACTTGAGGGATTCAGTTGTATCCGCATTGTCTTACGCACAAGTTACAAGCAAAAGTCACGGTTAAGTGTAAATTGTGTATTTGCGTAATGCCAAACAAATAACGAGAAGTAAATCATTATATTAAACAAATTAAAGGTGAGTCGCTATGCGATCACTGGGTACTAAACCTATTTCTTTATTCTGCTTGCGAGTATTAGTACTCTATCTCTTTGTTTCTTGTCTTTGTGGGGCATATGAAGTGTTGGCTGTGTCACCTTAAGTTTAAAACTCTATATGAACTTTTCGCGGAAATGCACCTTTAGGGAAACGAGTATTGTAATACAGGACTTCATCTTCTTCGGCATATTAAAAAATTTGAAAACAAAACATTTATCAAGAATTATGTTAAACGTAGTGATCTTACAATATGTTTTTTTTCTAAATCTTTCGTTTAATTAACTAAAAAGTTATTGGCCCCTAAAGCTAGGAAATTGTTGGAAAACCTTGACAAGTTCTAATAAAATTGTGTCTTCCTCGAAAACAGTGTGTCGTACGGAAAACATGCAAGAGAGAAAATATTCCTAATTTGGCATCGAATGGACCCAACAAAAGCGAAAAAATATTACCCCCTCTAAAGAAGTTCAAAAAAAAGATTGTTGGATTTCCAATCTATTTCCAATCATGTTATTTTGGTAAAAAATTATTTCTATGAAATTTTCAACTGTCTATTTCAATAACTTATGTGATTTCTTATGTGTATACAAAGCACCTGAATGCGCTGTCCTAAAATCACATAATTTACATTTGAATGGTTTCTCACCCTTATGTGCCCTCATATGAGCTCTAAATGAATTTGGAAATGGAAATGATTTTGCACAAATCTCACAAACATATTTCCGTACACCTAAAAACCCAAAACTAGCAAAAAAATTTTTAAACACGATTTTGCTTACCTGTATGACTGAGATGATGATATTTAAGTCCACTTATAGTCTTATAAACTTTTTCACATGATGGAAATTCACATTTGAACGTTTTCTCTTCAGAGTGTGTCCGCATATGAACATTTAAATCGCTTATGGCGAATGCTCCTTTGCCACAAATATTACAAATTAACGGCCGCTCATTTGTATGAATTCTTTCATGTACAATTAGTGCTCCTTTCCTTGGAAATGGCTGAAAATCAACAAAAGATCAATTAATTTATCTTACAATTTTTAACAATTTTTTTTTACTTTAGAACAAAATTTGCAAGTAAAAGTTGTCTCTGGATTATGAATCCTTTTGTGTTCGTTAAATTTATATTTTACTGTGTATGATTTCCCACATGTTTCACAAACAAAGGCAGGATTCTTTTTATGATATGCAGCGTGGCTTTCTAATCCTTTTATCGTTAGGAATGAGAGATTGCAAACTTCACACGGAAACTTCTCTATCAAAAAATTAGTGATTAATGCAAAATTGGAATAATTTAAAAAACGTTTTGTACCTGAATGTTGACGTTTTTCATGTGATCGAAGATCAATTGGATTTTTAAAGAATTTTTTACATACCGGACAGATAGATGGACAGGAATCTGAATGTGTATATAAATGTCTTTTTAAACTATGAGTGGTAATAAAGTGCTCGGGACACTGTTTACAGAAATACAGTCGTCGTGCGTCTGGATGGCTTCTTTTTCGGTGACTTCTGATAAGAAGTTCGTTAGGAAAACTAAGATTACATTCTGGACATGTGTATGTATGATTATCTGAGACTGTTTCGACTTTTGGCTTTTTTGTTGGTGGTGTTGGAACGATTTTAGGAACCGATGGTAATCCAGGGATGAAAATTACGTTCAAAACATTCTCTTTTTTAATTTCCGAAACTGTATTCTCGCTTGATTCTGATTCAATTTCGTTTGGTTCAGTTTTGATAGTCTTTTGGTTTCGGAAGAATTGATCGGAATCTTCTACTTGTTTTCTGAAAGAATATGCTTCTTTCAGTTTATTTATGCACTCTAAACAAATCTCCGATGGTAAATCGTTCTCTTCTATCTAGAATTAAAGGTGTTTTACTTGTTTTTAATAAAGAACGACATACTTACGATTAATTCAGTGCACTTTGTTAACATTCGGTGGATTTCATCTTCAAATATTGAATTAAAAGTTGTTTCTGTTATGGTTTTTGTGCAAGTGCGACAAAAGTAATTTGTATTCATAATTAAAACACTTTTTTTTAAACTTTTAAACTGATTTTAAAGCAAAGAATGACAACAGTTGAATGTTAGGTTAAGTTTAATAATTTGTTGACATTTTCAAATTGTTGTGATCGCCGGTAGAATGCGTTGTATGATCTAATCGCAGTCCCCGCGAAATATGTAATTTTTGAGTATTAAAAATTGACTGCTAAAAATAGTTTTGAAAATAGAAAACATTAAATAAATGAAAATCAAACTTCTTTGACAGAAAGTGTACACATATGCGAAAGAACGTAAAAAAAATAATTATGCAGAACAAACCATTATGCGGTTAGAACTTAATGCAGAGAAATATAAATAATTCAGAAACAGAAAGTGGAATCACAAGAATATTCAATCACCAGTACAAAACTAACAGCAATTAGGTATAACGAAAATAAATCAAATAAAAATGTCACTATAAAATCAAACTAACATAGTTTCAAACTCGAAATTCAAAATAACTCATCATGGTTGCACAATGCGCCGGAATGAAATTTTAACAGAACAGAAATTATGGCAGCACAGATTTCCCTTCAGGAAATTTAACAGGTGAAGAATGGTGAATTATTAGGCACTGCAGCGTATTTTATATTCAGAAATCATAGAAGGGATTTTGAATTCGCGCGGAAGAGATAATGACGTCAAAAACATCCCAAAAAAACTATATAATTCAGCGGTGGGGAACTAGAAGTATACCTAAAGAGTGAGGGGTAATTCGAGTAATTGATGTAATTAGCCCAATTAATTACTCAGCATAAAAAATTAGAGAAAATGAATCAATTCAGAGGAGAAAATAAAATGGCAGATTCCGAAATAATATTAAAATAATGTAAAATGCACAAACAATTCAGGGAAACAAGTAATTAAATAAGAATTCAGAAACAACCAATCGTAATAAAATACCTATTAACGGAATGTATTTCTGCAGATAGGTTTCCAAAATGCAGGTTTCGTTAGGCAATAGGCTAATTAAGACTATCCAGTAAATAGCAATTTGTTCTTAAAACATTTACTTATAAATTTAGATATCACCTAATCCTTAAAATGTATATAGAAATATTCTATAATCTGGTTAAAGTTTTTTGCGATTAAAATTGCTGAAATGAGAACAAAACCCTTAAGTTTCTTGTAAACTCTTGATACTTCATGAAACACCAAAATATTTCAACAATTATTAAACTTAATTCCAAAAGCCACAATGATCAAAAAAACTATGAATTGACAAATTCAAGTAGAGACGATAAAATTTTTAGTTCTAATAATTTTAATATCAATTCACGCTTATACTTCAAAGATATACCTAACAATATTTTTCATGGACGTAGGCCATCAACTTCTTCGGCATGTTAAAAAAAATTATAACAAAGATTTATTAAGAATTATATTATATAACCTATGGTGATCTTACAATAATTTTTTTAGATTTTTCGGTTCATTAACTGAAAAGTTATGACCACTGAAGTTAAGAAATTTTCCAAAAATCTTGACGTGTTCAAATAAAATTGCATTTTTCTCGAAAACGGTGCGTCGTACGAAGAAAATCCAAGAGACAAAAAAGTTTCCTTATTAAATTTGCTATCGATAAAGTTTAACGGAATTAAAATTTGACATCCCCCACACAAATGGCCAAAGGTGGTAAGCCACCCCTTTGTCAAAAAGTGGAGTTGGGGGCGGCCGATTTTGTTTAAATTTTGCATTAAGATAAATCATTATGAGATAAGTAAGTGTACCAAATGGGGTTTGTTGATTTTTTTTCTGTACGGAGATATTTTGAAAATTCGATTTTTTTTCAAGAACTTTGAAGGCCTCTAACTCTGTTATTATGCGTTTCTGAGCATAAGTGTTTAGGTTTTCGGAATCAGGGCAGTGAGGAGAATCTACCATTACTTTTTTGCCCACTTTAGCTGAAACACCCTGTATAGGGACGTATTTGATGAAGGAAAGGAATATTCAATTTCAGAGTTTGTAGATTTTTTAGATTATTTTCATGTCATTTCAAATTGCTCTTCGGTCGTAGATGCGTGAAAAACGTGATACTCTCTTTGTGTTAGGCAGATGGACAATAGAACCTTAATTAGGCAATCTCAAACCCTCGAAAAAATTTTTATAAGTTAAACTATTGTTTCGCTCACGAATGTTTGTGGTTTGTGCAACAATGAAAAATATTTTTGAAACAATTATTGTTGATTATTTCATCTTTTCGTTCACGAATGTTTGTGGTTTGTGCAGCAATCAAAAATATTGTGGAAACAGTTATCGTTGATTGTTGCAAAACCACAAACATTCGTGAACAAAATTATAATTGTTTTTATGTATTTTAGGATGTTGTTTTGGTTTATGCGATTTTTGGTGCGTTAATTGTCTCACAAAAAAATGTGGAATAAGTGAAAAAGAAGTGCACATGTTTATTGCCTATCCGGGGGAAATTGTTGGTGGTGCCAAACATTTTACGAGGATTGCTTTAATATCGAATAATACGTTTTACCTATTTGCGTTTTGTAAAACCTTCTATTACAAAACAGAACTGTCAGATTTGGGTTTTGAAATGAAAGTAGTTTTACTATAAGAAAATAGTGATTTTTTACTATTTGGGGTTGGCGAAACCTTGTCAATTGAATCGCTGTCAACAGATTTACGCTGAGATACAGCGAGAGTTATTGACATTGACAGCATGACAACATTTAAAACTGTCACACTCGAAATGTTTGAAAACAAAATTGAGCAACTTTAGAAAATAAAAATCTCCACAATTATGAAATGACTAATTTATTTATTTATAATTAAATATTTTAGACGCAAATAGGTAAAATATCGTAAAAAATTCGTATCGTAAGGGATTTTAAGGTATTCGTAAATCTTACGATACTCATTTTTTAATATACTATGTATTACGGGTAAGAAGAAAAATGTTGAAAATTATCTTCAAACTGCGTAATGTTTTTTTTATGTTTAATGAAAGAGAATACGAAAGTTGTATGTTGTATGTGCTGTATTTAGTTGTACAACGCTACAACTGGCTACAACGATTGTCGCCGTTTGTCAGACAAGTTGATTTTGCATTAGATTGGCTTTTTAATGAGTCTGGTGAAGGGGTGGCTATTTATGATTTGAATTTTAAACACTCAATAGTCAATACAACAAAATATGAAGTGGAAATGCGATGACCACATATACTGAATAAGAAT
Organism: Silvanus unidentatus; assembly: GCA_963930825.1. Taxonomy (NCBI): domain Eukaryota; kingdom Metazoa; phylum Arthropoda; class Insecta; order Coleoptera; family Silvanidae; genus Silvanus; species Silvanus unidentatus. The sequence goes on from OZ005762.1 coordinate 12,934,342, forward strand.
ATATGTATGTATACATATATACACCCTCCTGGATGTAGAGCTCAATAAATCATCTTGTGTTCATAGAGGAGGTTAAGCAATGGGTAAATGTCACATAGAATAATAAAACTACGTGGTCTTATTATTCTATGGTTAGTCATGACAATTAACAAACCAACTTGAAGAAGCTGTGGTGATCGTTGACGTGATCGTTGAGATAAGACATGGTGGACAAGATAGGTAAGCGACAGCTAGCACGAGTCGCCAGGCCTGAGGGGCATCTATTGGTTTCAAGAAATGAAGTCTAGGTAAGTGTTTTCCAGAGTAAAGCGTGCGGTTTATATAGAACAGGAACCCGCGCACTTAGCATCCAGGGATGTGGCGTAAGAAGAATGTTGGTGGTGGTCTACCTACTGTACAAAAATAAATACTTTTAAATTTCACGATCGGCGCGACAAATTCAAATTTATAATATTAGAGACTGGAATCTACGAAGGTACGAAGACGTAGAACGGCTTCTAGTAGACTTCTTTTTTAAATTCATACATATTTCTATGAATTCATACAATAAAGTGTGAATTCACAGAAAAAAGTGCGAATTCATACTTTATTCTTTTCACACTTTTTCCTTAGAATTCGCACTTTTTTCTGTGAATTCAAACATTTTTGTGTAATTTCATACTTTTTTCTGTCAATTTATACATTTTTCTGTGAATTCACACTTTATTGTATGAATTCATACACTTTTCTATGAATTCATAAAAAAAGTAAGAATTTACATAAAAAAGTTTGGATTCACACAAAAAAGTAAGAATTCACAGAAAAAAGTGTGAATTCACACAAAAAAGTATAAATCCAGAGAAAAAAGTAAGAATTCACAGAAAAAAGTGTGAATTCATACATTTTTGTGTAAATTCATACTTTTTTCGGTGAATTCATACAGATCTTTCATCTGCATCATCTGTTCATTCTTTATATCTGTTAAAAATGTGTATATTGTTCCGTTCTTGGAATGACCAGAGGGTGGGCGCTGAACCAAGGGATGCCAATGGTCTTTTCGGGATTTGAGGGCCATAAATAAATTAAATCTCTTAAATTTCTATCTTTATCGTGCGGGTTGCAACTTTTTAAATTTTTATAGCTCTTTTCTTTTTTTAACATCTCGAGGTGCAAATGTACATTGTCCCTTCCAGAAAAATGACTCTTTTACATGCCACTCCATACACAACAATTAGAGGAAACCAGTGACATCCCATCGGCGGGTTCAATATTTCAGAAATATTTATAAAATATAATTTTATAATTTTTAATTGTTATCAACAATTTTTTTAATTATTATTTTTTAGTCAGAAACAAAACATAATTATGATGGAAAATGTAGCTTTTATATGTTATTCCGTGTACCTATGTATATTAAAAGACAGGCTCGGCTAGCCGAATTCCCTTATACCGATTTACTGAGCTTAAGGAGTTGATCAGACATACGCACATATATTTTTGCTCTTTAATAACTTAAAGTGTATCTTATTTCGGACAAGGTCAGCCTGACCCGCTCTGGCCGTTTTTCCAGATATTTTCGATAATTTTTAAAACAGGATTATGGAAAATCAATTTAATCTGAAAATTCATTCGAAATCTCATAACATAAGATATACCTATTACTATTATTGTTCCTAAATAATATACAGGTCTTTATTCACAAATCAAGAAAATTAAATAAACTTGAAAACACCCTTTGTTTTTGATTAAAACAATGTTTTTGCTAATTTATTTATAATAACTCAATGGTTTATTACCGACTATGATTATACTTTGGTATATATGTATAATTATTTAAAAAAAGTATTTCATATACATAGAAAGAAATTTTGTTTGAGTCGATTGACCATAAATGTATAAAGGGATAACGTAAAAAAACACTCATTATTTAATATTCAATAAATATTTTATTAATAGTGACAGTATAATAGTTGTTCTTATCTGAAATCTACAGGGTGTTTCACTTAGGATGAGCAAAATTTTAATGACAGATTTATAAGGTCACCTCGGATGGATATCTTCGATAAGAACAAGTGTATATAGAATGTTCGTCTTATCGAATCAACTTGGCCATAAATTTCTTCGACATGTTATAAAGTTTGAAAAATAAAAATTTATCAAGAAATTTTTCGGTTAATTAACTAAAAAGTTATTGGCCCCCTAAAGATGAGAAATTCTCGAAAAATTTTGACAAGTTCTAATAAAAATGTATTTTTCTCGAAAACTGTGTGTCGTACGAAAAAAATACAAGCGAAAAGTTTCCCTATTTGGCATCGAATGTACCCAACAAAAGCGAAAAAAGTACCACCCTAATATGAATAAACAAAGGGGGAAAGATGGCCTCATGTCAAAACGTCATGTTGGGAGTGGCCAATTTTTCAAATATTTTACAGAAACATAGTTCATAATGACGTAAGTGTGCCAAGTTTTGTTATTCTGACTTAATAAATTTAGAAGGTATTTAAAAATATAGATTTTTCGACTTGGTTTGACCCCGAAAATCTGTCATTAAAATTTTGCTCATCTTAACTCCAACACTTTGTATATTTTGACAAAACTGTATGCCTACACTGTACAGAGTACAATACTGCTTATAACTATGTATACTTGCAACGGTGTACCTAATCATATGTACAGTATAGAAGATTGTATTCTTCTTTTGTGTTCCATTAGAGAAATTGAATAGCACATGTAATAAGAGCGTATACGCCTTTAACAAACTAAAAAGAAAAACATTTTATAAACTTGCCACTAAACGATGCCATTAAATAGTGATACAACCCTAATTAAGAATTCATACGAAATAGTAAAACCATTAAAGCATTTAAATTCGAAACTTTTTTGTTGGTTTATTGACATCATTAGTAGAATTTGAACATTAGAATTATTCAAAGTGTAGACAGGAAATGTGGATATCAATTCGTACATCTTTTCACTCTGTAATATAGATAAATACGGTAAAATTGTGAGAAACTTTGTGGGAAAAAATACTTCGTCAATAAGATCCTGACAGTAATAGGTTATGAGACAACCCACACACGCACTAAGAAAGAATTCAAATATAATCGAGATATTCCATGATAGACTTTCATTCTAAAATAATTTTTTTTTGTTCAAAACTATTTTTCACAAAAAAAAACTTACGAAATGTAGACCAGTTAAAGTGACACATACAAAGAGTACTGAAATGATATGAAAAAGTGGAATTCGATAGTACAAGAATTGCTGAAAATCAATCTTGCATTTATAAACAGTATTATAGTGAGTTATAAGGGCCTTCAGTTTATCAAAAATATTTTTTTGGACATTTTTGTCATGAATGTTTTCAAATTTTAATTCTTGGCAATATTTTGATAATTCTTCAATGTCATTATTCAACACAATCAACTGATATTGTACCTCTGAAGTTATTAGGACAATTACCCATGCACTATTCACCATAAGAATGGCAACGTGGATATAAATAAAATCAAATAAAATATTCAAAACCTTGTTGAAGTGATAAAAGTTGAAATAATAGTTATTCAATGAAATAATAATGTTGAGGCGTTCTTTTTCATCATCCGACAGTCCTGCATTGGAAATTACACAAAAAAATATCAAAACGAAGGCAATGTAAATTTTCCAAATCTCTGATTTGTCTCTGCGTTGAATAATTGCTTTTGTAGTATTATTCACATTGTCTAATCGTTTAAATTTAGAGAAATTTCCAAAAATGTGGCTAAATAAAGTTTTTTCGCGTAGAGCGTGTAAAATATACATGATTGCTGCCTGTAAATGTAAATAATTTTATAAAATTAATGAAATCTTTCTGTACCTACATAAACTGCTTGAAAAACTACGAATAATTTTTTTATTTCAAAAGTTTTAGTAGACCAAAAATAATATATGAAAATAGCACAATAAACGAAAACATAACAAACAACAATCTTAAATATCGTGTTGGTCAATGTTGTTCCACGAATTGATCGTATAATTGTAAGAAGTATGTGATTTGATACTGTATGTCCTAAAAAATAATTATTGTGATTTAAATAAACTTACAGAATCAAACAACCTTTTATTGGATATGTAAATGGTCCAGACAAATAAGAAAAAAATTTTAGCAACCACATACTGATAATCTATCACTTTAGTGTCTCTAGTTTTTTATGCTTACAATGAATGAATAACAGATCTTGTTGTCCTAAAGAGTCGGTTATATAGACAATGAAATTAAACTCATCAAGTTTATATGCATAAAAATTCAATAAAAAATAAATATGCTCAACATTGATATTTAATTTCAATGTTCCATACCATATAACATAGGGCTTCGACGAGGGCTTCGATTAAAGAATCGATTTGTGGTGATTAGTCATTTCTTATAACATTGATTATTATTTATTATACGTATGTTGTTCAATTAGGGATTAACTGTCTGACTTGAATTTCAAGCTTCTTGAAATGTTTATCTATTACATTATCAAATATTTGCATCGTCGAAATTTTTTAAATAATATGGCATTAAATGAAACAAATTTATTCTTACATATTCACAGATTTTTTAGTTAAAAGAAATTTTTTAATAATTAATATCTTCATTTGATATCCATGAGTGCTCTTGTCAGTTTTGCGCATGCGTTTACTTCAAATGAAATATTATTCTTTATGCAAATTAAAAAAAGTTGCTTAATTGAAAAGAACCGTTCACTTAATTAAATCATATAAATAATTGGTTTATAAAAATAATATTTGCTAAGATGACGTAATAAGTCCGAAAACAGGAATCAGAAATTGGAAATCAGAATTTCCGAGATGTAGAAAGTAAGAAGTTGGAAGTCGGAAATCGGAATTTCTGACATAATAATTCAGAATTTCACTCGGAAATCAGAAATGCCCAACCGAGCGACATAATTTGCTTAGTTTTAAAGGCGAAAAATAGTAGATTACATACCGAGGTGGAAAAGACAGCATTACGGTCGAGAGAGAAGTTTTATTTTTCAATTTCTCGAGACAGGAATGCCCTTTCGCCGATGTGTGTATACTATTTTATTCACAATCAGACACAATTATAATTAAAACATGTTTTTCATTATAAATTTTTTGTATGTCAACATTTGACATATGTCACTAATGACAATTTTTTGTTAACTCATCAAATGACAAGTGCGTAATGGCTTGTTATTGGTTGCCCAATATGAACATTATTAAAAATGTGTTATCTAATTAAACCATTATTAAGAATTGTAGTAACCAGGATTTTGGGAAGCCAGGAAAGTGATCACTTTCCTCTCTAGAGAGGAAAGTAAATATTACTCGCTTGTTTAAAACAATGGGTCACTTTCCATTTTTATAAAACATCGGAAAATGACACATTACATACTGATTGCGAATAAAAATTATTATCTGTATGTATGTAACCTTTATTATATATTACTCAAATAAGATAAAATTGTTCCAGCTTTCAATTATTTATTTTACAGTTTAAATGAATCCATCATAGCAAAAACTTGAATTTTATTATAAAGACAACAAATGTTTTATTTCACAGAACTTCTTTCCAATTAATTACCTTCATTTGTATCAGAAAAAGATTATGTTACATCGTTAGTAAAGACGCTGCATTCAATTTCAAATTTTTACGATTTCATGAATCTATAGATATAAATTATGCAATCATTACCTATATCTAAGGCAAGAACTTTACATAGGTAATTAAGTCTTGTATAAGAATTGTCTACTTATGAAATTACGACATTTTCAAAATGAATCTCTTAAGAATTCCTATTTATTTATGTGGAGAGTATAATTATTCACGAGAAGGTGATCTATTTTTATTATTTTTTAAATGTTATTTAAGTGTTTTTTGAGGTCCTACTAAAGCAACAAGTCTCTGCCTTTTAATGATATTTATGGTTTACGGAAGGAAAATAACCAAAACAATTTTTTATTTAATACTCACTTACTTGTTTGGTAACAGTATTTTGATTATATTGTATGCAGTCACTGTTAGGGACATCAATCTATCTGATTTGGTTTGGATTTGTTTCGGAGTATATGTAATTCTTAAAAAAAATTGCTACAAAATTTTCATAAGAATATTTCAGTCTGGTTTTGTGTACGTCGACCCATATTTCCTTAAATCACATCAGTTCTACAATGTGATAATCAAACATTTGGAAAAATTCAAGAAATTAAACACAGTGAACGAAAATGTGAAAAGGGAAATTAAGCGAAGAGACGATAATCTGATGCGGATCATTTATTCTACACTTATTTTAGTTATACTTTGCGATATTTTAAATGCGATTCCATTTAGTGATAAAAAAATGTGAATTTATTTTTAAAAGTCAATAACTATTATTTCAAATCTTTGCCTTGGCACATGAATGAACTTTTATCTTATATTTATTACGTTGCTTATGCTCATTGTAGTATGGTGTTGACGAATTCTTGTTGGTTTGTCCAGCTGACTTCTTATGAATTACAATTCCAGATGATAGTCTTGATTGATGATATAAAAAGTCTTATGGCTTATTGCCAAAACATTGACCTATTAATGGTCCATGACCAGGACACTCAAAAACACATTTTTGACCAAATTAAATCGATTGTCGAACATTACAATGTTTTGAACAATTGTAAAACCGATTGTCAAGCTTTGGTTTATTACGATATTGTTTTTTTCAATTTCGCTGGCATAGGAGCTGCTTGCATTACTTTAATTGATTTGTATATGGTAAGTAAATCTTATGAAAGTATATGAATTTTGATAAATCACATTTTTCATTATTTTAGAATTTTGATTCGCCAATCAATCGTCAATTTTTTGTACAGATAGTTCTATTATTATATTGTGGTCTTTCGTTTTTATCAGCTGGAGAAGAACTTATAACCCTAGTATGTAATTGGCTACATTGATTTTTGTATTTAGAGTAGGAAAAAAAATTGTTGCAGTGTGATGAAATGTTCATTCTGCTATCAACATTTCCTTCGTATGTTTTGGACAAATCCAACATACAAATTTTGGATATAATAACGGTAAATCAGAAGAAGGGCTTTTATTTTAAATGTTTTGCTGGTTTTTCGATTTCTAATGAAATGTGGATTAAGGTAAAAATTTTGTAGGTATGCATAACAAATAATACTAGTATGTTTATGTTGTAGTTTTTAAAAGGACTCTACGGTTTCGTTTCATTCTCTCTTCAATTTATGAAGGGAAAATTCTAGAGAATTCATTTTAAATTTATCAATTATTAATGGACAAAAAGACTAGATAATTTTTTGTGAAATATTAATGTTATGCACTCCAATCACAGAAATAAGAATCTTGCGAGAACTTATTTTAAAATTTAGCACGTCATTTTGCAAGATTGGAGACAACGGCAGAATCTCCCAAGACTAGGCAAGATTTTTCTATTACCTACTCACAAGATTTCTTGTCTCGGTCAACACCTCACCAACACAGGATTTATTAATGAATCATTTTATATATTTGTCTCTGTTAAACACATGCCCTAGGGGCCGTGAATAGTTTCTAGTAATATATAATATATCTATAGTAATAATTTCAATAACAAGGAATAATATAACTTCTGTAGACAGTTTCACTTCTGTTAATTACATAAACAAAGCAGATTGATTTACGAGCCAATCATAATACTTAAAGTGATTAAAAAAGATGCTTTTATGAATTCAACAATACATTTTATTTCTTTGAATATTAATGACATATCAATTTTAAATCGTGATGAATTTGATCAAAATTAAGCATTAAATTTCTTGGAATTGGAAAGAAACAATTTAACAGTCATCTCCAAGAATTCTCTAAACATGGATATTGGATAAATAATCAGAAGGATATGTTACTTTTGCAAGCAATCACATACAATTTATTGAATTAGATTAGTTTGATTGTTTAGACTGTTTAGAGAACAAAACCTTGAAATTTTTCAACTTGTCAAACAATCGAATTTCAGTTTCAAGGGTTTTAATTCGGTCTAGTTTAAGGACTATTGTGAATTGAATAAAAATCAGTTAAGAAAGATTCCAAAATGTTGTATGTTTTGTGTTATTTAATTTTTTATTGGCTTTAAATTGTTAAAAAAAAAATTTTGTAGCATTCCTAAATGTTATTGAATGCTTTCGAATTAATAAATATCGTTTTAAAAATATGTTGAAACGGGTTTTTCATTCTGTAACAAACACTTAAAACAATATGAGAAAATCCACAATAAAAATATTTAAAACAAATATACATATTCCTAAATGGCCCACAAGAATATATAATGTATGGGAAGCCGTTTGGGGTTGTATTAACAATTTACATATATGTATATTTAAACTGCAACGAATATATAAAAAACTTATTCAATATACATAACTTTCCACTTATAAATATATTATTTAACTAATGTATGTAAAGTATTTTCATGATGTAGAATTCTTGTCTTATATATATATTTTACATATATATTTCCGTATAAACGTGACTTTAATTGAAAATGAAAAAAAAATGTTGTATTACAAATTTTTTGCAAAAGTTTAAAATTTTTAATTAGTCTCAAAACCGATAATTTTTGCAGTACTTTTATTTAGATATTTATCAGTGAAAAGTTATATGTATATGTGTAGAAAGTATTATGCTTTAGATACTGCCAAAAGTTTGACCTTTCAAAAAATTCAAAGATCCATAATTAAATCGATTGTCAAGTTTTGGTTTATTATGAACTTGTTTTTTTTTCAATTTGGCCAGTATGGTAATTATTTGGCCAAAAACAACCTCACCTACAGGATTTATTTAAGATCATCCTAAATATTCAACTTCTTTTATTTGAAACATATTCTTAAATAGACAATTTTAGTTTAGATGCCACATTAAATAATTCAATAAAAGTAGGTACTTAAAGATGACTTATGAATATTCTCTTCTTTTGTTGCTTTTTGCAGTGACAACTTAAATGTTTTATCATTTTCTCACAAATTGACAGAAAAAAGAAGCGAGAGCGTACAGTGCCTTAAAAAACTGCATACAACAAAATATTTTTCAAACTGTAATAAATTCTATGTGAACTCAAACCTTAATCCACATTTCATTCGAAATGGTAAAACCAGCAAAGCACTCAAAATGAAAACTCTTCTTCTGATTTGCTATAATTATATTCAAAATTTGTACATTGGATTTATTCAAAATGTACCAAGGAAATGTTGATAGTAAATAGTACATTTTCTCACACTGCAACAAAATTGTCTTTTTATCAAACGAAATTTAATGATTTTTTTTAATTAAAATACTTGTTTAATTAGTTCTTCTGCAGCTAGTGTCATACCAATACCAACAAAGATAAATAGAGTTATCTCCGCAATAAGTAGAAAATTAATCGGTGAAGTGGGATTCTAAAATTTAAAAATATATTTTATTTTATCATATTATTTTTAAAAATCTTCTCACCACACTCATAAAAATGATCATAGAACCAATAGCTCCAACACCGACCAAATGAACAACAATAATTTCATAGTAAACAAATTGTTGATATTCGTTTTTACATTCACTCAATACATTGTAATGTTTGATAAAAGACTTAAAATGATCAAAAATGTATTTTTGGGTAGTTTGATCTTTGATTTTTGATGGATCTAGTTCTTGGCAATAATCAATCAAATTTTGAATTTCATTAATCATAATTACCATTTGGAATTGCAATTCATAGAAAATTGTTTGTACAATCCATGTACAATTTGTCGATGTAACTAAAGCATGAAAATAAAAGATGCTATAATAGAGAAAATTGAAGAGTGTATTCAAGTGCCAAAAATTGAGAAAATAGTTGTTCATTTTGATAACCAATTTGATTTTTTCGTCATCTTTATAGTGAATTGCATTCAAAATGACGCAAAGAATGATTAAACTAAACATGAAATAAATGGTACACTTCAAAGTTTTGCCTTTTTGTCTAATTTCTCTTTCCACTTTTTCGTTTATTGAGTCTAATTGCTTGAATTTCTTCAGATTTCTGGTTACTAAATCACTATAAGTTTTTGATTTCAATAAATACAAATTAGTGTACATCAAAAATGCCTGTAATAAAATGCCTAAATATTTACATATTTAAAGAAAGTCTTAACGTACGGCAGATGCCAAAAACAATCCTTGAATATTTGACATCTCAATGTCTCTTGTCATCATTACATAATATGTAAATAAAATGAATACGAAGTTCATGTAAGCAAATAGTAGGAAAAAAATTGTTTTTGTTAATTTGGTGCCATAAACCATATAAATTAATGTCAAACATAAATATGTGATTTCAGTGTGACCTTCAAAAAATTTTTAGATACCTAATAGCACAAAAAAATTTATAACTAAAACCTTTTAGTGGATAATCGTAAATCCCGGATAAATAAGAAGTGATTGTTAAGAGATTCATTTTGCACATGTACCTAATACAGGCACAAAATCATGGACTTTTGTAACGATTGAATTATTTAAAGTTTTTATAATAACTTTTTTTTTTCTTAAAGGGACTGTTTTGGTTGTGTTCGGTTTATTATCCACATTAACAATACAAATATCCATTATTGTAACCTGCTTATATAGGTAAACTAAAACCTAACTATCCCATAGAATATTGAATAACATTTATAATAGGTACATATATTAAGATATATTATACCTATGTATATACACTGCGCAGTTTTCTTTTCTGTTTACATTTATTAAATTACCTATTTTTGTTTGACTTTGAGGGGTACTGTAATAAAAAGGAATCATAATACTTTCTCGTAAATGTATTCAATATGCATTGCATGGTGGTAAAAGAATGCCCTCTCTTTCATTTTATTGGAGCACTCCCAGTAAAAAAAAATCCAGTATACTTTGTGTTGCTTTCGTATAAATAGAAAACAGAAGGATAGTTTAGCGTTCTTGTTCGAACTTTAGAACTGTTGCCCTTGTTTTGTTATAAATGGGAAGTAAATCCCATTCACTTCAACTCGGCAGTTATAGACAGGCAGAATTTTAGTAATTTTTAAAACCGTTGTTATGTCTCTACTCAGTAAGGAATATCGTGATTATTTTCGACGAATTTGGGTACAGAATTTAATTCTGAATAGTATGTAGCATACCCTTACCTAACATTTTCAAAATATTGTAGATCGATCAGTTCTTCTCTGAACATGATGTATGCAAAATGTTTCATCTTTGTGTAGACCTGAAGACCCTGTGTGACTTATTTGACTTGAATTATTGATAATTTTAATCAAAAATCAGTCTTTCATTCATCAATAAAGAATAAATTCTTTCATTGTACCTTACTGCTTACTTGAATTCACAACGTACCTAGTATTATTTTGCCTAAAATTTTTTAATTTTAATTTTGTTTCTATGTTTTCAAGATAGGGAAAGTTTGGAATTCTACATCTCTCAGAATGAACCCAGAATTATGACTATGGCCAATTAACAAATTCAAATGTTAACTCGATATTGAATAACCATATCCAATTTATAGAATGTGCTAAATTACAGCCTTGTCTCAATATTTGTATAGCAATGCAAGATCAAAACGTTGAAGGCGTAGAAGTCTTATAAATCAATAAGCATACTATACGCCATTTTTACAAGTGAATAATTTGTAGGATGCAAAAAGCTTTCAATTTCAAAAAATCATCGGAGAAAATGGATGGAATCACAAAGATATGCCTAAAGTCAAGTCTTTATATTAAATCAAAATCAATTAGAAAGTCTTTTCTTTATTGATCTTTTGGATATCTGCAAATCATAAATTGGACGAAATCCAATTAAAATAATACGGTACACTGACATAAACCCCATAAACACCGGGCTGTCCACAATTCCGGCCCCAAATCACTAATCCTGCCACCACATAATTCCCAAAAGAATTTGGACACACCAAAGGTGACCCTCCATCTTGCTGTCGATTGAAATTTCATTTTTAACTCTATTTAAAAAAATTAAAAATTATTTTCTCACCGTGCAAGCATCTTTATTCGCTTCTCCTCCTGCGCAAATTTCTCCATTTGGATCCAAATAAACATCTACATTTGAGCCAAGAACATTTGGTTGTGCCATTGATCTTCGGCAAGTGGCATAATCGACAATTCTTACATTGACTTGCTTCATGGGAGTAGTTGGAGCGTCGTTAGCGGTAAAAGACGTTTGACCCCATCCCGAAACTACACAACTAAAAGATTATTTAACCAATTCATTTGTCTTTCTTTTAATTGAAATAGGATTTTACTTTTGACCAACATAAGAAGCTCCAGAAGTTGGTAGGCATGCTTTATTTACTGAATTTTGTACTCCTAACACAATCGGCGTTGCCAAAGTTAGGACCGCAATGTCATTCATCAGAGTATCACTATTGTATGATGGGTGAATGGAAATATCACTTACGAGACTACTTTGCGTGTTTATCATTGCGTTTGGATTGTAAACTCCCATTATTACAGTTATAGAAGAGGGTCTGGAATTACGATCAAGAATATAAAATAAGTTTCTCGTTATACATATATCGGGTCATAAATCTTTTCTTTTGGTTTCCATTTGAAGACATGTTTAAGCAAATCGAAGAAATTCAAAAAAAAATGTAACTCTCAGAGAAGTGTTTTTAAATAGTATCTATCGATACAAATTTTCTGACTTATTAAAGATAGAAGAATCTACTGTTAAAATTTCGTTCGATTTTAACCTTTTGACATCCTTATTTTCTTTTTAACTACATATGTATACGTACGTGTTTACATATCTATCAACTTTGTGAGCCGCTGTTAGAACGTGGAACTCATCTAAAAGTACTCCACTTCCCATAAAAGAAGTAGAATTCCTTAAATAGGCCTGCCATGGATAAGCGCCTTCTGTAGCCGTTCCATCGCCTCTGGATGGATTTGAAACGGACCTTTGACCGCATTGAGTGTCAATTCCATAACAAGGCACATAACCCGGTGGACAAGAATTGTCATTACCACCACCTCCGCCTCCACCTCCACCTCCACCATTTCCCTATTAAAGAATTTTGTTATTAAAATTTAAAAAAATAATTCAGTTCTTTTTACAGGTGTAACAATTCTCGGATCGATTATATTCCCTGTCGGACAATTTCCAGGTAAGACACAAATATAGACCCGACCATCACTAGACACTCTTCCGGTTTGACTTTGAACACTATCTAAAATCGATAAAAATCAATAATCAATTTGTAAGTTTGCCGAAATAAAATTGCACAAACCAAAACAAAACAGAAACAATAAACACAAAGTGAAATAAATCATTTTTAAGTGGAAATTTCGTATAAATGACGTTAAAAATGAGACATGTTTTCAATTTATATCAAATTCTCCCACAATTGATAATTTCGTACTTTTTTATGACACACTAATTACATATTAAAACATTTTGGCATTGAGTTTGAATGGAAAACGGGATGTTTTCATTATTAAAAATATATATAAAACGATTCAATTTGGAAAACCTTGTTGGAGGTCGGTTATAATAATTTGTTATAAATATTTCTGTTTAATTTCTTTTGTGGTACAGTGTGTAGCTATAATTTTTGTAAATTAAGCGGAAACCATGCAAGATCAGGTCTAGGTTGGAAACTTTATCAAATTATTTGCTATTTTTGGATCTTTAAAATTCAGTATATTCATTTGTAAAATACACAAAGGAATATTTTTAACTTTTAACTAAAATTGAAGAAATAATTTATAATAGGTAATCAATAACTTTTCATTTTTCTAATGGAAAAACTGAGAAATCAGTGACGATTCATAATATTTAAGAGCGTTCTTACAAACAGTAGCAAAAATGCATTTTCAAATTTTGTTATTCTGTGGAATTTTGGTAATCACAGTTTTAACAACTTGTCCATTTATTAATTATCAAATATATGTCGAAAATAAAACATATGTGAGTTACGATAAATTTGCTTACATAAAAAAAGTGTTTGAGTGCCCGGAAAATGTTTCAGAAGTAGAGGGATTCAAAATAACTAAAAATGTGAACAAACTATGCAAAAATGTTATTGTAAAAACTTGTAATATTAACTACTTTACAGTATCTGGCAAGAATTTAAATGAAATTGATTCGTACACTTTCAATAACACTAAAATATTATACTTCATTACAATAACAAGAAACAACATAACTTCTTTGGAAAGTTACACTTTTGTTAATATATCAACAATGCAGATTGATTTACGAGCCAATCATATTCGAGTGATTAAAAAGAATGCTTTTATAAATTTAACAATAGAGAATATTCTTTTGAGTTTTAACCAAATAGCAATTTTAAATGGTGATGAATTTTATCAAATATACGAACTAAATTTTATCGATTTGGAAAGAAACAATTTAACAGTCATCTTGAAGAATTCTTTAAAAATATTTCAATATTCGGACACAGTAATAATTAGTTTTGCAAAGAATCACATCAATTTTATTGAAGCGAATTCGTTTGATTGGTTAGCGAACAAAAGATTGAAATTTCTCGATTTGTCAAATAATCGAATTTCAGTTTTAAGAGAAGAGCTTTTTAATTTGGTCTGTTTGAATGGGACTATTGTGAAATTGAATAAAAATCCTTTAAGAAACATTCCAAATACTGTTTATAGGCAAAATTTGATTAGATTACAATGTTCGGAGACATTATTATCAATAAATGATTTGGATATCATTTGGAATTACTCGAAAAGGAATAATTATTATATGGATGATTGTAGAATTCCATATCGTGGAAAGGCTACGGAGAATTGTGTAAATCTTTATAAGAAATTATTATTTTTGTTTATGTTCTTTTATGTAATTTAATTAAATATTTGGACAAAATGTCATTTTTTCTAGATGTTATTGGATATATGTGAATTAATAAATTTCTCTTTAAAACAAATTAAGGTTGTATAAATTTGAAACTGTATTTTCACCAAAAAGAAGGCAATTGGAAATCTCAGAAGCTAATATTTCGACGGTCAAATACAAATTTTATATGAAACAAAATTTATGTTCAATCTTCATTAGCAAAATCTAATTATTTTTTTGTGATTTTTTTACACTTATAAATAATTTATAACTTGTAGGTAAATTACTGGAACATTTATTTAATAATAACGTGTTCACTTTTCTGATGCCGTAATGAGGTATATTAAAGAATGAGTTCCATAAGGCAAATATAATTGCTTGAGCGGATTTTTCGCGAATATAGCAATAGCGCGAACTATACTTACCTGCATGTAAAAATGGGTCACTTTCCATTTTTATAAAATATCGGAAAATGCCCCATTATATATTGATCGTGAATAAAATGTATTTCTTTTTAAAGATGAATTTAAATGAAATTGGTTCCTACTAATAAGTCACAGTAATATGAACATTTATTTGCCAAATTTACCAGAAATTCAATGTAAATACTATTTTTTCTTAGAATAGAGTTGTAAACTATTTTTTAAAATGTATCTATATCCAAAGTATGGTGAATTCAAAACATAATGGTATAGTTGAGAGGGGCTAAATGTTTATAATTTTCGCGTAATTAATTATTAAAAATTAAAATTTCGACAACACTCGAACCTCGAGCCGATTTGTTCGTGACGTCACGCTCGGTCCTCTCAAAATGAAACAACTCTGTCACTTGTAAACAGTGGATCGCTTTTTTCGTTGGTACCTGAACTTATACTCTACCTGCTCGATTTCAGGTAAAATTATAGTCCGGAGCGGACCAACAAACAACTCCCTCCCCATTGGATGTTTGTTCGTGATGTCGACCCCACGTGGTTAAAATCCCGGGATTCGTTAAAATTCGAACTTTGTTCATTAATAACTAATTAAATATATTCAAATCCGATTAAATTTTAATGACAAGTCATTTCTTTTAATACAATCTATTCGATTAAGTGGTTAAAATTGCGATTTTCCAACTTAGTTTACAACTCTATTATTTTACAATTAAAAAAATTATGGCACTTTGCTGTTCCGACTCTTCTCCAAAACTTGAATTCAGAATATTTTCAATATTTCTTTTGGCGAAACGAGTGAAGAAACCCTACATGTGTAGAGTCAAATGAAATCTTTTATGTATATTGTATATTCCAAAAAAAAATTATGCACCTTCCTTATTGCGGATATTTTAAACTTTATAAATCTGAGTAGTAAGTTATAGGTATAATAATCAATAACTTTTCATTTATCTAATGAATGGATAGCATGAGAAATTATTTATGATTCATACATTAAAGTATAAGTCATGCATAAGAACGTTCAGACAAATAGTAGCAAAAATGTATTATCAAATTTTGTTATTGTGTGGAGTTTTGGTAATCAAAGTTTTAACTTCTTGTCCATTTATTAAGTATGATGTATATGTAGAAGGGCAAAAAAATTCAAGATTCAATAAATTTGCTTATATGAAAAAAGTGATTGAGTGTCCTGAAAATGTCTCAGAAGTAGAGGGATTTTATATAACTAAAAATGTGGACAAATTATGCAAAAATGTTATTGTAAAAAATTGCAATATTCACGACTTTACAATATATAACAAGAATTTAAATGAAATTGATCCCTTTACTTTCAATAACACAAAAATATTAGAATCGATTGCAATAATAAGAAACAATATAACTTCTTTGGAAAGTTACACTTTTGTTAATATATTCACAAAGCAGATTGATTTACAATGCAATCACATTCGAGTGATTAAAAAGGATGCTTTTATAAATTCAACAATATATGATATTTTTTTGAATATTAACGAAATAACAATTTTAAATGGTGATGAATTTTATCAAATATACGCACTAAATTCCATTGAATTGGAAAGAAACAATTTAAGAGTCATCTCCAAGAGTTCTCTAAAAATGTTTAAATATTCAAAAAAAGTACGTGTTACTTTTGCACGCAATCACATACATTTTATTGAAATAGATTCGTTTGATGGTTTAGCGAACAAAACATTGGAACTTCTCGATTTGTCAAATAATCGAATTTCAGTTTTAGGAGATGAGCTTTTTAATTCGGTCTATTTTAATAATACTATTGTGAAATTGAATAAAAATCCTTTAAGAAAGATTTCAAGAAATGTTTATATGCAAAATTTGTTGAGATTACAATGTTCGGAGACATTATTATCAATAAATGATTTGAATATCATTTGGAATTACTCGAAAAGGAATAATTATTATATGGATGATTGTAGAATTCCTTATCGTGGAAAGGCTACGAAAAATTATGTAAATCCTTTTGAAAAATTCTTGTTTCTGTTGGTGTATTTTTTATGTTATTTAATTAATACATTTTTGAACAAAAAGATTTAACTAGATGATATATTAAATATATTATTTGAATTAATAAATTTCTTTCAAAGCAAATTAAAGTTGTATAAATTTTAGCAAACTGCGTGTTTTCAGCAAAAAGTAGTAAATTGGATTGGAAATGACAGAAGATAATATTTCGTTGATCAAATACAAATTTTATATGAAACAAAATTTATCTTCAATCTTCAATATTCATTTACTAAAAAAAATTAATTTCATTTAATTAATTTATTGTGATCTTTACACATCCGAAAACTCATCAATAATTTACAAACTTACATAACTAGTAAGTTGAAATAAATAATTCAATAACTTCCTCATTTTTCTGGTGACGTGAAATTATCTATGATTTCATAAGTCGATAAGTTTTCTAACAAACAACATCGAAAATGTTTTATCAAATTGTTCTATGTGGAATTTTGATAGAGAAAGTGATAACTTCTTGTCCATTTATTACCTATAAAGTATTCTTGGAAGATCAAACATACGCGAAACTCGAAAATTTTACGTTCATAAATAAAGTGTTTGAATGCCCGGAAAATGTTTCAGAAGTAAGTTCAATAGAAATAATTGAAAATGTGAATAAACTATGCAAAAACGTTATTCAAAGTTCATGCAAAATGCATTACTTTACGGCATATGGCATGAATATAAAACATATTGATTCGTACACTTTTAACAATACTGAAATTTTACAATTGATCGCAATGATAAGAAACAATATAACTTCTTTGGAAAGTTACACCTTTGTTAATATATCAACAGAGCATATTGATTTGCAATCCAATGGTATTCGAGTGATTAAAAAGGATGCTTTTATTAATTCAACAATATATAATATTGATTTGAGTTCTAACCAAATAGCAATTTTAAATGGTGATGGATTTTATCAAATATACGCATTATATTTCATTAATTTTGGTGAAAACAATTTATTAATTATTTCCAAGGATTCTTTAAAAATGTTTGAATATTCAGAAGAAGTACGTGTTTCTTTTGCTGACAATCACATAAATTTTATAGAAATGGAATCGTTTGATTGTTTAGCAAACAAAACATTGAAATATCTTGATTTGTCAAATAACCGAATTTCAGTTTTAAGAGAGGAGCTTTTTAATTCGATCTATTTTAATAGGACTATTGTGAAATTAAATAAAAATCCGTTAAGAAAGATTCCAAAAACGGTTTACATGCAAAATTTGGGTGTCTTGAAATGTTCGGAGACATTACTCCCAGAAGATGATTTGAAGATCATTTCGAAGTACTCTAAGAGGAATAAATATTACATGGACAATTATAGAATGCCATTTCGTGGAAAAGCTGCAAAAATGATGCAATTTTTGAAGAAATCATTACTGATAATTTATGTTTTGTGTTATTTAATTTTTTATTGACTTTAAATTGTAGAAAAAAAACATTTTTAGCTTTCCTAAATGTTATTGGATGCATTCGAATTAATAAATATCTTTTAAAAAATAAGTTTAAACTTTTTTTTCATTATACAACAAACACAAAAAGACAAAAAACGCCATATCAATTTGGAAGTGGCATGATTTTTTTTTATTGTATTTTCGTAATCTTCATTCAAAATGATTCACATATATAAAAAACATATTTATGATGGGCCTCGTAATCCGGAAATTGTCAAATCATCTCATAAATGAATAATAAAAGAATCTCAGAAAATAAGAATGAAATGACGTCTAAAACGTCAAAACAAAAATTAGAGTCACAATTTGAAAACCTCTCAGACTCTTAATACCAGAAAAACGCTGAATATCGACTTGTGAATTTATGAAACAAAGTTGATTGATAAAATTAAAAGCATTCCCTTGAAAAAATTTGAGATTAGTTCTGTGTTCGCAAGAACGGCAATCAGTTGACCAGACTAAGAACTTCTTATAACTCAACCTACTATTGCTTGCTTTCCCCACCCGTTAACAGGGCACCGGACCCTCCGTGGGCCAAAAAGCCACTATTCAGTCAAAAAATTCACCCTTGTAGAGGAAGAGTTGCCTGACAATCTCTCAGCATCAGATTTGTGATAGGACCCTTAATAGCTGAGAAAAAAAATAAATAAACTCACCCATCACAGCTCAATTTAGACATTTTGGACATTTGCACACTAAACACTTTTTTTAACACAAACAGTCCAAAAACTGATACTGAGAGATTGTAGGTCATAGTTTTTTACGACTTCCCTTGAAATTGGATCCACCTACAATCATTAATAACCGAGATATCTTTAAGAAACATAAAATGAAACATGATATTTTTTTCTCAAAACAAACATGGCCGCCGCCCTTGAAAGTTATCTAAGTGTTTACATAACATACGGCACATTGTGCGTATTATTCAAATTTTACATTTAAATTATAGATTTAAATTAAAAAGTGGATTTTTAAAGGTTTTTCTGGAAAGTTTAATTCAAAAATTGCATAATAATGTTGAATATTATCAAAACCTGTAATAGTTTTCGCAATAATTCATTAGATAGCGCCTCTGTTTTGCCATTGTTTACATGGATTAGTGCCTTTTTGGCTCACGTGAGACGGTGAGGGTCCGGTGCCAATATTCCAAACATAAAACACTTAATTTTCAATGAATAACAAAATTTTCCAATAAAAACGTTTCGGCTTACGAAATTTATGAGAAACCTAACACACTCAAAATCCACAAACAAAAAAATAATTATTGAAAACATTGAAATATTGAATATATTGAACATTCGCTTATTTCTAACTTAGATCATATATGTATTATTCTAAAATTTTGTAAAGAGCGGAACACTTAAGGACGCTCATCAGCAAAACGCCCGAAAAAATGAATTGCATAGTCAGAAAGAGCAAAATGAGCCCTATAACACAGCGTTATTCACAATATACAAACCCGGGCGAAATTTTTAGAAAAACGTGGTTGAATACTAATCGTTTTAACATTACACTTATGGGGAAATCAACGGAAGTTGACGGAAAAAGTTATATTTGACATTCAAAACGCAACGCCCAATAACCAAAATTAAATATAATGTTGTTTAAATGGTCTTTAATATCATGGTACATAGTGAACAGCGGGTAGCCGGGCAAAATTTGGTTTTATTTCATTTTAAAAAATTTTTGTTTGGCTATATCCACTTCAAAAAAAGCGCGCGAAAAATGTAAATAAACGGGCCAAGCAGAAACGTGTGAAATCGAGCGTATTTTCGAGTTGAAATGTGAGAATCCTAGATAGCGTTAATTACTACGGAAATCAAATAAACAACTTCAATTATTGAAAAGGAAAAAAAAATAAAAAATGGGAGATTCAATAACAGAATTCATCATGTAAATTCATTTTAATATTTTTACAATTCATTCAAGTGAAAAAAAACATATTTTATAGAAGAAAAATTTAGAGCGTCAATGACTCATTATGTACACTGATGAGCGTCCTTAAAAGTAAAAACCCTGCTTTCAAAAAAGAAAAGAAATTAGTAGGAAAAAATGATTATCAAATTTTTTATGACTTTCATAGTTTTATTTCCGTAATCACGGCTTATGTTATAAATATTTAATCAACTATTTTTCATATTTCGGTGGACTAAAATGATGTATTATTTCATACCTTAATGAGATTTCTTACAAAAAACATCAAAAATGATGTATTACCAAATTCTTTTGTTATGTGGAATTTGTATATCTGAAACTCTGACTTCTTGTCCATTCATTAAATACGAAACATGTCCCAAAAATGGAACATTTTTATGTCAAAAATTTACTTCAATAAATAAAGTAATTGAGTGTTCGAAGAATGGATCAGATGTATATTCAATCAAAATTATTAATAATGTGAACAAAATGTGCAAAAATGTTATCCAAGAAACTTGCAAAAGTCAATTCTTTATAATATATGACAACAATTTAAATGAAATTGATTCGTACACTTTTAATAACACAAAAATATCAAACTCGATTTCAATAACGCGAAACAATATAACTTATTTGGATAGTTACACTTTTGTTAATATAACAACAATGGATATTGAGTTACCATACAATCATATTCAAGTGATTAAAAAGGATGCTTTTATCAATTCAACAATAACTAAGATTGATTTGAGTTATAACGAAATATCAATTTTAAATGGTGATGAATTTTATCAAATATACAAACTAAATATTCTTGATTTGCGTAGAAACCATTTCACAAACATCTCCAAGAATTTTTTAAAAATGTTTGAACTTTCAGAAAGAGTAGCGGTTTCTTTCGCAGACAATCACATAGATTTTATTGAAACGGATTCGTTTGACTATTTAATGAATAAAACATTGGAATGTCTCGATTTGTCAAAAAATCGAATTTCAGTTTTAGAAGATGAGCTTTTTGATTCGCTCTATTTTAATGGGACTTTGGTGAAACTGAATCAAAATCCTTTAAGAAACATTCCAAAAACGGTTTACATGCAAAATTTGGGTGTCTTGAAATGTTCGGAGACATTACTCTCAGAAGATGATTTGAAGATCATTTGGAAGTACTCTAAGAGGAATAAATATTATATGGATAATTGTAGAATCCCATTTCGTGGAGAAGCTGCAAAGAAAGATGCGATTTTTAATAACAAATACTTGTTTTTGATGTGGTCTATCTTTTTGGGTTATTTAATTTTTTATTAAGTTTAATTTGTTAAACAGCAACAAAAAATTTACTAGATGTTATTGGATGAATTTGAATTAATAAATTTCACTTAAAAACTAAATTCAGTAATGATCATCAGCATATTGCTTTCAATGTGCCGTTAAATTTCACCCATTTCATACCAGAAGAACTAAATAATGTGAAAAACCATAGTAAAAATAATTATGTAAACGATTCTCTGTAGTTTAAGTAATTAGGTGCACATAATATTCGTTCCTCTAATAAAACGCGTTCTTGCAGAAAATTGCACATGATCCAACAGAGTGCTATTTAAAATTGTTCTTATGCGTACACTAATTAAGGACGAATTTAAAAATTTTATAGTACCTGCTAGGTCGAAATGGTAGAATACATTTGAAGGGCAGTGACATATGTTAGGTATGTAGACTTTTATTCTTTGGCATTGTGGAAACCATAATTGCACAGAATAAGCGTTAAACCGTGATAATAAGTGAATAAAATTACTCGTTTGTAAATAAATTACAACTATTATGTTTTATTTTATTAAATGCTTGAATAGAAGCAAATTTATTATTTAGGTATACATATTTGAATAAAAAAAATAGTCACAAATCATAGAGATTTCATTTCAACATCCGCCAGCTGGTTTTAAGGTCTATGTTTATTTATTATTTATTAGTTATAAAACTTACATAAAACATATATAAAATTAGGTAGATTTGTCATTATACATATTTAAGAATCAAAACATTCATCACACCATCAACTTTTTGGCGGGATTCTACAGTTCAATGATTTATTCAATTACATATTCATACTTCTTAAAACAGTATTGAAGAGCTACTTTCTTAATTAACTAACATGAATAAAACATTTTCAATTTTCCAAATCACTAAAATACCTGACTACAATACCTACCTAACATTTATGTGTAAATTGAGACTCGGGAGAATTGAGCGAAAAAAAAAATCCAATCTTAACCTCAAATTTTGATTTGTTATTATGATCTAATTATCGAATATTTTGAGTCAAAGTTCAAGGTACACCGGTACAAGAAACCGCATATTATAGAAACTTAGTTAGATTACGTTGTTATATTTACAATTTTCTAGTAGTAGAATATGCTGCAATCGTTTGTCACATATACCTAATAACTCGTAAGAAAATCTTTGAAACCAGTAAAAAATGACGGAACGTCTAGATTTATTACTGTTTGGTGTAACTGGCTTCACTGGAATGCATTGCATTCCATATTTACATAAATTAACAAAAACAAAAGGAAGAAATTTAAAATGGGGTGTCGCTGGAAGATCCTGTACCAAAATTCAAGAGGTCTTAAAACAGTATTCGCAAAAATTGGGTAAACCGTTTATACAAATATTATACATATGTGTTTCTATACAAACTGGTGTTTTGTAAGAATTAAAAACTTTACCTATTTGCGTTTTGTAAAACCTTCTATTACAAAACAGAACTGTCAGATTCGGGTTTTGTAATAAAAGTAGTTTGACTGTAAGAAAATAGTGATTTTTACTATTTGGGGTTGACGAAACCTTGTCAATTGAATCGCTGTCAACAGATTTACACTGAGATACAGCGAGAGTTAATGAC